>JBAJHW010000001.1:7359856-8559856 GCA_037013535.1 Intellagama lesueurii | reverse complement strand
TAAACGGCCACCAGAGGGCCATCTATTTTAGCACACTGTTTTCTTAATTGATTTAGCCAGTTGTGATCTTAACAGCTGGTTTTAAAAGGGAGCCTCTCCATGCATACCCGATTTAAGATTACCAGGTGAAGCTCTAATGAGCTTTCCCCCCTCTTTTGTGTACCCTCCCAAATCGGTACATTAACAGAAGAAGTAGGAATGCAGGAAACATCTTAAAAACCATGTGACTCGAGTCAGCTGAAAATTAAATTGCTATATATTGTGGGTTTTTTTGAAATGTAGACAGGCTCTTACTCCGGGGGCTTTCCGTACACATAGCTGGGGAAAGCCTGGGACTACCAAGGCCTGTTTTATCACTATGTTTTGCAATCCTGCACAATTCATACACCTTGGTAACCCTGAAGAACTGTAGCCATGCCTGGGGAATGCAACTGGGATAATCTGCCCCAGAGCCTTGGAAAGCAACTTTTTTTTTTTTTTTTTTTTTTTTTGCTTTCCTCAGTTCCTGGGTGTACCGTTGTCCCCTGCTTGAACCATTCAACACTGCATACTAGAATTCCTGTTTAAAAGTTTCCATAAAATAACAAAATGGTATATTAAGAATTGGCTACATGGCTCATTTGGAATGGGTTGGTGAAGGCAAAATAGGACCGCTTAGAGTCAAGTAGACAAAATCCCATATGCCATGTTGTGCGATCATGTCGTAACAAATCTATTGGATCTGCCTCCTGAAACTATCTGGAAGTTGTGTCATGGCAACTGGACTTCTTTCTTGTTAGGTTGAAATGTTTCGCTACTCATCCAAGTAGCTTCTTCAGTCTGAGGAGGGGGAAGAGAAACCAACATGGAGGATCTATCAGGGGTCTCCTACCAACTCTCCTCAGACTGAAGAAGCTACTTGGATGAATAACGAAACATTTTTCAACCTAACAAGTCCAGTTGCCATGACTCAACTTCCAGATAACCTCACCTGGAGGACTGAGAATCTTCACAGATATATTGCCTCGTAAAACTGTTAAGAAAAGAAAGGCTTTTAAAAAAAGCCAAAATAAGAACCTCCTTCCTCTGTCCCATGGAGCAAACGGAGGAAGAAAAACACGCACGGTAAAATCAAAGCTCATTAGGGCAGCACTAATGCGCTGTACCTTTTAGAGGATATTTTTTAAAATTGAAGGCTTTCTCCTGGAATCCTGAGCCGAAGGGAGAGGGATTTCCCCCCATTATTTAAATAGCCTTGAAGCCAACTTGCTCTGCCCTGCTCCACATAGTTTGTGGAGTCTTGATTAAACTCTGGATTACTGCAAATCTGGAAGTCATGGAAATATGAAGTTGGGGTGCAGTGGGGGTGTGCAACCCTGAGGCCTGTTCATTGGTGATCACAAACATAGTTTGGCATTATGTCCAAAGTAGTCTTTAGCAATTATGCAACACTGGCCCTTCTGTATCCTTCTTGCCCTATGAAGTACTTATTTTAGTTAAACTACACTTGCCTTTTAAATTGTTTCTTCCCAGGGGGAAAACATGGGAAGGATTATTTCCCTGGCTATCAGATTTTGGTAGCAATTTGGGCTATTTTTGGACTTGCCTGGATAGCGCTGTTGTTTAGTCTACTGACAACATTACTGGAAGATCCAGAGGAAAAACCCATAACGGAGTATCTTCAGGTGAAGACAGTTGTAAGAAAAAAAGAAAAATTAAAAAAGGGGTTCAACTCCTTTTCGACTTATCGTTGCACCTGTCAGAGATAGACAGAAAGATCAGCAATAGGATATTTTCATGCACTATTCTGCTGATCACTGACCAGCTGATCTTCAAGTTATATAATTTTAAAATAAAATAAAAACTCAGGAATCATGCAATGATCATATATTTTCTTTACAGAGTGTGCATTCTCTCTTTATAATGGCCAAAATCCTATTGTGTAAATTAACACACCAATGGGAGGGTGTCACCATCACCAGCAGGGGCAGGTTTTCAGTAATTAAAGACTTCCTCCTTCTGCCCCACAGCTGGTCTCACAAGCACTCATTTTCATTGTGTGGAAGCCATGGGAGCTGAGAAATGGAAAGAGTAAGTCTTTAATTACCAAAAATCTCTCTGCTGGTAATGTCATCTGGTAACAGAGTTTTTCAATTAAGTTTTCCACCTTCCATCCCACAACTCACAAGCAAGGAAATGAATTACTTCTGAATCAGACAAGCTGGGGTGTGTTTAATTACTGGAAATGTTCCCTGTTTTAAACCTGTAGCTCTCCAGATACTGTTGGACTCCAAGTCTCATCAAACCCTAGTGAGGATAGCCAGTGATGATGTGAAATCTTCTGGATGACAGATTATTAGGGTGGCCTCATAAAAAAGGCCCCCGCCAACCTAGCGGTTCGTCCCGCCAACCTAGCGGTTCGAAAGCATGCAAATGCGAGTAGATAAATCGGGACCACCTCGGTGGGAAGGTAACAGCGTTCCGTGTCTAAGTTGCACTGGCCATGTGACCACGGAAGATTGTCTTCGGACAAACGCTGGCTCTATGGCTTGGAAACGGGGATGAGCACCGCCCCCTAGAGTCGAACACGACTGGACAAAAAAAAATTGTCAAGGGGAACCTTTACCTTTACCTTTTACCATAAAAAAGAGAGAGTGGGACATGGTGGCGCTGCGGGTTAAACCACAGAAGCCTCTGTGCTGCAAGGTCAGAAGACCAGCAGTCGTAAGATCGAATCCACGCGACGGAGTGAGCTCCCGTCACTTGTCCCAGCTCCTGCCAACCTAGCAGTTCGAAACCATGTAAAAATACAAGCAGATAAATAGGTACCACCACGATGGGAAGGTCACGGCGTTCCGTGTCTAGTCGCGCTGGCCACGTGACCACGGAAACTGTCTACTGACAAATGCTGGCTCTGCGGCTTGGAGACAGGGATGAGCACCGCGCCCTAGAGTCGGACAGGACTGGACTAAATGTCAAGGGGAACCTTTACCTTTACCATAAAAAAGAAGACAGGATCCCTGCATCTTTAACAGTTGCGTAGGAGGGAGAATTTATGAAGATGTAGATTATTTCCTGTTGGGTTATGTATGGCAACTATATAATGTTTCTCTTGTCAGCCCTCCCAGAAATATAAAAACTCACATGCCCAACGTTTGACCTCCTGGCCATTGGCCTTCAGGGTCTCTCAGGGTTCTGTTTTGTCTCCTATGTTATTTAACATCTACATGAAACTGCTGGGAGAGACTGTCTGAGTTTTGAGGATTTGGTATCGCCAGGATGTGAATGACACCCAACTCTATCTTTCCTTTCCATCCAAATCTAAGGAAGCTGTTTCGGCTCTAGATCAGTGTCTGGTGTCAGTCATGGACTGGATGAGGGTGAATAAACGGAAACGTAATCCAGACAAGGCAGAGGTGCTCCTGGGCAGTCAAAAGGCAGATAAAAGAATAAGGAATCAGCTTGCGTTGGATGGAGTTACAGTCCTCCTGAAAACACAGGTGCACAGGTTTTGGGGGTGCTCCTGGATTCATCTCTGAGCCTGGATGCCCAGACTTCGGTGGTGGCCAAGAGTGTATTTGTGCAGTTAAAACAAGTGTGCCAGCTGCGCCCATTCTTGGAAAGATCTGATCTCAAAGGCAAAGTGACACATGCCTTAGTTACATCCCAGCTGGATTACTACAATGCGTTCTATGTGGGGCGGCCTTTGGAAAGTGTTTGGAAACTTCAGCAAATCCAAAAAGCTGCAGCCAGATTGTTAAGTGGTTCTGGTCATAGGGATCACGTAACCCCCTTCCACAGCAGCTCCACTGGCTGCTGATCTATTTCCGGGCATAATTTAAATGCTGGTTCTAACCTATAAAGCCCTAAATGGCCTGGGTCCAAGCTATCTCAAGGACTGTGTCTCTCTTTATGAGCCTGCCCAGATGTTAATATCATCAGGAGGGACCTTTTTCATGGTCCCACCACCCTCACAGATGTGTTTGGTGGGTACATGGGAGAGGGTCTTGTCTGCTGCTGCTCCCAGACTGTGGAACTCCCTCCCACTGGAGGCCAGGCTGGCCCCCTCTTTGTTGCCCTTCTGCATGCAGGCCAAGACCTGTCTCTTCAGGCAAGCTTTTCCTCAGGGCTTGGCTGTCTAGGAGGGGTTTTAAAATGGATGGCTTATATTTTTGTTGTTTTTAAAATCTGTTTTAATACTGTATTTCTTTAACTTTTAAAATACGTATAATATTTATACAATTCTGATATAATAATTATATACATATATGTTACAATTATAATTATATAATATTTATATTTGTATAACTTACTCTTTTTTAGCTTTCAAATTTTGTCTTTTTAAGCCACCTTGGGTCCTGTTTTAAGAGAATGGCAGTGTAAAAATATTTCAAATAAATAAATACATATCACACTGCAAAGTTCTCTCAAGTTTGTACTGCTAATATACTTTACTAATAAATATTTTTTTCATAGGCTTCTTCTCTGAAACATCATTTTCTTTGCAATTTTATTTCTAAGGATATAGGATTGGACTGTTCGTGACAGCATTCTTCTCTTGCACGTCCTCAATCTCAGTTTCCATACGGGGAAATAAATGTACAGTTGTCTTGCCATGTTATTTTACACAGAATGTTATTCTGCATAATCACATCACTCTTTATTCTTCCACTTTTTATCAGCCACAGACCCTGAAAATTATCTGAGTCAGAGGTGGGAGATGATCTGTAATAGTTCCCTTGTGCCATTTTCTCAACTAAACCTTCTCCTTCTGTCACACATACGTTTTAGGAGACCTGCTGAGGAAAGTAAGATCGATCGATTGATCGATCGATCGATCGATCGATCGATCTATCTATCTATCTATCTATCTATCTATCTATCTATCTATCTATCTATCTATCTATCTATCTATCTATCTATCTATCTATCTATGTCTTTTTTCCTTTCTCTGGGTCTATTAGCAGCTTCAGGGAAGGGTTTCTTTCAGGTAAGAATGCAACGCTCCTGCAAAGGATTAAATATTTTCCCCATGCAAACCCTGGGCCAATTTGCTCTCTTTTTACATTAGCTTTTCACCTTTCTTCAAAAAAGGGAAAAGACTGAGAGAAAAATCCCTGCATATCAGTATAATCTGCCTTTCACTCAGGAGATAAACCCACGGCTGCACTCTATGAGTGCAAGTAGACATGGCTTTTTAGGCAGGCTTTTCCGGACTTGAGATCTGAACTCTCTAGTATTCATTTCTGTCCCGCCATATTACGTCTTAATCATTTACGTCCATGCTGATTTTATTTTACGGTGTATGTTCTATGTTTGTTTTGGATTTTGGATTTGTCTTTCATTGTGCTTAATTTTGTATCCATAACTGCTCTTGATAGTTGTAATTAGATGTATTGTCTCTATTTTGTGTCTTAATTTTTTTTAATTGTAAACCGCCCAGAGTGACCTTGGAGCCAGATGGGTGGTATAGAAGCTGAACAAATGAAACGAAATGAAACAAATAAACAAACAAATAAATAGGGACTCTCAGAATTAAGGCTCCTCTACTCAAAAACATTTCCTTGCTAATGGGAAAGAAGAGGGATTTTCAACTAGCAGAGCTTGTCCTGTACCTACAGCTGCTGAAAGATTCTCTCCCCCCCCCCCCCAGCCATGAAAAGTGTAATATCCTTCGTAAGAGGTGGGCCAGAAGAATACAAGAATTACCAACTATAGATATTTTCACAGCACCAAAAAAACAAACAAAAAACAAACAAACAAAACAACAACAAAACACCACATTGTGTGTGGCAAGCCCCTGCTTTACACTTGTTGTCCAAACTGTAAATTGTGAATACAGCCTCTTTTCGGACGAACCAAAGGGAAGCTCCAGAAGGATCTCTCCAAACTGGGAGAATGGGCGGCAAAATGGCAAATGCGTTTCAATATAGGAAAATGTAAAGTAATGCACATTGGGGCAAAAAAATAAAAATAAATCAAAACTTCGTTTATCAGCTGATGGGTTCTGAGTTGTCCGTGATGGATCAGGAAAGAGATCTCGGTATGCTGGTGGACAGCTCGATGAAAGTGTCAACCCAGTGTGCGGCGGCAGTGAAGAAGGCCAACTCCATGCTAGGTATCATTAAAAAGGGAATTGAAAATAAAACAGCCAATGTTATAATACCATTGTTCAAAACGCTGGTAAGGCCGCACCTGGAGTATTGCGTACAGTTCTGGTCGCTGCACCTCAAAAAAGACATTGTGGAACTGGAAAAGGTGCAGAAGAGAGCGATTCAAACGATGACTGGGCTGGGTCACCTCCCTTAGGAGGAAAGGCTACAGCGTTTGGGGCTCTTGAGTCTAGAGAAAAGGCGCCGGGGTGGGTACATGATTGAGACGTATAAAATGATGCAGGGGATGGATAAAGTGGATAGAGGGAAGCTCTTTTCCCTCTCACTCAGTACCAGAACCAGGGGACATCCACCCCAATTGAGCGTTGGGAGAGTGAGAACAGACAAAATAAAATCTTTCTTTCCCCAGCCTGTTGTTAGTCTGTGGAACTCTTTGCCACGGGATGTGGTGATGGCACCTGGCCTAGACGCCTTTAAAAAGGGGATTGGACATATTCCTGGAGGAAAAGTCCATCACAGGTTATAAGCCATGATGGGGATGTAGAATCTCCAGGCTTAGAAGGAAGGGACCTCCAAAGACCAGATGCAGGGGAGGGATATCAGGAGACAGGGATCTCGTTGTCTTGTGTGCTCCCAGAGGCATCTGGTGGGGCCACCGTGAGATACAGGAAGCTGGACTAGATGGGCCCTTGGCCTGATCCAGCAGGGCTCTTCTTACGTTCTTATGAAACACTTTCCACAAATGGAGTTAATCCCTACATGGTTTACTCAGAACTAAGCCTATGGGATTTCCTCTTGTAAATATCTTTATCCAGGACCTCTGAGAGGAATTTTATCAGGGGGTACAAAGTTTTTGTTTTTTGGCCCCTCCATTCTCCATTTTCTCCATTTAAGGTCTAATGCTCTTATACTCCCTCGGAATTTATCCCTCCACAATAAATATAAATAAAATAAAAAAGGATCAGAGATGAGAAAGCACATTTAATTTGAACATCTTTGTTTATGCTACGATACAGAAAACAAAAAAAGGATTCACAATGAAACATCCTTTTATATTGCAATGCAGAGCAGATCATCAGAAGACACAAGTATTAGTTTTAAAAAAATGTAGATAAACTTACTATTTACTTTTTTAAAAAAAAGCATTCCTGGCCTTTTTTTGTGAAAAATTTCGAATCACAGCATGAAAATTAAATGTTTTGGCAATGTTTGATTTTATACATAGCCTGGCCAAATCCACAAGATGTTCCTGAGACATTGTAGGCCTTAAATAATTCTTAATTAGCTTAAGTTTGCTAAATGACCTCTCTCCAGAAGCTACTGTTGCTGGAATTGTTAACAGTATTCGTAAGCTAACACAAGCATTTGGAAACAGGTCACCAAGTCTGTACTTTGTTAACAAGTTCAATAGATCTAACGCTTTAACTGTGCATTTACAAATTTTGCTTTATGTACTGAGGGTAAATGTTACATTTGTTTTCCAAAATCATTACCATTAAGGTCAGCAGGATATTGCTCTGATAAAGATAAAGCTTTTCTTTCCATATCACATTCGGACATGGTGAGATATTTCCACAAGAAACCAAATTTTTCTGCCAACTGCCTAACGGCATTGAAGCAGACAGTTAACCCTGCTATAACATTGCCTAGCAAAACATAAAACACACACTTTCTGAAGTAGTCCTCTTATGGGGTATCATCTGTGTCATTCGTTGGCCTCGCCCTCTTGCGCCTAACTCCATCACATCTACGGAAGAGTTTCATTTCTATATTTAGGTTTGACGCAACCAATTTGGCCTTATTCCAGATGCATATCCAGTGGTTTCAAAGTTTTGTCAACTCTGTGAGGAGAGTTTCTATGTTTGCTACCTCATCATCCAGTGTGGCATCTCTAGCTTGGATGATCTTGTTGTGAATATCTTTGCCAGCTAATATTTTGTACCACATGGCTGACATTAACACACAGGCAAAAAGATGTCACAGATAATAGAACTCCATGGGCCTCATTTCTTGTTTTGGCCATCAAATTTAGTTCTAGGATGTCTTCCCATGCTAATTGAACGCCAGGCAAGTGAGCCGCAAAAGGTTTTATACATTCAACATGATTTGACCATCTTGTTTCAGACATACCATGAAGAGAGCAACCAACATAATTTTGTAGTAATTCCCACCATTTAGGACTGGAACTGAACAAGTGGTACACTGTTTGAACTGTTCCGAAAAAGGTTATTTCTTCAGGTATGCATTCAGCATCATCGTTTCCACATATGTTGAGTGTGTGACAACCGCAAGGTGAAAAAATGGCTGTTCAGCGTTGTTCTAGTATTTTTGCTTGTGCGCCTTTGTATTTTCCGGCCACATTTACCCCATTATCGTAGGCTTGTGCTCTATAATCACTGAGAGGAATAGCATGTTCTTTCAATGTATCAATTATCAACTGAGCAATTTCTTCCCTGCTTTTGTTGCTACAATCTGCAAACTTGAGACATTTTTCTTGAATCTCATAATGTGTTTCTTTTAAAAATGCATATCTCAAAATCAAAGTTGTTTGTTCATTATGGGAAGAATCTGGTGTGGAATCTACTATGACTGCAAAGTATTTTGCAGATTGCCTCTCAGGCAAAATGCACTGTTTTACAAGATTCGAGCATTCTGCAATAAATTCATTTTGTGAGGCAGGGGACAGTTAATGAACTTAAAGCTGCTCACACCTTCTCTGTGAACAACTCTACACTTAGCACAGGTTCCTGAAGGATGGGGTCCCACCAGGACAGCAGTTCAGTGAGTCCTGAAAAGTTTCCATTGTTTGAATCACCCATTCGATGGGATGAACCAGTAAATGCTGGACCACGTTCTCCCAAGAAGAGTAGAACATCGATGGTGTGCTTTAAAAGGCTGTACCATTTCACAGCTTGATCGACGCTTCTAAGATGATGTCCACTCCTGTCCCAGACAGCAGGAATCTTTCCAGTTCTTGCTAAGCTAGGTAACATGCTCTGAGACTATTGCCTTTTTCATGTTTTGGGATCCTGTGGCCAAGTTTCTGCCACTGGAATCCCAGCCTTCAGCAATTGCCAGTGCAGACTTAGATGCAGAAGTGGTGGTATTGACTGTCTTGTGTCAAATAATCTACATGGAAAGCAATATAAAGCTTGTTTCTGTTGACTCCAGACAAGCCAATCTCTTACAGGTAGTTCTCTATTAGTATGTTGAAATTTCAGTATGCTTTCTGGGAAAACCTGATTGCAGGTCTTGTTTGGGGATGTTTTTGGCCGAGGGATGTGGCCATTTGTAACATCTATTTCCTTTTGAGATGGAAACTCGGTTGTGATACAGCCAACGTCAAGGCCTACATTATGATTGCTTCTCTCATCTTCCGGATTCACTTCCACATTCATCTGTATGTCTGTTTCTTTCTGTTTTCCATTTTCATTTTCTGCATCTGCTACTTGCCCCTTCGTCAAAATACTGTGTGCGGTTACCCAAATCAACTGCTCCTTGTTTGGGGCTTAGATTTCCAACCATCTCTTCTTGCTCCAATTCTATAGGTGAGTTCGATGAAAAATTATTTGAGGCCACACTTAATCCAAATTGAAAGAGCATTTGTTGACCCCTTTTTTAATTTTCTTCTTGTTCTTTCTTGTCTTTTCTGGGTTCCTGATTTGTGAGAATACATTTTGGAGAGAAGATTTATAATTTATACTTTTTATATTCTGAAAAAAAAAAGGGGGGGGAAGACAATGAGACAAAAAAAGAGTATAGATTAAGAATTTTGTAGTAGTAGCAGTAGTGGTTAAATCACACGGATGCAGTGATGCTATGATGAAAGTATTAATTACACCCAGTGACGGCTCTAGGGAAGGTGCAGAGCTACTTCTCCCTCTCCTTTCCTGGTCTAATGCCCTGCAAAAATAGAAAGAAGGCTATGGAAGAGATGGATTAATACCTCTTCTTTTCTAAAGTGAAGCCTGCAGAACATGGTTGAAGGGAAAGCCCGGGGAAAGACCCCCCTAGCCTAAATCTGACTCCTACAAAATAGCACTGGTAGCTCCTTAAAGGCCAATAACTTTATTCCAGGCTCCAGCATAAGCTTTCCTAGGCAGGGCAAGACCCATGTCTTCAGATACAACAAGGTGGCTATCCATAATGACCCAAAGGGGCAACGCAGACTGACCTTTTGCCCCTTGAGAGCCGGTGGAAGTAGCCTCTTCTCTTTGCCTTCAGCCTTCTGTTCGTTAAATTTTGGCTGAGCCACTTCTTTCTTATCTCTGGAGTCCTCCAAACAAACTCTTCTTCACACCTCTTGCCCTGCCTGGGCCCCCATCTGGAACCACCCCTGATTACACCTCGACATTTCCCAACACTACATAAAATTATGGATCATAATTTCTACGAATTACGACGTATAAACCTACATAGGCTTACACAATGTAGTCTTAATCACACCATATATGCAAACATTTTCTGAGATCCCAGGAAATTTCTGGGTCTCTTCCTTTGGCTCCTGGGCCCCCTTTCTGACCCTGGGTGCGATGAGCCCCCTGCACCCCCTCTCATGGGCTCTGCTGGTATGGAAGAGGAATTAACTGTTCTAGTGGTTAGTGTTATTCCACAAGCATCACAGTTGACAAGTATCAGAAGATAATTTAGTAGATGTGAGGTTTAGGACTAGCTTGGCAAGCCAACTGGCTTCTTTCCACCTCGGCCAATCCAAGAAAACGCTGTTTGTTGACTTGGTCACAGATCTTCAATGGTACGGCACAAGTAGTCCTGCCTGCACTTCCTGTATACAACCTTTTAAAAAGAGCCTTCTTTCCCATATCCTACATGAGTCAAGTACCCAAATAAAGGTGTGGTCATCTTGGCAAAAATGAGAAGGGGGGAAAAAGCCAAGTCTCTGTCAGATGCCTTCTTGTGTTGAAAAAAAAGACAAAGGTTTGGATATCTCCCTTGTTTTCCCAGCCCAACAAAATGACAGGTTTTTGGAACAGTCTCTGCTGATGGCAACATCAGCAGGGCTTTCCTCCTGCAATACAGAAAAAAACGTAAGGTTCTGCTGTTTGATGTTTTCACCTCTAGATGACAGTATAAGCTCAGCTAACTCATAGAGATTCTGTGAGAGTTGCTCCATAGAGTTTATTTGTGTCTAAATTTTCAGGTGAGAGCTGTAAAAACAGAGAAGTTAAGGTCTGGAAAGGACAAAGAAGGACGCGGGATGACGTATATGAAAAGTAAAAGTCCTTGAGGGAGCAAACCCATTATTTCCTCAATTTTTCCCCACCATGATGCCCTTTGTTTCCAATTTGTTTCTCTCTAGGTCTTCACATTTCTCCTAAGAAAAACTGCCCAACTCTCACACCATAATTGGTTATGTGGCATGGTTAATTGGCAAGTACTTCTCTGTTACACAGTCCATTTCTTTCACTTGTGTCCCTTCTGATGACTTTGATTCATTCTTCTTTTCCTGAACTCAATCAGTTTTCTGATTCTTTCAATTTTTCTATGTGGTTGCTTCTCCTTACCATCTAACGTCTCTTCCTTTGCACTTCCACACAACCTCAGGTTACCTCCCCTAGGAGATAACTTGAGGTTTCCTAGTTTCCAGTTCTCTCTAACCCATACCCATCATTGGCAAAGCAGCTACCATGTTCTCTCAACTCACAAAGAGAGTATGGCTTAATAAGAAGCTGACGGCATATACCAAGATCCAGGTCTATAGAGCCTGTGTCCTGAGCACACTCCTGTACTGCGGTGAGTCCTGGACCCTTCGTGCACGGCAGGAGAGGAAGCTGAACACGTTCCAGATGCGTTGTCTCCGACACATTTTTGGTATCACCTGGCAGGACAAAGTTCCAAACAGAGTAGTTCTAGAACGAGCAGGAATTTTTAGCATGGATACATTACTGAAACAGCGACGTCTACGTTGGCTCGGGCATGTTGTGAGAATGGCTGACAGTCGGATTCCAGAAGATCTCCTGTATGGAGAATTAGTGCAGGGAAAGCGCCCCAGAGCTGCAATACAAGGAGATCTGCAAGCGGGATCTGAAGGCCTTAAGAATGGACCTCAACAGATGGGAAACCTTGACCTCTGAGCGTTCAGCCTGGAGGCAGGCGGTGCATCATGGCCTCTCCCATTTTGAAGAGACCCTTGTCCAGCAGGCTGAGGCCAAGAGGCAGTCCCGAAACCAGCAAAACCAGGGAGCTGGGCAGGGGACAGATTGTCTTTGTCTTCAGTGTGGAAGGGATGGTCCCTCTCGAATTGGCCTCCTCAGCCCCGCTAGACGCTGTTCCAAGTCCTCCATACAGAGCACGTTACCATGGTCTCTCGAGACTGAAGGAGGCCTACAACGAACCCATACCAACAATTTCAAAGGTCTTTCAAAAGTCAACAGGAAGTCTGGACACAGTTCCAGGTGCCAATAATTCATGGAATTGGACAGCTCCCATGATATCTTCAATGCATAATACTGCCTCTGGTCCAACTCCTTTACCCTTGGGCACGTCCTCACTCAAGTCCAAAGACCTCTTCAAATGCCTCTCTGTTCGTGGGTAGTTTGATAAAGCATTGCTTTAGTCGTTGAAGCAGTACTGAGCTCATGTATAATGTGGTACTGAGAACACTGTAGCTGGTTGGTATTGCAATTTTCCATCTTTGGAATAATATGGAAACGAAAACAAAGCTCTAAGTTGTTGAAACGTGTGTGGCCGGTCCCCTAGCATTTAGCAAATACAAAATCTCTGGTCAGAAAATGTGTTCAGCTCGCTGTACAGGCACGTTGTGTTCAAACTATGCACAATTTCCACTGCCTTGTGGTGTGTTTCTTGAACTGACCCGTTAACCTGCCACATATGATTCAGCACTATCATCGACACTCCATTTAGGACCAATCTCCCACAATGCTTCATGTTTCAAATACCTTACATACCTCCATGTCATTTAAGACACCCAAGTGAATTGGTTGAAAAGCAATACCTCCAGTCAAAATAGACTTAGATATATCCACCATACCAAAATCCAACTTTTTCAAACACGAGTTAAAACTTAAGGAAATACTGTATGTGAAACTGAAATGCTTGAAAGTTTATTAAAGCCATCATCATCCGGCTGTGCTGTACTGGTTGGTAACGATGTGTACCTTCTACTTTGTCTCCTTTATATGTGTGAAGCTCTCAACTGATTCAAAGGCTGATGGTCTCGTGAATCTCTGCATTACATTAACTACCTGAACTGTTCCCAGCTTTTTAATTCCATGCAACTGGTCACACAATTTGACCTGATATTCACCCCTGAGATGTTGTTCAGTCTGCTTGGGATTGATGGAAGATTCTCCTTTTCAACTATGGTAAAACCACAGAACTCTGCCCCGAGTCCAGACTTGACTTTAAGATTTAAACTGCATGCATCATTTATTTAGCCCAAGTGTGGTGTAGCGGATAGAGTGATGGGCTAGGATTCAGGAGGCCTGGGTTTGAATCTCCGTTCAGCCATGGAAACTCATTGTGGGTGTGGAACTGGTAAAACTGCCCCTTAAATATCTCATTTATCTTGAAAGCCCTGTTATGAGTACCGTAAATCAGTTCTGACTTGAGGGCAGATAACAACATAATTTGTTTTGCCCTTTTGTGTGGTGTCCTCCTGCAGAAGTGCAGCTATTTCTTCTTGTAGAACTTGAGATGGTGTTCCAGGCCTGAAAAGGCCTGTGGCAGGAGAGAGGCAAACTCTATTGCATGTTCATGCTTGACTATTGATTCATTTGCTGTTGGTGATGGTGCACCAGAGGGTTAAATGTAGCTTGTATGAAGCACCAAAGGACTGTGGGTCTCAGGCAGGGTGAAGTGAGAGCTGATAGGCATAATGTGCTGGTATCAGTGACTGCATTGGGAGACCATGGAGCACCCCCAGACACCCCAGGAAGGGTGGTGGTGGGAAATGCCACTCCAGACCTGGAAAGAGATGTTGCATTGTGCTGGAATAATACAGTGATGAGTACGTTACGTTACATTACGTCCATTGGGGTATGGGAATGATGCAGTTTATATGAACTCTTTTGAGGTGAAGAGGCCTTCTCTTATACTCTTGACCCTGACTCCAAAAAGGAGTGGTGGGAATGGTCAGGAGCTTGGGTTGTCTCATCTGGCTGTGTATCCCCTAGACCAGTAATGGGGAACCTATGGCACGCGTGCCACAGCTGGCACGCAGAGCCCTCTCTGTGGGCACACGAGCCATAAGTCGCTGGATCGCTACCCCCGGCAGCCAAATCTGAGGAGGAGGCTGCAGCCGCTGTGCTAGTGCTCCGACGGGCGGTGGGCCAGGATCCGGAGCAGCTGGTGCTGGTGGCGGCGGGCCAGCCGAGCTATAGGTAGTGGCGGGGTTGGGCAGGACTGGAGGCGGATCCGGAGTGGGGTCTGGAGGCACCTCCGTGCCCGGGATTCCTACTTCGGCCGCTACCACTTCCACTTCCGCCACCCGCTGGGTTGGGGTTTGGCTGAAGGTTGGTGAAGCTGACACCAAGCTGACGAAGTCACCTTGATCTTTACTTTGAGTTTAATGTTAGTTGATGAGCTTTCAGTTTTGTAGGTTTCTGCTTAGGTTTTGTCTTCTTTGCTCTGGTACCTTTGGATTCGGTAGACGTCTTTCTGTTTTTAGTGACAGAAGTTGATATTGACTTGGATGCCAAAGCTGATCTTGAGGTGGAGGCTCTGTCCTCAGTCTCGAGGTAAGAGATCTCCTGAGTGGGTTCTATTGTCTGAGGAGTGGGATGGTCTTGCGACCTAGCAGGACTCGTCTCAGACTGGATTGCCTCCGTGAGTAGCTGCTTGGATGGCGTTTTACAGATATCCACTGTAAAAACCAAAGCTGTTCTTTTGCCGAGAAATGGTGTCTCCCACTTGGAGTAATTTGTCCCACAAACAGAATTTTAGTTGGGACTGGCTTCTTTTATAAGAACTTTTGTGAACCTCCAACTAATCCGGCAGTTTTGGGTCGCCCAAGCAATAAAAGCACTTTGAATGTATGTCAGTGAGAGGTGTCTTATTAGTGTAAGTGACACACGTATGTCTTTTTCTCTTTTTTTGCACTTAGCAAGAGTGTGAATTGCAGAGTCCTTTTTAATCCTGACTGACTGATGCTGATGCCAACTAGCCGAAACATGCTCTCATTCCATCTGTGCTGCCCTGATGCCTTCATGCATAATACATGCATCATCTGCAGCGTGTGTGGCAAGGGAATGGATAATGGGGTATGTGGCTTGCAGAGGAATTGGAACATAAAAGCTATCAGCAGATGTCCATCATAATCTGAGATCCAGACAGCCGTCTGCCATTTTGTTTTTTAACTTGGCTGGCAAAATGTCTGAAAATTTGACAAATAGTTCGACCACCAACCCAAAAGTGGTGTGATAGTTATGGACCAGGTTTTGAAAGGTACATGTTCACATCCCCACTTAGCCATTGAACTCATTGAGTGAGCTACAATCGGAACTTTTCTCTTGGTCTGACCTACTGTATTTATTAATTCAGTTTGTATAGTCTGAGACTCAAAGGAGCTTGAGCCAATTAAAAACAGATGCACTGAAAGCACAAAAAGTTATATTAAACCAGGATTACAATTTGTGTTAAAAGCACAGCTGGATTGAAATAATTATGTGCTGTTGATTCCAACTAATGGTGACCCTCCCAAAGATTTCTTGGTCTGAGTGGTTTACCAGACCCTCCTGCACAAAGCTACACAGGTGGCAGTGTGAGTCATCCAATCAGGGAGACATGCTCCGGGTGATCTTGGCTTGTTCCTCTCCCAGGAAGCACGGAAGTGTTGGTGCCGATTCCTGCCTTTGGCTCTACAGCCAGATGCTCCAACTCACTGAGTTATACCAGCTCACAGTATATAAGGGTACATAACTGGCTCATACAGCAGTGTAGAGTACAGACAAAACAGTAAAATACTAAGACTGGCTCTTTTTCCAGGAGACACAGTGGGGAATCAAACTCCTAAGGTCCTCCAACCCACTGAGCCATGAGACCAGCATGACTGAATTAACAGTATAACAGTATATACTTTTAAAAGTATATCAGGTTTTTTTTAGAAGTACAACACACACACACACACACACACACATATTAATTGACCATTTCCTCAGAGGCTTATCAGTTTAAAATAATCTTAGAACTCCAGAGCTGGAAGGGAGGTTTATGGGTGGTTTACGTATTTATTTGTTGTTAGCCGCCCAGAGAAATGGCTCGCTGCTAGATGGGTGATAAATAAATAAATAAATACATAAATACATAAATAAATAAATAAGGAACCCTATTGAGTCCAGTCCCTATCAAGGAGGCACAGTGGGGAATCAATCTCTCAAACTCTAGCTCCAAAGCCAGCTACCGAAGTCACTGAGCAATCCAGCAGGTGCCAAGAGCATGTCTGAATTTAAAAAAGTTTTCTTGCCACTGGAAAGACAAGGGGGAGGGAATAGCCTAGCTTCACAGAAAGAGACTTCCATAACCTCAGTCCAGCTATTCAGAAGGTCCTGTCTTGTTTCTTCACCAAATGTTTATTTATTTATTTATTTATTAGATTTTTATCCCGCCCATCTAGACCAAGGGTCTACTCTGTTCCTCTGAAGGTGGTAGAATCAGGAGAATGTATACTCCTGCAGATCTCAAAGCCTGGGCAGTTGTCTACAAGAGAATATGGTGTTTCAAACAGCCGATACTCAAGTCAGATAGAGAGCTTAGTACTTCATAACTAGCATTTTGAATAGTGTCTGGAGATATACTAGTAGGCAGTGAAATGACAGCTGGCAGACCCTCTTCTGTCACAGAGGTAGGCCTTTGTGATGTCCCAGAAATAGGGCAGGCAAAAATTGCAGAGGGCGGAGGACGTTTTCCCCTAAGGTTTGTTCCCCTGCTTCCAGAGCTTGTACAAGAAGGCTCGTGAGTCAAAGTGCTGGTGCTCCCCTCCCCTCCCTAGATCCAGCTGGTATGACAAGCTCAACTGGGTGAGTGAGTGAGCGAGAAGAAGGAACTAGGAAGGTGGGTGCCTGGTTTGGGTTCCATTGTGCCTACACACATAGTAACATCTTAGGGGCCTGGACAAGCACCTAAGTTTCAGAGTCATTTTGGGTACTGCTTCCTCTGAAATTTATTTCCCTGATCCAAGACACAGGGAAACAAAACAATTATGTGAAACTTTTGCCAGTGTCCTGGCAAACCTACCTTGTACAAAAATGATTCTACGCATATATTATGTCCTCCACTGGGAAGGAGGCCAAGAAGTAGTAATAGCAACTGAGTTCATTAAGCCAGTTTCAGCTGTAATCGAGAATTAATGCATGCTGAGCACTGGAACATATGTGCCTTTTTTAGGTGGGGGCGACCATATATCATAATGGATATATTTTCAAAAACCAGAGTCTGTTTTCTATGCATTATAGGTGAAAACAAAATAAAAAATAACAAAAAGATAAAAACGTGGTGACACCTTAAAGACTAACTTTTATAGTTTTTAATGTGAGCTTTCATGGACGGGTTCAGTTCATTAGACGTAAGAGAAGGAGATATAAGGTGGCAGATATTTATACATGGCATCAAGGTTGTAATCGGTTGGTAAGAAAGTCAGTGGGTGTAAAACATTGCGATTATAGTGTCTTTGATATGCAGGTCTTTTGTAGAGGTCCCTTTCCATAAAGAATGTGAGAATTTCCCATTCTATGTGTGATATTGTCTTTATTTTCTTTGATCTGTTTGTGGTGGGGTGTTTCCAATTGCTATGTGTTCCTGTAAGGTAATGCAAGTTACACTATTTATTTTACTATGTCTTGCACATTATACTTCTCAATATAATTTCAGAAGTAAAAAGACATAGTCATGGATTGATCAATAGAAGGACAGAAAACAAACAGGGCTTTCACAGGCTGTAACCCCACTTGATCAGCTTTGTAGACTTTAACCCATTTTGTCAGATGTAAGAAGGTGGAAGTCCATAAAAAACCTGTACCAAATAAAATGTGTTTGATGTTGTTTTATGGTATGTATGTCATTTTTGCCTTTATTTTGACAACTCTTCCACCTTCTATCAAAACAGGTACATAACACCAAGGGATCTCAAACAGCCCAATTCTGATCTTCTTTTCATGGTAGCAAATGTCCTCAGGAACAAAAGGCTACCATGCCATGAGAATTGCCCGCATCGTTGGCCTTACTTATGAGGGTCAATCACCAGTATCTTGCTGGAATGGCACAGGAAGACATCAAAACGACTCTACATCTCAGGAGGAAATATGAAGCCGATCCTACTGCTTTCAGAAAGGATTTTGTTCCACCCAGTCTTGTCTTCCGCTCAGAGTGAGCAGCTCTTCCCAAGAGGTATACAAGATGGCTACAACATCTAAGGTATGGCCTATCAAAGTGAGCAGACTTAGGAAAATTCTGTACCGTCAGATCAGACTGTGCGTCACATACCCATTGTTGTTTCTCGATAAGTGCAACATTCACTGGTAGCTTACGTATATGAATAGGCCAAGACAGTTTTGTACTATGGGCACAAAATTACCTTACGCAGAGCGACGGATGGTTTTTGAAGACAGCTTTAGCTGGATAAAGCCTTCTGTTGAGTAGAATGGCAATGGAACCTCACGGTCTCAAGCTGCTGCACACTAAACCAAAATAGTCATGAGAGTAAAAGAAAGAAGAACAGAATTTGAAAATATTCCAGATACATAGCTGCTTTTCTCACAAAGCCCCTTTAAATAATTCTCAGACTGAACGGCGGTTGCTTTTTTCGGTTCCTTTTGATAACTCTTGACTTCCATTAAGTAACAGAAAGTCTTAGGGGAACTGGTCGTTCTGGAAAACAGATTGGCAAAAAGTATCAGACACTTAAAAAATGAAGCCTCTCTTGGGAAGGTTTTGAAAACAAAAGCTTGAATTCCAGGGCAAATTGAAAGTCCTTCAGCTTTGCTGGTGAAAGATTCTTACCCATATTATTCCCTGAGGCAGGATATCCTGTACATTTCTCCTCTTCTTAAATGCATTAGGAATGGTGTTGGGTTTCACGGGATGTATTTCTTCCAAAGCTTCTGTTTGCACCATTATGAAATAAGGGATTTCCTTTCTCTTCATTTCCATCCTAGCCTCAATGCCTGCCTCCCCACTCTTCTTTTCCTTGCATAATTAGATCTTCCCTGCTTCTTGAAGATTGGACTTAAAATAATGTTCATTTTTTTCTCCGTTGCTAGTTTATTTTCTTGCTATAGATATTCACATTCAGAAATGTTCCCGGGGACCAACATTCAAGAACCCATTGGCTTTCATACCCAAGGTGCTGCATAACAACAAAACACAAAGGAACAATAAAAGCACAAAATTGTGAAAATATAGAACAAAAGAGTATATAATTATAGGAATTATCCCTTCCTTCTTCATTTCTCAAAACATACCTGTGCTCTTACACACAACAGGTGCGTGAAACTGGATTCTGCAGAGGTGTAAGTTGGTTGCCCGTTGGTCACTGTGAGGTGGTGCTGACTCAAGAGTATGTATTATGGTGTCAAGCTTAGCATTAGTATCTACACTGTCAATGACTTTTTTTTGCTTACTACTTCTCTTCCTTTTTATGTTCAGTGGCCATATATTGGTGGTTGAACGTTACAGTAGACTTCCACTCCTCATGTTGTGAGACCTTTCATATTTCACATGATTTTCTTTCTTTGATTTTACGTAGTGTCGAGGACTGGTCTGCAGATAGTATTTGGAATAGTTGAACACGAAGACAAAAATCATGGCTACAGAAGAACCACACAACTGTATCATTGGAGCAGGCTGCCAAACTGCAGATCAGCTGTTCAGCCAGGAAACGAACCGCCAAACCACTGGTTTGTGCCCATCTCTAATCCTTAACAGTGTGGCTTTGTTCAAACCAATCTGCCTTCCCCTCAAGCCTTAATTTCTAATGCAGAACAATTAGGGACACCATTTGCTTCTTTTAACCTCAGATGGCTTGACCCTGTTTGAGGTCCTAGTCCTGCAACCATGGCTTCCACCCATACAATCTTTCTTACATTTCTCAAATGAAGTTTGGCAAAGTTTATTTTTTTCAAGCTGCCAAGTTCAGCATTGACCTTGAGTCAGAAGGAGAAGATGCAGCTAAACAGATCACAAAGAAGCAGATGGAGAATCAATTACAACTGTGTTTTGGCATGGGAAGAGAGGAACAGATCCCTCAAGGGTTGGCTTTTCCAGGTCCCATGTATGAACATTGGAGGGCTACCATGCGGCTGCTATCATCGCTTCAATTGCCATGGAATCCTCCCGATTGTGAGATTGAGTAGCACGAGGTCTGGATGGAGAACAGCTCCATTGTTCTGAAATAACAGGTTCAGTACCCAGCCATCAGAATCTGCTGGGATCGAACACTGACCGTGAGCAGATTTTTGACTGTAATACTACATTTTAACCACTGTACCACAAGGCCCCTAGATTCCAAAATCTTTCAATATGATCCGAGCACTTCAATGTTTATTTAGATTTTCTGGATGGACCAGACGTGAGCAATGTACGGCCCCACAGATGTTTTTGAACTCTCACTTACATGATTCCCCAGTGTAACAGACATGTTGATCTGAAGAAGAGGAGCAAACCAAGCTTGCCTGGGCCACCAAGGAGTCACAAGAATAGCATCAGCTTTCTCCTGTTGAAGTGTGGTGATCACCTTGTGAATCAGAGGCGGTGGGGGGAAGAGGTAAAGTAGGCGACAACCCCAGTGGAACATGAAGGCGTCTCCTAGTGAGTCGGGACCCTGACCCGCTTTTGAGCAGTAGTCTTTGCATGTGTTGTGTTCTGGGAGGCAAAAAGATCCACTTGAGATGTTCTCCATATGTTGCAAAGACAATGGAAGACATGATGGTTGTTCCCATTCGTGCGTTTGACCTTGTCTTCTGCTGAGGCTGTCTGCTACTTCCTTGTCCTGACCTGCCAAGTGAATGGTGATTGCATAGATGTGTTGTTCCATGTACCATTCCCAGAAATCCACGGCAAGAAGAAGAAGGCACATGGAGTGAGCCCTTCCCTGCTTGTAGTCATGTTGTTGGTGACTACCTGAACTAGTTTGCCCATCAAAAGGGGTTGGGAAGCTCTGGAAGCCTTGAAGACTGCCAGAAGCTCTAACTCATGTATGTGGAGGCAAGCTTCTTTGAAAGACCATGTGTTGTGGATTTGATGAGCAAGGCAATGGGCTCTGCAGCTGAGACAGCTTGCATTGGTAACCGCCTAGATTGTTGGGATCAGAGGATGGAAAGGTCTGCCCAGGACTAGATTGGTAGGATTTTATGACCATTGTAGTTGAGAGCTGAGTTTTGGAGTAACCTTAAGGAATTGTGCAGGATGGTCTAGCAGAGGGTTGAACAGCGAGAGGTACCACGCAAGGAAAGAGCGCATCTTGAGCCTGGTGTGTGGAACCACGGAGGCTGTGGAGACCCTAAGGCTGAGTAGTCTCTGAGTCCTTTGAGCTGAGACACTCACCTCCAAGGTTAAAATGCGGACTAGTGACGAGATATCACAACGGCAATCTGGCCGAGCATAGGCTTGGGTATTGATGGATTCGGAATAGCCCTTATGTAGGTCACCACCTGATAGGGTTTGAGAATCAACTTCTCCAGATTGATTTGGAGCCCAAGATCCTCAAGAAGGGATCCAACCTTGGACCTGGCAGCCACCAACCAATCATCGATAAAAAGAAAAATAATAATATCCTGGGTATATAAGCGGGCTGCTACTGGTGCCATACACTTGGTGAACACTCAAGGTGCTGTGGACAGGCCAAAAGGGAGGGCCTTGAAATGGTGTACACCTTGGCCAATGGAAAGCGAAGGAAACGGTGGTAATTGGGCCTGATAGAAATACGGAAATACACATCCTTGAGGTCTATGGCCACAAACCAATCCCCAGGCCACAGGAGAGGAATTACGGTTTCCAACGTAGTCATGCGGAATTTCTTGGTGGAAATAAATTTGTTAACAGGTCGAGGACAGGTCTGAGGGCACTGTCCTTCTTTGGAAAGTTTAGGTTAGGCATCATTCAGTCTGAAGAGACCATGGTAACGTGCTCTGAATAGAGGTCTTGGAACAGCATCTAGTGTGGCTGAGAAGGCCAATTCGAGAGTGACAATCCCTTCCACACGGAAGACAAAGACAATCTGTCCCCTGTCCAGCTCCCTGATTATGCTGGTTT
This sequence comes from Intellagama lesueurii, assembly GCA_037013535.1. Taxonomy (NCBI): domain Eukaryota; kingdom Metazoa; phylum Chordata; class Lepidosauria; order Squamata; family Agamidae; genus Intellagama; species Intellagama lesueurii. The sequence continues at coordinate 8,537,543 of JBAJHW010000001.1, read as the reverse complement.
CGGGACTGCCTCTTTGCCTCGGCCTGCTGAACAAGGGTCTCTTCAAAATGGGAGAGGCTGTGATGCACCGCCTGCCTCCAGGCTGAACGCTCAGAGGTCAAGGTTTCCCATCTGTTGGGAAGGAGGTCCATTCCTAAGGCCTTCAGATCCCGCTTGCAGATCTCCTTGTATCGCAGCTGTGGTCTCCCTCTGGGGCGATTTCCCTGCACTAATTCTCCATACAGGAGATCTTTTGGAATCTGACCATCAGCCATTCTCACGACATGCCGAACCCAACGTAAAAATCCCTGTTTCAGTAATGTATACATGCTAAAAATTTCAGCTTGTTCCAGGACTACTCTATTTGGAACTTTGTCCTGCCAAGTGATACCAAAAATGTGTCGGAGACAGTGCATATGGAACGTGTTCAGCTTCCTCTCCTGCCTTGCACAAAGGGTCCAGGTCTCACTGCAGTACAGGAGTGTGCTCAGGACACAGGCTCTATAGACCTGGATCTTGGTCTATGCCGTCAGCTTCTTATTAAGCCATACTCTCTTTGTGAGTCTAGAGAACATGGTGGCTGCTTTGCCAATGCGTTTATCCAGCTCGACATCTAGGGAGAGAGTGTCAGAGATCGTTGAGCCAAGGTACACAAAGTCATGAACAACCTCCAATCTTGTGTAGAGATGGTAACAGAGGGAGGTGAGTCCACGCCCTGGCCCATGACTTGTGTTTTCTTCAGGCTGATTGCTAGTCCAAAGTCTTGGCAGGCCTTGCTGAAACGATTCATGAGTTGTTGGAGGTCTTGAGCAGAATGGGCAACAACGGCTGCCTCATCGGCGAAGAGGACGTCCCGCATGCATTTCAGCTGGACTTTGGTCTTCGCTCTCAATCTAGAGAGATTAAAGAGCTTTCCATCTGATCTAGTCCAGAGATAGACACCTTCTGTTGCAGTTCCAAAGGCGTGCTTCAGCATGACAGCAAAAAAGATCCCAAACAGGGTCGGCGTGAGGACACAGCCCTGTTTCACTCCGCTTCGGATGTCAAAGGGATCTGATGTTGAGCCATCAAAAACTACAGTGCCCTTCATTTCCTCATGAAAGAACCTGATGATGTTAAGGAGCCGAGGTGGACATCCAATCTTGGGAAGCATTTTAAAAAGGCCGTCCCTGCTAACCAAATCAAAGGCCTTTGGAAAGGTAAAATAACAGGAATAATGACCCTCTGAGATCAGGTAGTAAGTTGGGTGGCTTCTTTCTGTAAAAGTGACGTGACTTACTTGGCCAGCATAGCAGAAGGAGGGGTTGAAAGGAAAATCCCCACTGGGGAAGGGAAGTGAACTCAGTGTCCTCTGTGAATAGTAATAAGAGGACGAGGTGGAGGGAAAAGACCTTTGTCTGTTGAAGGATGGTTTGGAAGAAGAGGCGGAAGGAGGGCTCCACCATGACTGACGGGAGGGGCACTGTTGGTACTGTGGATTTAGCAGGCATTTAGCAGTGGTGCACTTTTTCTGAAGATCATCTATAATGTCCTCCATTTTGATGTTAAATAGACCTTCGCCATCAAAGGGAAGGTCTTCTATCATCAGAAAGGCCTGCTGAGCGTAGCCAGGACTGGTGTCTGATCATAACCACGGCTGCTATAGCCTTGGCTGGGCAGTTGGAGATGTGGTGGGCCAATCTCATTTGTTGTGCTGCTATTGACATAGCCTCCTGGCACATAGCAGTTGCATTGTCACAAATGCGGTAGGAATTTTCTACCCTCCTGGAGGCAGGACAGGATGAAGCCTTCTGGCCAAAGCTAGAAGTGACGGAAACATGGTGAGATGTACTGGAGACGTGGAGTTAGAAGAGATCTGATCATAAAGGCGATCTGGACGTTGAGAAGGTTTGTGCATCTCCAAGTTAAGGGACTTTGCAAGGCAAAGCATGAAATCAGAACAGGCCCTCCTATCCTCCGATGGAGACGGTGGGCGAGTGTCTTCCCCTTCAGAATTGGGGATAGTAACCAGACCAGAGGCAGTGTCAAAATCCAAGATAGAGATGGTGTCTGAGAAGGAAGGAGAGTGAGAAAGTTGGAGGTCACTTGACTTGACAGCTTGAGATGGAGAAGGACCTGCAGTGGCCTCTGCAGAAGGAGGAGATGGGGCATTGACAGTCGACCTCGAGATCAGCCTCAGCAATAAGGGATGGTTGGCACCAGTGGTCAGCATTGAAAGCAGCATCTGAAACAGGAAAGCAGTGATGGGGTTCCACCGCTTCTTCCCAAATCCGAAGAGAGTGGAGGACCAGAATAACAGACTTGTTTAATAGGAAGCAGAGAAGTAGAAGCAGAAGGTGGATGCCTATAATGCTTCCGATGATGCCGCGAACTTGAGGGAGCCAGAGGCTCTGAGGAGGAAAAGGGCATCCGATCGGCAGATTTCCGTGCCTGAGCCATGACCTGACAAGCCGAGATCTCCTTCAGCACCAAGGAGACAGCAGGAGCTTGGTGCTAAGGAGGTTCTATGGGGCCTCAAGATGGTCCGGCTGTCGGCCAAGTCAAGGTAGCCAAAGGGGGCAGGGGCCGGAGATGCAGGTGCCTGGCTCAGTACCAACTGAACCGTTGTAGACATCAGACCAAGAGGGACGCCGGAACTGAAGGCGGCAGACCTTGGAAATCGGGCACGGGAGAAAACCACAGTGCATACGCTCCCGATTTGTCTTGATGATATACTGACGTCTATGGTGTTGGGGAGGCTGCCGAAAAGGCAGTGGATGGCCTCTCTGAGTTTGAGGGAAAGACGGAGCAACACTGAAGGAGGGCATCGGAGGCAAAGCTGTTGGAGCTTTCTCAAACAGGCAGAGAATGGATCTGATGGTTGCAGGTCAGGCTGAGCCTGTTGAGCGGTGTCTGCCTGAGGCAGGGCCTGCAGGAAAGCCGCTGTCGACGCCGAAGGTGGACTTTTTTGGTGAGGTTGAGTTGTTTCCCTCGGGCTTTTTCCATGGACCGTGGAGAGGGAGAAGAGAAATGAGAGTCTAGAGAGGGTGACCTGGAGCGTTGAAGAGGAGAGAAACTGCCTAAAGGATCTGGGATAGGCCGGGACCAGGAAGGCAATCGACTGAAGGCACGCGAGGCAGGGAAACGGGTTATGGTGGGCAGTGGGGTGCCCCGGCGAACTAGGTCGGCTGGTAGGACCTCAGTGGATTGTGGAGCTGGAGTGAGATGTTGCGTCTGAGGCTGTGGCTTCTCTGGTTTTTCAGATGTGGACTTCTTAGGCTTCTTGGAAGATCTGGAAGAGGCCTTCTTGATCTTTTTGGTCGAAATATCTGGTCCTGGTTTCGGCGTTCAAGATGGCGTCGGCACCGAAGTAGTCGAAGCTGTTGCTCAGGGCCGATGGGTTGGGTCATTTTTGACTTGCTCGGTTCTGAAGGCAAAAGAATGTGGTTTTTTTGCCGGGTTTGCTGGACGAAGGGTATGGAGGTGGCTGGGTACCACAAGATTCCTCTGTTTTAGATGAAGAGGGACAGAGAGACTTTTCCCACAAATGTGTGTTCTGTCGAAAATGCCTGTTTTTGGTGGTGGCACGGGAAAGCTTGAGGCAGTGAGGGCCGCACTGAGTTGGATGGGTCTCCGCAAGGAAACAGAGGCACTCTGAGGTGTCCGTCTGCTATGGGGACCTTCCTGCCGTAAGGGGTACACTTTTTGAAAGAGCCCCTGGGGGCCATAAAAAGTGACTGGGGAGGGGGGAATAATGAAAAATACAAAAGAAAATCTTACCCGGTTAAAGGGTGAAAACTGCAAATTTGAATTACAGGATTGTTTGAAGTAAAAACAAAGCTGAAGACGAAATAAAGTTGCGTAGAACTGGTAAGCTCTGGATACGTTCCTAGAGGGGAAGGCAGTGGTTTCTACCTTGAAGATCTTGCAATGAGACGATCCAAAATAACCTTATAGGACTCATTAATTGGTTGGGTTGCCATGTTGGAAGAAGCACCTTGATGGCACATAAAAACAACAACACCTGTATTCCTGCAATTGAAAACGTTTTTGTGGTCCTTTGAATGCTCGGGGGAAATCTGCTATTAGAGGGAGATGAGATTTGCCTAACCATCAAGTCCGGTTTCTACTCTCAGAAGAAGAATTGGCTAAGTTGCTGGAGAGGCTGTTAGGATTCCCCAACCCAGGATATAACTGGATTAAATCAATGTATGGTGCATTAAGGAAAGATCTGTGCATTTGGTTTGCTATCCTTGTCCAAGCATTGCAACACAAGACAGGCAGGCACCTATCCACACAACATCCAGACCGTATCATGGTTTTAAATTTTTGAGAAATCCACAGTCTGAGAGCACTGTGGGTTCTGAAAGGATGCATCAAGGAGCAGATTTTCCTGTCCCAAAAAGCAAACCCATCACAGCCAGTCTCCATTCTGCAAATTTGAAGTCCTATCTTATCTTCCTACCGTAAACAGATCAGAGGAGTCTGTGCTGCCTCTTTCTTTCCCCAGGCACGGAATATGGGCTCCCATTTCTCTCGCTCTGCCATCCCACATTTATTTTTAGCATCATGTGTTTGGTTGGTGAGGTCAGTAGCTGAAACATGTTTCGAGCATATGTCACCTAAGATCTGCCCAAGATCTGAATCGCCTTCGGCCACGGACTGCCTCGAGAAACACAACTAAAAGGAGCCAGGGAATGTTTTGTTAAAGAGTTCAAACAGTTAAATATTCTAATTTATTGCAACCCTTCTGTGTACACTGGATACAAAGAAAGTAAAATTGGGAAGAGGGGGTCGTGTGGAGAGGAAAAAAGAACACACACGTCTAGTATTTGGTCCAAAATAAACCAGCAAATTAAACCCTAGGATGAAAGTGTCTTGTTCACTGGCCTGTTACTTGTTTCCATTCATTCTCCCATGCAGGATGTTATTTTTACAGTTCAAGGATTAATTCTTCATTTCCAGTTCTAGGAAATGGATTGGATTTCAAAGACATTGTCCGAAACATTGAAGCACTCAAGGACTGGAATTTAGAGAGCCCAACCATCATTTCTTCCCTTTTGATTTTGGCTGCATGTGCAGGCAGAGAATAGAATAAGTTCTTTGATGCAGAACTTGATCTGGGGATCTTTGTGTTGAACCCTTCTTCTGACCCAACATTTCTCCCTTCTGCCTCTTTCCTGCACTTTTCTTTACCCCAGCTGGGATCCTGGTGCATGTCTGCCTCATCACAGGAAATAGTTTATTTACTTTTACCTTTTTTTATTAAAAGCAAAAAGCAAAGTGTGCTGCTTATGTACTGCCCCATAGTACTTAAAGCACTCTCTGGGCAGTTTACAGTTTAATTATGCAGGCTACACATTGCACCACCATCACACACACACACACACCCCAGCAAGCTGGGTACTCAGTTTACCAACCTTGGAAGAATGAAAGGCTGAGTAAACCTTGAGCTGGCTAACTGGGATTGAACCTGGCTTGTGAGTAGAGTTTTGCCTGCAGTACTGCGGTTTAACCACTGCTCCATGATGGTCTTATTATATTTTTACTCCCCTTTTTCACCTTTCGTTGTCTCTCTATCAAGAGGTGACATATGCAGCAATAACATACTATGTGATTCACTCTATTTTTAAAAAGTAACTTCTTGAGATGTCCTTCTTCCAAGGAGAATTAAACTTCTTCAACTTTCTGTGGAAGAGCAATTGTTTTGAAATTAATAGATTTCCTTCATGTATCTGAATAAATCAATCAAAGGTACTTCTGGAAGCTCATGTCCTTTGATGTTCTTGATCTTGGCCACAGGTGATCTCCAGAACATCTCTATTCTGGACTCCTCCCTCCAAAAATTATGGCAGATTTAACGAAATAGCATTGCATTTCCACCATTATTCACACACTCAAGAATATATCCTACTCTTTATAGCTTATTTTTACAGAGACTCGGACTTGGGGCTTCGTCCCAAAGACTCTGACTTGGGACTTGGTGCCAAAGACTCAGACTTGGACTTGGAACTGAGAGCCAGAAACTTGCCAGCATCCTTGGCAACAAACCTGATCTATCCTAAGGCTAATCAGATAAAATGCAGGTAATCCTTACTATCAGGTTGAGCACGAATTTCTCCACCTTTCCAGAGTGGACGTTCACGGCGAGCTATGCAGAAGAGAAAGCCAGACCTGTCCGGACATAGACAAGCAATTTAAGGTCAGAAGACCAGCAGTCGTAAGATCGAATCCACGCGACGGAGTGAGCTCCCGTCGCTTGTCCCAGCTCCCGCCAACCTAGCCGTTCGAAAGCATGCAAATGCAAGTAGATAAATAGGTACCACCACGGTGGGAAGGTAACAGCGTTCCGTGTCTAGTCGCACTGGCCACGTGACCACGGAAGATTGTCTTCGGACAAAACGCTAGCTCTATGGGTTGGAAACAGAGATGAGCACCGCCCCCTAGAGTCGGACACGACTGGACAAATTGTCAAGGGGAACCTTTACCTTTACCTTTAGGGGTCAGAGTGATTGGAAGCTCTGCTCAAAAGTACTCATTTACCCAGGGCAGCTTTAACTGAACTGAAATTTTTGATTTTAGAATGATGGACAAAAGTTGAGGAGGTGCTGTAAACAGTGGCCATTGAACATCTGTACCCAATGTGGCCTTCCAGGTGAAAAAAAAAAAGCATTCTGAATAATTGGTGGGAACTGTCTTACCGGTTCAGATCTGATGGCGATTCATCTCATGTTTTTTCTACATCATGTTCTACAGCAACCCCTTTTATTAAGGTGTTGAGGATTCCCTGAATGACTGGGAAGTGGTGGAAACATCCCCACAGGTGGAGACAGTCCAGGGAGAAGGAGGTAGGTGGCTGATTACTTGGCTGCTCTAGGGGACCACTCCTTGCAGCAGGATCTCTAGGAGAGCGTTCGGCAGCCAGAAGTCCTTAGATAAAAAAAGGCAGCCAGCAACGGTCCAGTTACCCCCCATCCCCTGATTGGTTGGTTGAGCAGAGTTGTCTCCTCCTGGGGATGCTTCCATAAACTGGCATCTTCAGCTGACTCAGGACTGTAGCCCCATGTCTGTTGGCCTCTGGGGCAGACCTGTCCTGAAAGTTATTGTGTTGCTGCTCTCTTTGGTTCAAAAGCAAAACCTGAGATAAAAGTAAATATCAGCCTGAGCTGTGTATTCCTGTGTTGGCAAAGTGTTGGACCAGATGACTCTTGGCGCTCTTTCTGTGACTTTGTAATTCTGTAACTGTCCCTCTCTCCTAACTTCTCTTCAAAGGAGTCAAAATATTTTACTAGGGGTGTCCAATGCCTTTAGATCTGTAGATAAATACAATAAATACAGGTTCTGTAGACACTTCATTATTACTTCCTTATCAATTGCAATATATCTACAGTTAAATTCAACTTTGAAGGCTATAATTAAATAATCTTTTCTCTGGGGCATTCATCCAGTCCTCTTGACCACAGAAGTCCCTAAAATAGACAGAGAGAAGATTTCCTAACATCATAACTTTCAAGAAGGAATTTGACTCTAAATATAGACCAATCAAGTCTGACTTAACACAGATCGCTAAGCCACCTCTTTTCTTCCAGTCAACATCTTTGCTTTACTCTCTTAGTTCTTGCTTCTGTTTTACTGTCTCCTAAAACCACAACACATGATCCTTGGGACGTTAAGTTTGGTTTTATAATCAAAATTCCTTCTGAAAAAACGAAGAGCTGAAAGAGAAGCTTGTCATCATGGAAGATGATGTCCTACAGAGGAGGGGCAAGATCTGTTCTCGATTATGCCAGAGTGCAGGACATGCAACAATGGGCTCAAGTTAAAGGAAGCCAGATTTCGGTTGAATATCATGAAAAACTTCCTAACAGTTAGAGCAGTACGACAGTGGAACCAGTTACCTCGGAAGTTGGTGAGTGCTCCAACCCTGGAGGCATTCAAGAAAAACTTAGATAATCACCTGGCAGATATGCCTTGATTGCATTCCTGCATTGAGCAGGGGGTTGGACTTGATGGCCTTGTACACCCCTTCCAACTTCACTTTTCTATGATTCTAAGACTCCTTAGCTGTTTGGAACTGTGATAGGTTCCTAAATCCAAATTTCTTTTTGGATTAGTCTTTATAATAATAATCTTTGAACTGCAGAGCTAGAAGGGACCCTCTGGATCATCAAGTCCAGCTCTTCTCAAGGAGGCCCAGTGGGGAATTGAACTCCCAACCTCTAGCTCTGCAGCCAGAGACCTAAACCACTGAGCTATCAAGCAGTTCTGGAAGACTTGTCCTGGCCAGCAATTTTGGACTGGGGTTCCCACCAGTCCCAGGTACCATGTTCAGTGGTCAAGAATTCTCAGAGTTGTTGTCCAGAGCATTGGATGTGCACCAGGTTGAGAAAGGTCTTTATAGTTTTCGGACTGAGACCTGTCTTTTGATTCTTTTTAAAACATTACATGCATAAGGTAAAGGTAAAGGTTCCCCTTGACAATTTGTCCAGTCGTGTCCGACTCTAGGGGGCGGTGCTCATCCCCGTTTCCAAGCCGTAGAGCCAGCGTTTGTCCGTAGACAGTTTCCGTGGTCACGTGGCCAGCACGACTAGACACGGAACGCTGTTACCTTCCCACCGTGGTGATACCTATTTATCTACGTGCATTTTTACATGCTTTCAAACTGCTAGGTTGGCAGGAGCTGGGAGAAGTGACGGGAGCTCACTCCGTCGCATGGATTCGATCTTACGACTGCTGGTCTTCCGACCTTGCAGCACAGAGGCTTCTGCGGTTTAACCCACAGCGCCACCACGTCCCTTATTAAATGCATGGATAGTACTAAATAACAGTAGTATCCACACCTAGTGAAGAAGTGAGTATCAGCCCAGCTGTGCAATGTTGCCCTGCATAGGCGTATTAGGGACAGAGTGGGTTCCAATTTTGGGACAGAAAAGGGATGAACAATAAGTTTCTTGTCCAGGAAGCACAAAAACCTGAAATGAGTTCTGTATGTTTTCTTAACATCGCACTAGAGAAAGAACGGTATCCCCTTGTGACATTAAAGAAAGTTAAGCTTCCTCCCTCCTTTAAACACACAAGAACCGAGGGTATGACCAGTGACCTGTAAACATGTCCCCAAAGCCCAAAGTCAGAATGCCAACCTCATGAAAAAAAGCAGAAGTTGAGACCATAAAATCTGCTTGCACTTATTGAGAAGGGAATCTCAATGCCAACATCTGAAATGTAACGAAAGCTTCATATCTCTTTCTACGTTGGAGTATTAGAAGAAAAAACAAATGAATAAGCATAAGCCAATCATCCTAGTGCTTCTTTCCTCCTTAATTACATTTCAAGAGTTGTAGCTTCTAGTTGTTGTTTTTAAAGCTGGAATGATTAAAATGGTGTTTTCTCTCTGTGACGGTTTCGTTCTACAAAAAGATGGTGTGGTGATGGCTCTTGGTGGTGTTACGGTGATGTATTAAGCTGGGGTATGAAGTTTTGGGACAGTAGGAACAACCATCCCCATGAGCTTTCTCTCTAGTGGCCCACAAATATTTATTTTTTAAAAAACTGCTAGGTTTAGCACTAGATCATTCTGTAACTGCATAGATACATTAGTCTAGCACTAGCTCACCTCTGCCCAGACAAAAATCAAGGTAAGAAAGGACAACCGGTGATCCCCAGATGGACGCAGTACCAAAAGGAGGAGGGACATGGGTTGTGGGCACTTACCAGATCACATCAGATGGATATTGCCTATTCAGCATATAACAGAACATGTCTCTTTTTAAGGGCACCAGGGAGTTGTGACATTCTCCCAAACAAACTAATCTTAGTCTTTCAGGGCTGTGGAGGGTGAAACCCCTGCCTCCTCCATCTAGCTCAGCACACCCCTTGTGTGCAAGGCATGAGGTATTACAGCAGGGATAACAAAAGCTTGTAGACTTCCCTGCACACGGGTAGCTTCAGCGTTCGCCCCGCCAGGTCCTGGATACTCCTCCGAGGATGTGGGTGCAGCCCTGACCCAATGCGCCTCCCCCTAAGGTGTGCTGGAAGTCCAGCCAGACACAAGAAGCCTCCCCCTGCCAATGCAAGGTGGGCACCAGCAGTGCGAGAGTAGCTCGCCCAGGCTGTGGGTTCCCCTGCTTGGAGTCTGGTGCTGGGAAAAGGCGTCCCTGGGGTTGCTTTTGCTGGCGGTGTGCCCAACATTGATTTCTCGAATGCCTTGCCTTTCGTTGCCTCACCTCGCCCCGAAACAGCCTCCTCTGGGGGAACACAGAACTCCACCAGAGTCCAGGGCCCGGTGGTAGATTGTTTTCCAGACCTCCTTGGAGTGTCCAGCCATCATGGGTTCCTCCCGGACCTCAAGCACAGTGAGGGCATCCACCCAACAGTCCTCCTCTTCTGATTAGGTCTCCCCCTCAAATTCCTTTGCCCCGGCACTCACCTGCAGACCCTCAAGGTTGTTGCTGGCCTCTCCACCCCAATCCAGAGGTGAGCTGCAGGTGTGTAGGCGTTCGCTGGCTCGTGCAGAGGTTGACAACCCACACTCCCCAATGGGGACAGAGCTGTCGGGCTCACAAGTTGATTTTGGAAAAGAAAGAGAAAGGAAATTGGAGTGTTTATATTTATTTGTTTCAGAGGTGAGGGAAAACAAAGAGATGGCATTTGGTTTCGGACTCTGCAAAGCAGGCCTGGCCCTACTGTTTGACAGAGTGAGAAAAATCACTTTGGACAGTAGTAGTTGCAGGGAACCACAGCAACAGTAGCAGTCCCCAAACTGTTCCTCTTGAGTCCCTTCCCCATGTATGGCTCATGGCCGTCCTGCCATCCTTAACTTGCCTGCTACCTTGAAGAGTTGTGCACGACACGATCTCATTGTTAGTGTTGGAGGAAGACTCAGTTGGGTAGGAAATGTTAGTACATCTGTTTAGGGGGTGGGGGAGAAACACCATCTTATTTGTTGCCTCAAGCAACAAAATGGCTTGGTCTCACACTGCTTAGAAGTGTTGAGGGCAACGAAATGGAGTCTCGGGAGGGCAACAAAGCAGGCTTGGAGTCTGATCTCTTAAGACATTTGAGAGGGACTGACACCTGTGAGGACCCCCATTTTTTTCTATCTCCCAACCCCACCAACTACCGGCACCCCAGCGTACACTTTCCTGCCTCGATTCAAGGGATCCCACCACCAGAACCGATGTGCATGCATTCATTACAAAACAAGTTGAGGCCCCAGCGGTAGAAGAACAAAATTCAGATTGAGTGTGGGTATAAGCTCCAGGCTGATTTGTGTGGACTTGTACATTGTGTAGTCAATGAAAAATAATACAAAATTGACTGTCCCAATCCTGGAGCATTTGTGAATGCAGCTGCCCCTTACTCCCATGTAAGCGTACAACCGAAATGTTATCCACAGAGATACAAGTTGCAACAAAGTGGAATGGGGTGACTAAAGTTACTCAGGAGAATGATGCTTAGTGTCATGTTATTGATGATTTTCCCTTTTCTGTAAAAAGATTGTGTGACCCAGTAGTGCCAAAGCATAAAGTACAGCTTATTATTAAAAAAAAAATTGTCATTCCTTTAATATACTCCAGGCACATACAGCAACTTTAGAAAATCATTCCCAGTGTTGCAGATTTATTTATGAACATTGATGCAATTTTGAGGCTTGTTCGTGAACACCAAAGACCATTAAGGTTTTCAGAAAGCTGTAATTACTTTCGAACACAATGGAATGCAATTGCCTCCATCCCAGAAATATTGCGTAATTTATATATGTTAGAATAATCATTGTATTTGCTCTTCCACAAGTCATGCAGTGCAGCAGGCCTCTTAAAGCTGTCAGTCTTTTCTGCCAGCTCATGCATATTAATTATTTTATTAGAGAATCACATGGTAGGCTTGACTCTTGAACACAAAAAGAAATCTGTTGGGGGCTGGAACATGTCAAGCTGTCAAGCATGGTGACAAAGCAATGGCGTGGGTGGACATGTGCTAAAAAAATCTGGTGTTGAGAACTAAGGGTTGCCCAATCTCCCAGCACTCAAAAGTCCCATGTTCAAGTCTTGGACCTCAGTGGTGGAAGCTGTTGGACAAGGAGGCAGGCTTAGGAGTTTATCACTAGTCCAGAATGTGGACATTATTTTCTCATGCACACCAGCTCAAGTAGCCAGTGGTAGCAAACCCCCATCTTTCTCTTTTCTCCCTAGTTTTCTTATTCTTCAGTAGTGATGTATGGAAGTGAGAGCTGGACCATAAAGAAGGCTGACCGCTGAAGAATTGATGCTTTTGAACTGTGGTGCTGGAGGAGGCTCTTGAGAGTCCCCTGGACTGCAAGGAGATCAAACCTATCCATTCTGAAGGAAATCAACCCTGAGTGCTCAGTGGAAGGACAGATCCTGAAGCTGAGGCTCCAGTACTTTGGCCATCTCATGAGAAGAGAAGACTCCCTGGAAAAGACCCTGATGTTGGGAAAGTGTGAAGGCAAGAGGAGAAGGGGATGACAGAGGACGAGATGGATGGACAGTGTCACTGAAGCTACCAACATGAATTTGACCCAGCTCTGGGAGGCAGTGGAAGACAGGAGGGCCTGGCGTGCTCTGGTCCATGGGGTCACGAAGAGTCGGACACGACTTAAAGACTAAACAACAACAACAATCTTATTCTTGACTGAAGATGATCTTTACTTGATGATTCTAAATATCAGATTCCATACAGGCTAACCTCTCTACAGAAGTGTACTCAACCTTCTTTAGATCTGATAAACCTAGAAATTTCATACCCTTTTCAAATGTGCCATCTTCAAATAATTTTGTCTGAGATTTGAAATACTTACAGAATTACCTGTAGTATTCAACAAATCTAAATAATGTATGTTCAAAACCAAATTACAAATTGTTGTTATGTGCGGTCAAGTTGCCTCCGACTTATGGCAACCCTATGAGTGAGTAATCTCCAGAATGCCCTGTCCTCAACAGCCTTACTCAGCTCTTGAAAACTCAAGCCTGTGATTGCTTTAGGGAGTCAATCTATCTCATATTTGGTTTTCCTATTTTCCTGCTGACTTCCACCTTTCCTGGCATGATTATGTTTTCTAGAGAATCCTGCTTTCCACAATGTGTCCAAAGTAGGACAGTCTGCCTTCAACTTTTCCCAACAACGTTGTCTTTCCCAGAGAATGTTGCCTTCTCGTGATGTGCCCAAAGTTTGACCTCCTCAGTTTTGTCATTTTTGCCTCCAGAGATAATTCAGGCTTGATTTGCTCTAGGACTCAGTTGTTTGTCTTTCTGGTGGTCCAGGGTATCCACAAAGCTCTCCTCCAGCACCATATTTCAAATGAATCTCTCCTTTTTTTGGTCATATAAACAGAGTCCCATTTAAAATTCATTTGCTTCCAGAAGGCAATTAACAAGTCACTGCTATGATTGTAGGGCGGGGAGGAACCTGCTCACTGGTTTGGAGCATGCTCAGGAATCCCAGTGGGGACTCTTTAATTGTTGGCTTTCACCTGTATAAAAAAAGCAACAGGATTTCAGCCATGGTCTTCCTGAATTGTTCTGTGTTTTTTTTTAAGTCCTTGGAAGATGAATTTCATCTCCCATGGTGTTTTCTTCACTTCAGTCCTCCATAAAGCTTGAAGTGAATCCTTAATAAAAGATGCCTAGATCCTGGTTAGTGAATGAACGCCAACCCACCAAGGATGTAAATCTTTACTTATTTCCTTCTTGCAGGTCAGGACATGACATTTCAAAACTTTTCTTCGCACACAATGGATTACACAGGCTTTTCTGCATTTTTTTATACGGCAGCATTTTATTTTGGGGGGGGCTCCCCAAAAATGGGAGGAAGTGTTTTTTGAACGCCTTGCCCAAAAAAATCCCTGTGTTCTGTGCAGATCCCCTTTAATTTTGCAAAGAAAACCTTTTATTGTGTTTTTTTTCACACACAAAAACGGTGTGTTTTTTCGTTTTGTCTTGTGTTTGTTTCTCCTAAACGCTGTTACTGGTTTTAAAAAGTGCTGGGCTTTTTATTCTCATGTGGGACCATTATGCAGCACTTCCCTCCCCCTTTTTAGCTGATGTCTCAGCCTCTCAAAACACCATCTTTTATCCAAGATAAACACAAGCATGCAAGCATGAATTACACCTTTACAACCTATACATTACAGATAAGCCACCTTTTAGAAGAGAGGATTGATTAAGTGTTCAGAACATCCAGTGGTCACAACTGGAACATTTCACACACCCTTTAGTGTGCACATTAGCTTGTTCATTTTGTAATTTGTTATTCAGGAGATGAGCAGGACTGTGCCAGCAAGTGTGCCAGCTGAATAAGGAAGTCCTGCCTGAATCATGTATCTAACGATGGGCTATCTGTCAAGCTTGGTCTGAGTAACTGCTGTACAAGGCACTGGGTGAAGGGGAAATGGTTTGGAAAGCCCCCACCAAGAGATTCTACTTGCAGGTAGTCCTGGGTAATCACATCTCTGGTCCTGTGAAAAGCAGCCGTCCACAGCCTGTGGGAAAAGAGTAGAGCAGACAGAGCCAAAGTTCACGCAAATATTTGCAAGCTGTTGGTTTAGCTGAAATGTTTGCCAATGGAAATACCCTATCCAGTTCAATTATGCAAGGCAGTTGAGCTTAAATTCTTCCACGGATGATAACGGTACAAGGCTGAGTTGAAGGTAATGCCGTACATTTCATACATGGCCAAAAGAGACCGATTTGGCTGGGGGTGGGGGTGAGGGATGAAATACAGTAAACTTAGTAATGAAATGTGGCTGGAGATTCAATCAGATGCTGGAATTTCCATCTCTGTGAACAGCCACAGAGCACTCTTTACAAAAGGGGCTGGGATATATATGAAAATTGTAAATCAGTTTGTGTGACTGGATACGGGAACCGAGCCAGGGAGACTTCAAAGAGGAATACCAGAAGGAACTGATGTTTGATGTGTGTGTTCTTTTATTGAAATCTTTATTCTTTGCCCTCATAATAGTGAAAGTAATATTCCACTGGCAAAAAGGACAGCAGACGTAACGTGTCATGGATAATGCATGGAAGTAATTTAACGCGAGTGGTCTTTAATTTCATTGATCTCTTATTGTAAAAGAATTTCTGTTTAACAATATGACTTAATGTGCCTGCGTGCTGGGATTATTATTTCTCTAAGCCAAACCTCTTCAGATCCAGATGGAGAGGGGCTTTCTTTCATCTGGTCCGGAATGAAGACAATGAGCCATGATGGAGATCATAAGCACTCGGAAGGACTGAAAGACCTCTCAAAAATCACATTTAAAATCCCAGCTTCCTTTCATAAAGGATCCTGGCATCTCTGGAAATTGGTCGGGAATACAGAGAGCTTTTGATTCACTCCTAAGTAAGCTTGGAGAGTACACACAAGTTTTAATCATCCCTGATGGTTGTATGATGTTTCGTCAAAATGTTGCGTGAATCAGACTCCTCAAAATGACCTCCATAGTTAGAAGTGCCTTGATATTCAGCCTCAGTTCAAACAATTGCTGAGAGTTAAGCATTAAGACCCGATTTATGCAGTGGCTTTATGAGGTAGCACATGTACCAAAACCGCCATGCACCCGTTGGAGTGTTAACTCCAACACTTATAGAAAGCATGTCTCGTTGGGGAGCCAATTCAAAGCTTTCTCTTGCCCTGTGTCCCCAATTAAAAAACAACAACAACAACAACAAGAGTTGATGCTTGTTCATATTGATTATGATTAGGCATCCTTCAGTCTCGAGAGACTATGGTAACGTGCTCTGTATGGAGGACTTGGAACAGCGTCTAGTGTGGCTGAGAAGGCCAATTCAAGAGTGACAATCCCTTCCACACTGAGGACAAATACAATCTGTCCCCTGTCCAGCTCCCTGATTTTGCTGCTTTTGGGACTGCCTCTTTGCCTCGGCCTGCTGGACAAGGGTCTCTTCAAATTGGGAGAGGCCGTGATGCAACGCCTGCCTCCAGGCTTAATGCTCAGATGTCAAGGTTTCCCATCTGTTGAGGTCCATTCCTAAGGCCTTCAGATCCCGCTTGCAGATCTCCTTGTATCGCAGCTGTGGTCTCCCTCTGGGGCGATTTCCCTGCACTAATTCTCCATACAGGAGATCTTTTGGAATCCGACCATCAGCCATTCTCATGACATGCCCAAGCCAACGTAGACGTCGCTGTTTCAGTATTGTTCATATACCTTGCAAATATTATCACAATTTTACTTAGCAGTCAGGTGATTAAAAAGGAATCAACTGGTACTCCTCAACGTCTTTACTCCATTTTTCTATGCGGTTCCAGAATTCTGGCCCACAAAATCTTCAAAGCTGATGAATATCTAGAAAGCTCTGTGTGGATCAGGACAAAGATTTCTGAAAAACCACGTCTTCCTGTATGAGCTTTCCCAGGTTCTTAAGATCTTCAGGAGAGTCTTTTCTTTCATTCCCACCAGCTTCACAAGGATGTCTTTCTGTGGGCATGCAAAGTCAATTTTATTTCGGTAGATCTGTGGCAACTGATTAAATGGTGAGGAGGAGTGTGTTTGATGGTGCATATCTATGTACTTCTTGGTGTTGTTCTTAAACTGTTTCTACCTTGCTGGGTTTTTTAAATACAGACTTCTATATTGGAGCTTTCATGGGTAGGTGAATATTTTGTGCTAGCAAATGAACAAGTAAATCAATAAACAACAAATCAGTGAACAAATGGTAGGATTGGGGAGATGATTTCTGAAGTGCAACAGATACACGAAGATTCAATTCATTAAGTCCACAGATCCACATGCGATGAAGATGGATCAGGGGTTCCAAAATGTTCATTAGTATACCAAATTAGAAGGAATCGTGTTTTCAATAATATTGTCCTTTGAATCAACAACATCTATACTTCTGGTACTACAAGTAGGTTTGCAGTAATAATCAATAATTAACAGTTAACTGGCTGAGAACAGCAGATATTATACTTCATTTCTAGCTCTTTCAACACAGCTAGGGCCTTCAATACATTGGTCGTGCAGTAATTCAAATGCAAAAGTATTAAAATGCTCAAGAGTATAAAACATCAGACGTTGATTTTGGATAAATAGACCTGCTCATCCGGGTGTTTCCAAACTGGACTGACTTAAATGAGAAGGCCATCACTAGTGACCTATGTTGCTGCTTTTTTTTTTTTTTTTTTTGCTGTTCATAGCTCAGTGGTTTAGGTATCTGGCTTTGGAGCCATTAGTTGGGAGTTCAGTTCCCCACTCTGCATCCCAGAAGAGCCAGCCTGTGTGGCCTTGGGCAAGCTGCACAGTCCCAGGGTGCCCCCAGAAGAAGGGAACAGCAAACCACTTCTGTGTATTCTCTACCTAGAAAATCCTGGAACGGGTCACCGTAGGTCAGAATTGACTTGATGGCAGTATTATTATTACAGGATGTGAGTCAGTATCCAGATATGCAAGTATTCTGGATCGAAGTGAGCCTCATTGTTCTCTATTGTGAAACAGAACAAAGTCCAAGACACTGTGAAAACAATGCAGAAGTGACGTGATAAGATCCTGCATCCCCAACCAACACAGAATATCTTTCCTGGACAACTAGCAGTCTACCTGAAACACGTTGCAAGACAACACACAAGAAGTTCCATATACTATGCTATGTTAGAAAGCAAGTATAGTAGGATCACCCCCTCGACAGAATCAGTATCAGCAGATTCATTTATCCACTGGCTGAAAACATTAAAAACGCCCCCTCGAAATACCTATTTATATGTATTTCCAAGGTGTATTTACCAGAACTAGCCACTAAAGGGAGCCAGAGACCATGCAATGTACAGCATTCAATATGTCTGGGGTTTTTTTTGCATCCGCTGGGGTGGGGTTGGAACTGATCTCCCGCAGATACTCTGGTCTTACTGTACACCAAAATATACAAAGCATTTGATAACCCCTTTGAAGGAATGCTAATCAAATTTGCAGATGACACAAAATTGGGTGGAATAACCAATACCCTGTAAGACAGAAACAAAATTCAAAACTACAGTATATCTAGATAGGCTTGAGCACTGGGTTGAAAAGAACAGAATGAAATTCAGCAGGGATAAGTGCAAAGTACTGCACTTAGGACAAAAAACCCCAAACATACAGTTACAAGATGGGGGATACCTGGCTCAGCGATACTTTGAGGGAGAAGGATCTTGGAATCTTCCTAGATCACAAGCTGAATATGAGCCAACAGTGTGATGTGGCTACAAAAAAGGCAAATACTATTTTAGGCTGCATTAACAGAAGTATAGTCTCCAAATCCCGTGAGGTACTAGTTCCCCTCTATTTGCCACTGATTGGGCGTCATATTGAGTATTGTGTCCAGTTCTGCACAATGCACTTCAAAAAGGAAGCTGACAAATTGGAATGAGTTTAGAGGAGGGCAACAAGGGTGATCAGGGGGCTGGAAATCAGGCCCTGTGAGGAAAGACTGAAAGAACTGGGCATGTTTAGCCTTGAGAGAAGAACACAGAGGGTAGATATGACATACAGAGGAGGGGCAGGATCTATTCTCAATCATCCCAGAGTGCAGAATATGCAAGGAGAGGGAATATGAGATGCAATGGGCTCAAGTTACAGGAAGCCAGGTTTTGGTTGAATATCAGGGAAAACTTCCTAACTGTTAGAGTAGTATGACAATAAAACCAATGACATCGAGAGGTGGTGAGTGCTCCAACGCTGGAGGCATTCAAGAGAAATTTAGGCAACCACCTGTCAGATCTACTTTGATTTGTCTTCCTGCCTCAAGCAGGGGGTTGGAACTGATGGCCTTGTAAGCCCCTTCCAACTTCATGATTCTGTGATTCTAAGGCTGAATCATTCAGTGTTTGCTTCGTCATGATTACTATGTACGTACTGTCTTGGGGTCGTAGGCATTTTAAGCCAAGATGCCTCTTTGTTGTTGTTTAGTCGTTAAGTTGTGTCTGACTCTTCGTGACC
Source organism: Intellagama lesueurii (assembly GCA_037013535.1). Classification (NCBI taxonomy): domain Eukaryota; kingdom Metazoa; phylum Chordata; class Lepidosauria; order Squamata; family Agamidae; genus Intellagama; species Intellagama lesueurii. The sequence continues at coordinate 8,518,636 of JBAJHW010000001.1, read as the reverse complement.
CCATGGACCAGAGCACACCAGGCCTTCCAGTCTTCCACTGCCTCCCGGAGTTGGGTCAGATTCATGTTGGTCGCTTCGGTGACACTGTCCAACCATCTCATCCTCTGTCGTCCCCTTCTCCTCTTGCCTTCACACTTTCCCAGCATCAGGGTCTTTTCCAGGGAGTCTTCTCTTCTCATGAGATGGCCAAAGTATTGGAGCCTCAGCTTCAGGATCTGTCCTTCCAGTGAGCACTCAGGGTTGATTTCCTTCAAAACGGATAGGTTTGTTCTCCTTGCAGATGCCTCTTAGCCACTGACAAAAACAATTGCTAAAGCTGGAACCAATGATAGGTCGAACCAGTGGAAAGCAAAACCGGACTCAAGAAATTCTGGTTTTGTCCCAGTTTGTCCCCCTAACTACAGTCACCAAACTTCAACCTGGGGGGGTTTCCCACTCAGAAAAGCCTCAAGCTGCTTTCAGGGGCCGACTCTCCTTTTTCCTTCCCCTCCCTGGAAAGCGAACCTAACCTATATCCCAGTGGAGTTCCCACTGGACTCCCAGCTGTGCTTTGATCCTGTCAGCAGGGGGCGCTCTTTTCAGGAGTAGCTCAGCCCCACCCTTTCCATTGGCGGGTCTCTTTACAGGCCCCTCCTACAAAGCCTGACTATAGGCTAGTGGCATCAAACAGCCCAATGGGGCTAGCCCGTTCCTGCATACCTCTGACCAACCAGATGAAGGAGAGGCAATAGGGCAGCCGTGGGGTGGGGAAATGAGAAATAAGGTGGCCGCACTGAGGTCGGAGGCAGCCATCATAGCCACGGGCAACCATGTCCATGGGTGGCATACTTCAGTGGTTCCCAACCTTGGGTCACCCAGGTGTTCTTGGACTGCAATTCCCAGAAGCCTTCACCACCAGCTGTGCTGGCTGGGGTTTCTGGGAGTTGTAGTCCAAGAACACCTGGGTGAACCAAGGTTGGGAAGCATTGGCATACCTAAATAGGTGAACGCTACTGAGGTCACTTTGGTCTTTCCAGAGGCGTCTAGCTGAATTCTAGATTAGAGAGGCTTTGGATCTCTGAAGTAGTTCTTATGTTTCCCATGGTGGATTTTGGCTCAGAGTGACTGCTGCTCTCATGGCTGTGCTACTTTTGCTGTTCATGGTCCATGTATCTCCCCCACCCCTCATCTCAGCCACCTCCATGCAAAAATGAAGCCCTTGTCTATAGCTGCCCTCAGAGCTCCTAATTTTATTGATTCAGTGCAAAGAAGCTAATCTGGCTCCAAAAGCTTTCCTTGTGGCTTAACGGTTCCCCAGAAAATAGTTATATTCACAGCCAGCCAGCCAGCCAGCCAAGAGTCTCCCCCTCAGTGCCTGGAATCTCACATGAAACATAACATGGCCTCAGGGTGGAAGCTCGGAAACGCTCTGGTTTTTGAAACCATGCAGCCACCATCACAAATGTGCTTTGTACGCTTAATGCTCCAGTCCCAACAAAAGCTGTATTGAATCCTGACCAAGGTGATGCCTTCCTTTAAAACGCTCAAGACGCAATGGAAAGCAGATCCGTTGCTTCGGGCTCAACCTTCGGAAGCCGTTGTGCGCAGGTGGCGAGCAAAGGAGGAAGGAAGCCACCCCAACGCATTAAAGGGGGATAAAAGAAAGAAACCAACAGCAGACACCTTGCCAAAATATAGGTGTTTACCTTGGAAAGTCCATTTGAACCGTTTTTACTCTCCTCACGCTTCCCCAAAGAATAATAAAAAATAAAATAAGAATTGGCAGAGTCGTCCTGGGTTTTTTCTTTTTTTTTTTCCCTTTGGCATCCTCCCTCTGACATCTGATTGTTTAAGACAACTGCAGCATTTAGAAGACATTGTTCACTAAGACATGCTACGGATGTTACCCTCCGACACATGTTCTCCTCTAATGGGTTGACTTCCACAGGGAAGGACACACAGCTATTCTGTTCATCACAATCGTCGTAATCTTCGAACTGCAGAGCTGGAAGGGACCCTATGGATCATCGGGTCCAGCCTCTTTCAAGGGGGCACAGTGGGGAATCAAACACCAACCCATGGCTTTGCAGCCACATACCTAAACCACTCAGCTGTCCAGCTTTTTCTGTCGAAACAGCCTAGAATTGCATTCGCTTTTTTTGCTGCCACACCACACAGTTGGCTCATGTTTAGTCTGTGGTCTTTTAATACCCTTAGATCCTTTTCACGTATAGTACTGTTGAGCCAGGTGACACCAATCCTATAATTTTGGCACCTATAATTTTCTTATCTAAACACCAAACTTTATGTTTTTCTTTCTTTAAATTCATTTTGTTTGCATTGGACTGTTCTCTTAACTGAGAATATCAGGGAGCTCTTTCTGGGTGTGGCCCGTCAGTTGATTCAGATGAAGTGGTTGCACAAACCAAGCTGGGATCAATAGACCAGCAATTTTCTATATAGACAGGAACAGATCTGGAGGCTTTATAGTGGTCAGTGACATGGGATCGGTCTTTCTGTATCACCTGATCTATTTGTCTATTAACTTACAAGTAGGTTTCGGTTAAATATCAGCAAAAACTTCCTAACTGTTAGAGTAGCACGACAGTGGAACCAGTTACCTTGGGAGTTGGTGAGTGCTCCAACACTGGAGGCATTCAAGAAAAACTTAACCCGTGAACTGCCACTTTGATAATACCATAGGAGGGATTCCCAGTATGGTGTAGTGGATAGAGTGAAGAACTCGAACTCTGGAGAACAGGGTTCAAATCTCCACTTGTCCATGGAAACCCACTGGGGGAAAGTGGAACTGGTAAAACCACTCAAATATCTCACTTGTCTTGAAAGCCTTATTAGGGCTTATAAGTCAGTTCCAACTTGACAGCACAAAACACACACGTACATGCATTTTATTTGATACACTTGCTTTTGCAACCATTGAATTGGCACTGACTGACCATTAACATGCCAGGTCTCTTGTGTTTCTATTACATTTCATTGTCTACTCTCCATCCTGGTATAAATGTCTGTCCATTGACGCATGCCTCTGAAGTAGAGGGCTGCAGCCCATGAAAGCTTTATGACAAATAAAACCTGTTAGTCTTAAAAGTGTTGCAAGGTGGTCGTCAAGTTGCTTCCAACTTATGAGGAATCTAGGAATGAATGGTCTCAAGAAGGTCTTGTCGTGAATAGCTCTTCCAAGGGCTTGCCAACTAATTGCCACGGCTTCTTTTACTGCATTAATCAATCTCTTGTTCAGTCTTTCTCTTTTCATATTGCCTTTTCCCGTTTTTTAGAGCATGAGATTGTTTTTCCAGTGAGTCCCTCTTCTCTTGATACGTCCAAAGAACAGCCTTAGTTCAGTCGTTTTAGTTTCAAGGATGAGCTGAGGCTTGATAGGATCTAGAGTCTATTATTTCTCTTTTTGATGGTCCATGATGTTCATAAAGGTCTCTTCCAGCACCACATTTCAGATGATTTTTATTCCTGCCAGCTTTCTTCGTTGTGTATGTTTCACATCTGCATGAAGTCATTGGATAATCTTGACTTTGGTCTTCAGTGACCTATTCTTCCACTCGAGCACCTTTTCTAGTTCCTTCCTGGCTGCTCAAATCTCTGTCTTCTTCTGATTTCTTGGCTGCGGTCTCCCTGATGGCTGAACTGAAGGGTAGAAAATCTTTAATAATAATTATAATCCTACTGCCAACCTTGTCTCTCTTCCTCATTGTAGTTCCTCAATGTATTGTTTCCATCTTTGCTGTATGTTTTCCTGAGGAGACAATATATTCCCCTGTTGAGGTTTCAGTGGTCCAATAAAAGTATTATCCACCCATGTTCTTGGACTGTGCACAAGGACCCACATACATGATTTTGTACTTTCTTTGGTTTTCCTCTGAGGTTGTTCAGGGTGAGAAGAAATAACTAGCATAAAGTTACATAATGACCTTCACGGATGTGTATGGATTTGAACATGGGCTGTCGGATGCCCCTGACAGCATTTGCTCAGCAAAGTTGTGGCCACTTGTAAACACAGAGACTTTTTCTGCTCCTTCTGCTACCTCTTTTTCCTGCTGTTGTGGTTATTGCACAGTTAACTGTTTATCTTGTCTTGCCATGAGGGTTCTTCAGCAGCTGGTTTATGTTTCTCCAAAACCAGACCTTCTTCAGAAGTGTTATTTTATTGTTGCCATGGAGCGCAACAGCACTGATGTTTGGAGCAATGTGACTCATCATCACCCTAACCCTCCTTCGGTTTTCTTGCAATTTTGCATGTGTCCATGAGATTTTACAGCTGTTCCACCACTTCTGGAGTCTCGGGTCTGCCTGTTTTTACTTGTGGACCAAACACACTTAACCATCTGATGTACAAAAAGCTGGTTTCCAACACGCCATCTTGCTATCCCATCGCACTGTACTGTGACCAAGATACAGAATCCAGGGTGGGTTGAATTCTTTCTCTGTGCTGTCTTCCAGGCTTTCTTGCACAACGTGTGATATAAATTAGACAATGCAGTTAGCACATTATTACAAGCAGAGCTCCCTTCAGAGGGAAAAGACTAGCAGTTTGTTCTAACATGAGCTCGATTCAGTCAACATCTGGCAAATTACATTGCGTTTGTTTTGTAACTTGTTCTTGAGAGATAAACATAGCCATTATTTGCATGTCTGTTTTCTCAGACTTTTATCGTTGAAGGATTTGTGTGCAGGTTGGGAAGAGTTTGTAAAAGCCGAAAATATAGGATTCTCTCAACACGTAATTTGACCTTCTGTATAAAACCTCTCGAGGCACTCAAAAGTTTTGTTACAAGTGAGGCCTGTTTGATGGGTGAAAATCTGAAATGTTTGGAGAAACTATGTTTGGTGGTTGTGCCAACATCTGTAGACGCCTGCAAACTGAGAAGGGTTTTGGTCCCATCCTCATCTCCAGGGCCTAAATCAAATTGCTAATCACCACTTGAATAGACAACAATGGAGGAGGCAACTCCGTTGGCAGATAATACAGAAACGGAGCCAGGACTGAGGCAGTCAGATTTGTATTATTTTCCTTTGACTACAGGACATACAAGTTAATGTGAATCAGCCCAGCATTTTTCCACACAATCTGAATTTGAATGTTTAAGCCGGAGCATACAGTTTGATCCTTCTGTGGAGAGTGTTGTAACTGTTCGATTTCAAACCGTTCCACGTGACTCCTGTGGCAGTGAGGCAGGACAGAGGCTCATTCAGATCAGAAACTAGCTGCCATTTTAATCCTCTGCTCTCTAAACCTGGTCCTTGGGTCTATTCGTTTTCCTCTTCCCTTCCCTTCCTGCTCCTTTCCATTCTGTGTCTTGTCTTGCCCTTTTAAAAGGCTTGGTGTTCTGCGCTAAGATGCCTAGGAGACCAAAGAGAAAAAAGTGAATTCATTTTTTCCTAGGGAAACCCGGTTTCCTAGGGAAAACCGGCAGTTCATGTGTGACTCTATTTTCTTTATTTAAATATTTTTTACCCTGCCTTTCTCTTTAAGAAGGGACCCAAGGTAGCTTACTTCATTAAAAGACAATATTGACAGCTAAAAACAGAAGCATACAACTACTAAAAAGGAGCAAACAGATACCCCACTAAAATACAGTAAACAAAAGCAACGTCAAAAATGCATTCAAAGCGGTAAGGCACAACCATCCATTAAAAAAAACAAACCAACCACTCAGGCAGCCGGTCATTAAGGAAAAGGCTTTCCTAAAGAGAAAGGTCTTTGCCTGCTGGCGGAAGGACAGCGAAGAGGGGGCCAGGCTGGCCTCCCGTGGGAGGGAGTTCCAGAGTCTCTGGGAGCGGCCACAGCCAGGATGTAACTAAGGCATCTGTCACCCTGGCCAGATCAGACCTCTCCAGGCACCCTAGTTTTAATAGCAGATCAATTTGCATCTTTCCCACTGTGTAGTCACACCCTGAACCAATGGGAAAAGTTGCTTTAGAGGAGATCACTCCCAGCAAAGCAACAGTTTCTGGTGTGTGATCAGACATGTCCCTTTTTTTCTCATCTTATCATGCCTTGCATTTTCTGGACAATACTGACATCATCCACAGAGAGCCTGGAATAGAAGTATTACATTACTGGATGATATTCTTGGACTACAACTCCCAGGAGTCTTCCATTGCATTTTTGGCGAAGTATGCATCATAACCAGTTGTGCTTTCAGCGTATAGCAAGAGAATACAGCTCTGCTTCTGTGGGAGGAGGAGAAACGTGGTGCCTTGGTATGGCTCTCCGATTTAGCATCAAGAGGTCCGTGCTTGGGATTTATTAGATAATAGCAGAATGATGGCTCCTTCCCCCACCAGCCCTGAGAAGCTACAGTTAGAAAACAAACCAACCCCAACCCACAACCACTAATGCTGCAATGAAAGGGCTTTTATGCCCCTCAGTAAGAGCCGCACCAGCAACGGCCGTTGCCAGTTCCCAACATGAGAGCCACAACAGTTCGGCATTTAAAGAGGAACTCCAAAAGGATGGCTGGCTGACTTGAGATGCTTCCAGCACGCAGCATAATTAGGAACAAATTCAGGAGGCTTTTGAAGTGGCCTCTAGGCATCCCTGTGGGGGTGGGGAGCAGCAGAAATAATGCCAACCTGTATTATGCGCTCCTCTCCTTTTCCCATCGAGAGCCTTGTTAGAAAAATCCCAACGGGCAGAAATGAATCTCAGGTCATTTGCATGCTCTCTAAAGTCATTGGTTTGTGAAATTACGTGAGTAAGAGCATGATAAAAAATTCGGTTATACACAGGGGCTGATACAAATCTGTCTACAGCAACCGTTTATAGTGATTTGAATGCCACAGAAAGTTTAATGATAATGGCAGACAAGGGGACCGTGTAAGAAACACACTATGGCAGGATAATTAAATGTTTCTGTGTGAACAACGGTGTTGATTTTAATGCCAGGTTATAGTATACAAGCTTCTGTGTGGTCACTCTTAGTCTGAAACCATCTCCTAAAAAAACCCTGACAAGTGTGACCTTTAGCATCTTCCATAAACACACACACTCATTTATCACATTCCTAGATTTTGGAGTGGACGGTGTGGAGGAGAAGAAGCATCCCATTCAGATATTGGCTGGCCACTGATAAGAACAGATACTAGCTAATCTTTGTAACAGAATGGAATCTACCAAGTTAAACTTGTCGAACTAGTTTTGAAATCTTAGCTGTTTCTTTTTATAGTCTCAGAAACAGAGAGTTTGGGAATACCAGAAGATCATCTGCCTCAAATTCCAGTCTTACAGAAGTATGTCTCGGTTCCTCTTTAAACATTATACAGTGCTGTGTTGTGAACATGCTTTGGTTGGTGTGCAGCACAATTTTCTTCAGCAATCTCACATACATTCATTGCAGTAACAGGGGCACATCATCATAATCCTGATGTCCAAGTTGTGAGTACTGTCGCTCAGATCATCAACAGGCACATTGCATGCACTAAAGCAGTGATTCCCAACCTGAGGTCTCCACATGTTCTTGGACTAAAATTCCCAGAAACCTTCACCACTAGCTGTGCTGGCCAAGATTTCTGGGAGTTGCAGTCCAAGACCATCTGGGGACCTCAGGTTGGGAACCACTGCGCTAGAAAGAAACACCAGCACACTTGAAGGATGCACATAATTTCCATACAGAATTTTTTTGTTGGGGCAATCAAAGAAAGAGCCCAGTGAACCCTATGCATGCTCAGTGGGATAGCTTGTTAATTGGGGGGGGGGGGTTGGACTACGGCTTCCAGAATCCCCTGGGAATTATAGTCCACCTGATTGTTGGAGTGGAGAACAAAAAATTAGAGCGAAGGGAACAGGGTGGAATGACTGTACTGCAATATTTTAATGCAGGGCCCATATATTATATTCTGATACACTCGTTCCACATAATCTCTGCAAACATTGTCAGTCTAACCCAAGGATCATATGGGAGCTTAAGCCAAGGGTGCTACATTCAAATGGGCCTACTCTAACTGGTTTACTTCAGCACAGTAGACTTACAGTTAGAGTAGGTCCAGTCGAATCAATAGAACTTATGGAGGAGGTAAGGTAAGGTAAAGGATCCCCTTGACATTTAGTCCAGTCATGTCCGACTGTAGGGGGCGGTGCTCATCCCCGTTTCCAAACCATAGAGCCAGCGTTTGTCCGTAGACCATTTCCGTGGTCACGTGGCCAGCGCGACTAGACACGGAACGCCGTGACCTTCCCACCGAGGTGGTACCTATTTATCTACTTGCATTTTTACATGCTTTCGAACTGCTAGGTTGGCAGGAGCTGGGACAAGCGACGGGCGCTCACTCTGTCGCGTGGATTCGATCTTACGACTGCTGGTCTTCCGACCTTGCAGCACAGAGGCTTCTGCGGTTTAACCCGCAGCACCACCACGTCCCTATGGAGGAGAGGACTCACTAAATCCCTCTTGGATTCAGTGGGCTTACTCTAGTGCAAACTAGAGCATGTCCAGATGGGGGAGATTGGAGTGGTCTGGTTCTCACTTAAAATATTCTTATCTTTAGTGTGATCAATTTTATCTCTCACTGGAGCGGTCCTTCCATTCACACTGATTGATGTGTTTTTTCTCCTGTGATAGGGGTCCAGACAAGTCTTTGGATCACTCCAATTTGTTCCCTTTTCAGTCAATTACACCTCCCTTCCCACCTCCTTCCCTTTTTCCCATGGCCACAGTATCTTTTCTTTTCTTTTTCTTTTTTGTTAAATAAATTAAGTGACATAGTGAAACAGCTGTGCATCTACCTGGCATGGTTCAAATAATACCACCAATGTAGCTCATTCATCTAGACTCGTGCTGCACCAAATAGGATTTTTTAAAAATTTAAAATGGTAGATTAGATTTAAAAAAAAGGAGGGGAGGGGGTTCTCTATCATCCCTTTCAATGCCACAACCCACACAGTGTCATCACCTCAGATAACACCGGCTGCAGCTCTATTTTGGTGCAGAGTAACGATCCGACCCAATGGGCTAATCAGGAGCACTCTGAATTGCACTCAAAACACTGTAGCCCTACCAGTGTGCCACAAAGGAGCAGGGCAGTTCTAGAAATGTGTAGGATGGATCAATCCAAGTCAAAACATGAGTGGACATCGTAAACCAAACAGCATCAAAAAGGATCCAAATAGCGAGCTATTCTGCCAGTGCGGGCGTGCCCTCAATAAGCTAAGCAATTTGATTTTGGCCGCTAGGTGTTACGTTGCTTTCATGTCTCACTGATTTACAGTAGAGTGAACTGGTGATGGAGAGGATTAAACCTCAACAGCTGACCAAGTGCAATTAAATCTGGCTAGGTAATTCCAAAACAAGAGTGTAATGTTCTTTCTAGGCAGGATAAAGAGCATGTACTGTATATTCAAGGCGGAAAGCCTGCAGAATCCAACTTCACACCTTTAGTTAAGAAGGAATTTTGCACAGGAAGCCAAAGTGGGAACTGAAACATTTTTTGGCAATCACAAGTGAGCTGTGTTTAGGAAAAATGGGGCGACACCTTGAAGGAGTGACAAGCATAACTTGAATATTTGAAGGAGAAAAAAGAAGTAAGAATAATGTTGAGTTTTTCAGACAAGCTCTGCTGTGTATAGCTAAATTGAAAGGAAAATGTTCCTGTAAAGTGGAGGATAAAATAATTCCAGAACTTTGGAGGACAGCCACAAAGGGAGATTGTGTCCAGATTTTTCTCTGGGTATATGAATAGGGAATGGGGTACATCAAACGTGGGCTGAGCAAAAGCCGTAGCCCCAAGAACATTGGAACTTTAATGAAAGGAGACATCAAGTGGGCTCCTGGCCCAGACTGAACAATTTGATTCTCTGGTGTCAGAGGAGAGCTGCCAAGCTTTTCTGTCAGGTTGGTTGGCAACATTAGACTCACTTGGACATTGCAGAGTTCCATTCTGCTAGGGGCAGAAGTTGTAATCCTGTTTCCAGTCACTAGGTGTCACTGTGGGGAAGGAAGTCCAATTAGCCCCAGGATTCATTGTGTTCATCATTCTACAGGAAGGGCAAATGCGACTTCTGTAGGATGACATCCATCATAAGCTGATGTCTGATCCACTTTCAAGTACATAGCTACAGAGACTGTTTCTGTAGTCTGGAAGTGTGGGGGGCAGGGTGGTAATCTCTACCCCTCCATCCCAAAACACAGAACAGCATCTGTATCAGAGCTTGGAAACATCACATTTTTGTACTCCAATTAGTTCTTTAGCCAGATCTGCATAGATAGATAGATAGATAGATAGATAGATAGATAGATAGATAGATAGATAGATAGATAGATAGATAGATAGATAGATAGATAGATAGATAGATAGATAGATAGATAGATAGATCAAAGACAAAAATGTTGTCTCACCTTAAAGACTAAGTGCCATATTAAAATGTAAGCTTTCATGGACAGGTCCACTTCCTCGGACATAAGTGTGAGATTACATGGCAAATATTTATAAATGTCCCCCAAAATAAAGAGACTTTTTACTGGGCACAAGTTGTTGGCTGTCTGGCATTTCGTACCTAGCAATAACTTTTCAAACCCCCGTTTGATATTCAATTCCTTTCTTTATAAGGAAACCCTGATACGATTGCACAGACTAATACGGCTACTGCTTCTAAAACTATAAAAAGGCAATGTTTCTGAATTCTGCTGTTTAGTTTTTCATGTATTTGTTCATCAGTATAAATTCCTCATTGTCCATGATGCTTTACAAAATGGCATAGGCAAAAAAAAATTATACTTCCCTTGGAGCAACCCTTTTGTCCATATAGGAATCACTCCGGCTAGGCTCCAAAAAAAAGAGTAGTCCTACCATTGGACCAAAATGGTCCAATGTGGGCATGGAGCAGGGTTAAACTGTTTCACAATCTCCTATAATTTTCATATACTTGGAGAATAGTATTTAGCTTGCACTGGTCCATGCCACAGGTGGTCCAAAATCCAAGCTATATCTCTGACTGCTATAAGCCAGCAGGCCCATGTGCTCCCAAGAATGTCAACAGCGACTTGTTAATTGCTGGCTATGAATGACAGCACACCACACCTTTGTAACAATGTAACAAGAGTTTAGCCAATGTGTTGTTAGTGCATTTGATGTTATGCACCACCGAGTCATTTCCGACTCCTGGCAACTGTAATAAGGTTTTTGAGATATATGAGATGTTCAGAAATCGTTTATTATCGCCATACCTCCTTGTTTTTCCATAGCTAAGCCATGGAACCCATGTCTCCTGAATCCTCGTCAATGGCTCTCGCTGGCTGTCAATTAGTGCTACTTTCATATTCTTTATTTTACACAAATACGTACTCTCCTTTTGAAAAAAGAGGAATGGTCCAAAATCTTTGCAAATCACCTTTCTGTCACTATTTTAAAGATAATGAGCAAATGTTACTAGTTACCTTTACCTTACCTTTACCTTACTAGTTAACATTCCAAATTTTATGTTACCTTATTTCACTCTTTAATAGTGTTTGAATAACAACAACAAGTTACTGTGTTGTTTGGTTATATCTGAATTATGTTGCGACACACACTTCAAGTCCCAGTCAGGGACAAGGAGGAAGAATATGAAATAAACAAATCTGTCTTATTTCATGGCTTTACTTCTTCTGCAAAGCATCTTCTAACTATGACATCACAAACAGCATCCTAGCACAAAGAACTGCTTCTCTTGGGAAAAGAATCCGTGTGCATTGCTGTAAATGTTCATGTAGCACGATAACCTTTATGATAATGAGCGAAGAAAGGTCTGTTTCCACAAAGAGCACAGGGAGGTACTTGGAGCAGAGTTGACCATTTATTCTGCCTAGAGTGGCAAGCTTTCCACAGTAATTCAGTTGGCTTACTTTTAGCCGGGTTAAATCCTTGCTTGATGGGGGCCAAACGGTACAGATCGCTTCTAGTTTCAAATCCATTAGTGTCAGAGAGACACGGTTCTAGTAGATATTTGTGATTGAGCATTCATACTTGCAAACGAAGTCTGTGCTTACCTCCCCATGACCAAGCACAAAAAAACCTCAAGGAATTTGCAAACGATGGGAAGTGATTAGATGTGTTCTGATTAATTGATTGATCTGTAGAACTTGGGAAAAGCTGCCAGTGGAGGGACTCAAATTACCATGGGACATCCTGAGAACTTTATTTTTTTTAAAGGCAACTTTTGCAGCTTTGGTCTGTTTTCTGCTAGCAAGCATGGTAGAGTCTCTTTCTTTGCTTGAGCCTTGAAGAAGGTCATTGTTCATGGCAGACCTTCATTAGTATTCTTCACACTACATGCAGGGCAAATTTGTCACGGCATTTAGATGGCTGCTGTTTGCAGTGAAATGTACACACCCCTAAAATTCCCTATAGTTTGTGCATAATGCCTGTTTGCCTTCCATTGTTGAGAATTACACACTGCACAGTTGCATGCGGCTAGATAACGGTGTCTGTTTGTACACAGATTAACTGCAATGTACATGTATTTATGTACACATATGCAGTGACATTGATATACTGTTTTCATCTATCATTAAAATGTGTACCATCTATGGAAAGCACAATCTATCAAATTAAAAATCATTACTATAATTAGGTGGGAAAAAGTTAAAACTGTGAGGGAGAGTACAAATTTTCCCTGCAGGAATTCCCAAGTTTAAACCCTGTTCCCACTCCCAAACGAAATTTACATGCCAAATATAATCATCACGATCATCCCAGAACTGCAGAGCTGAAAAGTCCCTCTGGATCATCGAGTCCAGCCCCTGCCAAGGAGGCACAGTGGGGAATTGAACTCGCAACCTCTGGCTCGGCAGTCAGATTCCTAAACCACTGAGCTATCTTAATGTGGGAGAATCATAGAAGACTAGTTCTGGAAGGGACCACAAGGACCATTGAGTGAAAGCCTCCTGCCAAAGCAGGTAATCTCCACTTAAAGTCTTCTGATCCTCCAACATCTGTTTAAAATACCTCCAATGTAGGGGAACCCACCGCCATACGGGGCAGTCCATTTCATTGGTGAACAGCTCTCACTTTAGGAAGTTCTTTCTCATGTTGAGTGGAAATCTCCTTTCCTTTAATTTAAATGCATTACTTTGGGTTCTCCTTTCCTGGAGGTGGAGAAAACTCAATTCTTCTTCCATATGACAGCCCCCCAAATGGAAGATGATTATATCACCTCTCTGTCTTCTGTTCACAAAACTCAACATGCCCCACTTCTTCAGCAGTTCCTTGTCTGGTTTGGTTTCAAAACCCTTTATCATCCTGGTCACCCTTCTCTGGACATGTTCCACTTTCTTGAAATCTTTGTTAAACTGTGGCGCCCAGACAGTTTTCCAGGCGAAGTCTGACCAACATAGAAAAAGAGTGTTATTGTTGTTATGTGTTGCCAAGTCGATTCCAAGTTGCTATAGGACACCAACACCTATTGCATTCACTATTCCTGCGGCCTTCGGCTAGCCAGTGCTACCTATATAGTCAAGCAGTTGCTGTTCTCTGTAAAATATGATCCTTAAAGAATAAATCACCAGCTCAGAGCAATAATCCTCTCCGGGACAAAAAGGTTTGATCAGCAAGCAACAGATAATGCCTATGGTGTTTTCTTAACTTGTGCAATTAGTCTCTAAAAATTACGTCATTTGCGTAGCTACACAATAGGATTTTGGCCACTGTTTTTAAAAAAAGCAAATGGAGGGGGCAGCTGAGAATTATATTGCAAAATCTGAATTTGTTCTGAGTTGCCCATTAGTTTGGGAGATATGGATCAGGTCGGTGCAAGCAAAATCCTTATCAAAAGCCTGGTGCACCATCTTTACAAAGAAAGACCATCACTGCAGGTTTCAATCCTAAAATGGATTTAGATTATTAATCTAGATCCCAACAACATAGGATGTATATATTTTCTGCAAAAATGGTTACAAGAACAATCCGGAAGAGGTAGAAATATCTGTGCAAAGAGATGATTGAACAGCTACAAACCTCTGTTGAAAGAGCATGGTTGTTTCTTTCAGATATAGCCATGTAAATGGCTCTTTGCATTGTGTTGTAAATCAAATGCTGCCAGTTCCATAGCTTCAAAATGAATCCATAACCTTCATTACTTGCCATCTCCCAGTTTTAATTCCAGTTGCTGTTTGGCACATCTTGTTAGCTGTCAGTAATAAATTTACAGAGCAGTGGGGTGTGGGGAGCTGGAGAATGACAACTGCTGGTGCAGGTTGCGTACCAACGAAAGGAGAAATGGTTAAGAGGGTTTTTTTCTCTTAAATATGCATCGCATAAATTGGCTGAAATCTTTGCAGGGTTGAAGTGGAAATTGAAGAGTAGGGCCCTAAACGGTCCTAGCAGCTTCTCCTGCAATTCTGAAACATGTTTTATTTTTCTCCCTCTCTTTGGTGTTCTTGTAAAAAATATTTTCCTCTCCACACCCACACCTTGTGCATGGCTCATTCTTGCTTTCAGTTGACTTAGTTCAGCCTTGGTGATGTCACTGGGTAATCAAGGCTCTTGTTGGGTTATGTAGGGCAGCGGCAGGCCATTCATTGGGTGATTCTTGAGAGGCTGCAGTTACTTGGGTGAAACACTGGCCTTGCCTCTCATGGACTTTTATCTAATTTAACTTCAAGAGATCATTGCTGAACTAAGAGGGTGGGCAACTGTGAAGGGTCAAGGGTACACCCACTCCCTTTCCTATCTTGGACCTCTGTGAGCAGCACCTACCTCTTTTTTTTCCAAAACTGGAAAAGGCTACAAGGTCACTTTGGGTTGAGGGCGGCAAAAGGGGATAGAACAGCATTCATCTGAAGTATCTTTAAAGTCAAAAGTGATGAAACGGAGGCTGTCCTACTTTGGGCACATCATGAGAAGGCAAAATTCTCTAGAAAAGATAAGAACAATGCTGGCAGGAAAAGAGGAAGACAAGCTCAATATAAGCCAAAAGTGTGAGGTGGCTACAAAAAAGGCTAATGCTATTTTAGGCTGCATTAACAGAAGTATAGTCTACAAATCCTGTGAGGTACTAATTCCTCTCTATTCAGCACTGGTTAGGCCTCATCTTGAGTACTGTGTCTAGT
Organism: Intellagama lesueurii; assembly: GCA_037013535.1. Classification (NCBI taxonomy): domain Eukaryota; kingdom Metazoa; phylum Chordata; class Lepidosauria; order Squamata; family Agamidae; genus Intellagama; species Intellagama lesueurii. The sequence goes on along the minus strand of JBAJHW010000001.1, from coordinate 8,503,601 downwards.
TTTGGACACCACACTTTAAGAAGGATGTCAAAAAATTGGAACAGGTTCAGAGGAGGGCGGCAAGGCTGATCAGGGGGCTGGAAACCAAGCCTTATGAGGAAAGGCTGAAAGAATTGGGCATGTTTAGCCTTGAGAAAAGAAGACTGAGGGGTGATAGGATAGCACTTTTCAATGACTTGAAAGGCTGTCATACAGAGGAGGGGCAGGATCTGTTCTCATTCATCCCTAAGTATAGGACACACAACAATGGTCTCAAGTTACAGGAAGCCAGATTTCGATTGAATAACAGGAAAAATCTAACTGTTGGAGCAGTACGACAGTGGAACCAATGACCTCAGGAGGTGGGTGCTCCAACATTGGAGGCATTCAAGAGAAACTTAGACAACCACCTGGCAGATAACTCTTGATTTGTATTCCTGCATCGAGCAGGGGGTTGGACTTGATGGTCTTATAGACCCCTTTCAACTTCACTATTCTATGATTCTAAGACCCAGCATGAGATGGACTGACTCCATCAAAGAAGCCACAGGCTTACGTTTGCAAGAGCTGAGCAGGGCTGGTGAGGACTGGACATTTTGGAGATTGCTCATTCATAGGGTCACCATAAGCCGGAGGCGACAGCACATAGCAACAACGGGATTCCCTCAGTTTTTGCTTGTCAAATTGGCATGGGAGAATATTCAGCACAACCTCATTAAATTCTTTGTTTTATGGATGAACTATGCAATGCACCACTAGTCATTTAGATAGGATAGAACTTGGGACCATCTAAATGCAAATGGAAATGCTTGACAGACTCATCTGAAAAGAACATTTTGGGTCAGACCTCCAGAGAAGTCTTGCAGCTTTCTGGCTGCCAATAAATTTCACTGCTCTTGTTGCTGATTCATAAAGCTTCCAGTGCATTCTCTCAGATGTTTCTTTCACATTTAGGCCCAATGTTGAAGCCACTGTAGGTCACCTCGGAGACCTCACACAGAATAGAATAAAGACAATTCTTGGGAACTCTTTACTATCTGGCAAAGGGAGCCATTTATCATAAAAGCATCCACACACACCCCAATTATTTTTCCCAGTTGACATTCACATTGGGCCTTTATTTGCGTAACATCCCAGCCAGGTTACTGTAACACACTCTACCTGGGGCTGCCGATGGAAAGGGTCAGGAAACTTCAGTGGGTCCAAAATGCAGGAGCCAGGTTGCTCACCGGGGCTGGTCACAGAGATCACATCACCTGCCTGTTACAGCAGCTCCACTGACTGCCGATCCCCTTCCAGGCGGAATTCAAGGTGTTATCTTCTCCTTAACTTTGCCTCTTGTCAGCCATAGCAATCAGCATTGATGCTTTAAAATTTTTTAATGATTTTTTTATATTTATTGTATAATCATGTTTTTATAATATTTGTAAGCCGCCCCGAGTAGACTTTGTCTAGGGGGGCGGGGTAAAAATCCAATAAATAAATAAATAAATGGCTTGGACCCAAGCTATCTCCCTTTATGAGCCTACTTGAGTGTTAAGATCCTCAGGAGAGGCCTTCCTCTCAGTCCCACACATGAGAGAGTCTTCTCTGTCGCTGCTCCCAGACTTTGGAACTCCCTCCCACAGGAGGTCCAACTGTATCGTAGAGTCCTTGGGAAGGGAAGGGGCAAAATCACTGTGTGGGGGTGGCAGAGTTTCTGCACCAGTGAGGATGCTATGGAGGGGCATAGTCTCAGAATGTCCCAGCCAGCATGGCTAATGGCTTTTAGAATCCTGGAAGCTGATGTTCAAAAAAAGTAACTTTTCCAAGTCCTGGATGTTCCCATGAAACTCGGGAATGCCTCTTTGACCTGGTAATCGTAGCACAATATAGAGAGCATTCCAGTGTAAGGCAGCTGTTTAAATATATCCTAACCAAAAGCACTCTGTGAGCTTCAGCTGAGTGAAACACGGTGCTGTAACTGCCAAAAGTAACTAGAATTCTCAAGCTGACTGGTGTTGCCAAAGAAATAATATCCACATTTGTTATAATACGCAGCTTGAGTCTAGAAAGGGTTTTCCTTTTCATGGAGACCGACCAATCCTCGGGAACGGAGAGGAGAAAGAGTTGTAATGCCAGTTAATGACCCAGAAAGCTAGCCAGGCCCTCCCCAATTAACACAGCCGCCCTTCCGTCCCCAGGGATGAAAAATAGGTCATCAGAAAGATGCTCAGATATTTCACCGGCAGGAGAAGGATTTTGTTTGCTTTTCTGGCACCTTTTTAAAATACTTCCCAAGACTGGATGTCCACCTCGACTCCTTAACATCATCAGGTCCTTTCATGAGGAAATGAAGGGCACTGTAGTTTTTGATGGCTCAACATCAGATCCCTTTGACATCCGAAGCGGAGTGAAACAGGGCTGTGTTCTCGCGCCGACCCTGTTTGGGATCTTTTTTGCTGTCATGCTGAAGCACGCCTTTGGAACTGCAACAGAAGGTGTCTATCTCTGGACTAGATCAGATGGAAAGCTCTTTAATCTCTCTAGATTGAAAGCGAAGACCAAAGTCCAACTGAAATGCATGCAGGACTTCCTCTTCGCCAATGATGCAGCCATTGTTGCCCACTCTGCTGAAGACCTCCAACAACTCATGAATCGTTTTAGCAAGGCCTGCCAAGACTTTGGACTAACAATCAGCCTGAAGAAAACATGAGTCATGGGCCAGGGCGTGGACTCACCTCCCTCTATTACCATCTCCACACAAGAATTGGAGGTTGTTCATGACTTTGTGTACCTTGGCTCAACGATCTCTGACACTCTCTCCCTAGATGTCGAGCTGGATAAACGCATTGGCAAAGCAGCTACCACGTTCTCTAGACTCACAAAGAGAGTATGGCTCAATAAGAAGCTGACGGCATAGACCAAGATCCAGGTCTATAGAGTCTGTGTCCTGAGCACACTCCTGTACTGCAGTGAGTCCTGGACCCTTTGTGCACGGCAGGAGAGGAAGCTGAACATGTTCCATATGTGTTGTCTCCGACACATTTTTGGTATCACCTGGGAGGACAAAGTCTCAAATAGAGTAGTCCTAGAACGATCTGGAATGTTTAGCATGTATACATTACTGAAACAGCGACGTCTACGTTGGCTTGGGCATGTCGTGAGAATGGCTGATGGTCGGATTCCAAAAGATCTCCTGTATGGAGAATTAGTGCAGGGAAAGCGCCCCAGAGGGAGACCACAGCTGCGATACAAGGAGATCTGCAAGCGGGATCTGAAGGCCTTAGGAATGGACCTCAACAGATGGGAAACCTTGACATCTGAGCGTTCAGCCTGGAGGCAGGCGGTGCATCACGGCCTCTCCCAATTTGAAGGGACCCTTGTCCAGCAGGCCGAGGCAAAGAGGCAGTCACAAAAGCAGCAAAATCAGGGAGCTGGACAGGGGACAGATTGTATTTGTCTTCAGTGTGGAAGGGATGGTCACTCTCGAATTGGCCTTCTCAGCCACACTAGACGCTGTTCCAAGTCCTCCATACAGAGCACGTTACCATAGTCTCTCGAGACTGAAGGATGCCTAATATAAAAATCTGGCACCAAAGCCCTTCAAGAGCAGAAAGGTACCTCAAAGATGGTTGCAAAAAAATTAATTTATAACCATCTCACTTGTTTTCCATCATCCCCTTCCCAGCATCGCAGTAGCAACAACTTTTGGCAAAGGACCAGAGAACAGTGCCAGATCACCTGCCGCCATGCAGAATGTTCCAGCATCAAACATTGGCTCTTGTACTTAAAAGAGTTGAAGTGACAGGGTGATCTCACCAGACGTCCACCACAAATGACAAATCACTGTCAGCAGTGGACCATTCTGGGAGGGAGGGACCTTCAGTCTCCATTGCTATGTTTCAGGTGACCACCAGTTTTCAGTAAAAAGGAGAAAGCAGGAAGAGGACAGTTTCAACCAAAGTCCCTTTGGGACTCCTTGTGAAAAAAGGCAATTCTTTCTCTTCAATAGTTCTCACATGTGTGAGGCTTTACAAGCTATTCCAGGGAACTAAATTACATACAAAACTACGCTCACAGGTTAGAATCCAAATGACTAAAATGTATACACTTGGAGGGGTGAAATTATAAAGGTGTCTCAGGGCTAAAGCAAACATCCAGGGAAATCTGCTGATTCGACAATGCTTTTCCCCCCAGCCCTGTGATCCCCCTTGTGACACATATCTCTGCAATTTGATATGCAAAGGAAGCCATTGTTTAGATTTCAGTTATCCTTATAATGATCACTCACCCTTCTGCTGTTAATGCGGTTTTAGAATCAGACCTGCTTTGCCACTCAAGGGAGCACTGCTTCTAGATAGCTGATCCACACTGCCTCTGTCTTGCCTACCGTGTCAGATTTAAGGTGTTGGTTATGACCTATAAAGCCCTAAATGGTTTAGGACCTCACTACCTATCAGAGTGCCTCTCCCCAAGGGTATCTACCGATTCTTCTCAGGCTGCACTATTGAAGGTATCTACCCCGAGGCAAATAAGGAAAAGCAATACTACAACCCTGACTTTTTCTGTAGTGGCACCTTCACTGTGGAATAAACTTCCACCAGAAATTAGACAGGCCCCCCACCCTACAATTTTTTTGAAGATCAGTAAAAACTGAATTATTTAAGGAGGCCTTTGGCCCAAGTTAATTTTTGAGACTCATATTCTACTGCAGTTATTGATTATTTTATTATATTATTGAATATTTTGTCATTATGTTATGGTTTATATAATTTGTTCACCTAAAGCCACCAGGTGGCAATCCTCGGTTACCCCCCTCTGTTTTTGTTTGTCTGTGCTATTATTTAGGCATTATTTTATTATTTTAGTTTGTATGTTTTGCTTCATTATGTCAACTGCCCTGAGTTGTATTTCACTAAGTCGGGTGGTCTAGAAGTTCGATTGATCCATCCATCCATCCATCCATCCATCCATCCATCCATCCATCCATCCATCCATCCATCCATTTGTTTGTCTGTCTGTCTGTCTGTCTCTCCCTCCCTCTCTCCCTCCTTCCCTCTCTCCTCTCCTCTCCATCCATCCATCCATCCATCCATTTGTCTGTCTGTCTCTCCCTCCCTCCCTCCCTCCTTCCCTCTCTCCTCTCCTCTCCTCTCCATCCATCCATCCATCCATCCATCCATCCATCCATCCATCCATCCATCCATCTGAAATCAACATCTTACCTGGTGAGGCGCCATACACCCCACATTGATTCAGGTTAAAATGCAGAAATAAATGATTATGTTAGAGAACTGTGTAAATAAAAAAACTCATTAAAAATACCTATAAATTTCAGTGCAAAAATGACATTTTGCAATAGGACAGAAAGACAGAACTTGGAAAATGCCATAAACTCGAGACAGAGAGATTTGCACGACCATACTGAAAGGATACATACTCTCCTGGCTAGCCTTCATGAAAACTGTTATTGCTGTAATTTCAGTCGTTTTACCAGACTTTCCTTTCTCCTTAGGATTTAATTCAGATGAGGACTCAGGAATTTTCACTTCACACTGTAGGAAAAAAGCAGCCAGGGAGCAATTAACTGTTACAAGTTACTGGCATCAAACATTCGTCCAGCCAATTATCCCTGTTTGGATATTACTCAAAGATTATGATACATCTGGCCAACTTTGGAAACCAACCAAGTGGCCATATTCTACCCCCTTGATTTCTTCACAAAGTCCCTTTGCTTATCTGTGGGACTTCGGACCACAGGAGAGGAAAACTCCAGGCCAAGAATGGATGAAAACATATGTAAGATGCACCAGTGGGGTGGTGGGGTGGTAGAAAGTACTCAGAGAGTGGGTTGGAAATTCTGTGGAAGTTATTAACCTATGAACTAGTAGGATAAAATAGCCCAAATAAGCAGTTGCTTTTGTGGTTAGCACTCGGTGGCTGGGGAAAAAACTTAAACCTGGAGAATCCAAAGAGTCTGCAGAAGTATCATCCAGAGGAAACAAGAATGAGGACATCTGAGAGAACTTGCTCACATGTCTTGGCTCATTGCCTGATGGTTTTTGAATCTACAAAACACACACATAGACACTCACTCTGCGTTAGATTCCCTCCCTTTTCTAATCCATAACATTCAGAGAAGGGAATTGTTGTGGGTTTGGACTACAATGGGTTGTAGGTGTTCTTTGGGTGTCCCACTGTACACACCTAGTCCTTCCAAAATTCCCTTTCTACAAATAGCACAGAACCTCATCTGCTTCTGGGAGATGCGAGATTATCAGTTCCAGATGCCCATAGACGCCCATGTCCAAAAAAAAGAGTCCCAGAATGAACCGCCCGTAACCCCTGGCTCTGTAGCTGCTCCTCTGGTTCACCATCACTTCCTGTTCATCCGTTGTCTCCTTGTTCATCTGTTGCAATTGAGTAGTGACTCGAGCAGTTCGTGGACTAAAATTCCCAGAAGCCCTCACCACTCGCTGTGCTGGCCAGGATTTCTGGGTGTTGTTGTCCAAGAACATCTGGGGACCCAAAGTTGGGAACCACTGGACTTGAGGATCAAGGAACTACAGTTAGGACTTGTGTAGCCTTCTATCTCTGAACCAACTTCATGGAAAGGGTCCAAAACAACAGGGAATGTAAATGGGTGACAATCAGCGGTAGAGTGAAGCCAATATGTCATCTGCCACTGCCCCGTTCCCTCTGACTTTAGTTGCAATCCTTCCAACAGCAGGGAGAGATATACTGATTGTTCCAGGAAGAGTTGTCTTGTTGCAAGTCATCCTCCTTGTAATGGAAAATATTGGAAGAAGTTTTGGTTTTGAATGGACAACTAAGAAATGTTAAGTTTAAAAAATACCCTGCTTTCACTTGTGAGTGTGGACCAATTCAACTGCCTGCATGTTTGCACTCTTCTTAGGCAGAATGGTTTGTTTCAAGGATTCTCAGAATGAATAAGTAAGACCCCCATATCTTCAGGGCATCCGTTCCAAGCCCCCCACTCCGCAGATACCAAAAATCACAGATAGTAAACCCTATACATAATATGATCTCTGGTTCCCTCTAGTGGCCACCTCTGGTAAATACATTGTGGAAATATGTGTTTCTGGGTTTTTTCTTTTAATATTTTCAGACCATGGGCAAGTGAGACCGCAGATACCGATCCTGTGGTTACATGGATCCTACCGTATCAGTACTTCCAAATTTATCATTGCACCCCTGGCAATAATGATAGGAGAAAGTAGGTCCACCAGGTGAGGCCAATCCACAGAGGAGATCTGGCAGAAACTCTTTCCTCATCCTGGACTCACCACTGGCTTGATGTTTTTCTCCTCTTTCTTCTCTATGGTACTTTTTATTCTCAGCTGGAAAAGTTTGGTTACAACCATATGCATGTTGTGTATTGGCTTCCAAGTGGAGATGAACCAATCTGTCTGTTTTACTTTCTCCCAGGTGTGAATATTTACAATCTCAAGTTCTTTCCATTAACTTTTTGAACATATATGTTAGGAAGATCTATATCAAAAATTAATGAAATTCTGAACCAGCTATGTTGCCAAAAAACAGTAGGTTCAGCTATTCCTGTTGTGGAAAGGATCACATTACCCTTGCCTGCCAGGTATCAGTTGAAGAACAGGAAGGCTTTCAGGAAAAGACGTGGCAATCCTGATTCAGCACCGTTTAGTGCAGAGTTTTCAGGCTCAATTCAATGCATAGCTATTGAGAGAGTAGGTAAACTATAGTATCAGTGGATACTGATCCTGCCAATATTGGGGTCCTATTGTATTTTGTTATGTGAAGTCAAGTCATTTTCAATTTGTGGTGTCCCTAATAGGGTTTTGAAAGTATGTGAGGTGTTCAATGAGTGGTTTCCCAGGGCTGTGCTGAATAAAGATTGCATACCTTCAGTGCTAAGCACAGAGATCCTAGCAGCTGGGGATCAGGACAGTGAAGAAAGGAAAAGAGGTGAGTCCTATATAGAAGAAGCCTGTGGACCAGATAGCAAACCTCTGTTTGCTGGATTCTCCCCACGGGTCAGAGTTTCTCTATCCCTACTTGAACCTTTATACCACACGGGTCTATGATGAGAGGGATACAATTGAACTGAGCCAGGCTGAGGAGTTGGATATGCTTGGGAAACCACTCCAGAATCATATCTTTCTCTTGACCTGGGATGTGAAACCTCAAAGCCAAGTTCACCAAAGTTTGGGGCAGAAAAAGAGAAAGAATTTGCTTTGAGACTTCAGGATATGTAACCAATGAATTTCAGGTGAAAGGCACGGATAATATTAAGTACCATTGATCGGATCCAGCATTGCAGTTCTTTTGTGAACACAGTGGAAAAAAAATATATTTTTTTAAAGTCAGAATGGGGCTGGAAGGAAGAATTTGGCAAGCTTCGACCAGGCAGCTTTATCAGAAATGGTCTCCGCTCAAAATTAAATAGTCCCAAGACGTCATGTTGCGTTTAGATGCCCTTGGGAGCCCTTTGATTCAAGAAAGCAACAAATGGTTTGCATTAGGAGACGTACATGCAATCAGTTCACTGGTTCCAGACACAATCACGCTCTAGTGTGGTTCATGTATTGCATAAAAAATGCTTTATTTCCAAAAGAAGAGCATTTCAGGCTATAGACACTGCAGGCTGAGCAGGAATAAACTGCGAAAAGAAGGGGGGGAAGCAAAACAACGTCATCTCCTCTAAAAAAAGAAGCCTGTTTGAAATGGTTGATACCATGTTGAACTGAGCCGAAGGAAACTCGGGTTCCAATCCTGGGTCCACCAAAAAGCTTAGTCTAGTTAATACTTATCTCACAGGGTTAAGGGTAACATGTGCTTCCTTTTAAGCTCTCTGGAAGAAAACAGGCAGCTGTGCGTGGTGTCCACTAGGCTTATGGCACGGAAACAGAGTCACCCTGGGCAGAGCCGAGGGGTCACCGTGGGTAGAGCCAGCTGAAGTTGATTTTTCTATCCCTCTGCCTTTTATTTTTCCAACACTCCTTGCAGTGCAACATGGAAAAGCATCTTCTGAAGGAACCACCCATTGACAAAGGGAGTAATGAGGGAAATTAGTTTGAAGATTTATTTATTTATAAGATCAGGCCTACAAAGCTGTGCATAGAAGTGAGAGCGGAGGGAGTGGGAAATCCACACAGATGTGCAAAAGCAGCTGTAAGGCCTCTATTTTGGGGGGGCTGATCTGGAGGGATTCCCCAGCAAACAGAAGGGTCACTTTCAGAGAGATCACTCCCATTAAAGCAGTCCTTTCCAGTGTGATCAGTCCCTTTGCAGTGATCTGACAAACTAGCCCAGTGGTTCCCAACCTTGGGTCCCCAGATGTTCTTGGACTGAAACTCCCAGAAATCCTGGAGAGCACAGGTAGTGAAGAAGGCTTCTGGGAGTTTTAGTCCAAGAACACACCTGGGGACCCAAGGTTGGGACCATTCATCTAGCCACTGAACCACACTGAATCTCAGCAGGAATGGAGCAGGACTGAGTATACGATACTGGTACACAGAGCAGGGCGTAACCTGGGAAACAGGGCATGGAAGAGAAGATGCTCTGAAGGTTTGACAGGCTGGTGAGTCTGCAGTTGGCTCACGAGCATAAGGTTCTTCACCCCACTGGGCTAAATGGCTTTGAAGGCCTCTCCAGCACAACTGATGTTCAACAGATGTGAACAAAGCCAGCCACCAGATATTTTAAAAGTCACATTTTTTGATAAGATTCCAACAGCTAGTATGAAATCTGGAAAAATCCAATAGGCAGGACGAAATCTGGGAGCTGTAGTCCAAAAAAAAGCAACTTCTTTAATTCCCGCCGGCCACAAAGAAGAATTCTCAGCATGTACCCAACACATTGAATGTATTTTGCAACCCAAACTCCAGCTTCCAATAGGAGAACACCACCAAAGAATATTTCTGGCCTCCTTGAAGTTGAAGGATTGGACAGGTTATAAAATCAAGTAAAGAAATAAAGTTGACAGTGTGTCTATTTTGCTGACCAGAGAGCTGGAAACCTAATTAGGCTTGCTGTCTTGTCTTTCCTGATTAAAGGATTCGCTGCTCTCTGGCTTTCATTTCATTAGATTCACATGGCGTGATATCTTTTAATTGAGTTCCTTTTTTAAGGCAGAGGTGCAGAAACTGAGTAAGCAAATTATCCGGTTTAATAGCTCCATCTGCTTTATCCAGATCTGTAAGGCCAGCATCTACCAAAGGCACTCTGAAAACTCTATTTTTACTGGAAGTATAAACTCAATAAACCTCCCCAGGACACCAATAAAAACTTGCTGGGTAGCAGTTTGAACAAGGCAGCGTTCAAGAGGCAACCTGATCACATCATGTGTCTTCTAGTGCCTGGTGAAATTTCTAAGGGACTGATTCAGAAATGTGAGCATTCCCTGTTCTGAAGTTTTTAACCCTTTCTTTGTTGCAAATGTTATTTTCAGATTATAACCAATGCATTTCACACCTTGCATTTCCTCCTTCGTTGTTACATGTCATCAAGATGAGCACGGGCCTCATTTGCATGTTCATTGTGCTGATGCAGCTTTGAAAGATTGTGTCTGTGAACAGAAAAACACATTTGTTGTTGTTATTACGTCCCATCCATTCTCCTCCAAACCATGGCGACCCTACGAATGAGTGACTTTGTAAGAGAGGGGTACAAACCGTGCTGCACGGATGCTTGACACCGCACCTCAAGAGGACTGACAGAGAATCAGAGAACGATAGGATAATGGAGTTAGAAGGGGCCTATAAGGCCATCAGGTCCAACCCCCTGCTTAATACAGGAATCCAAATCAAAGCAGATCTGACAGACGTTTGTCCAATTTTTCTCTTGAATGCCCTCAGCGTTGGAGCATGCTCACCACGCCCCAAAGTAATTGGTTCCATTGTTGTACTGCTCTAACAGTGAAGAAGTTTTTCTTGATATTCAGCCTAAATCTGGCTTGCTGTAGCTTGAGCCCATTCTTACGTGTCCTGCACTCTGGGATGACTGAGAACAGACACTGTCCCTCCTTTGTATGACTACCTTTGAAAAGTGCTCTCCTATCTCCCCTCAGTCTTCTTTTCTCAAGGCTAAACATGCCCAGTTCTTTCACTCCTGTCTCATAGGGCTTGGTTCCCTATGACATCACTTCTCACAGATATATACCATCAATTTTTGGACTGTAGTCTACAGTTTTCTGCACTGTCCAGAAAGAGGTTGTACTAAGCCTGATGAAGCGGAATTTTCTCCATGAGAGCTTGCAATTTGTTTGATTTGCGAGTGGTCCAATAAAAGGGATCACCCATTCTTACATTTGAGTAATCTTGGGGATCACACGCCTTTTTCCTTCTTCTTCCAAAAGTTCCGATCCTTAACAACCCTTCCGACCCTTGCAAGCTCAAGGCCGTGGCTTCTTTACAGGCCAATATAAATCTTTTCTCCGTTCCCGTGTCCTTGTCTTAGTAAACATCTGCTGATAAAAGCAGTGACAAGATGACATGGGAGGCCAGAAAGAGATGTTAGAGATAGCCCAAAATTAGAATGGAAAGCCTGCTAATATTGCACAGAGGTGACAAAGGCAGCCTTTCCAGATTTATGAAACCAGACTTCAAAGAGATCTCATGCTTAAGTCTTGAAGACCATTCACCAAACGAATCTCCAGGATCCAAGGAGGGAGAGATGCTTCAATTTCCTTAACTCAGAATTCATCTCTTCCAGTCACGGGATATCTCCAGCCTCTGGGTCTGGTCCCTGTGGCTCCAGAGATGGAAGGATTTTTTTAAAACAAGAACCTCCACCCGCAAATCACAAATGTTTTCATAAATTCAATGGTAAGAACTTGCAATACATCTACATTGAATGTCAGTGAACAGAAAGCCAACCGATTTTTTCCATTCAGGCAAGGGTCTTTGAGTGCTTAGCCTAACAGAAGATGTAAATTTCAACTGAGAATTGACAAAAAGCATTGGAAATCTTAATGTTTTGAATTGGAAGAAATTTCTCCATTTATAACAAGCACTGGCTTTCTCTCGGTGGCTGTTGCCCAAAAAGCAGGTTGATTCCCATTAGATTTAGAAAGCGTTTTGGGTCTGAAAAGGTCACTTCAGGGAGAGAAAACTAGGACTCAAGAAAGCTCTCCTCTAACTAACTAAATAAAGCATTGCAACTCGGAACTAATTGCAACTCCAAGGGAAGTGTATTCCACAATATGAGAGAAACAGGAGAAAGTGATCTTCTACAGATCCACCAAGCAAACTTTTAGAGGTCCAGATACACTCAGTTGGCCTCTCTGGAAGATCCTGATATCTGGACATCTTTCTTGGTCTCTGGTCATAAACACCAAATAGGGCCTCAGGTGACAATAGTCCAGGTAGCCATTTCATGGTGGTACCAAGAGAGGAAGTCCAATCGGCCAAGCCATAGTCGTACATGGAGGGTACAGTATGCACAGTTCAAAGGAACAGACAATAGGAATGGTCAGAATCAGAACACAAGCCAAAGTCCAATAACAGATCAGATCCCTAACAGATCACCCGTCAAGAAAAGAAGACATAAGGGGAGTCAGTGAAGTTGCTTGTGTATCAGTCAAAACAAGAATCCAGGGAACCCAAGGAGGTGCAAGAACCTGCCTTGATCTCAGCAACGGCTCTGATGTCAGACAATCTTATATGTCTACAGCTGACAGACTCTGGGTGCCATCAAAGTGCAACGTAGGTCTCATTTTTGACGGCTTTTGGCATGGTTCTGGCAAGAAGACGACATTGAGGCAGCCACGGACCAGCCCAACCCTGCTCCGTGCCCAATCTCATGGAGCTGGGCTGGAGAAATTGGGACTGGATTACGTGTGAACAGAACAGTTGCTTTAAAGGGGATTGCACTCAGCAAAGTAACCTTCTCCAGCACCATCCAATCGGATCCGACTTCTGACTGCACCCTCCCTCTCATACCTGTGGCTGCACCGGAGATCCTGACCCCAAGGCCTCTGCACCTCAGCCAAGTCCTTCTGTCCTATGGCCCTCTCTCCCTTGGGCTCAGGGCATCACTCAGCCATGGAGTCCCCTCAACCTGGAAGAGATGGATCTCCTGCCTTCTCTCTAGAGCAGCGGTTCCCAGCTTTGGGTCCCCAGGTGTTCTTGGACTACAACTCCCAGAAAACCTGGCCATCACAGCTAGTGGTGAGGGCTTCTGGGAGCTGTCATCCAAGAACATCTGGGGGCCCAAGGTTGGAAACCACTGCACTAGAGGGACCAGGTTCTGCTTCAGCTTCTGATAGTACCAAAGGGTTGTTGTTGCCAGCTGGGGGCTCAGGTTCCTCATCTGACCCAGACCTTTGCAGCTTTCAAGCGCTGAAGAGAGAGAGAGAGAGAGAGAAACTCCCACAAGGGGACAATGGAGGTACTTAGACACCCATGCCATTCAGGATCTCAAAACCCTCTAGTGTCAGTTTGAGGGACATTTTTAAGAATTGACCCTGAAGGGTTCTAGGGGTCACAAGAATGGACTTCCCGGCCCATGTGTAGCCTGCAGGCTGTGTAAGCCCCACCCTAGTTAAACCAGCACTTTGAATGGGGGGCCCAGAAGGCCATCAGCAATTAGTGCAAGCCTTCCTAGCTGAGGCCATTGGGAGAGGCTTACAGTTTGCTAATCCTTTTATTGCTGCTCCTTTTCCAGTGAGCAAACACTGGCTTTGTCATGTCTACAGAGAGCAGCTCAGCCTAGCCAAGATGGCTGCTAGCATTCATCCCTAGTGGGAAGATTCCACATACAAGCATCTTGCAGTCTTCTGAGCCCAACATCTTTAACAGAACATGTTAAAAGCACCCATGGTAGGTAATGTTTCCCCACCCCCCCATGCCTTCCAAATACAGTCTTGTTGGATAGATTGTCATCAACACCAGCAATTTAAGTTGTACGTGCCATGAGCAATTTAAGTTGTACGTGCCATGAATTGTTAAGTAGAGCTTCTAATGGGAAGGGGGCAGGGATCCGGGTGCTCAACGCTGCTCCTCTACAACAGCAATTGCCAAACAAATGATCTATGCATAAAGAGCGAGATGATATTTGTTCTGCATTATTTCTTAGATAGTAACTCTTAAAATGTAGATGTCACTTCTAATTTGCTATGTGCTCGGCAGACTTTAAGGTGCTTACCCCTGCCAATCATCTTCAGGAATAAATCAAGCATTTGCCTATTTTATAAACGAGAAACTAAGTAGCGGGGAAACAAAACTATATACATGAGCAGCAGAGGTGGGACTCCACATCACCTGGATCCAAGTCCTCCATCTAGCTTAGTATTGAATGCACAGCTTGGAAAAGTTACTTTGGGAGCTCCAGATCCCAGAACTCCCCCTCTAGCTGAGACATTTTGGGAGTTGGGGTCCAAAACATAACTCTTCAAAGCATTGGTTGACTGGTTTCTGATGCAGCAAAGGAAGAAAAAAGGTCTTCTCCATCACCAGTTGTTTCCTTTCACTGGAAGTCCCAGGGATTCAGCCACAGATGTCTGGAAGGCAAAACATGTGTCTTACCACTTCTTAGCCATATTTAGCAATTTTGCTTCGCTGTCCTGTTGGTAAAGCTTGCATCACAGGAGATTCGTGTATGCAGCAAGAGGATGCTGACCAACTGGAACAAGGTCAGAGGAGGGCTAAAAGGATGATCAGGGAGCTGGAAACCAAGCACTATGAGGAAAGACTGAAAGAACTGGGCATGTTTAGCCTTGAGAAAAGAAGACTGAAGGGAGATACGATAGCACTTTTAAAATACTTGAAAGGCTGTCATACAGAGGAGGGGCAGGATCTGTTCTCGATCATCCCAGAGTACAGGACACGCAACAGTGGGCTCATGTTACAGGAAGCCAGACTTTGGTTGAACATCAGGAAAAGCTTCCTAACTGTTAGAGCAGTACGACAATGGAATCAATTACCTCGGGAGTTGGTGAGTGCTCCAACACTATATAAATCAAATAAATAATAACAACAACACTGGAGACATTCAAGAGAAACTTAGGCAACCACCTGGCAGATATCCTTTGATTTATATTCCTGCATCGAGCAGGGGGTTGGACTCGATGGCCTTACAGCCCCCTTCCAACTTCATGATTCTATGATTCTATGAGAGGGAAGTCTGGATGTGAGGGTGTGACAACCATGCTGCCCACTTTTGCCTTCCTCCTCCCCGGGGAAGGGCCAGTTGGAGGTGACAGGTGTTCTCAGGTGGGTGTGAGACCTTCTAGCCACACATACAAAAGGGACGTGGTGGCGCTGCGGGTTAAACCGCAGAAGCCTTTGTGCTGCAAGGTCGGAAGACCAGCCGTCATAAGATCGAATCCACGCGACGGAGTGAGCTCCTGTCGCTTGTCCCAGCTCCTGCCAACCTAGCTGTTCGAAAGCATGTAAAAATGCAAGTAGATGAATAGGTACCACCACGGTGGGAAGGTCACGGCGTTCCATGTCTAGTCACGCTGGCCACGTGACCATGGAAACTGTCTTCGGACAAACGCTGGCTCTATGGCTTGGAAACGGGGATGAGCACCGCGCCCTAGAGTCGGACACGACTGGACATTTGTCAAGGGGAACCTTTACCTTTACCTAGCCACACATATTAACAGACAGATCCATGACCTTTCAAGTTTGCACCTTCTGAGTTTTGAGGCCCTGGGTCAAATGCCCAGTTGACCCAGCTGAGTTAGAGCTCAGCTATGAGCTTAGCTATGAGCTTAGCTATGATAATAAACTCACCAAAGTTGATGCCACCGCACCACAAAAGCCTTTCGTTTCCTTTCCATTTAGAGAGGGCACAGCTTTGATAGCTGTGGATTCCTCTTGTCTTCTCAAGAGCATCTGGCTGCAGTGGCCTCTTTATCAAAGAGGACAGCAGGGCAGATGGACTTTTAAGCTGACTCCCTTTTATGTTTCTTAACTTGGACTTTTTTTTTTTTAGTTGGTTTTAATAGAATACTCAATAATTGGATTTTTTAATGAAATAACAACACACGTACTATCAATTTCCCTAAGCCTCCGGCATGGAGCAGACCATGCATTTAACTTAATTAAATAATTGTGCTATTAGGTCTGCCTGTTTCACAAGCCGACAGGAAGCTGCCGCTTGAGCTCTGTTAAACAAAAACTAACCCACTGTCCTTGTTCCTTACGTTCAGTCATGTTTAGCACTGTGCTCCATGCTTTATAATTTATTCTTATCATTTGTATTTTATCCAGTACAATTAAAAATCAGCCAGAGGATGAAGTGGAAGATACAACAAGGAGCTTTGTTTGTTCCAGCATGTTCAGAAAAATTAAAGGGAAAAAGATGAAATGAGACAGAAAAAGCAAAGTCTAATAGATTTGACTGTGAACTTTTGAGGATGGGAATCCACTCCTGATGTGTCTGAGGAAGTACATTTTGCCCCACAAAAGCTCGCATTAACTCTGTTAGTCTTTAGAATGTAACAACATTTTGTCCGTTGCTTCTTAATTCTACTTCCTCCCCTTTAATTTTGTCAACAAATATACAACTTAATTACCTCTCCTTTACTTTGTCAATCAATAGAATTAAGTTCTAGTCAAGAGGTGCCTTTGCTCTGAGGAATCGATTAATCTTGCTCGTTCTTGTTTCAAAGATCTTTTTGTGCCTCTACACCAGTCCGAAATTTCTTAGCCCGTCTGCCATAATAAAATAAACTATCTGCTTATTATATTTCCAACAAATATTAGCAAACCCAATTATCTCTGTCATTCTTGTGGTTTTTATGTGTTTTATGTGAGGAGGAATTAAAGAACCTCTTAATGAGGGTGAAAGAGGAGAGCGCCAAAAATGGTCTGAAGCTCAACATCAAAAAAAACTAAGATCATGGCCATTGGCCCCATCACCTCCTGGCAAATAGAAGGGGAAGATATGGAGGCAGTGACAGATTTTACCTTCTTGGGCTCCATGATCACTGCAGATGGTGACAGCAGCCACGAAATTAAAAGACGCCTGCTTCTTGGGAGGAAAGCGATGACAAACCTAGACAGCATCTTTAAAAGCAGAGACATCACCTTGCCGACAAAGGTCCGCATAGTCAAAGCTATGGTTTTTCCAGTAGCGATGTATGGAAGTGAGAGCTGGACCATAAAGAAGGCTGACCGCCGAAGAATTGATGCTTTTGAATTGTGGTGCTGGAGGAGACTCTTGAGAGTCCCCTGGATTGCAAGGAGAACAAATCTATCCATTTTGAAGAAAATCAACCCTGAGTGCTCACTGGAAGGACAGATCCTGAAGCTGAGGCTCCAATACTTTGGCCATCTCATGAGAAGAGAAGACTCCCTGGAAAAGACCCTGATGTTGGGAAAGTGTGAAGGCAAGAGGAGAAGGGGACGACAGAGGACGAGATGGTTGGACAGTGTCATCGAAGCTACCAAGATGAATTTGACCCAACTCCGGGAGGCAGTGGAAGACGGGAGGGCCTGGCGTGCTCTGGTCCATGGGGTCACGAAGAGTCGGACACGACTGAACGACTAAACAACAACAAAAAAATGCTTCCTATGAATTAATGAACTGCAAAATGTTCTGTCATTAACAACCCTGCTCAGTTCTTACAAAACTAAAGTTCATGGCTTCCTTAACAGAGTCAATCCATCTCATGTTTGGTCATTTTTTTTCCTAGTTCCATCCATTTTCCTACTATTATTGCCTTTTCCAGTGACTTTTGTCCTCTTCTGGTATCTCCAAAGTCTGATAGCTTCACTGTAGTCAATTGAGGGCTCTTGTGAAAGTTTAAGTTTGATTTGTCTAAAAACCATTTATTTGTCTTACCATTCTTATTGAAGTCATATACCACTGTACATATTTTTCCTCCCTGTATCCCAGGGATCGGTATTCATGATTTCATTTATCTGCAGTCTGAAAATATTAAAAATATATAAACAAAAATATTAAAAGAAAAAATCTAGAAAGACGTATTTTCATGATATAATTACCAGAACTGAGATCATGTTATTTATTTATTTATTTAACTTATATGCCGCCCACACTACCCAAAGGTCTCTGGGCGGCTTACAACAATTAAAATACAATAAAAATACAATAAAAAGATAAAACAATTAAAATACAATTAAAATAGATACTCTAAAAATTGCCATCAGGACCCACAGTTGATATTATTTCAATTAAAAGCCTTCTGGAACAGGAAGGTTTTGACCCGGCGCCGAAATGTCATCAGCGTCGGCACCAGACGAATCTCAGTCGGGAGGGCATTCCATAGTCTGGGGGCAGCTGCCGAAAAGGCCCTTTGTCTACAAGCCATCCCTCTTACCTCCTTGAGGGACGGCTCTTTCAAAAGGGCCCCCTGGCTAGATCTTAACTGCCGGGTAGGCTCATATGGAAGGAGGCGGTCCTTCAGGTATCCAGGGCCCAAGCCATTTAGGGCTTTATATGTAAAAACAAGCACTTTGAATTTGGCCCGGGCAGCAACTGGTAGCCAATGTAATTTAATCAGAATTGGCTTGATATGTCCCCTAGCGGCCCCACCACTCACCAGCCACGCAGCTCGATTCTGGACCAGTTGCAGTCGCCGGACCGTCTTCAAAGGCAGCCCCACGTGGAGCACATTGCAATAATCTATACGAGATGTTACCAGTGCATGTGTAACGGTCATGAGACTCCGCTCGTCCAGGTAGGGCCGTAGCTGGTACAATTTCCGCAGCTGAAGGAAGGTGCCCCTGGCCACCGAGTCCACCTGGGCTTCCAGAGTTAGACTGGGGTCCAGGAGCACCCCCAGGCTGCGAACCCTGTCCCTTAGGGGGAGTGTAACCCCATTCAGGGCAGGGAAATGGCCCTCCAGCCTGTCCGGCGAAGCACCCACTAACAGCACTTCCGTCTTGTCTGGATTGAGTTTCAATTTATTAACCCTCATCCAGTCTATTATCAGGTCCAGACACGAGTTCAGCACAGAAACCGCCTCACCTGGATTGGTGGAAAACGAGAGGTAGAGCTGAGTGTCGTCAGCATATTGCTGACTCCTCAGCCCAAACCTCCTGATGACCTCTCCCAGCGGTTCCATGTAGATGTTAAACAGCATGGGGGACAGTATCGAGCCCTGAGGAACCCCATGACATAACCACCATGGGACAGAGCAACTGTCCCCCAGCACCACCCTCTGGACACGGTCAGCCAGGAAGGAGCGGAACCACTGTAAAGCGGTGCCCCCAACTCCCAACCCAGCCAGCCTATCCAAAAGGACACCATGGTCGATGGTGTCGAAAGCCGCTGAGAGGTCCAGGAGTATCAACAGGGTCACACTCCCCCTGTCTCTCTCCCGGCAAAGGTCATTGTACAGGGCGACCAAGGCAGTCTCCGTGCCAAAACCCGGCCTGAAACCCGATTGAAATGGATCTAGAAAATCCGTTTCATCCAGCAGCGCCTGGAGTTGCCCGGCCACAACCCGCTCCAACACTTTGCCCAAATAAGGGAGGTTCGCCACTGGTCAGTAGTTAACCACCAGCCTTGGGTCCAGGTTAGGCTTTTTAAGGAGTGGCCAAATTACCGCTTCTTTCAAGGTGGTAGGGACTACTCCCTCTCTCAAAGAGGCGTTCACGGCCTCCTGGACCCAGGTGCGAACCCCCCTGGCAGATCTTCCAATTAGCCAAGATGGGCAAGGGTCGAGCGGAGTGGTGGTAGAACGGACAGATCCAAGCACCCTGTCCACATCCTCAGGTCTCAACAATTGAAACTCATCCATTAATATTTGGCCTAAGCACGGCATGTATAGGATTTGCTGTTATCCCTGGTTTTTGGCATCCGTAGAGAGGACTTGGAATCAATTCCCTGTGGATATGGGGGTCTTACTATGTGTGTCCATTAAAAAGCATAATTATAATGGCAAGTCTCACTAAAGATCTTTATTCCACTTAAGGGCAGAAATCAGTAGTAAGTTGCACTGAATCAATGGAACTTTCATAAGTGTTGATTCACCAGATCCCCACTGATTCAATGGCTCTACTGCTCTGGTCATGACTTTCTACTGGATTCCAACCATTAACTTCTTCATCTTAATATTCAATAAAAATTAATAAACTTCTGGTAATATTCAACACAAAATATGTTGAAACTGAATCAGTGGTCTGGTATTTCCACTTACTCCTGGTCTAAACTTTTTTTTTTTTGCAAAAACAGCCTGATTTCAAACTGTTTAAAAAGGAGGCACTAGATTATTCCCCATTTCTTTGTCCAGCTTAGCCTTTTAAAGGTTCACAGTGAATTTGGTGTTTCTTCTGGCTAAACACTTCTTTGCTGTCACCACCACCATCTTAGAACTACAGAGCTGGAAGGGACCCGATGGGTCATCAAGTCCAGCCCCTGTCAAGGAGGCCCAGTGGGGAATCAAACTCCCAACCTCTGGTTCCACAGCCAGAGACCTAAACCACTCAGCTATGCAGCAGTCCATCTTGAGTGAAGTGGGAATCAACAACAAACCAAAACAAAAAATCACATAGATGACACCTCAGGAAACAAGGCTTACTGATATCTATCCTATACTCCCAGAACATAATATCTTAATTTCTTCTTACTATGTTTTGCTGGGTACTTTGAAGGAAATGCCCACTTCCTTGACTGCCCAGCCATGTCCTGTAAGCTTAGAATCATTCCCAACTGAAGGGCTCTCTACCACCATCCTGACACCTTCAGAGACTATTAGCATCTTAGCAACAAAGACCACAAGTGTTGCGTTTGTCACTTGGGCAACAGACAAGATGTTCCAGAAGGCTCTGTGGAAATGCTACATGACAGATGAACATACCACAGCTGTTGCTTTTTGACACCCCTGTAGACGCTTTTGTCTGTCCAGATATTAGAGATCTGGAGACTACAGCTTTTAACCTTTGAAGGTTCTTCTCTCTGGCACCAAGTCAAGTTACCCCAGTTGGCTTCTGTTGACTTGTTTTATCTGATCCAGCATCTAAAATCATCTTCAGTCTTGAGGATACAGAAACTGCCTCAGATTCTCTGTACTCTTCCAATACAGGGTATGTGGACTCTCAGTGGACAAAGACAGTTTGGCTTTCATGGGGTGGTTGCTTTTTTATGGTCTTTCTTGTCCCCAACAAAACTAGGGGCCAATGAGTTCAGCTAAGGTTTCTGCAAGCTTCACCTCTTAGGTAAAGGTAAAGGTTCCCCTTGACATTTAGTCCAGTTGTGTCCGACTCTAGGGCGCAGTGCTCATCCCCGTCTCCAAGCCGTAGAGCCAGTGTTTGTCCGTAGACAGTTTCTGTGGTCACGTGGCCAGCGCGACTAGACACGGAATGCCGTGACCTTCCCACCGAGATGGTACCTATTTATCTACTCGCATTTACATGCTTTCGAACGGCTAGGGTGGCAGGAGCTGGGACAAGCGACAGGAGCTTACTCCGTCACGTGGATTAGATCTTATGACAGCTGGTCTTCTGACCTTGCAGCACAGAGGCTTCTGCGGTTTAACCCACAGCAGCACCACATCACCTCTTAACACGTTGGCAAAATTAAACAGGAAGAAGGAGGGAAAAGGCAAAATATGGTGGGACTTTGAAAACCTAATACCTTTATTTAAGTGTGCATCTTGGACAAAGCAGACAATAAAAAATGATGAAACGGGGGCTGTCATGCTTTGGGCCCATCAGAGAAGATAAGACCCATTGGAAGAGACAATAATGCTAGGAAAAGCGGAAGGCAGTAGGAAAAGATTAAGAAGATCAAATATGAGATGGACCAACACAATAAAAGAAGCAGTGGCTTTGGGTTTATAAGAGCTGAGCAGAGCTGCTGAGGCCAGGACATTTTGGAGGTTACTCATTCATAGGGTCACCATAATTTAGAGATGATTTGGTAGCATATAAGAGGTCTGAAATTAGTCTGCCTGCTCCATATTTTATGTCTAGGTCCTCTTGCACAAATAAATTGCATTATTTGCACTAATTACTCAGGACTATAATCATTGCTGCCTTATTGCATGGACTAATAAGAGTCAAAGGATGGACTGGGTTAATTTTGTCTTTTTAAAGCAATAATATTGCCATAACAACTAGTAGTTATTGTTACTCTAGTCTCCATGGGTTGTCTAACACCCCCCCCCCACTGGACTGCAGAATTACTTCAAGTCTGGCAATTAAGAAAAAATGGTTAGGATCAGCATTTGAAGTACTAGGGGTGAAAAGGAAACAAGAAGGGGTTTGTTTTCCCCTTCAACATCATGCAATCATAACAAAGTAGTAAAAGTCAGAACAGAGATAGCTCATAGCAGCTTCCTTAATTTTTAGAATGTAATATGCAAGAGAAACTTAAAACTGGCTTGGAGAATATACACATTGTGTGGTGATGTGTGTTCTCACTTTTACTGCATGGCATAGAATTGTTATCTTTAAGACAAGCAACTAGCAAAAGAAGCAGCAGCATTAAAAATGTGGATCTATCCAGAATGCTAATTTCGTGGATTGAGATGATGACCAAGTGAGAAGTATAAAGATTAACAAATGAAGACCAAGAAATTGTGAAATTCATAAAATACAGAAGGCTAGAAAATATTCAAACGTAAGGATGTGTCACTGGAGACCGAGACCACACTTTTGTATGTCTGATCACCATATATGGGTGTGAAAGCTGGACAGTAAAGAAAGCTGGCAGGAAAAGAATTGATTCATTTGACATGTGGTGCTGGAGGAAAGCTTTGAGGGTACCCTGGACGACCAGAAAGAAGAACAAGTGGGTCCTAGATCAAATCAAGCCTGAACTATCTCCAGAGGCAAAAATGTTGAAGCTGAGGCTGCCCTACTTTGGGTACATCATGAAAAGAAAGGATTCTTCGGAAAATATAATAATATTGGGGAAAGTGGAAGTCAGCAGGGAAAGAGGAAGTCCAAATATGAGATGGACTGACTCCCTAAAAGAACCACAGGCTTGAGTCTACAAGAACAGAGCAGGCTGTCTCAAGTTTGCACAGGCTGCTGAGGACAGGACATTTTGGAGATGGCTTATGCATAAGGTCGCCATAAGTCGGAAGGGACTTGACAGCACATAATAACAACAGAATATTTTTGGTCATATAACGAGAAGCAAAAGCACAGACTGTTACAGCTGATCATACAAATTAAAATCACACTAGAGCAGGCCCCCTGGATCAATGGGGATTTGATGAGTCAACACCTCTGTAAATTCAGTTGATTCAAAATGGCCTACTTTAACTGTGACTTAAGGCATGGTCACAATTTGGACCACTTGATAAGATATGGTGTGATCTATTTTCTGGTGATCACATGGCTCGCAGGGAAATTCACCCCATCTTGACCCCGATCCATGCCCAGATGAGACCCTTTTTGGTCCAGCTTTAAGACTTCTACTTTTTGGGCCAGGTTGGAGTGATTTCCTGGCAGATAGAAGGGCTGTTTTCAAGGAGATCATTCCTGTTAAAGTGACCCTTTCCAGTGTGGTCAGGTGTGTATGTTTGCAACCATCTGATCATATCCTTACAAATTACCGTAAGTTCAGGCCCATTTGAATCAGTGGAACCTATGGAGACATTCACTCACTAAATCTCCATTGCTTCAGTGCAGTTTACTATGTCATGGAACAGGATTTTGGCCACTATGTTGAGACCCACTAAAACCAAACAAACCCCAAATTGCCATTTCAGCTCAAATTTGTTGTTTATAGCTACATGAAGGTAACGAAGTACTGTACAGATCGCAAGCATATGCGTGCATTCAGAGAACCTCATTACATCCAGATATCAGATAAATGAATCCTATATAGAAACAATATGGTGAGCACTTACTCTTTGCTTTTAGACCTCCTAATTCAAACCAGACCTGGACCTTTGTAGTCCAGGTGGACACTTCCTTCTCTCTTGCTCTCTCAATCTCTCTCTTAGGACTGCAACAAGCAATGCATACAAAGGCTTTTCTGTACATTGAGAATTGAAGCAGATGTCCCGAGGTGTAAGCTTTCCTCTTCCTGTGGCTCGAGAAAACAGCCCTCAAAAAGGAAGCTAAGGCTCTTGTTGATATAGCAAGCTAAGTGGTTGATAACATAAGCCTGTTTGCCTTGGATCAGAAACCCAGCAGTATCTAAAAGCAGATACAGCTTGAACAACACTCATGGCTGAGCTGGCCAGCCTGGCCATATTCTGCACCATCTTGCATGCAGATATGGAGGGGGAGAAGTCAATGTTAATTCTGGATCTGGCTTCAAGGAGGCAGCTGAACGTGAGATAATTCAAAGGCCTGCAAAAAATTATCATCCACAAATAATGTCAGCTTAATGGTCAGTAGTATTTCAGTAGTATTTGCTTCCATGTCAAATTCAAGGTGCTAGTACTAGAGATAGGCACTGTTTGCTGTCCAAACAGGTGTTCAGCAGTTTCCAGCACTGCCTCCTTCAGTGGCCGTCCATTCAGATGCAGCACTCAGAGGAGGCGGAGCAAGGAAGCTGGGAAGCAGCCTCAGAGTGGGCGCCTGCCAGAGGAGGCAGGGCCAGAAACTGCTGAACATCTGTTTCGCCAGTAAACAAACCGGCAGAAACCGCCAAACTGGTGGCCCGTGCCCATCTCTAGCTAGTACTCACTAGGCCCTTAACAGTTTGGTACCTTGCTACCTGTCAGCTTTCCCTAAGATCAGCTACCTGAGCCAGCCATTCTACCCAGGCCTTGCAGTTGCTGGTTGTCATCCCAGTAGAGGCCCAGAAAGCTACCACCAGGAACTGAGCTTTCTCAGTGGTGGCCACCACACTACAGGACATATTGCTCGCTGACGTCTGCCAGGCTTCCTCTCTTCGGATCTTCAGGAAGCATGTGTCACCTGAGCTTTTCAAACAGGCCTTTAAGAATATCCTCCCACAAGACGCTCAACCAGCCAGGGACTTGTTGTTGTTGTTTAGTTGTTAAGTCGTGTCCGACTCTTCGTGACCCCATGGACCAGAGCACACCAGGCCCTCCTAACTTCCACTGCCTCCCAGAGTTGGGTCAAATTCATGTTGGTCGCTTCGATGACACTGTCCAACCATCTCGTCCTCTGTTGTCCCCTTCTCCTCTTGCCTTCACACTTTCCCAACATCAGGGTCTTTTACAGGGACTTGAATCTGAATATTGTTTCATGTTGCCTCTGATTTTTTTAAAAATCTCTTTTTTTTTTTTTTTTTGCTGATTGTTATTATTTGTGCGATTTTCGTTTGGTGTCTGTGTTTCTAATTTCTGTTAGCTGCCCAGAGTAGTGGTTCGCTGCTAGATGAGTAGGACATAAATGTAACTAATAAACAAAAGAAATAAAAATAAATGGTATCGCCATCTGACAGATGAAATCTTAGTAAAGTAATTACATGAGTTTTCGTGGTTTCATCAATCAATGACACATTGGCATATTGATAAAATTACAGCTGGGAAGAAATAGTGATTTTACTAGTTGTTTGTGAATTTTTTCCAGTAAATGGAGGAGGAGAAAAAAATCTGAAATGGCCCATTTTGTTTATTTTTCAACATGTTCGTTTTGCAGTACATTCCATGGAAATTGGCTTTTTCTTCCTGATAGGGCTCACATGTGATTGTACAGTAGGAACCCCATATCCGTTGAAGATTGGTTCCAAATTTTCTCGTTGATGCCAAAAACTGTGGATAATAGCAAATCCTATACATAGCATGGTCTCTGCCTCCCTCTAGTGACCAGTTCTGGTAATTACATCAAGATAATACATATTTCTGGGTTTTAAATTTTTTTTAAAGTATGTTTAATATTTTCAGACCACGGATAAGTGAAACCGCGTATACCAATTCCGAGGATACAGGGGTCGTACTGCACTGTTACTTGCTGCCTCCTCATACCCACTCTTTCAGCATAAAATCCGCCCAATGTGGGCTATTTTTTTAAAAAAAAAACTTCAGGCTAAATCCAACTGTCAGTTCCAATGAGAGAGAAACCCACTGGCTAAAATCCTGTTGCATAGCTGTTCCTGTGTAATGAGAATGACTTCACTGGCAGTAGCAGGAAGACACCGATAATCAAAGGCGTCCTTTGGGGATTTGGGGATGAACATGTCTCACACATGGTCCCTCCCTATTTACAACCCCGATTCTCCCAGATAAAAGAAGCTAGTGATGACAGAAGTACAATCCAATGTCGCTGTGTTTCTAATATTCAAGTGCTGCTGAGCTTGGAAAGTTACATGGAAAAAGTAATTAGTTACAGCTATAGTTTCAAGATGTATGGAAGTGAGAACTGGACCATAAAGAAAGCTGACCGCCGAAGAATTGATGCTTTTGAATTGTGGTGCTGGAGGAGGCTCTTGAGAGTCCCCTGGACTGCAAGGAGAACAAACCTATAAATTCTGAAGGAAATCAACCCTGAGTGCTCACTGGAAGGACAGATCCTGAAGCTGAGGCTCCAATACTTTGGCCATCGCATGAGAAGAAAAGACTCCCTGGAAAAGACCCTGATGTTGGGAAAGTGTGAAGGCAAGAGGAGAAGGGGACGACAGAGGACGAGATGGTTGGACAGTGTCATCAAAGTGACCAACATGAATTTGACCCAACTCCGGGAGGCAGTGGAAGACAGGAGGGCCTGGCGTGCTCTGGTCCATGGGGTCACGAAGAGTCGGACACGACTTAACAACAACAAATAGTTTCAAGCCCCCCCAATAGTTAGTTACCACTGCATTTTTAAAAAAGCATATCTCTGCTTTCTCCTGAAATTACCTACTTGCAGGGAGGTGGGGACAGCTCGACTTCTACAGGCTGCTCTCCAGGTGACGATGAGAATGTGTCCGAGCCCATTCTTTTCCTATCCAGCTCACCGTTTTCTCATCAGCTTTAACAGAATATAAGGCAGCAGCACGAGCAAACACTTGAACCTTTGTAATATGTCTTTTCCTTCTAGTGGAGTTACACACCCTTTAACGAATCTGGAACAAGAAATGCCAGATGTTCCAGCTCTGTGCAGAAAAGGAAGAGGTGCGGAGGATCACATTTCAAAGGGACGTTGGCTGCTGGAGAGCAGCAAGAAATTGCAGAAGAAAATCAGTTTGTGCTTTGTAGATTATCGTAAAGCCTATGATAGAGTACAGCATTTCAAGCTATGAATCATTCTAAAGAAACGGATATGTAATCAGGATTATCCTGATGTGTAGTCTGTCCTCTGGATAGACAGCTACCGTTAGGACACAATAAGGAGAAGCAGAATGGTATTCAATAAGCAAAGGTGTCAGACAATGGGATATTTTATTTCCCTGTCTGTTCCATGTGTACACAGTGCATACCCTTTCCCCCCGAAAATAAGACCTAACCTGAAAATAAGCCCTAGTATGATTTTTCAGGATGCTCATACTGTAAGCCCTACCCCAAAAATAAGCCCCAGTTAAGTGAAACCCTGCCTTCCATCCTTGTGCAGCAACCAGAAGAAGATGACGTGACTGTCTTTGAATACATGGAGATTGTTGTCCATGAAAAAAATAAAACGTCCCCTGAAAATAAGCCCTAATGCATTTTTAAGCCCTAAGGCTGACCGCCGAAGAATTGATGCTTTTGAATTGTGGTGCTGGAGGAGACTCTTGAGAGTCCCCTGGATTGCAAGGAGAACAAACCTATCCATTTTGAAGGAAATTAACCCTGAGTGCTCACTGGAAGGACAGATCCTGAAGCTGAGGCTCCAGTCCTTTGGCCATCTCATGAGAAGAGAAGACTCCCTGGAAAAGACCCTGATGTTGGGAAAGTGTGAAGGCAAGAGGAGAAGGGGACGACAGAGGACGAGATGGATGGACAGTGTCATCGAAGTGACCAAGATGAATTTGACCCAACTCCGGGAGGCAGTGGAAGACAGGAGGGCCTGGCGTGCTCTGGTCCATGGGGTCACGAAGAGTCAGACACGACTTAACGACTAAACAACAACAACAACAATGCATTTTTTTTGGAGCAAAAATTAATATAAGACCCTGTCTTATTTTCAGGGAAACACGGTACCATTCTGAAAGCTGAATTATTCCAAGATTCCAAGAACGAGGAATGAACATTTGTGCAGAAATATCAGGAATTTGAGACAGGCACATGATTCCAGATTACTGGCAGAAAATAGCAGTGACTTGAAAAAACTACTGATGAATGTGAAACAAGAATGTACAAAAGCACAGTGGTGTAGCGTGTGGGGGGGGGGGGGCTACAGGGGTGGTTGCCCTAGATGCAGAATTCTTAGGGGCGTGTAGGTGGCCCCACCCAGCGCACTCCCACAGCCTCTCCTCATCCTCCTCTTCCCCCTCCTGGCAGTCTCAGTCAGAGCCGCCAGGGCACTGGGCCTGCCACCAATGCCAGCACAGACCTCGAACAGCTCTGAGGCTGCCTCATGGCACCATCCGGGGGCTTCTCCTGCCCTGCCAACCGTGCCTCACCCTGCCCATGCGTTGTGTTGTAGAGCCGGCATGTGAGCCACACTCCATAATACTTGCCCTGGGTGCTGGCAAGCCATGCTATGCCACTGCAAAAGCAGAATTGTAGCTGAACCTTGAGAGGAAAAAGTGATGACTCCAAAAGAGTGACACAACTTTGATACTGAAAATGAAGATTTAACAAATCTTTGTTAAAAGACTTTCTGTACATCAGCTCAATCATCAATGCAAAAAAACCAGAAGAAGACTGAGATTTGGAAGGGCACCTACGTATGAAGGAACAATGAAAAAACCTAGTTTAAGGGCATGTCACTGGAGACCAAGGCTAATATCAACCATATTATGCTATTCCTGATAACTATTTATGTTCAGATGTGAAAGCTGGACAAGGGAAAAACCTGCCTCATTTGAAATGGTGTGAGGGCACACAACTTTATGGACAACGTGGACTGCCAGAAAGATAAATAAATGGTTTCTAGAGCAAATTAAGCCTCAACAATCACCAGAAGCTAAAGCAATTAAACTAAGGCGATTGTATTTTGGACCTAGGAAAAGACCAAGATTCACTGCAAAAGACAATATTGCTAGGAAAAGATGAAGGCAGAAGGAAAAGGGGAAGAGTGAAAATGAAAGAAACCATAGCCTTGAATCTGCAAGACTTGAGGAAGTATGTGATGTACATGGTGAAAGCTTTCCGGATCCATTCTTTTTGGCTTCTTTCAGGGGGCACCTCATTAGTTTTCAGGTCATACGGGTACTGGTTGTTTTGTTAAACCCCAAAGTACCCAACATTTCTTTGTTCTTTCTATTCGGATTTTCCTTTGAGGTACAGATGGGCACGGACCTCAGTCCAGAGGTTCTTGCTGGTTTGTATGTATGGCACCACAGGTGCCATGCATTCCCTTCCCCTGCCTCCCCGGCCAATGACCCACTCACCCGTCGGAGCACACGCCTCTCCTCCTCC
Source organism: Intellagama lesueurii (assembly GCA_037013535.1). NCBI lineage: Eukaryota > Metazoa > Chordata > Lepidosauria > Squamata > Agamidae > Intellagama > Intellagama lesueurii. Next base: position 8,474,314 of record JBAJHW010000001.1, on the reverse strand, counting down.
TTGTCAGCGGTTCAGCCAGTCCCCAGCAGGAGCACAGGCTTGCCTGTCCCGCCTCCTTGTCTGATTGGGCGATCAGCCAAGGAGGCGGGGCAGGGAACCCCCGTGCTCCTGCCGGAGACTGGCTGAACAACTGAAGAAGAGGAGGAGTGTGGGCTGGCTAGTGAGCAGGAAATCCAGCTGGGAATTGTGGGAAGAGAATGCATGGCACCTGTGGTGCCCCACGTACGAACCGGCATAGACCTCTGAACCAAGGTCTATGCTCATCTCTACTTTGGAGTTCTCATGCCAAAACTTCACGAGCCCTGCAAGGAAAGGAGAGGGTGGGAAAAAGACTAAGATTGGTGGCAGAGGCCAAGAAGTGGAAAGTGGCAGCGAAGCAGTGACAGGAGAGGGGGGGGGGGGGTAAAAATGGGGCTTGTCATAATGGCAGTGAACAATTTTACATTTATGGCTCAAACGGAGGTAATCCAATAGAGAAACCCCAATAGAAATTTTTGAGACCTGATTTTTCAGGAAGCTGAAAATAATCAAGTTTTAGAGGTTGGCTGTCGGAACCCACCAAAAGAACTCAAAACTAAAAGAAAAAGCTTATTTTGTGTATGTGTTTTTAAAAATTCTTTATTGTCATTCAAGTTAACCCAAAACACTCATCCGTACTGTTAATGACAGGACAGTTCGGATGTAATTAATTCACAGGGGTGCCGTAAGTTGGAAATAACTTGATAGCATGTAACAACAAATATACTTAGAGAAAAAGCAAAGAATTTATTTATTTAATTTATTTATTTAAAATATTTTTACCTTGCCTTACTCCTTAAGAAGGAGCCAAGGCCGCTTACTTCCTTAAAAGACACTATTTAAAGCTAAAAATAGAAAGTTTACAAATACTAAAAAGGATCAAACAAATACCACACACACATACACACAAAACAATAAATAAAAGCAACACCAAAAACACATCCATAGCAGTAAGACACAACGATCCATTTAAAAATCTCACTCAGTCAACCAGTCACTGAAAGAAAGCTTGCCCGAAGAGAAAGGTTATTGCCTTCTTGCGGAAGGACAGCAAAGAGGGGGCCAGGCTGGCCTTCAGTGGGAGGGAGTTCCAGAGTCTCTGGGAGCAGCCACAGAGAAGGCCTTCTCCTGTGTCCCCATCAGACCCGCCTGTGAAGGTGGCGAGATCGAGAGAAAGGCCTCTCCTGATGATCTTAACAGCTGAACAGGCTCATAAAGAGAGACACCGTCGCTGCTACCCTTAATGAGGGATCGGCGTGGTTTAAGGGCTCTTCAAATTTTGAGTGAACATTATATCTTTCATAAATGTGTTCAAAGGATTTGGTGTGAAGCATTATAGTACAAGGGAATCCCATAGAGATGAATCTATGCGACAGACATATATGGAAAATATATGTGTGCTTAACTGCAGTTAATGTATTCTGTGCGGATGGAGAATTCTGAACCTCTTTCTTCAGTCACACATCTGGTTTTCTGAATGCTGGTTTTATCCTCCAATTTTGCACAGTATGGTTGCATTTCTTTGGGGATAATCGAACTATATATGAAGAATGAGGTTGAAATGTCAGCTGCTACAAGAGTAAAATTTCTTGGACTATTCTTTCTTTTTTAACTTGATGAATTCTGCGGATTAAAATGCATGCCCAGCGTGAGCCCATAGAACCAGTTTCTATCCATCAGCGGGCAACCAAATTAACATAATAGTTTTCAGCAGCAGGCTGCGAGAGAACACACACGAAAAAAGAACCCTTATAGTCCAACAGGCGAAAAACTTGCATAGCTAAATCTGCTCTTCAGTTCGTATTCACAGGGATAAAACAAAAGGGCCTAAATATGTATTTACCTCATAGAGAGCAGAACAGCTTGCCTGAATAACACATTTGGGACTGCCAATTTTAAACACAATTTGCTTTCACCGGATAAATCTGTTTGAAGTCTGTGCATATACTTTATAGGTACACTGTAAAGTCCAGCTTCCTTTAAATAGTTTTTTTTTCAAAAAAATGACCCATCCACTCCTGTCTCAAGAATAAAAAAAAATATGAATCTGAACTTATGAAATAAAGGAATATCCAGCCTGAAATCTAAACTGAGGACTCGGTCATACTGGCAAGAAGAACCACTGTTGAATTGAGTTTTTCCTAAATAAAATTGATTTTTAAAATCCGGGCTACATGACGGAAATGGAGGTGTGGATTTTTTTGCCCAAGAATCTGGGGATTTTTTTTGTATTGGAAGTGACATATTTTCCTGGGCAGGCAACGGGTCATTTATTTTAACAGGAAGGAATATATCCAAAGTCATAAACTCTTTATTCTTAAACAGAGTTTGAACAGTTATACCCTTCATTCTTAGATGGAGTTTGAATAAGTAAAAACAAAACTCTGAAAAATGCAAAGGGGTGAGGGTGGGGACAAGGGAGAAAAATCTTCACACAGCCTTTCCTCCAGTTCATTTATTATTTCAGTTATTTAGTATATTTAGATTTACATCCCGTCTTTCTTCCACCAAGGAACTCAGTACAGTTACCCATCTAAGGACAGACCAGACCCAAACCTGCTTAGCTTTAGCAACTGGGCTGCATCATATGCCTTTTGTTACAGTTTTGAATTTTTGGTTAAATTCCTCTAGCTGCACAAGACTGCAGGGATTCACTGAGCAGAACGGCTTCAAGTTCCCCAGAGTAGACCACATTTTTTCTCATTAATTGGCACTTACATTCTCAATAACTTACTCTGGGACGTTAGTAGGAGAAAGAATAAGAGGTTCCAATACTTACAGTTGACCAGATCAAGCAGCAAACTGACAAATATGACTACTTTCAACAACAGATCTCAACAGACTTTAGAGAAGGAAAAAAGCAATCTGCAGAGAGGCAGAAATTGGAAGCTAGGAAGGAACCTTTGGTGAGTGCCGGATAGATTGACAATCGCTCCAGCCCAGAAAAGTCCCTCCTAGCCAAACCTACTAAAGGCAGCATGCAAGATTGCAAATCTTCCAAGACCTTCAAGGTCAATCCATCCTTTTGCTCTCCCTGTTAGAAACCTTCTTTTCAGGGGAAACTGTTTCCTTCCTGGCACTGCTACCTTGGCAAATATGCTTCTAAAAGTGAAGTAAAGCAATAGGTGGGTGAGTGAAAGCCGCCAGGAGGTTAACAGTGGACATCCAGCAAAGGTATAGGTGAAGTATTATGTGTGTTATTGTGCTGGCGGTGGGGGAAGAGAAGTTGAGGTGTCTACTGTGGGTTGGTAGGTGAGGCGGGTCGGCTTGGGAGCTGCCTCTCCTAGACATTGCAGCTGCATCCTATTGAAAAAAAGCAGGGTGGAGGCATCTGAGCTACTGCAGGCCTAAAGCACCAGCTTGGTTTCCATGGCAACAAGAAAGGAGTTAGACTGAGACCTTGATGTGCCTTGGCAAACCACAGTGCCGTGAAGAGATGGTGTTTTCAAAAGTCACCAATCTTTTACGTTCAGTGCAGAAAGAGAGAGAGGGAGATCAAGGGAAGATGTTAGCCCTCTTCAAGCATCCCTTGCTCTCTCCAAGCAAAAAATGCAGGGGAGTGCACTAGTTTCACCCCCATATCCCTGCTTCCATCACCCTCCTATCTGACGAGCGCCTTTCCGGTGTCTGCTACGTCCGGCGATGCAAGTTAGAATGAGTTCTAAATCTCGACACTAAACAAGACGTTGGTCCATAAGAACACAAGAACCATTGGGCTGAATCAGAGACACCAAGGCTTGTTTGGATTGTTGTTCAGTTCACATGGTGGCCGGTCCCTTGTCTATCGGAAGCTCGCCAACGGGAGTGTGACCAATATACAAGCAGACAGTCACTAGTCTTGCACATGGATGCATTGCCCTCCTGGCTAGTAGCCAATAATGGCTTTAGCCCCCCAAGAATTCTTCCAAACCCCTTCTAAAGTCATCCAAACTGGGCAGTCATCACTGCCCATCTCCAGTGATGACTGGGCAGTCATCACCGGAGATGGGCACGAACCAGGAAAATGGTGGTTCGTGATGGTTCGTGGTGCGTCAGGATTCACAGATCACGAACATTCTGATGACACTCCCAGGACTTGGATCTCCATGGTTGGCAACCTGACCTGATAATCAATCCTACACAAAGTGTTTTCTAGGTCCACCCCAGCGTTGGCTAGGGAAATGATCAAGTGGCACCAGGCTGGTTGGCCAGAGACAATATGCCCAAAAATGAAGTGTATGAATTGTCAGCACCAATAATAATTTGCCATTTTGTTTTGTTCTGCTCAGGCGTGGTTCTGTGAAGCGCCACAAAAGAGCCCAATTTGTGGGGGATTTTGCTTCATGGTTCATTTTGGGCCCATCTCTAGACATCACTGTATCTTGTGGCAGTGAATTCCAGTGCTTTAGTATGCGCTCTCTGAAAAACAACATTTTATCTGTTCATGATCTAGAAAGCTCAGTGGTTTAACTCTCTGGCTGTAAAGACAGAGGCTGAGAGTTCGATTCCCCACTGTGCCTCCTTGACAGGGGGGGCTGGAGTCGATGATCCATAGGGTCCCTTCCCGCTCTGCAGTTTTAAGACAGTTGTTATCTCTCATCATTCAGTTCCAGAAGATGGCCTCAGATATTAGGACTATGTGAAAGAAATATATATATATTTATTTCTTTTCTTCACACCATGCATCACTTTATACACCTGCATCATGTCTCTCCTTCCTCCCCTTTTTTCTCCTGTAAATCTAGAGTCCATCACAAAGATGGACTTTTCATTCATTTCCTCTCTTCTCATCTCCAGCAATGACAGCACACAAACCTGGGAAACAAATCACAGTGCTTGGACAGGCTGACAGATGCAAAGACCGTTTTGATGGTTCTTTCAAACTTGCAACATCAGAACTGTATATCTTTCCAAGGAGAAAGGCAGGGTAAAAATAGTTTAAATAAATAATAAATAAAATAGTATACAGTAGGACTGCTGTATCCGCAGGGGATCGGTTCAAAACCTCTGCCCCAGATTCCAGAAAGAGCAGGTCTAGAAACCCTATGTATAGCATAGTCTCTGGTTCCCCCTAGTGACCAGTTCTGTTAATACACATTGAAAACATATTTCTGGGGTTTTTATTTAATATTTTCAGTCAGTGGATAAGTGCAACCACGGGTACTGATCCCATGAGTACAGTGGTCCTAATGTACTGTATAGGAGTCTTGTGGCACAGTGGTTAAACTGCAGTACTGCAGTCCAGACTCTGCTCATGATGTGAGTTTGATCCCAACGGGGTCAGGTAACCAGCTGGAGGTTGACTCAACCTTCTATCCTTCTGAGGTCTGTAAACTGAGCACCCAGCTCACTAGCTGGGAGGGGGGGCCAATGTGTAGCCGGCATAATTAAATTGTAAACTGTCCAGAGTGCTTTAAGCACTATGGAGCCATATATAAGCAGCACGCTTTGCTTTTTGCTTTATCCACACTTAGACGCCACATGCATCTTTGTGGTTTTATTCAGTTGTACTCAAAATAGATGTCGCATCGTTCTGCCTCTTCCCCCCCCCCCCCGCTCCCAAAATGAGAATATTTCTAAAAATGAAACCAGGTGCTGCTTCTCTTTTACTGGATGTGGATGAAACTTATCATCAGGCCATGGAAGACATGAACTACCCATGTGGCAGCGAGACCAGATCAAAGAGTGAAGTTGCAAAAATACTTCAGCAAGTTACTCATTACTTACAAGGAGTCTGAAGAGTCGGCTGCACAAATATGCTTTCAATTATCCTCCATGTGGTTTCTAATTATGAACAGAGGCGTACAAGAGTGAGAACAGTGTGTATAATTTGTGAACAGGAGGGGGAAAAAGTTAGAGATGGTTTGCAAAGAGCAACTGGGTGACATAATAGGACGGTGGGGTTGCCCTGCTCTCAAGTGGGCGGAGCTTGTCTGGAAAAAGGGAAGGGTGATTGACAGGTCCACAGAATGGAAGAAGCTGTATTATACCAGGTATAGGTTTGTTGACTGAAAGGTTATTCTGTCAAATGCATGAAGCAGTTGCCAGCCAATAGGTACAGGTGACACACATTGGAGATGTAAGGAATCCTTAAAAAAAAAACCAACTCTCATTTCCAGCAATTTTCCATGTCTCATCATGCTGAGACTTTTTTTTCATACACTGGCTGAAATTCTGTTGCGTGACATAGTAAGTCACAAGTAGAGTAGGCCCATTGAATCAGTGGAATTAACAAAGGAGTTGACTCGCCAAATCCCCACTGAGTCAATAGGCCTATCCTATTTGTGACCTGTGATGCTAAATGGGATTTCAGGCACAGAAGTTTCAACCTGAACCCCAGGTGGTAAGCATAACTAGAGCAGGCCCAGATAATTAATAGGACTTCCATAATTGTTGAGTAGAGGTGTGCAGGTTTGTGTTTTTTAGACAGAGACTCTCGGCATTTTGCAGGCAGCAGAGTGCAAAAACCATATCTGCACACCTGGAGTGTGGAATCGTTGCTCTGTAATTGATTTGATGGTGGCAACTAACTGCAACTATCAATTTGATTTGGGATGCTGCAGATTGTTCCAGGTGATGAGAACATTTCCTCCTTTGGATCCTAAAACGGTTTCTACGGCTAATCCTTCAGCTTTGTAAATACAAGGGATTGTTGTTGTTTAGTCGTTAAGTCGTGTCCGACTCTTCATGACCCCATGGACCAGAGGACGCCAGGCCCTCCTGTCTTCCACTGCCTCCCGGAGTTGGGTCAAATTCATGTTGGCAGCCTCGATGACACTGTCCAACCATCTCATCCTCTGACGTCCCCTTCTCCTCTTGCCCTCACACTTTCCCAACATTGGGGTCTTTTCCAGGGAACAAGGGATGATTAGCGACATTCAAACTGGAATAGTGTATTTGAGTTTTTGCAACCTTGCAGGCTCCCTGTAGTTTGTTTGGCTGGGAGGGACCTTTCTGGGCTGGGTGACTGTCAATCTATCCAACAGTAACCAATTGTTCCTTCCCACCTCTGAATTCAAAGAGAGCCCCGCCTCTAAGTTCTTTTTCCCTCTCTTTAGTCTCTTGGAAGCATTTAGTTTGTTAGTTTGCTGTTGATCTGCTCACAACTTTAAGTAATGAAACATTTTTATTCTTTCTCCTACAGGTGTCTCAGAATGAGTTATGGAGACCAAGTGCTAGTTAATGAGAAAGGGGTGGACTGTCTGGGGCACTTGAAACTATTCTTGGTGAGTTTCTATACTTCTCTTGCGCAGCACAAGGAATTTCACCAGAAATTCGAAACTCTGCAACATTGTGGTGTGTCTTCCTTGCAGGTTTGCCTTTGAAGATGACTCAGAACCTTCAGCCAGAGCACAATGCAACCTCTGGGCAGCTTGATGGTTCATATAACGTCAATCCTGTACGAGCTGCAATGGTTTCAGGTTTATTCCAGGCCCTTTCCATAGGTGATATTGAAGCCTTAAAATAGTCTAGATCCAAGTTTGTTGAGAGATTGTCTGTCCAAAAGGAGTACAGCAATTTGGGTGCCAAAGGCCAAATCCTGTACTGACGTGGAGTGCAGGTGGCTGTCTATATGTAAGAAATCCTGCACGAAAGAAATGCTTCACGTGAGAAGCTGATGGTACAAAGCAAGGCATGGGAGATGCACAGCACTTAACAATCCAGATCACACAATGGGAAGGGAAGGGAGAATGGGGCCCACCGTTGCTCTTTTTAGAGTTAGCGTCCTTGAGCCTTCAGCTCCTACAAATATGTGCCCCCCATCCCCAGCTGGCAACAGCCAACCAAACCTTTTTGGAAGGAGGCACGGCAAAGAGTCAGTCTTCCCTTGTTGGGTGCCATTTCTGGATGCAGAAAGTGCTTACGTATGGGAAATTTCTTTCCATCGCAGGGAGTGGTAGAGATCTTGAGCAGATGGCAAGGTGGGACTGAGAAGGAAAAGGGGCACCATAAATGTCACCAAGCAGGAATTTATGCTCCGAGGGTACAAGCTGCGAAGGTCCACTTTATGGGCCTCCAGAGAGCTGTTACTTCACCAAGGCACTGAGCCCTTGATTACATCAGGGGTCGGAAACAAGCAGAGTCTGTAAAAACATTACACATGGTCAGACAATTTCTCCTTTCATCTTGTTTTGCACCACACTTTCGTTGCTCCTGGAGCTGAAACAAAATATTCATGCCCTCTGCTTTCTCCTTTTAAGCACCAAAGAAGAAATTGCTGTGCATGTTCTGCCATTAAATTATGTCCCATGTGGTTTTCTGAGGTACCATCTAGCTATTTATGGGTTAGTTGTTATTCCTGAACATAGGACAGTATTTTTTACCAGCTCAGATTTATTTATCCATCTGGTCTACCTCAAATTGGCTATTCTGACCAACAGCAGATCTCCAGCTTGATAACATACATATACATACACACACACACACACACACATATGAAGTAGAGACGGACATGACTTAAGTCACGGGGCTTTGTACAAAGCCTTCCATGCAGCACCATCATCACACACACACACACACACACACACACACACTCCTGGCCAGCTGGTCCACTCCCCTTGCATTGCACACCGCCAGGATCCTTCTTGTCTGGTGACACTCCAGTTTGGCTGGGAGCTTAATCTGCCCTTCCCTGCCCCCTTCAGCAGCCGAGCCCTCATCGGTTGCACGGAGAGAATCCCTGTCCCACCTCCTCGTCGGAGTGGTCGGCTGCCGGAGGAGGCGGGGAAGGGCCGGCTGAGCTCCCAACCAGACTGGAGCACCGCTGGAGAAGAAGGAGGCCAGCAGCACAAGGCGAGTGGACCAGCCAGCTGGGTGTGTGTGTGTGTGACAGGTCCCTGTGGCTCCTGACTACAAAGCCCCATGACTTAATTCGTCCCTATCTCCAACCTGAGGTTATCTCCACAATCCTAGAGAAAGGTGACAAGAAGAAGTGCTTGGCTACAAGAAAAGTCTCCTTGGAAGAAGGGGCTTCCTCAAGAGTAGGGTTCTCCTCAAGGGAAGGCTCTTTCTCCCAGAAAGACAACCAGGGCAAATCTGCAGCTGAGTTCAGGCTGGCACTCAGGCAGACCAGCTAAATAAAATCTCAGATAGGGAGTGTGTTCTCAAGGAGCATAACCGATCTGCTGGTTCCTTATCTAGGTTGCTTCCCTGGTACCCTGATGTTTTCTGCTAACTTCTTGCTCTGTACGATTTTTGGTCTACTTGACTCTGCTTTTAATTCTCCCTGCTTGGTTGCAGGATTACATGGATGGCACAATGGAAAAAAACAAACAAACCTCTAGCTTGTCTCCCCTAAGTTGCCTCTACTACTACTACTTCTTCTTCTAAAAAATGCAGAACATACCGTTGGTGGTAATCATGAGCAGATCCAATCTTTTGGCATGAGTATGCAGTATATTTGGTTCAGGCTGCAAGGTTTGTGGCTTATTGTAGCCGCCCAGAGTGGTAGAATATACCAGATGGGCGGGATATAAATCAAATAAATAAATAAATAAATAAATAAATAAATAAATAAATAAATAAATAAATAAATAAATTATTTTAGTTTTTCCAGACACATTATTTTGTCTTGCATCATCACCTATAGCAGTCCTTTGGGAGTGCAGTTGGGTGTGTCCGGATGACATCACTGATGATTCACAGAGTAGGGTGTGGTGTGGGTGTGAACTGTACTCCTTTTGCCTACCTTCTGCTCATCCTGGTAAAGACTACAACCTCAAAGTACTTTATTCATTCTATTCACTACAATATTTTCCTCTCCTAGTTTAGCGCTATAGCATGACTCCGCCAATGAATTTTGGTGCTATAGCTGCAGCAATAAACTGATACATCCCTGTTTCAAGTGCTCACCATGTTCTTATCAGTTCAGTGTTATTTCACTTGACAAACTTCAAAAAAAAAAAGGGGGGGGGCTATGAATGCCTGTGAAGACAATGGCAAAGGGTGAAGAAGGAGGAGGAATATGAGGCACGAACATTTGAAATGCACTTTCCTAGGACAATTAAACATTTCTGCCTGATCCGCAAAAGTGATTTAAATGCCATGGTACAGTAGAGAGAAGTTTGTTTCAAACTTCTGTGATTATGCCAAGAGAAGAGAAATCTTGATCTTTCTTCCGGTATGAATCCACTGGTGAATTTTGGATCAAAGTTTCTGAGAAGTTTCTAAAGGAAGATTTGTAGCCTAGTGGAATACTGAGAGTATGAAGATCAATGAAAAGCAAGCTACAGTTTTGAACATGTTGTTTTAAAGGGCTTGATTTTTCTGTTCATTTGCAAGTACTTTTGGCAGCTGTAAGTAGTCACCTGGACTGTTGGTGATCTGTCAGAAATCTGCTTTTAATATAGAAGCGGGGGGAGGCAGTTAATTCATTTTTCCACCCATTTCTTAGTTTCCAAATCTGGAGCTTCATAAACCTCATTAAGATGCTTACTTGTGTAAGAGTTTGTTGACATCAAAAGAAGAGTCAAGCCAAGAACTAATTATGAGGATGAGAACATGAAGTGGCCATTGATGCCCAAAAGAGGGGGAGGAGATATTAGACTATGATAATTTTTTTTATCAATAATAACCATGGAAACATGATTTTCTTTTTTTTAAAAAACGTCTTACAACACTGCTGCTTTTTAAAGAAGGAAAATCATGTTTCCATGGTTATTGTTTAGCAGGTTGTTATAACAACCGGGTGGTGATTTTAGAGAATACACTTCAAATTCCATCTTACAACAAAATAAAACCAAAATTATAGAGCGCAAATCCTTCTACTACCCTTAATCAGTAAGAGATACGAGACCGGCTCTTTCATTAGGCAGAGTGAGGCAAACATTTCATGTGGGAGATGATGAGGGAAGAGAGCACAATGCTGGCTGATTTTCCACTTTGTTGAAAGACACAGTCATGAAACCAGTCCTGACTCCTTGCCACCTTTCTGTGTGGTGGTGGAAGGTGTTTTCCATTGCCACTCCAATTAACCTCTGTGTGTACAGTGGGGAGAAAGACCTAACCCTCTGACAATTTTCTTGTTGTTGTTATGTACCGTCAGTGACAGATTTTACCTTCTTGGGCTCCATGATCACTGCAGATGGGGACAGCAGCCACGAAATCAAAAGACGCCTGCTTCTTGGGAGGAAAGCGATGACAAACCTAGACAGCATCTTAAAAAGCAGAGACATCACCTTGCCGACAAAGGTCCGCCTAGTCAAAGCTATGGTTTTTCCAGTAGCGATGTATGGAAGTGAGAGCTGGACCATAAAGAAGGCTGACCGCCAAAGAATTGATGCTTTTGAATTGTGGTGCTGGAGGAGACTCTTGAGAGTCCCCTGGACTGCAAGGAAAACAAACCTATCCATTCTGAAGGAAATCAACCCTGAGTGCTCACTGGAAGGACAGATCCTGAAGCTGAGGCTCCAATACTTTGGCCATCTCATGAGAAGAGAAATCTCCCTGGAAAAGACCCTGATGCTGGGAAAGTGTGAGGGCAAGAGGATAAGGGGACAACAGAGGATGAGATGGATGGACAGTGTCACCGAAGCGACCAACATGAATTTGACCCAACTCCGGGAGGCAGTGGAAGACAGGAGGGCCTGTTGTGCTCTGGTCCATGGGGTCACGAAGAGTCGGACACGACTTAACGACTAAACAACAACAAAAAACTGTCAAGTCACCTCCGATTTATGGTGACCTATGCATGAGCAATCTCCATAATGTCCTGTCCTAAACTGCCCTGCTCAGCTTTTGTAAACTCAACCCTGTGGCATCCTTTAGGGAGTCAGTCCATCACTGTATTTGGTCTTCCTCTTTTCCTGCTACCTACCACCTTTCACAGCATTATTGTCTTTTCCTGCCTTCTCATGATGTGCGCAACGTAAGACAGTTTCGGTTTCAACATTTTTGACTTCTCACATTCCATGTTCCAATTATATATGTTATATCACTTTGGATGTTGCTTTGCTTTTCCCTGGTAGCTGGTTGAATGCTTCCTGGCCTGGGAGTCTCATATTCCAGCACTATCTATTGTGTCATTTTCAAGTGGCTCATCACAGGACTTTCATGGTAAGGAAAGTTCTGCACAGGTTTACTTTTGCCACCTACTGCACAGTATTAACAAAATTTAATTTGAGTGTCATCACTGTTGCCTCCTCCTCCTTTAGCAGTAAAATACCCAAATGCAAGAGGGTCGGTGGGAATTTCCCTACATGAAACTTAGAACTTTTTATTAATTCCAGTTTAGTATAGTTTCACTTTTTAAAAAAAACGAAGAGGCAACTTAGGGGAGACAAGCGAGAAGTTGTGTTTTGTGTTTTGTTTTGTTTTTTAATTATGCGTGGTGCTGAGAAACCAGACAGGGGAAACATTGGCAAAAATTAAAGGGAAATATAAAAAAGAAAAGGGGGAAAAAGGAAAGGAGAAAATGCTCTAACAATTTAATAGGTAACTGATTTGCTTCAGTGTGAGTTTTCATGGATCAAAATCCTCCTCTATTAGTCTTTAAGATGCCACATCATTTTGTCCTTTGCTTCTCTTAATTTTTTTTTTCATTCCACTCCCCCTGCTTCCATTCTGTCAACATGCTGAGACAGACCAAAACAGCGATCTGTCTGGAAACTGCTAGAAAAAAAGGGAAAGTGTTTCTCACTCTCCCTTAATGTCAGAACTGAAGCTTCTCCGATGAAGCTAATGAGCAATGGAACCGAAAAAAGATCAAACAAAAGGACGTACAATAAAAGACATAATATAGTTCACTTAGCAAAAGGAGACCTAAGACAATTTCAGGAAGGAGTAGATCTGTCCACGGATTTTGGCATTGATCATGACTAGGAGGGTTCACTTTCTGTAAGATTGAGGGTACGACTAGATGGGCATTTTCCCCACGGGTTGGTCCAGGTTGGGAATGGGCTGGTTCACTCCCTTTCGTGATAAGTATAAGACATGAGCCATCATGAACTAGCCCATCCCTGATTGATGCCTACTCATATGTTTTGGGGGTCCCTGCTGGTCTATCTTTGTTTTTGTTTATTTTTTTTTATTTACAATATTTTACCCCGCCTTTCTCCTTAAAAGGACCCAATGCTTTGGTTTTTGTTTGTTTGTTGGAGGGTGGCTCCGTTTTGGTATGGTTTATTATTTATTTGTTTATTTAAAATATTTTTACCCTGCCTTTCTCCTTTAAAAAGCCGAGGGCAGCAGTGGTTCCAGTGTATATGATTGCTGGTGTGTTAAACTGTCCCTTTGCTTAAGCCACTGGACAATCTTGAGAAACTGAAGACTTCCTTCCTGCTCCCCTCTGGAGGGGAAGGGAGAGGAAGTTTTCTATTTCTTTTTAATTGCTGCAAATGCAACATTGTATCACTGATGCATAGTGCTAATTAGAAACATTTTAAAAGAAATAGAATGCTATTTCTTCTTCCCCCTCTGCAGGCGAATAGAAAAGAAGCTTTCCACTTCTCGAGATTGTTAAGCGGCTTAAGCAAAGCAGAGAGGAGGAGACTGGAGGGAGATTTTGGTTGGTTGGTTTTGGAGGTTTTTTCTCTCCCTTTGAAGGGAAAGAAGGTCAGTTTAGATCAGGGCAAACATGGTTGCTTGAGATGTGGATGCAAAGATTGCCCCAGATAACATAGTGCACCTCAAAATGATCTTGTTTAGCACAATGAAGACAAAACCAGGCTGGGATAATTTGGTTGTCTTGTCACGCCTTCAGTTTGGACCCCAATTCAGCAAACGAGAAAATGTAACTTCTGAAATCTACATGACCATGCTAGCTGAGGGGGTGTTGTCTGCTGAAGAAAGTTTCTCAAGTGCTGCTTAAATCCCGTTGAAGTTAATGATAATAAAATAACTAAGGACCACATCAGGGCTGTCATCATAGCTCAGAAGAGCTGATGTGCCAGGATGTATCAACAGAGCTTTGCTCAAAGCTAATATTTTAAAGATCTCTAATGGACACAGAGTTTTTATGAGACAAAAAAAGCACTGAGGTTCGTGGTGCACTCAAAGCAGGGCTCGAAGTAATTTTGTGTGCTGATAATCAGCCCCACCCCCATCTCCCAATTATGCAGCATGTATGGAATGAGGCCCTTTCTGAAATAGACTGTCTTAAATATAGCAATTGTATAGTTAATCCTTTTGGCAAGACATTACAGAAGGTTTCAGCACTAATGCCCAGCATTACAGTACAACTTGACTGCTAGACTCACAAAATTATTTATCATGGTTTCTGGTGTAAGAAAGTCTTTGTTTTTATAAGCTTCATGTTGGCTAATAATGGCCTGACATTCTTGAGTTCTTGGGCTTTACAAATTCCATATTTATGAGGTTGGAAGCTTGGCTTCTGGCAAAGATTTGGCTGGCTGGAGCCATATTGTCTGAATTATCTGTATTCATGCAATGAGATGCAAGATGGAGCAATTCTGAGTAGCCAATCATCATCCCTTGAATTGATCAAGAAGGCAACGGAGAAGAGAAGGCAACTGGCTGTGGCTTGTTTTGTTGTGTTAAACTCACAGAGAACCTGGCACAGACTTACCCTTATTTTATTATAGGTGTCAAGTCTTGGAACTTCTCACCTGATTAATCACCTGGCTTTTAACCAATGAATCCATTCATTAATTGATTACATTTAAATGCATTTACATATCACAAAACTGCTCAATGTAATCAATAGATTAAACTAATTTAATCAATAGATTAAATCAATTTAATCAACAGGCTAAATTTGATCAATAGATTAAATAGTGGGGGTGTCAATATTAATCAGTTACTGCAAATTCTAATGGATATTGTTTTAGTAGGACTTGTGGTTTGAGCCTCTTATTTTCCTCTTTTTCCAACATACCTTCAGTAACTGGGAAATTGATCTCATATAATGATCCCTTTTAGTCTTTATTTAGGATTAAATATAGCCATTTCGTTAATCTGTTTCCCTGTGATCGGTCTCCTCGCTTCTTCCTCATTTTCAGCTGCTTAGGGGACCCTCCAGGAATGGAACGCTAGCCTCCGGGCTATATTTTTTCTCTCTGTTACAATATAAGAGGTCGCCTTCCTCCTGTTAAAATAATGTTTATGAAAAAACAAAAACACCTTCTTAAGATTACAACTGTGCATCATGTTGAGTGAGCAAGGTTTTCTTGGAGGCTCTCTTACAATTATGGAAATCTTTTTCCAGGGAGATTTAATATAGGACCAGAGTCTAAGCATCCTTTAGAAGTGTAAGACCTTGAATCCGGGATTCTGAATTCATTACATTTATCACAGAGTGTCAGGTTATGAATACGGATGAAAAGTAGGCGGGAGGCCCAGAGGGGAGAGAGAATATGTACAAATGCTGTGGACACATTAAAGCTCAGGCTTAAACTATGTGATACACATACACGTCATTAGAACATGGATTCCTTAAGTGCAGAAAGACGCTGGCCTCCATTATCTCATTGGACCTTTGAGCAAAAATTCAGCCGGGTAATCATCAACAACTCTTCTGAACCTCTGTTGTGTGTGAGCTACTACAGTGTGGCTGCCTGCCCTGGCCAGACCATGCAGAAGGAGCTCAAGCTGCAGCTACGTATGCTTGTCACACAAAGCTAAGAACATGTGGCACAACACAATGAGAAGGAGCCACACTGCAGCGGCTCTGTCTCACAGAGGTAATGTGTCCTTAGGGCAGCTGTTGGCACTGAGCCGTTGGCATCTACCGCTTGAGTGCCATAAGTTCTACTATCTCTCAGGCAAAATCCAAAACTAAACACAGATGGTTTGCCAAGGGGAGCCAGTCTAGGTGGACAAATTTACCCTAATACCTCCAGACTCAATGCAGATGTGAAGAAATATGCAACCAAGACTGCACAAGGGAGTATATACCACTAGGGGGCAGTATAGATAGAAATGGTAATTAAATTATCTTGCCATGTTTCCTTTTTGTCTTGTCTGCTCTGTTCCTTCCTCACCTACAGACTAATACTCTCAGGTTTGATTGCCACACACTTCTCTCTTAGTCAAGCAGCCAGCGGTGACAGATGCCATCTTTTTTATCTCCCAGATGTTAGTTCACTGTAGGGAACTCTCTCTTTACTAAAACAAGGTCTTTTGCTGATTATTCCAAACATCAGTTTCCGCATAGCAATTTCCTGTAGATGGGTCTTAAAAGATGCCACATTACTCTCTGTTGTTCAGTTTCCATACGGGCTAACTTTCATCACTCAGAAAAATTTCCCAACCTGTAGCCTTAGTTGCTGACCATTGAATTGACACAGTTGTACACAAAGCATGGAGCCCCAGTTCTAGTTCCAGCAGATCCTAATGGGTCCATGTGAATCACTTTGAATCTTCCAAAGAGCAGGATATAAGCATAAATAATAAAACATATTAAAAAATTCAGGGTTACTGGTGGGGATGGGCGCGAACCAAATGACAAACCAAAACAAACCTCACAAACTGGGCTGGTACATGGTTTCGTTGGTGGTTCAGTTCATCATTCCATTTTGCTGAAACAAAATGAAGTGCTGAACATTTTTCCATCCGGCACTTCCTTTCAACAAAACGGACAGCCCCTGCCACTTCCCTGGCCACATCCTTACCCGGTCCTTCCACCTCCTTCTCTTCCTCCTCCACCACCACCATCTTCGGAGACAGCTGGCCCAGCTCCCGGAAGGGAAGCTGTGGTGCTATCTCGGTTCACTTTTCCAGGGTTCGTGGGTGGTTCGTGTTCGTGGATAGCCACGAACCACCCCGATTTGGCCTTTTTCCAGTTCAGGCCCATCTCTGGTTACCAGTTGTGTGACTCTGATTCAAAATGATATTGCCAAAATTCTATTGTGATTTTGGTCTTGAATGAGTGAAACTGCATTAGTTGTAATGGCAGATTGCAGCTTATTAATGAGGTACATGACCAAGCACACAATCAGCACCTGATTAATTAGTTGTAATTCACCACAGTGACTGACATGATGTCAGATTCTCCAGAGTAAATTCCCCATAGGATTCTGTACAGTAATTTTTCAACTTCAACACACCAGTTTCCTTTTTTGATAATGGGCTTCCAGACTCCCTTTTGAAGGACCTAAAAGCAATGTTCTTGTTGACAGTAGACTTAAACAATAAATTCAGCTCTAAAGGTTTTGATGGTATATACCAAGATCCAGGTCTATAGAGCCTGTGCCCTGAGTACACTCCTGTACTGCAGTGAGTCCTGGACCCTCTGTGCACGGCAGGAGAGGAAGTTGAACACGTTCCATATGCATTGTCTCTGATGCATTTTTGGTATCACCTGGCAGGACAAAGTTCCAAATAGAGTAGTTGTAGAACAAGCTGGAATTTTTAGCATGGATACATTACTGAAACAGTGACGTCTACGTTGGCTTGGGCATGTCGTGAGAATAGCTGATGGTCGGATTCTAAAAGATCTCCTGTATGGAGAATTAGTGCAGGGAAAGCGCCCCAGAGGGAGACCACAGCTGCGATACACGGATATCTGCAAGCAGGATCTTAAGGCCTTAGGAATGGACCTCAACAGATGGGAAACCTTGACATCTGAGCGTTAAGCCTGGAGGCAGGCAGTGCAGCATGGCCTCTCCCAATTTGAAGAGGCACTAGTTCAGCAGGCCGAGGCAAAGAGGCAGTCCCGAAAGCAGCAAAACCAGGGAGCTGGACAGGGGACAGATTGTATTTGTCTTCAGTGTGGAAGGGATTGTCACTCTTGAATTCGCCTTCTCAGCCACACTAGACACTGTTCCAAGACCTCTATTCAGAGCACATTACCATAGTCTCTCGAGACTGAAGGATGCCTACACAAAAAAAGGTTTTGAAGAGCGGTTTTCCAATTACATTGAGTGTTATCTTGAAAATATGGGATGGCATATTGTGTGCAAATTACATGAAATGAACAGTTTCTGCAGTTTGCAACAAATATTTTGCATCTGTTTGGAACAAATTCTTTCACTCTAAGAGGATTTTAGTAGGTGATCTATAATGATAATGAAACAATAACAGTTCAGTACAAGTTATAAAGCAGAAATTGAGATAAAGTTACAGTCACAAGCATGCAAGAATTCCAATTCTGTGGAAACTGAGTGGGCTTGCTTCAAATAAAATATATTTTATGATTGGAGAAAATATATTTTTAATTACATGCCTGAAATAACTGTTCACAACCAGACACATCCCACTGTGTTTTTGAATCCATCTCTTATTACAGACGTCAATGATTCCAAGCACTGCACATATATTTTCTGATCCATATTTAGAACTCACTTGGAAGGTAGATTGGTGTGATTAGCTCCATATTGTATGTAGGGAGCAGGAATTTATTTTAAAGACACCTGAAAGCAGAGGAGAATGGAAGTAAGAATGGAGAAATTGTGTGTTTTGTTTTCTTACAGTTATGTGTTTCGTGCATTTATACATCAAGTTCATCCCAGGAATTCATTGGTTTTTTTTTTACAAATGAAGTCAAAGACAATTTCTCCAATTTATACTGGCCAACTTCAACAGGAACAGCTGTGCTGTCAGCCTGGAGAAGGCAATCATCATCATCATCTTAGAACTGCAGAGCTGAAAAGAAACTCAATGGATCATCGGGTCCAGTCCCTGTCAAGGAGGCACAGTGGGGAATTGAACTCCCAACCTCTGGCTCTGTAGCCAGAGGCCTAAACCACTGAGCTATCCAGCACTTTGTAATAGCTGCTTGCCCATATAGGTCAGAAAAGAGACAGAGAGATGTCAACATTATTTGAACAATAAAATGATTGAATACAAAGGTATTTAAACCGTGATGTGTGAACTGTTAAAGGTTAAAAAGAGACATTATAGTCCTTAATTAGAGTAGAAAGGCAGTCTTGCCATGTTTGCTATATCAGACTTCAAAGAAATCTCATACTTATCTTACTGAAGACCAATCATAAAGCAAAACAAGATAATTTGCCTAATCTTGGGGGTGACAGAAGCTTGTGCTGTGGCACTCAGATGCTTTCATTAGTTACAAATTTTCCTTTTCCACTCAGAGGCTATCTCTAACAGCTGTTTTTGGCTCACAGCTCAGGCCTGGATGGGAAAACCAGACTCTCCATCCCAAATATTTAGGAATTTGCAAATTAAATACAAAATGCTCAATGGGGGCAAATAACACTCCTTCAGCAAGTAGAGCTATATTTGCAAAGAGCAGTTGGTGCAAACTGTTTTTTCTCCCACCCACCCCCAAGTCTGCAGCCTAATTTCAGGGCAGAATGAACTACAGGCCAGAATCCTGTAGGTATTTTTGCATTAAAGTTTGCATCTGTTGTTCTTATCTGCCATCAAGCCACCTCCGATTCATGGCGACCCTACGAATGAGTGATCTCCAAAATGTCCTGTCCTTAACTGCCCCTGCTCAGCTGTTGTAAAGTCAAGCCTGTGGATTCCTTTAAGGAGTCAATCCATCTCGTAATTGGTCTTCCTCTTTTCCTGCTGACTTCTACCTTTCCCAGCATGATTGTCTTTTCCAGAGGATCCTCAGGATATGCCTGAAGTACGACAGCCTCAGCTTCATCATTTTTGCTTCCAGAGATAGTTCAGGCTTGATTTGATTAGCACCCACTTGTTCAACTTTCTGCCCGTCCAGGGTACCCTCAAAGCTCTCCTCCAGCACCACGTTTCAAACAAATCATCTTGTTTTCTTATCAGATTTCTTTACTGTCCAGCTTTCACACCCATACATAGGTGTGAAATACAAAAATGTAGATGATCTTGGTCTCCAGTGACACATCCTTGACGATCTTTTGCAATTCCTTCATGGCTGCCCCTTCCATGTCTCAGTCGTCTTCTGATTTCCTTGCTGCAGTTTCCATTTAGATTCATGATTGAACGAAGGTATACAAAGTCTCTAACTATTTCAATTTCTTCACTGTCAACGCTAAGGTTGTGTAGTTCTTCTGTAGTCATGATTTTTGTTCTCTTAGTATTCAACTGCAGTCTTACTTTGGCTGCAGTTGCAGCTAATTGCGGCTAACTGGTGAGGTGCTGGGGTACTTCTAGGTTGCATGTCTGGTCATGCGCCTGGTTGTGCAAATGAATGTGCCCCCAGCACATCCATCAATGAGCCGCACTTGCCGTTCAAACTTACCAAAGTCTTATGTGAACACTGATAGGATTCCAGCCATTATATACAGCGCGTCAATATAAAAGGAAAATCCTTAAGGACTCACTGTGTGTGCGTGTCACAGCAGGAGCGTTTCTCACTTCTGAAGTTTTCTAAGGTGCTTGTTTTACCTGTGGGATGCAGGGATAGGATTCCTTTGTGGTCCGATGTCTCAAACAGGAAGTCTCAGTCACCTTCTCTTCACATTTCCAGTGCTTTCAGCTCTAATGACTGGCAACCTAGAACATTGGTTTCTGCCTTCCACCGTCTCCAGCTAAAAATGTCCAGCTCTCCTTTTTCCAAACCAAATCACTGCAGACGATTCATCTGCTCCCCATCTGACTAACTGGGAATGCAAGACATTAATGGTTATCACAGAAAGAAAAGAAAACATTGGGGAGATTCCTGGCCATCAGACTATCATTTCCTGTTATTTCCTGGTGAATCATCAACTTATTGTCTTCGTCCAGCTGTTCATTAGCACATGATCAGTCCAGGAGAAAATAGTTTCTTCTATCTAATACCAAAATAGATAAAAGCAAAGTGTGGTGCTTATATACCTCCCCATAGCTCTTAAAGCACTCTCTGGGCAGCTTACAATTTAATTACACAGGCTACACATTGCCCCCCCACCCCCAGCAAGCCAGGTACTCAATTTACTTGGAAGGATGGAGGGCTGAGTGAACCTCAAACTGGTTACCTGGGATTGAACCTGGGTCATGAGCAGAGTTTTGGCTGCAGTACTGCAGTTTAACCACTGCACCACGAGGCCCATCATAGATTTGCATTAAATGCACTTACTCCATTGCAGTCAATTGAGGGATTATGGATAACCTTGCCCTTTGGCAGGGTGTCCTGCAGCTAATGTTTACCTCAC
Organism: Intellagama lesueurii; assembly: GCA_037013535.1. Taxonomy (NCBI): domain Eukaryota; kingdom Metazoa; phylum Chordata; class Lepidosauria; order Squamata; family Agamidae; genus Intellagama; species Intellagama lesueurii. The sequence goes on along the minus strand of JBAJHW010000001.1, from coordinate 8,453,339 downwards.
GCTTGTGTGCAACACAGGCGCTCGTTGCTAATCTCAAGTAACTTCCCATCGCTGACGTTTCAACCTTGAAGGCCACACCACATTGTGAAATTGTAGCATATTTCAACCGCAGCCTTTTCCAACAAAGCAAATCTTGTGACACCAAGTGACCAGAAACAAATTATAGCAATGCGCATCATCACATCCATTGTGTTCCAACAATGTGGCAATCTGTCTGTGACATTGGCGCGTCCCCTGGATTGCTCAGCATGAGCCACATTTCTCTCTGACTAATGGGAAAAGCAGTTGTGGCAGCTTGTGATTCTGTGGATGATGGTTGCGCCTTGTTAAGCCTGGCACACACACAATTTTCCGGCACAGGGAAAACTTCACTTAGTTTATGTCTTTCTGCTGAGCCACTTGCAAAAGCGTGAAATCAAGAATGATTAAGAAACGTTGGCAATCCAGCAGTCCAGGCTGTAAAGAATTTCATATAACTAGCCAATGAATTGGATTCAGCTTGCCCTTGCTCCCAATGAGACATAACCAGAGCGTATAAATATCAAAGGTGTGTGTGTGTGTGTGTGTGTGTGTATTTGGACTGCAAGTCCCAGTATACACCAGCCAGAAGAACCATGGCCATCCTGGCTAGGGAATTCTGGGAGTAACAGCTCAACAATAATGTGTCCAAGCTCTGTACCTCATGAAGGCAATCAGACAGCGAAGTTAGGATAGTATTTTATAGGGAGCAGATTTTTTTTTAAAAAAAATTTGGACTCCAGTTCCCATAATTCTCCCTTCTGGGAGTTCTGCCTGACACATAGACAGCTTACAATGCCTAGATATGACTCAGCTGAGAGAAAGGCTTTTACTGGAAGTTTTTGAAGCCTAGCTAGGTTGGGTAGAGCTAGGCCTCAAAGCCTTTCAGTTTAGGTCTTTCTCCCAGGTGAGTCACATTCAGGTGTGTGTAACGTGTCTGCCAGAATTCCCAGAATGGAGAATTATGGAATATGTTGTTCAAAAAAATCCAATAATTCCATCTCCAATGGGTTTTTGTTTGTTTGTTTCCTTCCTCACTTCACAGATTAAAAACTCTGGAAGCTGCCTTATGATGAGTTTAAGCTTGGTCCATATAACTCAAAGCCACCAACACTGATTGGCAGCAGCTCTCCTGGGTCTCTAGTAAGACCCTTTGCTAAGCCCACCTGAAGATGCCATGGGTTGGACTTAAGAAGACCTTCTGGGTGCAATCCACGTTTTACCGCTGAACTGTAGTCCCTTGCTCTGTTTCCCAATCTGGGCTCACCATTGTCCAGTTAGTTCTAGGACCAAAAATATGGGATATGTCCTTCAACATAATCAACATGGAATCATAGAACAGTGGAGTTAGAAGGGGCACGTAAGGCCATCAAATCAAATCTGATTCAAGGTAGATCTGGCAGATGGTTGTCCAATTTTCTCTTGAAGATCTCCAGCATTGGAGTATCCTTCTTAAAGTGTGGTATACAGAACTGGGCACAGTACTCAAGACGAGGCCTAACCAGTGACTAATAGAGGGGACTAGTACTTCACGAGATTTGGAGACTCTACTTCTGTTAATGCAGCCTAAAATAGCATTTGCATATAAGATAGAGGAAGAAGAGGATTACTGCAAGAGGTCCTGACTATGGTGGTGGGGAACACGGTCAATTTGTATTTTGGTTTATGTATTTTATGTTTATGTTTATGTTGTAGTTAAAATAAAATTTAAAAAATAGCATTTGCCTTTTTTTTTGCAGCCACATTGCACTGTTGGCTCATATTCAGCTTGTGATCTTCAACAATGCGAAGATCCTTCTCGCTCATAATATTATTGAGCCAAGTATTCCCTATCTTGTAACTGTGCTTTTGGTTTGCTCCCCTACGCGTAGAACTGTTAAATTTCATTTTGTTGTTTTCAGCCCAGCGCTCGAACCTGTCAAGGTCTTTCTGAATTTTGTTCCTGTCTCCAACGTATTAGCTCTTCCACCGAGTTTTGTGTCATTCACAAATTTGATAAGTATTCCGTGCACTCTCTTATCCAGGTCATTAATAAAAATGTTGAAGAAGACCAGGCCCAGGATTGAGCCTTGTTATCTCCTCCCAATCTGAGAAGGAGCATTGATAAGCACTCACTGAGTACGATTCTGTAACCAACAGTTTATCCACCTGACAGTTGTTCTATCCAGCCCACACCTAGTTAGTTTGCTAATCAGAATAGCTTGGGACACTTTATGTCTACAGCATTCCCATCATCTATCAGGGAGGTTACCTGATGAAAAAAATAAGATAGAATTAGTCTGGTAGGATTTGTTCTTGACAAATCCATGTTGGCTTCTAGTTATTACTGCATTGCTTTCAAGCTGCTTGCAGAGTGACTTCTTTATGATCTGCTCCAGAATTTTTCCTGGATTGATGTCAGGTGACTGGTCTGTAGTTGTTAGGTTCATCCTTTTTGCCCTTTTTGAAGATAGGGACAATGTTAGCCCTACTCCAATCATCTGACATTTCACCCATCCTTCCAGATTTCAAGAAAACAGTAGACAGTATGGTTCTGATATCTCTTCAGCCAGTTCCTTCAATAATCTTGGAAACAGTTCATCCGAACCTGGGGACTTAAACTCATTCAAAGTAATAAGGTATTCCTTGACTGTATTCTCGAAGGCTTTCACAGCCGGGATCCAATAGTTGTAGGTTTTTCAGGCTGTTTGGCCGTGTTCTGGAGGATTTTCTTCCTAAAAACCTCCAGAACACGGCCAAACAGCCCGAAAAACCTACAGCTATTCCTTGACTGTTTATCATAACAATATTCTAACCACAGAAGAGACCCACAACGTGGACCACAAACAAAGATGGTAATGACTCAATATTGAGGACTAACCTCTCCCACATTTTATACCTTGCTAAAGGCTTATTGTTTTCATTGCTGTATTTATATACTCTGCAGCTGCCTACTTTTCATGGGTTTGAATGCCAGGAGAGTGTTTAGCCCTTTGATTGAATATATACCCGAAAACAGAACCATTTTACGGTACTTTGTATGGAACGACAGATGGCTGCACTTTGAAGGGGACCTTAGTGTTCATTAACAAGAATTTTACATAGATGTGTTCAAAGAAGCAAGAAGCATCCATTTTCTACTCAAAAATATAATGGTGGTATTTCATCTCTCATACTGCTATGGTAATGTATAAATAATGCCCCCTACAAGTCCCATGTCATGTAAAGCATACTCAGACTACAAGCCAGTTTAATAATAATTATGTCTTTCCAGAGATACGGTAGAATAATTTCTACCTTCCACTGGGAAGCATAGTTAAGGAAACGGTATTATAAGCATTTAACGCTAGAATACTGACAAGGGTGTGTTTTTTTAGGTCTTTGAAGGTTTTTGTTCTTTTTTTGTATTTTGCCTTAGAAGGAAAAAGAATTCAAACGTTCATGTGCCCATTTACTGGAAGTTAACCATAGGTCAGTGAAAATGGTTTTTTCCCCTGCCCATACTGAGATTTAGAGATATATCATAACATTAGAAAGACACAGACCCACTTCCTGGGGTTCAATTCCCCACTGGACCTCCTGTGAGTAGAACCAGCCTGTGTGGCCTTGGGCACGCCACCCAGTCCCAGGGCGCCCCCAAAAGAACAATTTCTGAGTATTCTGTACCTGGAAAACCCAGAAAAAGGTTGCCAGAAGTCAGAATTGACTTCACGGCACACGCTTTTTATTATTTTTTTATTATTAATGAGTATATATATAATTATTATTATTTTGTTGTTTCTGAGGGTTTTTTCCCTTGTACTTTCATTAATTTGTTATGATATTTAAAAACAAACCAACAGATAAGGTCTGGATCCAGGAAAGGTCTCCTTCAAGACAGCCGGTATTATTCTATCACTCAGTGGAGCCTTGGCAAATCCCCTGATCCATCCAAACACACAGCTGAAGAAGCCATGATGGGCAAGGGTTGAGAGAGCATCTGGTGGGCCACACATATGCAAAACCCTGGCCCTTCATGCTGAGGGACATAAACGGATGTTTCACGAATCACATCTCAGCTCTCTGTGTCATTTACCCCCTTGTCCCTGCCCAGATTTCCAACATCCTTTGTTTTGTTTCACATAAAAGACAAGATGACAGCATCCTTAGCTGGGAGTGGAGGAAGGGAAGGAGGACCATAAATGGGTTCCTTTTCTGCTCCTTCTTCCCCATTCAGAACGCCTCCTCGTCCTGTAGCATGAAATAAATTGCCTGGTTAGTTCCCATGGCAACATATTACCTGTACTTTGCCTACCATAAGCATGTGGACCATTAACCTTGTCTTGTCTAACGGCCAATCTCACAACAATATTCTGACTGGAAAACTCAGGGGTCTTTGCTAAATTTAGACATTTGGAAGGGATAAGACAGAGCCTCTCTGAGGATACGCTCAAATGTGTCTAGGGTTGAACCAAGGGTTGGAAGCATCCTGTAGCAAATAAAGCAGATGAATTATCTCTCCCGGAGGGCATGAACCTGCTGAGCAACACGGTCGTCCTTCCATTTTCCCCTCTTTCAAAACTTTCTTCCTAGAATTCAGGAGAGCCACAGAAGCACCCATAGTCTCTTCCTTTTTCCAGGGAAGAGAAATCCCTCCTCAGAAATATTTCTGAGGTGGGCAATACTCAGAGGTATTCTCTACCTAGGGTATACTCAGACTGTGCAGCTTGCCCAAGGCCACCCTGGCTGACATTACTCACAGGAGGCTTAGTGGGGAATTGAACCCCCAACCTTTGACTCCACAGCTAGATACCTAACTCACTGAGCCATATAGCCAGTTTAGGGGATGTAAAGCCATCATTTTCCTTCCTTGCCAAGTATGTTCCCAGTTGTCTAAGGTCTCCCTTATGTCATACAAAGAATCTTCACTGCCATCACACTTCTTGTTTTCTCCCAGCTTCCTTCATGTGCTCCTTTCTTGCTTCCCTCTTCAGCTGACATCCCTTGTGCCCCAGCCCAGTGTCGCTCCTCCCCATTTCCACAACAGTACTTTTATTTTATTTATTTATTTAGATTTATACCCCGCCCATCTAGACCAAAGGTCTACTACTGACAGCTGAACTCTACCATTCATCCCTCTTGCTTGCCCAAGACCCTGGCAGCTCCTAACCTCAAAAAAGAGGGTAAGACCTGGATGGGCTTCACAACCAAAGGGCAGAGAATCTGGAGGTGAGGTAGCGCTTGAGAAGGCTGGAGTCCATGAGCGTGCTTATCCTTGTAGGACCCAACCCATATGACCTGCCAGAAGAAGAAAGCAAGTCCTCTGTGAGTTCATGCTTCTTCTCTTTGGTCCTCGAACCTCTCATTCAACTCAAATAGGATAGACCAGCCAGAATCAACAGTGAGGAGAAAAGAGAGAAGGATCTTTTTCTGCTCTTTTTATTATTGGTTTTTATTTTACTATCATTATTGTTGATTTATTTTATTTTATTTATTTATTTATTAGATTTCTACCCCGCCCCCCTAGACAGCATCTACTCGGGGCGGCTTACAAATATCATAAAATATCATAAAATATCATTAAAACATCATAAACATTAAACAATTGAATCAATAATGTCGAGTATTCAAGATGGGGAATGATAGAAAACAAGAAGATAGAATTCAAGAATTGACAGAAGGGAAGGCCTGCCTAAAGAGCCAAGTCTTTAAATGGCTCTTAAAAACACCCAGCGAGGGTGCCAGGCGGATCTCTGTTGGAAGGCTGTTCCATAGTCGAGGGGCCACTGCCAAGAAGGCCTGGTTTCTTGTTTTTTCTTTCCAGACCTCTCTCGGCGTTAGGCCCTTCAACCGTCCCTCCTGGCTGTGCCAAGTAATTCGGGTAGATCTAGGTGGGAGAAGGCGATCTGCCAAATATCGAGGTCCCAAACCGTTTAGGGCTTTATACGTCATCATTAACACTTTGAAGTCAATGCGGAAATGAATGGGCAACCAATGCAAGGCAGCCAGAGTGGGAGAGATATGCTGGTGTTTTCTCACCCCACTAAGAAGTCTGGCCGCCGCATTCTGCACCATTTGGAGCTTCCGCATCAATATCAAAGGTAGCCCCACATAGAGTGTGTTACAGTGGTCTAATCTTGAGATTACGAGCACGTGGACGAGAGTGGTGAGGGCCCCTCCATCAAGGTAGGGTCGCAGCTGGGCGATCCGCCACAGATGGAAATAGGCAGAACGGGCCACGGACGCCACCTGGGTTTCCATGGTAAGCGCCGGGTCCAGATGTATCCCCAAACTGCGGGCCCCATTCCGTGCAGTGAGAGTCACCCCCCCAAAAAGAGAGGGAGTTTCCCAAACCGCCAATGGAGGGGCCACCCACCCTCAAGACCTCCGTCTTGTCCGGGTTCAGCCTGAACCCATTCAGCTGCATCCATTGCAGTACGGCCTCCAAACATCGCTGAGGGGACAGAACGGCATCCACTGAAGTAGGTGAAAAGGAGATGTAGAGCTGGGTGTCATCAGCGTACTGATGGCACGAAGCCCCACACCCCCTGATGACCCCACCCAGCGGCCTCATATAGATATTAAACAGCATTGGGGAGATGATCGACCCCTGCAGAACCCCACAATTGAGACTCCACGGGGCCGAAACACTCTCCCCAAGCTGTACTCTCTGGGGACGGTCCTCCAAGAAGGATCAGAGCCAGGCAAGCGCCAGGCCACCGATTCCCAGCTCGGAGAGCCTCCCCAGGAGGATACCGTGGTCGACGGTATCGAAGGCGGCTGAGATATCGAGGAGGACCAACAAGGACATGTTGCCCCTGTCAGCCTCCCTCAACAGGTCATCCAACAGTGCGACCAGTGCCGTTTCTGTGCCGTGGCGCGGCCTGAAGCCCGACTGAAACGGATCCAGGGCATTTACATTAGTGTTGGATTTACTGATTGTTAACTACCCAGAATAGTGCCATGCACTAATGGGGAGGTATAAAAATCTATTCAATCAATCAATCAATCAATCAATCTAGAGGTTGGAAGCATTGGGCCACCTATTAGAGTATACAGTTCAACAGATGCCCTTCAATGCAACATTGTTATTGTAGAAGTAAGGAGTAGCTGTTTATTATTATTATTATTATTATTATTATTATTATTATTATTATTATTATTATTATTATTATTATTATTATTATTATTGGATCTTTGTTATGCCCATGGACAGTGGAATTTATAATTCAGGGTGTGTAGATGTGTATTTCTTTTATTTTTAGAGTTATTTCAGATTTATGCACTGGTTTTGGTGGCGTTCAAGAGTAATTCATTCCTGTTACTCAGTGTTTGAAAAATAACTTGTCATTACTGTATTCGTTATAATGTTGAGAAAGTAACTTGCTACTTGGTGTGATTTTTGTTTGTTTCCTGCTACTTTAGTTACCTAAACAAGCTACCTTACAAGTGCTGAAGGAACAGCATAAACCTTGAAAATGTTTTGTCACAACACCTCTGAAAATACATTAATATAACCTTCAAAACTAGCTTTCAAAAGCTTTTAAGAAATATTAGTCATTGTACCAATAGAGTAATTTTGTTCCTACTCCTTGCATTATTTTTGTTACACACTTACGTATTACCAAGGAAGGTAGCTCATTATAGATAACTTTACTAGTAACTTGTTGCTTTCCAGCACTGTGGAAAAAGGATTGTGTATTCTACTACACTTTGGCTGCACTTTACTAGGCTTAAGCGCCCTTAATTCTGTCTTGGATTACGGCCATTGCCATAGAAGTCTCAAGTCTGACACCTTGTCTGTTTGGATTAATCATATATTTAAGAGAAGATTTGCACGCTGCTGGAAAATCAGAATTTGCTTAGATGCCAAGAGGATGTATTTGCAGGAGACACCAGTAACAATTCAGTCCTGTTATGCAATGCCTTGTCTAGGACCTGGAGATATTTCTTTTTACAACAAAATAAAGCCTAAAATTGCTTCAGCATGAACATTAAGGCCTTTTCTGAGCTGAGGAACCGAACGCTTTCCTCATTAGCCTTTTTTTGTTTTATGGCGTTCAAGAGCTTTGCTTTCTCATTTGTCAGTTTGAAGAATTCACCATATAACTTTTACTCTCACTCTGGACTGGAAGTTTTCTTGCTCCAAAAACATTTTATTGGGGCAGGTCAAGTTTTTAAATACTTTGTTTTTGTGTGGTTTTGTGTGTGGTGTTACTTTTTTGGTAACCCATTATAGGTGTAATTTCTGAACTGCCGCCAAACTCAGATTCAAGTGGTCTGAATTTAAGACTGAAGACCATTTTCCTGAATGGTCAGGGTCTCACCTTTATCTCTGCACCTTGTGGGGGAAAAATGTGATCTCATGACCTCACTTTAAGTACTCAGAAGTGGTTGACCCTTCCCTTCTTCTGCGGCCCTCTTGGGACTCGGCTGCTTGCCCAAGGCTACACAGGCTGGCTCTTTTGGAAAGCACAGTGGGGATTTGAACTCCTAACCTCTGGCTCCATGGCCAGATACCTACCTAACTGAGGCCCTGGTCACATGATGGAAATGTTTTCTAGTTCTTCCGATACTTTCCATACCTCTGTTGTACCGAATCGTGGTTATGGACCAAGCAAGCAAAACAAGTACGTCAAACAGAGCAGAGATATATTACTTCCCTTTCACTGTTTTTCCCAATATTTTATTTATTTATTTATTTATTCATTCATTCATTCATTCATTCATTTACATGTTGCCTTTCTCCTAAAGTATCCAAGGCAGCATACAGCATTAAAAGAAACAAAGTTAAAAACCAAATAATAAATTATTACAATATTAAAAACCAATCAAATATCACCCTAAAACTCATCCTAAGAACAACATTAAAAACACCGGTCAAACGCCGAATAACAATGCATAAAAACAATAGATGTTTTCATACGAAGAGCTATTCCCCACAATAAAAAAGGTGCAAAACCACACCCATCCCCATGCCATGTTTATAAGGCAAACCAAGAAGGTTCCAAATCTCCCATTCCTCTGTTTTGAATAGTTTATAGGAAGGAAGCAGATGGCATTTTTCATTTGCTCCTGGCTGGTGCATAGGGACAGAATGTATTGCTGGATGTTTCATCACTTTATCTTGGTGTTAACATAACATGAACTTCACTGAGGAAGTTCTGCGAGAAAGTGGTGGCTTTCCCTCCCACGCAAAAACTGCACAATCCACAATGAGCCATGGGCTCATTCACACGATTTCTGAAATGTTTCACTATCAGTCTCTGGAGGCTGAGAATAGCAGTGGATGTGATTCCTTCCTAGACCAATCAGGGCAATGACGGGCATTTCCCAGCCTTCTTCTGCTAGTGAATTCCCCCCATCATCATTTTCATGTGTTTCCAGTACCTACTACATTGTAAAGAAGTGGGGAGTGCTGATCAGTTTGCAAGCGAAAGGCAAGATACAGCATGAAAAGTGAGGATAAGGAAAAGACCTACAGTGAAAGATTCCCCGTGTGCTTTGTCTTTCCTTCTTTTCTCCTTTTTTATTTTCTGTAAAATGTTCTTGAATTTTTCATAGCCATGTTTCCCTTTCTTACCCTTCTAGGGCTAGAATTCAATATAAAAATGCTTTCCCCAATATCTGTCAAAAGGTGGGGTGGCTGGTCTGCTGGATAGCTCAGTGGCTTAGGTCTTTGGTTGTAGACCCAAAGGTTTGGGAGTTCAATTCCCCCACTGTGCATCTTTGAGAGAGGCTGGATTCAGTGATCCACAGGGACCCTTCCAGCTCTCCAGTTCAAAGGTTATTCAAAGGTTCAAAGGATATGCAATTAATAAATGTCCAGCTTCTTATTTTTTATCAGTAATACCCCCTTATTCTTCCTTATTCCCTGGACTATAATTTTGCTTTCATGTCCAATTTGTGATCACTCAGTTCATGGAAATATGTGAGGAGTGGGGACAAAAAAAATAATGTGGTTTCCATAGTAACAGCACCCATTTGGTTTCTCTTCTGGGTTCTTTCCCTCACCTTTTAGCAGCACGCTTGCTGCTGTGTGGACTGTAACTGTGAAGGGTTATGGATAATTCCCTCCATTTTGTCAACATAAACAGCAAGAGGACATCAAAAACACATCCTCTGTGGCCAGCCAAAGCATTCATGGTTGGAAGGATTTATAGAATCTTAATTAGACTTGGGCTGTTCATATTCAAATCCCTAGAGTACACTCACTGGTCCGCAAGCAGCATGTGCAGCCATTGTCCACAACCTTGCACCAATGGCAGAAGTGGTCTGGCTGGTGCTCCTCTGCCTCCCCATGCAGCTGACCACTCCAGTGAAGAGGCAGGATGAAGAGTCTTCCCACTCAGCTGTTGAGTGGTTGGCTGCGTGGGGAGGTGCTAGCCAGGCTGCTTCTGCGATTAGTGTGACGACACGGATGACAGCCACATACATTGTGCAGCGACCAGTGAGTTGACCAGCTGGTTCAAGGGGGGAGAGGGCTGGATCTCCGTGGCACCGGTAATGCTGATATTCATATTCATATCCCCAGGAGTATGAATATGAATAGCTCAAGTCTATACATTGGCCTGAATCCTATTGCCAATTTACCCTTGCATAAGGGGAAAGTGTGTCAGTCTGAGAGACAAATTGCCTCTCATGAATGAAGTACTGGTTGCGTTCCTGGTCTCTCTCCAGACGTGTCACATTTGGAAAGCAATAATGGAAGGCCAAGAACTAGAGTGAACCCTGCCTCATGTGGGAAGTACATATACTTTATCAACACCCAAGTATACAACTTCAAACATATCATTTGCTTCACAGTTACGAACAACCCAAAACTTTCTGTGCATAGGACAAAGAACCCAAACCGTGGTCTTCTTACACCCAATATCATGGTACATAATTCACCAAGAATTTCCTTTATGCCTTCTGGAAATGGATTGGACGTACACGAAAGAGTTATCATCCAATTCAGTGAGAACTCTTGTGGAGATTTTTTTTTATGGGATGAGTTTTATGGATCATCACTTTATGACACCTTTACCTGGACCGCCTCAGCCTGCAGAGATGATGAATGCTTGCTTGTTTCACTACAACTCCCAGAATCCCACAGCCATCACGGTCATGGCTACACTGGCTGTGAGATCCTATGAGTTGTGAAAACAAACATTTCCTATCTCTCGTTTGCCTCAGAGTAGGCCTGCCTCAGTTTTTGTGCCTGTTCCAGCAAAACCAATACCGAGTTGCAGGACATTTTAAAGACTAGTCATTTTTTTATTGTGCATAAATTGTAGTCCACTTCCTCCGATGGAGCTGAAGTAGAACTACCAAACTGTAGAGCTGGAAGGGACCTTGGAGGTGATTCAGTGCAATCCCCCACCAAAAGAGAACATCCACAACGCAAACGGCCATTTAGTCTTTGTTGGTAGACCTCCAACAAAGGACAGTCCACGGACATCATAGGCGGTTCATTTCCCTGTCAAACAGCTCTTCCCAACAAGACGTTCTTCCTAATGTTTGGGCAAAATCTCCTTTCTCATACCTGGAATCAGGTCCTATCCTGATCAGTCCATCTTCCATGTGATAGTCCTTCAAATATTGGGAGATTGCTGCCATACTCCTTCTCAGTCTTCTCGACACTAAAGGAGAGATCTTTTTTTCTCGGTCTCACCACCTTCACAGGTGTGTTTGATGGGAACATGGGAGAGGGGCTTTCTCTGTGGCCGCTCCCAGACTTTGGAACTCCCTCCCACCGGAGGCCAGCCTGGCCCCATCTTTGCTGTCCTTCCGCAAGCAGGCCAAGACCTTCCTCTTCAGGCAAAATTTCCCTCAGTAACTAGCTACCTATGTAAGATTTTTAGATAGATTGTTGTACCTTACTGCTTTGAATGTGTTCTGGTGTTGTTTATATTTTTAGTATAGTAGTCATTTGATCCTTTCATATTTGTACACTCACCATTGATAGCGTTAAATACTGTCTTTTAATGATGTAAGCTGCCTTGCGTCTTTTTTAAGGAGAAAGGCAGAGTAAAAATATTTTAAATAAATAAATTAGATAAACATACCCAGTCCCCTCACCTGTTCCTATAGGGCTACAGTCCACAGATGCTTCAAAAGGATGAGGATGTGCCATCGAGTTTATTCCAATTCAAGATGACCTTTACCAGTGTTTTCAATGTATAAAGTATTCAGAAATGGTTTACCATTTCATTCTTCTGGAGGCACTCTGGGGCTATTTGTCTAAGCGCACGCACACTCACTTTTCTGATACAGTGTCCAGCTGGGAATGAGAATCATGGAATCAGAGAGTCATGGAGTTGGAAGGGACCTATAAAGCCATTGGGTCCAACCCCCTGTGCAATGCAGGGATACAAATCAAAGTAGATCTCATGCATGGTTGTCCAACCGAACTCCCAACCTCTGGCTCTCCAACTCACTGAGCTATCCAGGCCAAATCATTTTGTTGTTGTTATCTCAGGAATTGTAATAAGTTCATGCAACTCCTTTTTTAAAAAAAAATATCTAATTCATCATCAAAACAACCCCATGGGAGTCATGGGAATTTCCATTTAGGAGACAGGGAAGTGAGTTTGAAAGATAGCTAGTTTGGTCATTAAAGAAGCACCTCTACAAAATGGGAGACTTTTAAAAACTGAGGGGCATGATTTAAGGCTAGGCTGGCATGCCTACCTATGGTACCAAGATGATAAGTAATGCAAAACATTTAATTTACATTTGATCAGGAGAGCTCTGTTATGGGTTTGGAAGACAGTTAAGGCACAACATTATAGAAAGATACCATTATGGGTAGCTCCATTAGAAGCGTTCTCTGATCCGGCAAGAACATCTCAAAGAACAAACGGGAGATATGCCGAGATATTAGATAGTTATTTTAATCTAAAGAGCAAAGATGAACTGGCAGAACAAGGTATTATCTTAGATTGGTGGTCGATAAACTTGTTGAAATCAAGATATGTAAAAGATAAAGCTACAGGGTTTCAGAAAGACAAAATACCTTTGGATAAGGGGTTGCTGGACTCAGAGGAAAAATTGATTAAAGGTTTATATAATACTTTAATGGAGCAAAAAATGGAAGATGAAATTGTGAAGGATTGCATGGTAAAATGGGCTCAAAATATAGGTCATAATATAGAACTAAGTGCCTGGCCACAAATTTGGGAACGAAATATTAAAATGACTAAATCTATAAATCTAAAAGAAAATATATACAAAATGTTTTACAGATGGTATGTAACACCAGAGAAATTAACAAAAATGTATAAAAATGTTTCTAATAAGTGTTGGAAATGTGAAAAGAAAGTAGGGAGCTTCTATCATATGTGGTGGATGTGCAATAGAGCCAAGGACTTTTGGAAAATGATTCATGAAATGATAGAGAAAATTTTAGGGGTTAAAATTGCTTTGACACCAGAAATTTTCTTATTGAATATATTACCAGTTACACTCGAAAAAAACAAGACTTACTTGACCTTACACCTGAAAACTGCATCTATAATTGTCTATGCCAGTAAGTGGAAGACGACAAAGGTGCCGACAAAGAAGGAATTTATGGAGAAGATTCTGGAACTAGCAGAAATGGATATTTTGACAGATACACTAAATGATAGACTGGATAATAATAAATGGGAACCTCTTTATACCTGGATGAAATCTACACCGATTTAAGTAGAATAGATTAGATTAATATTATGTTAGAGAGTATAAGACAAGATGAAATGAATGGAACATATTGTAATAAATCACTCTGGTTGCAACGGATAGAAAAGTAGAAAAAATACAATAAAAATATTTATTTAAAAAAAGAAGAAGCACCTCTAACGAAGGATGATGCCTTTATTTGTAAAGTGGACAGTGTAGAACTGGGATAACTGAATTAAGGGGGGGGGGGGGGAAATAAGTAAGGGAATTGTTATAGCTAACACACTATAGTCAGTGCAGCAACAATTCAAAGGAAAACTAGACAACTCTCTATTCTCTGATTAATTTCTCTCTCTCAAGCAAGACTGGGAATAGATAGGGAAACGAGATAATATAGTCCTCCTCAGAGCCTGGGAAAGTATCACAGATACATCCTGATAGCCGGGGAAGTCAAGTAATGCATGTTTGTGTAATATATATATATATATTTTTTTAGAGAGGGCACAATATAAAAGTTTGTATTAACCGAAAGCCGGCTTTAAAAATTAATGTGTGTTTTTTCTCTCTCATGTCTGGTCTTTGGAGAATTAAAAAAACCATACAGGCTAAAATTAGGGCCGTGAAGTTTCGCTTTCATTTTGCCTACGTTTGCGGGCGTTGAGTAGGTTTTAATTGATTAATCCCTTAAGACTAATATATCATAAAGCTGAGAGAGAGAGAGAACACCAATCATTCCAGGCTCCTGGTGTGCACTTAGAGAGAGGAGACACAAGAATCCCCGTAAAAAATGATGATCCGTTGTTCTTGGCTCTGAAAATATATGTATAGAGGGGGGGGGGGGAACAGTCTGTGGCGGACGTGCCAGAGAGACTCTTTCATCAGCCTGGTGATGGGGAAGGTGGATGGTGTCGGGAAAAGGAGGCTTCCAGAGACAAAAGACATTTTTTTCTTAGCTCTTTAAGGTTCCCCGAAAGTTCCCATCTGAAACATGCTGGCTGATGTATCGCCACCTTGGCTGCATGGAGGAGGTGAGGAGTAATAGCCAGCAGTAAGGCAGACAAGGGAGCTGAGACGCCTCATGTTTTCCTTTCTTCAGCCGCCAGCCAGCTGCATCCTTTGGAGTGGATGAAGGGAAAGACGCAGGCCCCCCCTTTCCCCCCACTGCAACACAAGAGACAGAGCAAAGCCAAAAGATGTCCATTAATCCTGCTCCACAGGCTAAAGGCATGACCGGAGGACCTGCTGCCTTCCCCACCACCCATCCTGGCTCTGACTGACTGACTGACTGTCTCCCTGGGCTGCCTCTTCCACAGAACAGCTGATATGCAGGGGCTTGTCTTGGCACCGGTCAGCCTGCACTCACCCGCTGGGCCACTACAGGCATCAACAAGGCGGAGAGGTGTCGCCTGTGTCCTCTCATGCCTTGCCCAAGATGCCAAAGAGAAAGAAGAAAGGAGAGCCTGAAGTGACCCGGTTGCAGCATAGCTGGGTCATCACAGACTCCTTTGTCTTCTCTCTCCTTCGATTTTTTTGGGGGACGAGAGAAGCGAAGAGACCAAACATGTTACACAACAATTGTATTCTTGAAGGCTTTCACGGCCGGGATCCGATGGTGGTTGTAGGTTTTTTCGGGCTGTTTGGCCATGTTCTGAAGGTTTTTCTTCCTAACGTTTCGCCAGTCTCTGTGGCCAGCATCTTCAGAGGACAGGAGTCAGAACTCTGTATTCTCGAAGGCTTTCACAGCCGGGATCCAATGGTTGTTGTAGGTTTTTCGGGCTGTTTGGCCATGTCAACACCCATCAAGCACAGTGACAGATCATCTCTCCCCCCCCCTTATCACAACAATGCACCCATAACAAAAAAAACACCCTGATCACCATAATCACCCAATCTCCTGAAAAGGACAAAAAACGGATCCCACAGCTACAAATACTCAACTATCCCACACACTACACCAGAATACAGACAGAGTTCTAACTCCTGTCCTCTGAAGATGCCAGCCACAGAGACTGGCAAAACATTAGGAAGAAAAACCTTCAGAACACGGCCAAACAGCCCAAAAAACCTACAACAACCATTACACAGCATTGCTCTGATGCACTTTCACCGGCATAATTGCACCTGCAGAAATGAAGGTACTGAGTTGCTACTGATCAGCAAGTTGCAGCTCCCATTCCCTGTCATGCACCAAGGCGTTGAAGTCACATGTGACTAGGGATGCAAGCGGCAACTTATTAATTGGTGGCAATTTGCTGCCATGCATCCACAGTAGGATTCTGACCAAGGAGTTCAATAAACATTAAACTCAAGCAGGAAAGTCTGTGATGTGCAGGGAAATGTGGTCAAAGTATATGTACAGGACCCAGCACATTCGTCCCTGTGCCTCTGTGGCATTTTGCAGTGCATTAGAGGGCAGGAATCGGCGTTACACCTGAGTAAGTCATGGCCCATCTAGCTCAATGCTGCCAAGTCTAACTGGTGCTTCAGGCAGCATTCTTTCCCAGCCCTTCCTCTCCTGTAGTAACACATTAGCAGTAGCAGCATTGAGAATGATCATACTTCAGCAGGGTTTAGGATTTTTAAAAATGCCTACAGGATTATGCCTGACTGGTCCCATAATGTCTCTGTCTATGACTTTTCAGTATGATGGACACGTCTGGAGGGTAAAATTTGTAACTGTACAGTTTAACTGGGTCTAGACGAGGGCTTGAAATAGTTAGTGTTTTGGACTACACTTCCCAGAATCCCCTTAGCTATAGGCAGTACCTGGGGAATTCTAGGTGTTATTGCCCCAAACTAACACTTTGAGGTTCTGGTCTGCACTGGACTAGACAGGGTCCATTCCTCACTCAGAATAGTGTCATCATTTCTTTGATTTTCATTCTAAATATGAACCTGAGCTAATTTACACTTTCCAAACTTTAATGTGGACTGAAACGCAATTATTCTTGGTGGTTTTGCAGTTCCCATGTTTTACAGGCAAGTTCTTCAGTAAAAAAAAAAAAGTATATAAAAATGCATCCATTAGAGAAAATTAGGGGTAAAAAAGGCATACATAATTTAGAGAAAAGTGCCCCTGAAAAATACACATCTTAGGGGAAATTGCACACACAAAAGACTGCACGGAAATTTTTGTTGAGATTTTTCAAAAGAGAGGTTCGCAAACCAAAGTGGAAACAGAGTGGAACAAACCTGCATTTGAGAAAAATGTGAACATTATGGAAAGTAGAACTGGCAGGTTTATTCATCCGTATTCGTGACTATTCGCCTGCCCCTGACAGGATCTCCATCACGAGATGAATGGAAAAATTAATGGAACCACAGGGGAGGATAATGCAGTCATGTGGTTCCATCCGATGCTCCACCATAACAGATAAGTAATTACCGAAACTGTCTGAGTGCAAAGCTCAGTGGTGGGAACATGGCTATTAATGCTGTGAATGACATCGAAAAATGAAACGACATACACACACAGTCCTAGGCAAGTATCTTAACTCCTGGAAGAGAACTCGCACTGTAACTTGTGTTATTCTGCAACTTATCAGCAAGATTTGGTTTCAACAGACAATGTTCCAACAAGTCATACATTAGTCTCATGAATTCAGTACATAACTCATGACCCGACTAGAAAGGATTTCTGGAGGGTCAACTAGCAGTGGTTCTCCGCTTTGGGTCCTCAGATGTTCTTGGACCACAACTCCCATAAATCCTGGCCAGCGCAGCTAGTGGCAAAGGCTTCTGGGAGTTTTAGTCCAAGAACATCTGGGGGCCTAAGGTTGGGAACCACTAGACTAAGGACAAAATACATCATGGAAAGCAACTTGCCAGAACAGAGAACTTCTATCGGTTCTGGAGGGACCGCTTTGGGATTACTGATCAACTGATCAGTTGGGGGGCTGCTTTGGGGGAACTGCTCAAATGACTGATAAATTTGGTAGTAAGCAACGTTGGACGAGGACTGAAGCCCGACTGTTAGGGTGCGATTAGATGGGGAAATGGTTTGTATTTTGGACCATTTTTGGCATAGGCTATTTCCTGGCGATCACACAATGCATGGGAGATTGCGAACCAGCTGAACTCTGATCCATGGCCAAGCTGGACCTTTTTGGCCAAGTGTCAGGGCTACTTATTTGGGAGGCTGAGCTGGACTTCCCACACGGACAGACAGGTGACTTTAAGGGAGATTGCTCCCAGCAAAGCAACCTTCCTGGCGCAATTGGACATGATCCTTTCTTGCTGTCTGACTTCAGCTTTCCTCTTTTCTCGTTATTTGGTCCCCCACCTTGAAGCTGCTGTTTGCTTCATGGTGGGGAAAAAAATCTAGAGATTACCTGTCTGTATTTTCTCATGGTGGAGATGGCTCTGAGAAGGGGATTTAATCGGATCAGGAAAATGGACCATTGAGTATTTAACCTCCTTTCCCCAGCAATGTTGCTTCAGTTGGAGGTAAGCTGTTTTTAAGGTTGTTCTAATCATGGATGTCTCCAGTCCTGCCTACTGCCATCCCAAAGCGTGGAGCCTTATAGCACAGTGGTTATACTGCAGGACTGCAGTCAAAACTCTGCTCACAACCCAAATTCAATCTCAAGTAGCCAGTTTGAGATTGACTCAGGCTTCGATCCTTCCGAGGGCAATAAAATAAGTACCCAACTTGCAGGGGGTGGGTGGGAATGTGTATCATTAAATTGTAAACTGCCCACTTTAAGCACTACAGGACAGTATATAAGCAGCATGCTTTGCTTTGGCTTTGGATGTTTTCTTAAAAACAAACATCCCTCCGGATTCATAGGTGATTTTAAAAATATAATTCAAGTTGATGAATCCAGAATGAAAATCATACATGAACACATTGGCCAGTTATCTTGTTGAGATACTTAAGAGTGTGGGGAATGGTTTGGAATTCCTCTTTTTGTGCCCTTTGCACAAGTAAGTGTGTGTGTGTGTGTGTGTGTGTGTGTGTTGCTTTTAATGAGCAATCTCCCACTTGTATAACTGCAAGCTGAAGGCTAGCGGACTGCTCCACACTCAGAACCATTAGAGTCTATGGGTGCTACGAGATTATGCCAAATTATGCCAAGCAGGGTCACTTTGAGGATTGGATGGTTTTGGTACAGGAAACCACACAGCACCTCAAGTGACCCTATTTGGCCCTTCCTCTGTTTAAAGGGAAAAGGAAAAAATGACCCCAAATATTCCCCCTGCCGGTGCCTTCCTGTCTCCTCTTCCTCCATGGGAGAGTGGGAAGAAGCACTCATTTTGTTTTTAGCTCTTTTCAAGTGGCATAGCGCTTATTTGGCTTGCTGAGCACTGTGTTACAAGAGTGTTAGGGGAAAAAAACCCTGAAATATTTACAGACTCTTTTTCCCTCTCTGCCAGGCAGCAGGAGGAAGTTTTCAATTTCCCAATATCATAAAGTGGCTTAAGCAAAGCTACAGCTTAAGTCATCTGCTTTGGCTTGATCCCGACGATCACACGATGGAACCGAACCAAAACGGAGCAATCCTATCTGCACACACAAAACCCCTATCTGATCACGCCCCGTGTTCGCAAATGGGATTCCGCTGGCAATTTTTATTATTTTTTAATAATATTTTTATTGTATTTTTCCTACTTCTCTACGTGTTGTTGCAATCAGAGGTTTATTACAGTATATACAATTGGTTTCATCTCATCCTATTCTAACTAATATATTACTGATCTAATCTATTCTACTTAAGTCGATGTCGATTCAATCCTGCTGGCAATTTTTAAAGAATATTGCCACTGTACTGATTAGGAAGCATGCCTTCTTCAGTCACATTTCAAGTAACCAGCTTTTATGACTGGAAGAATAACTGAAAAACATTCAGAGTAACAAATCTGCATTTTGTAATTCTGATTATGTCCTTTAAAGTGGAGCCTGAAAGGAGCATTTCCAGGACCATCTGTGCAAATACAAGATGCATTCTAAACCTAAAATGCAACATACTTGAGCACTTGTCTAACACAGTGCTGAAGTCCCAATTCAAAACTGAAAAAATGCTGAAAACCGAGATGACAGGGCAAAAAATGTACCCTTCAAGGATTCCAATTCGCCATGAACTGAATATTGAAAACCTGCCATGGTGTGGTAGGAGGGGATTTAAAATGGAAGTTCATGTCGAAAACTGGATTTCTGCCCTTGGCTTTTCAAAATGACCACTTAATTTCTGTTTTAAAAAGATAAGGAAATGAATCACAGCATTCAGCTTCCATTTGCCTCCGAACCCGGCACAGAGGCGCTCCTTCGGAGAGGAGAATGGTGGGGTGGAGTAGAGATTTGTCATCCAGCCGCATTTACCTAATTTTAATTTCCATCGTCTGCAAAATGCATGATTAGCATCAGTGGGATTTCAGGTGGGGCTCCGCCAAACGGTTCTGCTTAGCATAATCACCACTCAGAAACATCCATCAAGGGCATTCTCTCCCCGTGACAAATTCTGCATGCATGTTCCAGTTTGATTGACTTTGCAGGGAGCCTAAATCTTAAACTCAGGCTGTTACAGCAGGCAGGTGAGAATTAATTTCCACACTTCAGCTTCACAGATTATGTGGGTTTGGATAAAGGTGTAGAAGAGGAGTGTTTCCCTTCATGGCATCCAACCTGGGAAGTGGTTGTTTTCACCCTGGAGAGCTGATCAAGTGGAACATTATCAGGCACCAGCAACTCTGCGGTCTTTCTTTTTTTTCCTTTTTAAAATGTCCTGAAGCCCAAAAATGTTTCAGGTGTCCCACAGTCAAGACATTCACACCAGCTGGGAAGCTTTTCCAAATGAATCATAGATTCATAGAATCATGGAGTTGGAAGTAAGGCCATCATCAAGTCTGAAAGAACTGGGCCTGTTTGGCCTTGAGAAAAGAAGAGTGAGGGGAGATAGGATAGCACTTTTCAAATACTTGAAAGACTGTCATACAGAGGGGGGGGGGGGCAGGATCTGTTCTCGATCATCCCAGAGTAGAAATGGGAAGGCCTGGGGGGAAAAAACCTGAAAAATTGGGAAAGAAACAGGGTTTTTTTCCATTTTTTCCCCAAGGCTGTTTTATAGGGCTTCAAAATATCCGGAAATTTAACATCTCTATTCCAGAGCACAGGACAAATAATAATGAGCTCAAGACAGATTTAGGCTGGATATCAGGAAAAACTTCATAACTGTTAAAGCAGTACGACAATGGAACCCATGACCTCGGGAGGTGGTGAGCGCTCCAATGCTGGAGGCAATGAAGAGACAATTGGACAACCATCTATCAAACGTTCTCTGATTTGGATTCCTGCCTTGATCAGGGGGTTGGACTTGATGGTCCTTCCAACTCAATTATTCTACGATTCTATGATTCTAAGTCCAACCCCTTGCTTAATGCAGGTATCAAAACCAAAACATATCTGACAGATGGTGACTCCCTTTCACTCACCCAAAAGAAGCCAGATTTTGGTGAATACTCAGTTTGAACACATGAGAAAAGTTTGGAGGTGTTGGTAGGCACTAACTGTCACTCTTTCTGTCTCTTTTGTCCCTTGATTGGAAACCCAAAAATTTTGGGAGGGGAGGGCAAGAAAGGAAGAGGTAAGAGCTCTCATGGGCCCAACAAAATTATGTTGAATCTCTTTCCTTATTCCCAATTCTTTATTTAGGTGAAACTTCATAACACACCTCACTTAGGACAGGATCATGATCTGTTTGCATCTCCAGCAATAAAGATACAATAATAATACATTTAATAAATAAGCATATGTTACCCTACACAGGAAACACCCTACCAGAAAATGAAGCCTCACCTTGCCTAATGATAGGACCGGCCCTGGCTGGGCATCTGCTCAATCACTGCTTTCATGGGGTTCTTGAGTTGATAAGCAGCCGTAAAAATAGACAAGGAAATGAATCACAGCATTCCGCGAATTCACCAAGGGCCAGACTGGAGGTTTCTGATATTTGAGGGGTGTGCAGTTGTGGCTCTCCATATATTTCAGACCTACAAACTCCAGAATCTTTAGTCGCTTATTTGTAAATAATTTATAAAAATCAACCTGTCTATCAATCAAGCAATCACGGTGTGTATAATGTCAAAAACATTTGGGAGGGCCACAGTTGTCTGCTGCAATATAATTCATCAACCTCGGGGAGTCTTTGGCAGCCAGTTGGAAGTTCATAAACAGGACATAATGGTTTTAGCTGGTAGTATAACTTAATGGGCTGAGCTAAGGTCAACAACTCAACATACGATGGACAATGACATCAAGGGTTTCATTACAGGTCAACCGTTCCTTTTAAAGGTATTTTGACATTAGGTAGTATGGAATAGGGACATGGTGGTGCTGTGGGTTAAACCGCAGAAGCCTCTGTGCTGCAAGGTCAGAAGACCAGCAGTCATAAGATCGAATCCACGCTACGGAGTGAGCTCCCGTCGCTTGTCCCAGCTCCTGCCAACCTAGCAGTTCAAAAGCATGTAAAAATGTGAGTCGATAAATAGGTACCACCACGGTGGGAAGGTCACGTGTTCCGTGTCTAGTCACGCTGGCCACGTGACCACAGAAACTGTCTTCGGACAAACGCTGGCTCTACGACTCTATGGCACCGCCCCCTAGAGTCGGACACGACTGGACTCAAGGTCAAGGGGAACCTTTACCTTAGTATGGAATAATTAAATTGTTTTCAAGAATGCACATGAAAAATTAACCATTTACTAGAGGCTTATTAAGGGCAGCAGGCCAAGCACAGCAGTATCTTTGCTCTTTCTAACTCAGCATGTGTCTACAGGCCACAATAGCATTTAGCCACAGAGTTTAGCCATGACATTATTGTGGGGAAAGAAAACCAGAGACACAAGACATTGAAGGAAGCCAGACATGGGGTTATATGTTACTCCCAGCTGTCATACTGAAATGGGACATCTCAAAGGAGTGGTGCAAGGGTCCCAGTGGCACCTGGAAGTGGCACAAGAGTTCATGGGTCCCAAGGAAGCACAGGACGGGCATCTCAGGATGCCTCGAGGCACCACTGGGAGCCTTTTCCTTCTTCCTGAAAGGCCAATATAAGGTTGACGGAGGTTCATAGATGTCGTAAAAGCTCATCTTTAAACTACAGTCTTTGGTTCGTAGCTCCCAGGATTCTGCCTGGGTGGTATCCTGGTGAATTCTGGGAGCTGCCATCCAAAGGAAACCAAAGTCTCACACCTAATTTCAATATAATGCATATACCCGTTTGAGATCCAGTGGGGGTGGAGAGGTCTTCCTCGCTGGAATTAAACCAGCAATTGAAATGCCGCACCATAGCAGTGGGTGTGCTCTGCTCAGTAATCAATGAGAAATCCAATAAGATCTTTATAAATTTATACTGCCTCTTGGCAAAACTGAGCTTGGAAAAATTGCTGGTTTGGACTACAATTCCCAGAATCCTCCAGCCAGCCAGGATCTGCTTTCGACAACTTCATTTATTCCAACTTGTGTAGCAGAGTTGTGAAATTCTGGTCAAATTCCAAAATTGAGAAATCCACAGAGCAGAACAGTTACAAGTCCCTGAAAGTCCACCCCTTTCTCATGAATTGGCACTTACTGTCTCAGTAACTCACTCTGAGACATGCATAGGAGAAAGAATAAAAACGTTTTATTACTACAGTTGTGAACAGAGCAACAGTAAACAAACAACTGATGGAAACAGAGGAAGCAGAGAGGTGGGGCTGTCTTTGAATTCAGAGGCAGGAAGGAAAGAGTGGTTAGGGCTGGATTGATTGACAGTCACCCCTCCCTGCCACACCTATTACAGACAGCATGCAAGGTTGTAAAATCTCCAACAACGTGTTCCCTTGGACATGGGATTACCCTTTTGGGGGACACCCATATTTCAAGGAATGAGCGTCTACCTCCTGTTCAGCTGAACAGAAAGGTCCCCACATGAACACTCTTCCACCATCACTAGATCTGATGGAGCGGGGGGGAGAAGAGAAAGCCACCAATAATCTGGCTGCTTCTTGTATAAAGGGCATTAGTGGAGAGGTGAGAGCTAATCCAAACAAGGCCACCGGTAAATTTACCTCCTGCAGTTCTTCCCAACATGAGCGGCCACGGCTAAAATAAACAGTCCCTTCAGGGGGGTGAACAGGGTTGTTTGGATTATATGGGAGATGAATCTCCCTCTTCTTTGATCCCTTGATGTTTCTTGAGCTTGGAGTGCCATGTAGCAGCGGGAGCTGGGGGGGGGGGGGGAAGCAAGCTGCCTATAGCTGATTTATAGAAGGAAGTGGCCATTACAGAACCCTTCCAAACACACTGTCAAGAGAGCTGTTTTTTTCACTTGTCGAGACGATGATGGAGCAGGCCGTGCTTTTCTCTGAAGAAGGCACTTACTTTGTCGTTTGCTTGAAAAGAAGGAAAAGAAATAGCAGGCTTATAGCTAATGGAGAAAGGTGGGCTGTTGGAGCCATAGATCAAGGGAGGCAGCTGCGTAATCCGTTGTAGCAAGAACAGCAATTTTGGGACTTTAAAAAACAACGTGTGTTTTATTTGGTGTAAGATTTGGGGGGCCCCCACAGTCTGTTTCTTTGTCTGCATGAAGTGTATTTGATAGATGAATGTACTCTATACATCTGATGAAGCGGTCTGCAGTCTGAAAAAGTTTAGACCAAATAAAACATTTAAATCTAAGTCATTAAAGGTCCTTCAGGGTTCTCTTTTGCACACGTAAAAGAGTGGGTTTTTTTTTTTCTTTTGTTACAAAGTGAATACTATTTCTCTCCACCTTCATTTTGCCAACAATATACATATTCACTTTGAAGTCCAGGCCTGGTTGCTCCTTCCTTTTCGTCAACTCCCACCATGTTTCAAATCGGCTTCATTTTGAAAACCCATGCAATCATTTACTTTGATTTAAACCCCATCCTGGCAAGAACATGGCAGCCAACAAATTAAACAGTGGTTCTGCTCCTTTAAAAACAAATATACAAAATACCTGTTGTGGGAGATTTTTAGAAGTGAAAAAAAAAACATTCTGGAGAATGAAGTGTTCTGGAGTTCTTGAAGCACGGTGGTGCGCCAGTCAGTACTGTTCCTACTCAGGATCTGGAACACAGAAGGAAATGGTTTGTCTGAGCTCATTGAAGATATATCAAATTATACTGGTTATCTAAACAGATTGTATACGTAATCGCTTGGGGAAATTACTTTTAATTAGTTACATATATAATTCCAAGGTCTAGTTCTGGAACATATTCCAAGGGTTATCGCTGTGATGAAGCAGGAAATTCATAAGATCTGAATTCCTACTTTTTGAGCTCATTTTTTTTTTAAAAAGCATAGACTATCTATTTAATAATACTTTCTCGTCCACCACAGCCAAGAAACAATGACTTCCAGAGTCCTCTACTGACTGTGATAACTGGGAGATAGTGGGAGCTGAATTAAAAAAATTAACTTTTGCAAACCCTCAAGGGACCTGCTTAGACAGCTCAGAGTTTGCATGGACCACTAGATTCAAACAAATATGAACACTGAAGTGTTGATGGACAGCTGATTAATCTCTATCAAAGGAAGTGCTGTCATTTTATCCTACTGTTTCCTTTCATACAGACAGTTAAGCTTCACACTAATTTTGTATTAGCACAATCCTTGGTGCCTCTTCCTTCTGACTTCATTTCACTTTACGCTTGTCATTGAGGCGTAATCAGAAATGCAAGGAGGATGGAGAGGAGGTGGGTTCCGAGCGGGCAGGTAATAAACACCTGTCATCCTTTGATTAATGGCCTGGCAAAGCTGATGTGTGGAAAGACAGCGAGAAGAACCAGTGGCGAGGGAGATGCCTCTGGTCTTTCTAACACCTGATAAGCTTGATTAAAGAGAGTTTTTACTGATACCATAACACTCTATTTCTCTCCATTTATCATGTTTTCTGGTTTAAGACTTAATGTATTTCAGAAGCCCTGTAAGATCAACCTGGCTACGTCATTGTTCAAGAGTCAGCATGAAGGGAATTGCTGATTCCAGAGAGTATATGACTCTGTCTATCAGATTGTTTTACTCCAGGCTTCCTTCAAGATATCAGGGGTTATGTGCTGGGTTTTTCTTATCCATCTAACACTCCTGTGAGGGAGGAGCAGCTGGCCCAAGGCTGGGCTGAATGGGAATCTGTACCTATATCTGACACCAGTATACTCTAAGTCCCGTGAGGTACAGTGGTGCCTCGCTAGACGATTGCCTCGCAGGACGAGGAAATCGCTAGACGATGCCTTTTTGCGATCGCTACTGCGCTTCGCAAAACGATGTCTCTCTATGGGGAATTTTCGCTAGACTATGAGGTTTCCCCATAGGAATGCGCCGACTAGTGGTGAAAAGCTGTCAGTGCAGCTGTCAGTGCATTCCGACGGGGACCCTCACTCGCTAGACGATGTTTCCCTATGGGAGATTTCGCAAGACGACGAGTTTTCCCTTTGGAACGCATTGAAGAGATTTCAATGCATTCCAATGGGAAAACGTGCTTCGCTAGACGATGTTTTCGCTAGACAGCGATCTTCGTGGAACGGATTAACATCGTCTAGCGAGGCACCACTGTACTAGTTCCCCTCTATTCGGCACTGGTTAGACCTTACCTTGAGTATTGTGTCCAGTCTGGACGCCACACTTTAAGATGGATGCCAACAAACTGGAGCAAGTTCAGAGGAGGGCGACAAGGAGGATCAGGGGGCTGGAAACCAAGCCTTATGAGGAAAGGCTGAAAGAACTGGGAATGTTTAGCCTTGAGAAAAGAAGACTGAGAGGAGAAAGTATAGCACTTTTCAAATACTTGAAAGGTAGTCATACAGAGGTGGGGCAGGATCTGTTCTTGATCATCCCAGAATGCAGGACACTTAATAATGAGCTCAAATTAAAAGCAGCCAGATTTTGGCTGAATATCAGGAAAACCTCCTAACTGTTAGAGCTGTATGACAACGGAACCAATTACCTCATGAGGTGGTGAGTGGTCCAACACTGGAGGCATTCAAGAGAAAATTGGGCAACCACCTGGCAGATCTGCTTTGATCTGGATTCCTGCATTGAGCAAGGGGTTGGACTCAATGGCCTTAAAGGCCCCTTTCCAACTTAATTGTTCTATGATCCGATGATTGTGTCAGGCCAGCTAACGGACTCTCAGTAGATCCAGATGTTTCTGGGACCCAAAAGCTATGAATTGGGACCACTGAGTGGGGGCCATACCTACTTCAGAAGAAACAGAAGGCAGATAGCATGATTTATAGTGAGGCAAACTGTAAACACTTCAATGTATTCTCAAAGGCTTTCACGGCTGGGATCTGATGGTTGTTGTGGGTTTTTCGGGCTCTTTGGCCGTGTTCTGAAGGTTGTTCTTCCTAACGTTTTGCCAGTCTCTGTGGCCAGCATCTTAAGAGGACAGGAGTCAGAACTCTGTCTGTGCTCTGGTGCAGTTTGTTTGGATAGTTGAGTATTTATAGCCGTGGGATCAGCTTTTGTCCTTCTCAGGAGATGGGCGATTGTGGTGATCAGCGTATTTTTTGTTGTGGGTGTATTGTTGTGATAAGAGGGAAAGATGATCTGTCACTGTGATTGATGGGTGTCGTTAGCTGGTCTTCTGTGTGCAGTGAGCACCGGTCCTTGTAGCTGGGTAGAGTTCATTGACCTTTTGCAGGCTGTATTTTTCAGTGCTGGGAGCCAGGCTTTGTTGAGTTTTAAACTTTCTTCTTTTTTGTTGAAGCTCTGCTGGTGTTTGTGGATTTCAATGGCTTCCCTGTGCAGTCTAACATAATGATTGCTGGTGTTGTCCAGTACTTCAGTATTTTGAAATAGAATTTCATGTCCAGCTTGTTTAGGGCATGTTCAGCTACTGCCGATTTTTCCGGTTGTTTTAGTCTGCAGTGTCTCTCATGTTCTTTGATTCTGGTGTGGATGCTGCGTTTTGTGGTTCCAATATATACTTGGCCACAACTGCAAGGTATCCGGTATACTCCTGCAGCGGTGAGGGGGTCCCTTTTGTCCTTTGCTGACCGTAACATTTGTTGTATTTTTGTGGTGGGCTTGAATACTGTTTGTAGGTTGTGTTTTTTCAAAAGTTTCCCCATGCGGTCCGTGACCCCTTTGATGTATGGCAGAAATACTTTATTTGTGGGTGGCTGTTTTTCCTCTTCAGTTTGGTGTTGTTTTCTTGGTTTGATGGCTCTTGTGATTTCATTTTTGGAGTAACCATTTGCCTGTAGGGCCCAATTCAGATTCAGCACCGAATTCAGCACCGAACTCAACCATCTGAATTGGGCCCTACAGGCAAAGAGCCCGAAAAACCCACAACAACCATGTAAACACTTCCTTTCCATCGCTGGATATTTCAAAGAACACTTTGTTTTGATAACAAGGATGTGATCATGGAAGGAAGATGCCACACAGGAAGCAAAAAGAAATTTAAATGAAAACATGTTGGTTCGGAGAGGACATCAAAAGGCTGATCACGGGTAAACAGCTTGTCACGGGGGTGGTGCAGGGCGGGGGGGGGGGGAACTCCAGGAATTTATGAGAAATCAGACAAACAGGGAGATTTTCCCAGCTAGCCACTGTAAAAGCCAATTCCCTAGGGAAAAAGGAAGTAGCAGCAAATTGCCATGTAAGTAGTCACAAGAACTGCTAGATAGCTCAGCGGTTTAGGTCTCGGTTGGGAGTTCGATTCCCCACTGGGTTTCCTCAACAGGAGCGAGACTCAGTGATCCACAGGATCCCGTCCAGGTCTGCGATTCTAAGATTACTATAAAGTCATAACTGCAAAATCAGAATAAAGGGGAGCCAGAAATAGCTTCTGTCGCTGTAACTCATGTCTGCCACTTAAAACTGCAATATACGATGACTTGGCTTATTTGTTTGGTTGTTATTTCCAATACCTTGGTTCAGATCCATAAAATGCAATCACAGTTCCTAACCAAAAAAGGGGGAGGGGGGGAAATGCAGCAGGTATAACAGCAAAAAGAACTAACGAAAGAAGGGATCACTATGAATCGTTGGAAATGGCAAGGCAAAGATAAAAGGCAGTAGCATCAGGTGACATAAATCAATTTTTTGAAGAAAAAAGAAATTTAGCTGTGTGGTCTCTATGAATAAACGCAGAATGCGGTTCAGGAATTTAAGTAACTACGTTTCCCATGCTGATAGCACCTGATCAGGATGATTTTTGATTTTTTTGTTTGTTTCTTTGTTTGTTTCCTGACCCATTTCAAGTTTGTTTATCTGGGGGGGGGGGGGTTATGCCCAGCCGGATGAAGAATTCTGAAGAACTTGAAGGGTTGCCTTCTGATATTTTGGTGGCTCAATAAAGATGTTGCCCAGCTCTGCCTTTTGAAAGAAAACAGCCTCCTTTCCCAGCTGTACAGTAAGCAAGGAAGGGGCAGGCCACTCTTGAGAAATTGTTCACATTTGGGGTGTTATCACCAAGAAGGCCCCGTCCACCACACATCCAATAGAAAGGCAAAGAAGAAGAGGGTGGAGGGGCTGAAACATAGCTTGTAATATTTGGACAGGTATGTATTTTACAGTTGCTAGGTCTCCTGGCAGTGGCTGAAGTCTCAGGGTGGCGAGAGAGACAAATCTCAGGGCAAGGAGAACTTGCAGAGCAGAAAGGTTTTTTGGGGAGTGACAGACACCCATCACCACCCATTCTCAGCTCATGCCAGGTTTGCCATCTCAGCACCAAAGTGGTTGCATGTCTGTTGGGCTTCATTCTCTTCCAATTTTTGCCTGCCCCTACTTATCTGGAGCTGGACCCTAAAGAAGCCTGACCACCGAAGAATTGATGCTTTTGAGTTGTGGTGCTGGAGGAGACTCTTGAGAGTCCCCTGGACTGCAAAGAGAACAAACCTATCCATTTTGAAGGAAATCAACCCGGAGTGCTCACTGGAAGGACAGATCCTGAAGCTGAGGCTCCAATACTTTGGCCATCTCATGAGAAGAGAAGACTCCCTGGAAAAGACCCTGATGTTGGGAAAGTGTGAAGGCAAGAGGAGAAGGGGATGACAGAGGACGAGATGGATGGACAGTGTCATCGAAGCGACCAACATGAATTTGACCCAACTCCGGGAGGCAGTGGAAGACAGGAGGGCGTGCTCTGGTCCATGGGGTCACGAAGAGTCGGACACGACTTAACGACTAAACAACAACAACTTATCTGACATCAGAAGATGTCTCTTAGTCTCAAGTATGAAACCTAATGTCTCACAGACTCTGATTCTGCTGACCTGGAAACTCTTCTCTCCGCAAAGAGTTGAAGCCCGGGTATCACCTTCACCTCCTCTCATCTCACTTCAGCTAGAGTTTTCATGTTGTTCAACAACTATACTTAGCATTTGCTCAGCATTTTCATGTGTTATAAACACTGTTTAATTATAATAACCCTCACAACAATCAGATGGTATTCTTGTTCCTCGTATTAGATGGGGGAACCAAAGTTGAGAGACCGGGAGAAGAGCCAACCTGTGTGGCCTTGGGCAAGCTGCAGAGTCCCAAGACAACCCCAGAGGCAGGGAATCACAAACAACTTCTGTGTATTCTCTACCTAAAAAACCCTGGGAAAGGTCGCCATGTCAGAATTGACTTGACAGCAACCAATCATTATTACGATTGCACTATAATTGTGTTAATGTTCTTTATCTAATCTTTGATATTACCTTAATATTAATCTTTGATATTATCTTTGATATCAGTCAGTTCACGATCTGTAACACAGGTCGCTCGTGGCCTCATTTTTGCAGAGAGAATGGAACTTTTCCATCTCTTGCTTCCAATTATATGCTTTATTTGATTTCTGTATTAGCCATCTGGTGAGGTCCATGCATGCAGTTGTCTGTTGTGTTGCCAAAAGCATGTATTTACAATAAAGAAATTGCTGGCTCCACATAATTTTATAAATTGTTTTCCAGCTTGATTTCTGACTCTCAGGCAAAACTTTCCAACCATGTCTGGTTCTGCATTTTAGTGATTTCAGTTGTTCCTTGTAATTAAACATGGAAAGACCTCAAATGTGCAGAAGTGGGAGGCTGAGGCTGAGTTTAAGAGGAAAAGTAACTTGTCGGAGAGGAAAACTGAAACCTCTCCCTTCCACATGGCTTGCTCCCACTTCTGCGAGCTGTAGCTGGACTCGTTTCCAGTATTCCTGTCCACTCCAAAGGGAAGAAAAGCACCCAGGAAGAGAGAGATGCTTTACAGAAATGAGCCATATATGCAGAAGGATTCCACTCATCTTTTACCCTTCCTACACATGGGGACATGTGGTCCTTCTGAATGGCAGTTCCCACCAGGCCTAGCCAGCATAGCCAATCCGATGAGTTGCCATTCAATCACATCTGGAGGACTACATTTGCTCATCACTCCCATTAACCCATGGACCACATCTAATGTAGCTGCAAGATGGGTCCAAAAACAGATTCTTTGGGGTGTCTAATTGGCCACTGTTGGGAACAGGACATTAGATTAGAGGGACCCGTCATAAGATCTAGCAAAACAAGGGAATTCTTGTGTTCTTAAAAAAAAAAAAGTGAAGAGTTTTAAGAACGCTGAAGCATTCATAAGCTGCCATTATTAATAGGTCACCAAAAGTATGGATAAAAAGCCAAATCTCTTCCAGGACTGTATTCTTGAAGACTTTCATGGCCAGGATCCGATGGTTGTTGTAGGTTTTTCGGGCTGTTTGGCCGTGTTCTGGAGGTTTTTCTTCCTAACGTTTCGCCAGTCTCTGTGGCCGGCATCTTAAGAGGACAGGAGTTAGAACACAGAGAGAGTTCGTAGCTCCTGTCCTCGGAAGTTGCCGGCCACAGAGACTGGCGAAACTTTAGGAAGAAAAACCTCCAGAACATGGCCAAACAGCCCAAAAAACCCACAACAACTATCTTCCAGGACTCTCTGACTTTCGTCCTCATCCCCTTGTTTGCGTTCAAGAAATATGATGTCCATGGGCTTCACCAGACATAAACAATGAGAGAAAAGGTCCCTGTCCAGTGCCTGAACTTTCCCTGGATTAGTAAGTGACTGAGAAAGAAAGGTCTCAAATTAAGTGATGGCCACTCTCTCATCACCTAGTTCTTGTTGACTGTCAGGCAGAACTCTTGACCTCTATGACTCCGACATCATCACTTGGTAGAAGCTGGTGGCTCTGTCTGTTTGGCTGGGTGTGTGCTTTGTTCATCAGTCTTTTCATGTGCTGAATGAATGGTTTTCCCCAGCTCCACTGCTTCCCTAACCCCCAGTCCCTATAGGTTTGGGACAACATTAATCCAGGAGAAGACAATGTGAGTCTCCATGGAAGGCTTTGGAGGCTCATCATTAGGGAATTGCAAGGGTAAAGGGCATTTGAATGGCTCGGAGTTTTCATTAACTGATGACCCAAAGGATTATGATAGGCTGCATGAATGAGCTCTCTTTTGTCGCTTGTGTGTGAAGGCAAAAATCCAGCTGGTTAATACAAATTGTCTTTGAACACACAGAAGACAGCTCTCTGCAGCTCAGGTGGACCATAAATCAGACGTAGCTGCTTTTATATTGAATGGGACGGGACTGTCTTAAGGGTGCAACAAATGCAAAATTTTCTCACCCTTGGCAACAAAAAAAGGTATTTCAACACATCAAGACACCCCGTTGAAAAAATGATGAATGGCTGTGAGATTTTTCATACCTGCATGACAGCAAAAAGACCAGCATGTGTTTCTCAGCAAATAAAAGGTGTGGTTTGTTAAAAAAAAAAAGAGAGAGAGAGAGAGAGAAAAGACTAAAACCTTGTATTTTCCATTTAAAACCTGTTGTGTGTATTTTCCACACAAGACACTTTCACAAAGTCTTTTTCACACACAAAAAACCCCCCCACTGAAATGAGGAAAATGCATTAAAAATTCAAAATTTCACCAAATGGGGAAGAAAGTTTTGAATTTTGCATTTTTGTTTCAGGGGGAGAATAATAGGGGAAAATTTAGATCCCAGGTCTGTCTATGGATCATTTACTCCAATTGGCAGCAACTCTCCTGTTCTCAAGGGTGCTTCCCAAACCCACTGCTTTTATACCACTTTTTGGTATTTTTGAAAAAAGGCCAGGGAGGTCCTGGTTTTGCTCCATCCACTTCTCTCCCTACCCTAGAAAATGGCAGAGCTTGCAAAAGTCCCCCATCTACCTGCCGCCCTTTTTATCAGAGCTACCAACGCCACCCCCAGCCTGCATGGCCAGTAGCCAGGTTGGCTAGAGGTTCATCAGAATGATGGTTTAAAAAAAATGGAAGTAGATGGTTGAGGAGCGGTTGTCCTGCTGTTGGCCATGAGGCTGGTGTCACACCCTATTTAGGGCTGACAGGTTGTTGTTGTTCAGTCGTTAAGTCGTGTCCGACTCTTTGTGACCCCATGGACCAGAGCACGCCAGGCCTCCTGTCTTCCACTGCCTCCCGGAGTTGGGTCAAATTCATGTTGGTCGCTTCGATGACACTGTCCAACCATCTCGTCCTCTGTCGTCCCCTTATCCTCTTGCCTTCACTCTTTCCCAACATCAGGGTCTTTTCCAGGGAGTCTTCTCTTCTCGTGAGATGGCCAAAGTATTGGAGCCTCAGCTTCAGGATCTGTCCTCCCAGTGAGCTGGAAGGACAGGTATGACACCCTAAGTTCAAATCTCATGTGCACAGACAACACACTTAGTCGCCTGGGCATGCTCCTAGTCTCTGACTTGTACCCCAAAATCTATTGTCTGGAAAGAAGAACATTCTCCTACCCTCTCTGTTTCTTGTTCCTAAGGCAATATGCATGAACTAGCACTGCCAAGCCCCATATCAATGCTAGATAAGATTTCTCTATCTGCTTTCCCTCATATAATGGAAGCTCAAAGTGTGAACGAAGACAGCCTAGATTTCCATCCACTCATTTGGCAACTTAACTCCGCCATAATTTGGCTACAGTTGAACTGAACTCAACACACAACCCATGTACCAAAAAAGATCACATGTATCTTAGCAGCCACCAGCTCTCAGCCAACAGAGGCTCGTGTTGAGTAGCAAGTTGCTTTCCGTTTTAGCCGTTTCCTATTTCCTTGCAGAGATAACACTGCTTTGAAGGTAATGCAAAAAATTAAAATTAAAATGGTGGGGAGCCCTCAGAAGGCAAGCAAAAGAGATTCTGACACTGATTTCTGGCAATTGAACAGCAATTGAATGCCTTGAAGGACCATGGCAGCCATTTTTAAATTAACAAGAAACCCTATTATATTCTCCACCCACCCCTTTTTTCGATAAACCCAGATGCTTTTTAGAAAGTGTACGTCAAACCTTTAACTGATACGGTGAGCTGAGTTTTGAATTATTTTTAAGGTAAGGTGATCTTAAAATGGATTTTCCCCTCCCAGCATTTTCCCTTCTCCCCATCAAAAATACGACAGTTTTAGTGCTGCTTTTGGGAATCCTGGCTTGATTGTAGCCCCTCTTCAGGCATTCCAAAAAAGCTTAATCTGAAAGTGTGAGCAGGGGTTTTGACCTAATGATCCTTGGGGATCTCATAGAATTGTGTCACGCTATGAGTCTCTGCTGAGACAATCTGATCAAATGAATGTGCCCTGCTTTTAATTTGTGCCCTGTGATCTATTAGCATCAGGGATTAAGGATAGATGAGTCTGCCATCAATCAAATTCCCTGAGACTCCTAAGGAGGGTAATGATGTCATAGGGCAGAGTCCTGTGAGGTCACAGACTGCTGACTCTTGGAAGATAACAAACGATAGGTAGGTAGGTAGGTAGGTAGGTAGGTAGGTAGGTAGGTAGGTAGGTTGGTTGGTTGGTTGGTTGGTTGGTTGGTTGGTTGGTTGGTTGGTTGGTTGGTTGGTTGGTTGGTTGGTTGGTTGGTTGGTTGGTTCATGGGTATGCTCCAACAGTAAAAGGCAGAACAAAAGATGTGTGAAGACATAAGAAAGGTGTGTGCGGGAAGATCAGAAAAACATAGCATTCCGTTTTTTCCACGGCACAAAAAAATTAAAAAGTTTGGAAAAATAAAACATTTGTGGACTCCCTTATGAATTTTTTTTTTTACTTTTAGGATGGCAAATTATTTCTTAAAGTAATATTTTGAATACATTTGCTGTAAAATTCCTTGATGGATAGCTCACAGACGGGGGTTAAATCCAATTTCTTGGCCCAGCAGGAAAAAAAGACTTAGGAGAAGGCCTTGAAGGGAAGCCCCAGCCTTGCCCGTATGACTGAAATGAAGGTGTCTGCATGTATGTGTTTGTGGGTGGTAAGTCCCAGATTTGGCGAAATTCTGCATTTGGTGAAAAAAAGAACGAAACACCCCGAATGGGTGATAGGAGAACAACTGATAACATCAGTAAGAAGCCAGTACTTTAAGAAACGCTCCTTTTGGAATAGCCCTAATCTTTCTCTCTCTCTCTCTCTCTCTCTCTCTCTCTCTCTCTCTCTCTCTCTCTCTCTCTGTGTGTGTGTGTGTGTGAGAGAGAGAGCTTCTTACATTATTTGCAGCCTGCTTTGCACAACTCAAAAGGGGCAGAAAGAATGAGAACAAATGTAATCCAGTCATGATGAACCGTCACAAAGACTTGAGATTGTGTTTTAAATGTGGCGAGCAGCGTTCAGCGCGTGAGGGTGTAAGCCGTCTCTGGTGCTTACAGGGCGCTTCATTGTTTGTGGGCTGGGAAGCCGATTTGGAGGGTGACAAGCGAACGGCTTTGCAACAAAAAATAAACTCTTCCTTGCTCGGAGACTCAAAATAAGATAAAAATAAAACCTCCACTGGATTTTTCTTTTCCCCAGCAAGAGAAGCCGATGTTATCTGATTTGTCTTCGAAAAGACTGAGAAAGGGCCGCTCTTGCTACTTTTCTGAGGGATGAGAATGTGTCGGTTTGGTGTTGTGTTTACTTGAGACGGAATCACCGGCCAGAAGCTCACAGTTTGTGGACATAGGAATTTGTCTTATTGCAGTTCGGAAAAGTCACTTTTTTCGGACAAGAACTCCCAAGATTTGGTCATCCTGGCTGGGGGATTCTGGGAGCAGTTATGGAAGTCTAGAGTCTTGAGTTCTAGCCATTGGTCCCCCTTGTCTACTGTGAAGTGTGTCGCTTGCCAGGATCTCAGACATTGCTGTGATTTCCACTCTGCTATCTGGAGATGGCGGGGGGGCCTTGACCTCTGACCTTGTGCTTGCATTGCATTTTGTCGGATCGCTGGCCTTGGAATTTTTCTACTTAGACTAGAAGTACCTAGTTTAATGATTAAGACACTTGTGCACACAATGAAAAGTCTCTTGCTGAAGTCTTGCTCTAATTCAAGATCTTTGTGGCAGGAGAAAGCCAAGATTGAACCTCCACATACAACAGATGTTCTACACTGTAGCGTCACAGCCTCTCTGTAAATTAGTCCAGTCACAGATGTTGAACTTGGATCTTGCGGGTTCAGGTAGTCTAGCAGTATTGTGTATACAAAGCTTCATGAACATGTAACCCCTATGAAATATTGTTCAGTCTAAAGGGGTGGCACTAAGAAAGAGCAGGGCTGCGAGTAAGAGATTTGAATCAGAAAGGGTGGGAGAACTGAAGAGGCTGGAGCTGCTGTTTCCACTTGGACTGCTGAGGCCCTTGCCAACTTGGTCTAGGTATAAATTCTATATGTTTGTGTTAGAATGAATCCATGTAATGAATTAATGAATTACATACAGTTGAATTGTAATTTTATTTCAGGGTTTTGAAAATTCCACATGTGGAGCTGAATCTTCTATGGACTGGATACCCAACGCAGTTGAGGAAGATGTATTGGATTTTTGCCTGAATCTGAATTCAAAGGGACACTGGAAACTTTGCAATTCTACAAGCCACTTCTGTATCGGTGCTGTTGCCTACGACATGGGTGCACAAATTGTAGCATGTTGTTGTTCTTATGATTGCCCATGTTGTCTGTTATATAACAGCGAATAAGAAAAGACTCATTTTGTGAAATTGCATTTGCAAGGTTCATCAACAGATGAACCAGATAAGCCAATGGTCCCATAGAACTTAGAAGTGTTACACCACAATATCTGAGGTTCCACCATTTGGCTGTCAATGAGTAAACTCCTCCATAACTTCGACCACTTTCACAGATGTGTTTGGTGGGGACACAAGAGAGAGCCTTCTCTGTGGCTGCTCCCAGAGACTCTGGAACTCCCTCCCACTGAAGGCCAGCCTGGCCTCCTCTTTGCTGTCCTTCTGCAAGCAGGTGAAGAACTCAGCTGCCTGAGTGGGGTCTTTAAATGGATGGTTGTGCCTTCCTGCTTTGAATGGTTTTTTGGTGTTGCTTTTGTTTACTATTTTTAGTGTGATAACGACGTAAGCCACCTCAGGTCCTTTCTAAAGGAGAAAGGTAAAGGTAAAGGTTCCCCTTGACATTCAGTCCAGTTGTGTCCGACTCTAGGGGGTGGTGCTCATCTCCGTTTCCAAGCCGTAGAGAGCCAGCGTTTGTCCGAAGACAGTTTCCGTGGTCACGTGGCCAGCACGACTAGACACGGAACGCTGTGACCTTCCCACCGAGGTGGTATTATTTATTTATTTATTTATTATTATTATTTTTATTGTATTTATATCCCGCCCATCTGGTCAGTTGACCACTCTGGTACCTATTTATCAACTTGCATTTGCATGCTTTCGAACGACTAGGTTGGCAGGAGCTGGGACAAGCGATGGGAGCTCACTCCGTCGCGTGGATTCAATCTCACGACGGCTGGTCTTCTGACCTTGCAGCACAGAGGCTTCTGCGGTTTAACCCACAGCGCCACCATGTCCCTCAAAGGAGAAAGGCAGGGTACAAAATATTTTAAATAAAATAAATAAAAATGTTTGAACATTTTGAATCAACGGAGAAGCTCTACACTTTGGAAGCAAGAGAACATTTACCATCAAATCTCACAGAGGAAAATCAGGTTTATGGTGCAAATTCATTTCAGCTCTAGAGGACCTCCTGGTTGATTCTCTTTTCCAGGGCATCCTCAGATTTTTCTTGCATTTCCAGTTCTGTTTAGGTCAAGCCTCGGACCATCGCTGGGCAGCTTGATGGGTCTAGCATGTGTTTTCGGTTCTAGGAATGTGTCTGCGTCTTCTGATAGCTGTCAGGAAAGAAGAACGAAGGGGTGAAGAGAAAGAGCAAGCTTGCAATGCAGCTGCAGGGAAAGTTTCCAACTCCCTTTTTGAAATAACTTGCTTTTTTGCAGCGATATGGCACAGCCAGTAACATCTGATCTCCCCACCACCACCACACACACACACAAAAAGCCAAAATAAAGCATTTGGGGTCTGTCCTGTTAAAAGGGAAACTTTTGCCTTTGGAACAGAAGAAGGAATTTCATCCCGCCTCTTGGACTTGCCACACGGGTCCACCCAAATTTCATGATCTGGTTTACTCTGACTCAGGCCGTAGAACGACTTTACGGATCATCCCATCCGGTTCTTTCTTAGCCGAAAAAAGAAACAGCTGTGTTTGGAAGAAGGGAATGGGGAATGGGTGTGGTGTGAGAAAGTGGGTGATGGGGATATTCACAGGCTGAAGATCCTCCTTTTTAATCTACTATGTATAACACTTTTAAGTTCCATGGGGCTATTTGCTTACTATGGATGAACCTTGCAAACACAATTTCACGAAACGAATTTCTTCTTATTTGCACTCCTATAGCAGACAACGTGAGCAATTATAACAATAACAGAATGCTACCATTTGTGCACCCAAGTAATTTACAGCTTATCTTAGAACTGCAGAGCCGGAAGGGACCCTATGGATCATCAAGTCCAGCTCATCTCAAGGATGCACAGCGGAGAATCGAACTCCCAACCTCTGGCTTTGCAGCCAAATACTTAAGCCACTGAACTATCCAGCAGGAGTTGCTTGCAGTGTCCCTCTGATTCCCACGACAGACAAAAATCCAGGATGTCTTCTTCAACTGGGTTGGGTGTTCATTACATAGAAGAATCAGGTCCACATGTGGAATCTTCAAACCCCTAAAATAAAATATCAGCTCAATGGTATGCAATTCAAGAATTCACTATGTAGATTCACCCCTCCAATACAAACATATAGGACTTATACCTAAAACAAAGTGGCAATGGCTTCAGCAGTCCAAGAGGCCTCTGGCCTCTTCAATTCTCCCACTCTTCCTGATTCAACATCTCTTACTCACAGCCCTGCTCTTTCTTAGTCCCACCCCTTTGGGCTGAACCAATATTTCATAGTGGTTACATATACAAATGTTGATTTGGAGGAGATAGTCAAGTCAGAGCTTTGCCTACACATCACTGAGAAATGTTTTATCAGCCACAAGTCTGTTTCATGGGTGCCTTGTATAGCGCCTTTAAGACAGTCATTCCCAACCTTGGGTCCCCAGATGTTCGTGGACTACAGAAATCCTGGCCAGCACACCTGGTGGTGAAAGCTTCAGAGAGTTGCAGTCCAAGAATACCTGGGGACGCAAGGTTGGGAACCGTTCCTCTAAGGCAGCGGTCCCCAACGTTTTTAGCCCCGCGGACCGGCTGGGGAAGGCAGGGCACCCCCTGCGCTCGTGCGCATATGCGAAGGAGTGGGGGGGCGCTTGTGCGGGCGTGCACATGCTCATGCGCAAAGGGCGGCGAGGTGCTCAGGGGGCACTCGTGCGCATGTGCGAAGGGGTGGGGGAGTGCTCATGTGGGCGCAGGCACGCGCGTGCACACGCAAACGGGCTGTGCAGGGGGAAGTGCATGCGGGGGTGGGGCGGGAGGTCTGTCTCTGCGGCCCGGTCCGGCTCAGGCCACAGACTGTCACTGGGCCGTGGACCAGGGGTTGGGGACCTCTGCTCTAAGGCACACTGATGCATTTCATGAAACTTGTAGACTATACGATAGCTGAACAAAAGTACACTGTAGGCTTAAGATTTCCTTGAATCTCAGCAAAGTTTACATATTAGTGAGTCGTTTTTCATTATTATCATTAACAGGAGTTGTATAGCACCATGAATGTGTATGACGCCAGAGGAAAAGCCCCCTGCCCCAAAGAGATTTTAATCTATAATTAGACACAGAGAAAACAACAGATGAAAGGGATAGCAGGGATAAACAGAGAAGCTACATCAATGGGGGGAATAGCAGCTTCCCAGTTATAAATAGAGCTGCCTTAAGAAATAAAGGATATCTCATTATCTTCCAGTATTGTTTTGCAAATTGGCAAGTTACAAAATCAGCTTGCATTGTTTGCTGATTTGCTAGTGAGAGCTATACACCAAGCTTCATTTTCATGTTGACTGTGCAAAAATGCATCCTTGGAGTGGTAAGATTTTATCTCCTTCTAATTGTGAAGCTGGTGTCTCATCTGTTTCTGCCCAGGCAAGTATTTCAGGTGTTTAAGCCTCATGGCCAAACAACATAAAAGGTCAGCTAATAACACACTAGTCTCCAGCAATGTTACTTCCTCACAACTGCATTTCTGAACAATCAGACTTGCAAATGAAGTCCGTGTTTACCGACTCATGACCAATCACAAATGAAGCAGGGTAGTTTGCAAAATATGGAGGCAAAAAAAACATGTGCTAGGATAAACAGGAATCTGTTGTCACTTAAAGGAAGTACACTTCTAAATGAGGAACTGAGCTACTCATACAGTTGGTCCCTCAGTTACCAGATGAACTGCAATAAGCCATTGCAAGCGGCTGAGGGACAGAGGTGAAAGTTTCATTTCAAAAGGTGAGTTTTGAGGAGGAAGAGGGAAACAGAGGTGGTAACACGTTTGTTCTAAAGATGCAGTTCCAAGCATATGACAGAAAAAGAATACTGTGGAGGGAGCAGAGGAATTACGGTTCGTGCACTTGCCAGAGTCTGGTGATTACATGCATGTTGTAAGGAATATAATAGCTAGGAGTAACACTAAAACAGGAGGAAAGCGATGACAAACCTAGACAGCATCTTAAAAAGCAGAGACATCACCTTGCCGACAAAGGTCCGCATAGTCAAAGCTATGGTTTTTCCAGTAGCGATGTATGGAAGTGAGAGCTGGACCATAAAGAAGGCTGACCGCCGTAGAATTGATGCTTTTGAATTGTGGTGCTGGAGGAGACTCTTGAGAGTCCCCTGGACTGCAAGGAGAACAAACCTATCCATTTTGAAGGAAATCAACCCTGAGTGCTCACTGGAAGGACAGATCCTGAAGCTGAGGCTCCAATACTTTGGCCATCTCATGAGAAGAGAAGACTCCCTGGAAAAGACCCTGATGTTGGGAAACTGTGAAGGCAAGAGGAGAAGGGGACGACAGAGGATGAGATGGCTGGACAGTGTCACCGAAGCTACCAACATGAATTTGACCCAACTCCGGGAAGCAGTGGAAGAGAGGAGGGCCTGGCATGATCTGGTCCATGGGGTCATGAAGAGTCGGGCATGACTTAACGACTAAATAACAAAAACACTAAAACAAGTCTATGTGTTCCATTCAAGGCCATCCATTTCTCCATTTCTGAAGGAAACCAACTGGTCAGCAGAAGATACCTGAGAACTGTTCTAGCAACTGAAAAGCAAAAAGCTAATGAATGCATCGGGGTTTTTAATGCACTGTTTATTATTCAGGTT
This sequence comes from Intellagama lesueurii, assembly GCA_037013535.1. NCBI lineage: Eukaryota > Metazoa > Chordata > Lepidosauria > Squamata > Agamidae > Intellagama > Intellagama lesueurii. Next base: position 8,412,159 of record JBAJHW010000001.1, on the reverse strand, counting down.
GCTATGTAACACAGATGTCTGCACGAGAGAAGGAAAATGGTAATAAATAAAATACTGACACACACCCATTTTTAAACATAAGATACTTAAATTAACTTTCTGTAGCTGTGGCCATGATTTCTGCAGCTGCTCCACTGCAATTAATACATGTGTTGTAATCCTAGCTGACAACATCCTAGAATAACCAGGATTTCGAAAGAAATTCCGACCAACATCGACCACACCTCTAAGGTTTGATCCCATAAGGGATGGGGGAAAACCACTGTTCAGGTTGCATTCTGATAAGAACATAATACATTTGTTGTTTTCAAATCAATATGCAAACCAGAACGTAGATATCCTTCAGTATGTATACTTTTTGGAAATTTGTGGGGCAATTCTCTGTGCAAAAGATGTGTACAGAAATGCATAGATGATTTTGACCTTACTCTCCAGTAATACATCCTCACATTTAGTGATCTGTTGTGGTTCCTTCTTTGCTGCCCTTCCGAGTTACAGTCTTCAGATTTCCTGGTTGCAATCATCATTTGGATTGATGATTGAACTCCTGTGGAGTTCAATGCCCTCCAATTCTGTGGAGCTTCTTGCCACAGGATGTGGTGATGGCATCTGGTCTAGAGGCCTTGAAAAGTGGATTGGACAGATTTCTGGAGGAAAAGTCCATCGCAGGTGACAAGCCATGATGGGGATGTATAATCATCCAGGCTTAAAAGGAAGGTCCCTCGAAATGCCAGATGCAGGGGAGGGGGATCAGGAGACAGGGATCTAGTTGTCTCGTGTGCTCCCAGAGGCAACTGGTCGGGCCACAGTGAGATACAGGGAGCTGGACTAGATGGGCCCTTGGCCTGATCCAGCAGGGCTCCTCTTACGTTCTTATGATCATCAAGTCCAGCCCTTATCAAGGAGGCACCGTGGGAAATCAAATTCCCAACCTCTGGCACTGCAGCCAGTGACCTAAACTACTGAGCTGTTCAGTAGTTCATCTTAGAATTGCAGGACTGAAAAGGACCCTATACAGCGGTGGTCCCCAACCTTGGGTCTCCAGATGTTCTTGGACTTCAACCCCCAGAAATCCTGACCAACAGAGGTGGTGGTGAAGGCTTCTGGGAGTTGTAGTCCAAAAACATCTGGAGACCTAAGGTTGGGGACCACTGCTGTAGAGCATTGAGTCCACCCCCTGTCAAGGAGGCGTAGTGGGGCACCTGACTCTCAACCTTTGGTTCTGTAGCCAGATTCCTAAACCACTGAGGGCCAGGAGGTAGGAGAGGATCCAGAGCTTGAAACAAGGACTGTAGTCTAAAAAAAAACTCTCCAGTGATACATCCTCTTCTTACATTCTCATGTTCTTATAAAAAAAATCTTTCCATTTCTTCATTGTCAACATTAACATTATGTGGTTCTTCTGTAGTCACATTTTTAAAAAATGTTTAACTGCCATCTTGCTTTTACACTTTCTTCTTTCACCATCATCAATTCAAGAGTCATCTCAGGGCATTGCTCCTTTTTTTGCAATAATATGGTGTCCTTTGCATATCTTACATTTCTTCCAGGAACTTTCACTCCTTCACTTGAATGTAATCCAGCTTTCTGTGTGATCTGTTCTGTGTATGAATTGCACAGATAGGGAGATAAAAGGCACCCGGGGGCTCTACACCACTTCAAACGGGATGTGCATTCAAACCGAGGACTGCCCTCCACAGATGGACATCCAGTCCAATTTGGCACTTCTTACATCATCATAGACCTGAGGGTGCAACCTAATGGACTTCCGTTAGGAACCCTTAGGGAGCATGTTAGAGACAACAAAATATGTTTGCTTTTTCTTTCACAGATCCTAAAATCCTCGTGAGGGGGGGGGTGTTCTCTGTCACAGCAACTGGGGGAAATAAATTCAATCCCACCACATTGCCCAGCCCCTGCTGATTCTGTTCCCTCTCCCCTTGTATTCACTCTGTTTTTATTTCAGCCCAAATATAAACATCAGTGGGGAGTTCTCTCTGACAGAAAGCCCTCCACTCCGCTCTGAAATCCATCTTGAGGAAGCCTCTGCATTAATCTGTTCTTGATAAGGGTTTATTTTTGTTTCCCATTGGATGGAAGTGGGAAGAGAAGAGAAAAAAGAGGCAAGGAAGGGGGAGATGGAAGAGAGAGCGGAGAGAGGAAAACCAGAGGGAGGGCCCTTTGGTCTCAATCCAATCAGTTTCCCACTTATTTGCTTTTCCTGCTCAAGCCAAGGTGAGAAAACTCAAAAGGGCTTTAAGATTCAGTGGGGATCACCTGGGAAAATACAAAAGTTCTTTCATCTCTCTCTCCCTCTTTCCCTTTTCCCCTCTCTCTGTGTTGGGAGAGCTTTGAGCTTCCAGCTGGTCTAACATCCACCCTTCTTGCTAAGAAGGAGACCGCCTGTCACCGGATGGAAGAAAGAATGGTGTGCAGTGGTCAGACAAGGCACCTCGGTTGAATGGGCCATTTGGTGGCTTCTCCTTCCTGGCTCTGTTTATTCACAACAGGAGTGTGGTAAGCGCCCAGAAGTGACGAGGTTGGCCCAAGTGTTGAAAACGTCTTGGAGTGAGGTTTTATATATATATCAAAGGAGGGCTTGCTTCTCCTTTTAATCATTCTGAGAAACAGTCAGAAAGCAACCCTGGGGGTGAGGTCTTTAGCACAGCCTTCTTGATTTCTTGATTTATTGCTTTTCCGCTCCCTCTAAGGCATCGGTGTTTCCTTATCTCTCACTTGCTCTTACAACAGCCCTCAGAGGTAAATCACGAGGAGCCCCTGCTTTGATAGATAGGCAGCTAAGCTTGAGAGATAAATGGCATACCAACTCAGGCCCACCCACAGCCTGGCCTCTGCAGCTGAACTGGGACGCAAGAGGGGGTGCGCCCCCCCCCCCACTCTTGAGCACAGCAGCTCAATTCCCTTCTCTCCCAAGTTTGGACGATCTGGGTCTGGATGCCTGAAGTTATATTTTATCATGTTGTAAACCGCCCACAAAGTCATGACTTTGTGTACCTTGGCTCAACAAACTCTGACACTCTCTCCCTAGATGTCGAGCTGGATAAACGCATTGGCAAAGCAGCGACCATGTTACTAGACTCACAAAGAGAGTATGGCTTAATAAGAAGCTGACGGCCTAGACCAAGATCCAGGTCTATAGAGCCTGTGTCCTGAGCACACTCCTGTACTGCAGTGAGTCCTGGACCCTTTGTGCACGGCAGGAGAGCAAGCTGAACACGTTCCATATGCGCTGTCTCCGACGCATTTTTGGTATCACCTGGCAGGACAAAGTTCCAAATAGAGTAGTCCTAGAATGAGCTGGAATTTTTAGCATGTATACATTACTGAAACAGCGACATCTACGTTGGCTTGGGCATGTCGTGAGAATGGCTGATGGTCGGATTCCAAAAGATCTCCTGTATGGAGAATTAGTGCAGGGAAATCACCCCAGAGGGAGAGCACAGCTGTGATACAAGGAGATCTGCAAGCGGGATCTGAAGGCCTTAGGAATGGACCTCAACAGATGGGAAACCTTGACCTCTGAGCGTTCAGCCTGGAGGCAGGCGGTGCATCACGGCCTCTCCCAATTTGAAGAGACACTTGTCCAGCAGGCCGAGGCAAAGAGGCAGTCCCGAAAGCAGCAAAATCAGGGAGCTGGACAGGGGACAGACTGTATTTGTCTTCAGTGTGGAAGGGATTGTCACTCTCGAATTGGCCTTCTCAGCCACACTAGATGCTGTTCCAAGTCCTCCATACAGAGCACGTTACCATAGTCTCTTGAGACTGAAGGATACCTATGACGATGAAACCGCCCAGAATAGTGTACTGCACTAATGGAGTGGTAAATAAATAAATAAATAAATAAATAAATAAATAAATAAAGAGTGGGTCAAAGGAAATGTCTCCTAGTTTCTAAAACGAACAAGGAATAGGCTGTGCGGTCCCCAAGTTTATGCAAACTCATGAGTGGGTAATACTTTTTATTGGACCACTAAAAAATTAAACAAGTAGGAAACTTTCATGAACAAAATTCACTTCCTCAGGTTAAGCACAACTCCTTCATGGATAATGCAGACAAAATGTAGACAAAAGTCCAAAAACGGGTGATACCTGTCTGTGAGAGATGATCCACATCTTCCTGAGGCTGGGCTTCAAGATGTGTCTAGTTTCTAGGAGGAATTCTTCCATTTGAAGGGTTATCAAGGCAAGGGGGTGGCTTCCCCAGTTGGCATATTTTGAGTGCCACAAAAGGACGACAAATGGTTTGTTACTGCATTTGTTGAAATCGTGCTGACTTGCCTAAATGTGGTTGGTAAACCTACCTAAGGCAGCCTCGTGGAGACCATTATAACTTTCTACTTATACTTCTGGAGACGGAAGAGCTGTTTGATGGATTTTGTACCTCCTCTAATGAAAACGTCTGACAGCCTTGGAGTAGTATATAGGTTGCAAGGATGACACAAAATTGGGTGTAATAGTTAATACTCTGGAAGACAGAAACAAAATTCAAAACGATCTTGGCAGGCTTGAGCACTGGGCTGAAAACCACAGAATGAGATTTAACCGGGATAAGTTCAAAGTTCTACACCTAGGGAAAAAGAAACCGAATGCACAGTTACAAGATGGGGAATACTTGGCTCAGCAATGCTACCTGTGAGAAGGATCGCTGCAGATTGCAAGATGAATATAAAGCGAAGTGTGATGTGGCTTCAAAAAAAGATCGATGCTATTTCAGGCTGCTTTAACAGATTACAGTTTCCAAATCACGTCAAATACTAGTCCCCCTCTATTCAGCACTGGTTAGGTCTCACCTTGAGTATTGTGTCCAGTTCTGGACACCGCACTTCAAGAAGGATGCAGACAAAACTGGAAAAAGTTCAGAGATGCACAACGAGGATGATCAGGGGACTAGAAAACAAGTCCCGTGAGGAGAGACTGAAAGAACTGGGCATGTTTAGCCTTGTGAAAAGAAGACGAGGGGAAGATATGATAGCACTCTTCAAATATTTGAAAGATTGTCATATAGAAGGAGGGGCAGGATCTATTCTCAATCATTCCAGAGTGCAAGATACATAATAATGAGCTTAACTTACAGGAAGCCAGATTTCCGTTGAATATCAGGAAAAACGTCTTACCTGTTACAGCAATACGACTACGGAGCCAATTAGGAGGTGAGCGCTCCAACACTGGAGGCATTAAAGAAGTTAAACAGTCATCTGTCAGATGTACGTCAACATGGATTCCTGCACAGAGAAGCGGTTGGACTCAGAGGCCTTATAAGCCTCTTCCAACTCCATTATTCTATTATTCTATTTTTCTAACCCAGGAGGTGGATGGGATACTGTTTGCTGCTGTGACTCAGGCATCAGAATGTCTTGGGCTGGCACTGTTCGGACGTTAGTAATGATCATGTGCCATCAAGTCAATTCTTACTTACAGTTAGGCTTTTCACGGTAGAAAGTACTCAAAAGTGGTTTACCATTCCTTTCTTCTGGGACTGTGCGGCTGGCCCAAAGCCACACAGTCTGGCTCTTATCAGAGGAGGCACAAGGGGGGAATCGAACTCCCAATCTCTGGCTCTGCATTCAGCTACCTAACTCACCAAGCTATCCAGCCCACTCTTCAGAAGCTAGTCCGCTGTTTTTCACTCCAAGTCTGGCTTGGAAGACCCTTAAGCAGAGAAGCTGAGGCCTTGAAGTTACTCAGTGAGGTCAACATCTCAACCAAAGTTGCTAGTCACAGGATTTCCTGCTATGCTGAGACAGTTTTATTTCTATTTGAATCATCCATATGATTTCTGTGTTTGCCGCTATAAATGAACACGTGTAATCATTATGAAAATTAATGTCCTTTGTTGTCTTCTTGAGTTTTGATCAAGCATTTCCTTTAGCTGAAGATGATTCCTCAGGGGCCCCTTCTCCTTGGGAGAATAACAGACCCTGGGAGTGAAAGTAATGCCAGAAATAAAACAATAATTGAAAATGCTCTTTGCACATGTCCAAAATACTAATGCTTCCTGGCTGGCGACTCTGATTTCACTAATTCATGGCGCTTTTGGTTTGGGATCTTTTCCCCCCCTTGTAGATTTTTGTGGCCAAGATGTCACACTTCTGTATCGTTTGGAAAAGCTGTACGATTCCTTAGGAGTGAACGAGCGGTGTAAACACAAAAACCAAGCCTACGGTCACAGTTGTGCCAAGGACATCACTGCAGCCAAAAGCAATATGCAGTGATGGGCACTGAGTTTTTAGGACGTGCTCCAGGCCTCTTCACAGAGCCATGTTTATTACATTATAGGTAAGAAGGAAGAGAGAGACTGAGAGAGAGGAAAATGCCAAGGTAAACAGCTAAGACTGCTGTATGCAAAGAGAATTCAAAAAAGAAGCTTCTGCTTTGTGAGCTGAAGAGATGTGCAGGGAAAACTTCCAGGTGTCCTTAAGATTTGCAAACATTTGCAAGCTTTGGGGGAAAAAATGCCTTATTCCGGAGACGCTCCGTTGACTTTCTTGGCCAACTCAGACATCTGTGGTTTGGGAAAAGAGATTTTTTTCAAAGAAAACCCCAAAACTGTACTCCTGAGAGAAATGTTGAAGGGCTTTGCATTTATCCTCCCTTTTCCTTTCAGCAGGGTGTTCAAAAAGTATCAAACTTGTCTTTAGCTCAGGAGGGGCCCCGACCAAAAAAAAAGAGAGAAGAAAACAAGGTTTCATTATGGGGAGTTCATAAGATTAGTCAGCTCAACGGCAGGGTTCTTAGAATTGCTTGATCAGCAGCGACCCTTTCCTTGGGCCAAAACTTGAGACCGGGAGAAAGAAGCTTGTGATTTGAAACAGCCTGAACTCAATAGCAGCTCGCTGCTCCTGGGCCAGCTGATGAATACTGGAGAAGCTCCTATTTCTTGACCCAGCATGTTGTTTGTGGAACTCCTTGCCACAGGATGTGGTGATGGCACCTGGCCTAGATGCCTTGAAAAGGGGATTGGACAGATTTCTGGAGGAAAAGTCCATCGCAGGTGACAAGCCATGATGGGGATGTACAATCTCCAGGCTTAGAAGGAAGGTCCCTCCAAAGGCCAGATGCAGGGGAGCGGGATCAGGAGACAGGGATCTCGTGGTCTCATGTGCTCCCGGAGGCATCTGGTGGGGCCACGGTGAGATACAGGAAGCTGGACTAGATGGGCCCTTGGCCTGATCCAGCAGGGCTCTTCTTATTGTTCTTATGTCCTCTCATTCAATCATACTGTTCTGATTTGTTGTTTCTGAGCATGTGCCTGGTTGTGAGGAGGCAACCTGGGACTTCTCCATTTGACATCTTCTGCTCCCCTCTGCATCAGACTTGCTTGAACAAGTGCCATATAACAAGGGCCCTTTTGCTGTGGCACCCCCCCCCCCCCACTTCTCCTGGTGGCCTGACTGGTGCCAGAGTCGACTATCCTGCAGCATGAAGAGAAAACTGCTGGGAATTTTGATAAAATGTTTTCTAAGAACTAAGTTATTCCTTTAGTTAACAGCATATATGAAGAGCACAGAAATGTGGAGAGATCAGCCAAGTCTCCCCAAACCCTCTCTGGTTGCACACAAAACTAGCTCTTTCTGAAGTTGAAAAGTCCCTCTAGATGCATTTTAAAGTAGAAAATGCATCTTTACTCACGGTTACCATCAGTAGTTACAATCAGAAGGGGGGGAAAGAGTAAAATGGAGTCTCCAGACCTGGACAAAACCTCCATGATTGTTTATTGGAGCGTGGTCAGAGGAAGAATAGTCATACAGTATATATACTGCCGGGCCCGTTCATATGGCTGTCAGTTCAATCGGTACATTTCTTGCTATTTTTATCAATTCTGAGGCTACACGTGCTATCTGACATAAATTGATTCATTTGCCATTCTGTTTCTGGGGCCCTGCTGCCCTCAAATTTTCTTCTTCTTTTTAAAACAAGCCTAAGTAATATATCTTTATTTTCCTGACACTTTCAATTGTTAGTCGATGCGCAACCTGGTGGTATATGCTACCTGCAGCCCTTCCTTCCCTTTTTAATTATCACTTCCTGATCCCTTTCTACACTCTCTGTTTATCTTCTCCCCTCCACACAGTTTTCCTTCTGTCCTCCTCATCTTTTCCCTTTCCCTCCTTTACTCACTCGTCCCCTTTTTCCGTATTTCCCTGCATATCCCTTCCTCTCCATTCTTGGCTTTCATTTTTCTTTTCCCCTATGAATAGCATCTGGAGGAGGAAGCAGGTTTTAAAAGACTTACAAAGTATTGTGAAGAGCAGGATTAAGAGAGAAAGAGAGAGAGAGACACTAGTGTGACACCCCTTTCTTTATCCCCTCAAATAGTTCCAAGCAGAAAACAGCCCTTTATCTGCTCAAGCCCTCTGGCCCCTTTCCTTACTTAAAATCACAAGGGTAGGTGGAAGGCTGTCTCCTTCTGAGCAATGAGTTCTTGTTGTTGCTGCTGCTGCTGCTGCTGCAAGAACTTTCCATGGATAGCAAGCGATTTATCGCTAAGTATTTATTTAAACGGTGTTCCGTGTCTAGTCGCGCTGGCCACGTGACCACGGAAACTGTCTACGGACAAACGCTGGCTCTACGGCTTGGAGACGGGGATGAGCACCGCGCCCTAGAGTCGGACACGACTGGACTAAATGTTAAGGGGAACCTTTACATTTACCTATTTATTTAAACACAGTGGCCATGGTGTCCAAAACCCCAACCTGTTCGGAAAATAAATAAATCGACAGCAACGTTCACATGTGCTGAAACAATAAGGATTCAAGTGATACGTGGATTGGTACATTTTTAAAACAACCATGCTGGCAAGCTAGAAAAACCCTGATTGGCTGGCCAAATGAATGGATGTTACCCTTGCTTGATGTGAATGGAAATTTATAAAACGATTTAAATAACAGCAGAATCAATATAACTGGGGTTGTTTCGGCACACATGATCGAAGCCTTAAACAGTAAAAACCTTCTCTGCTGATACTCAGTGTTCGTGCATGGAAGACTGCTAATTCTCCAACAGAAACGTGGCTATTGACTCACAGCTTTTGGAGTTTAAGGATCTTGGCTGGATTTTATTGTGCAGCTTTGATATAAGTCTATAGATCTTAAATGGTTTTACATTTTTTAAAAAATCCCACTACCCCCAGATGTTTTAAATTGGTTCTTGTCCTACCCCAGCCTGAGGTCTTGTGATACAAGAGAGGCCATAAAAAGTCTGCATTAAATAAAAAGAGTATTGGATAGATCAGGCAACATGATGGTGGTGGGATTAGTGGAGCTGTTTCTTATTTTAGCTCCAGGGTTTAGGGCTCAGGAGAGGAGGATAAGAGGCAGCACTTGGGTGTGAGCAACAAAAAAGGTGAACTGCTGGATAACTCAGTGGTTTAGGCATCTGGCTGCAGAGCCAGAGGTTGGGGGTTCAGTTCCCCACTGTGTCTCCTTGACAGGGACTGGACCCGATGATCCCTAGGGTCCCTCTCAGCAGTTCTAAGATTGTTATTATTATTATAAAATCTGTGTATGTGACCAGCACCTTTTCGCTCTGCAACGGGAATGAACAGGAAGGTGTTTCCTTCTCAAAGTGGTGGAGCTGGCAAGCTCCCGGGTCACACTTTCCAAAGACTTGGGTGAAGTCACGGATTCCTCAGCAAACCTCTTATTAATCCCAAACCACCACCACCACTCCCCCAGCGGTGTGTGAAAAGCTGTGCCCTCCGCCCATATTATTGCTTCATGTGTCTGAAGGACCCTTCAAGAGATGCCGGGTGGTCTGTCTACAGTTTACTCCATTCAGCCAAAAGCCACAGAGGAGGAAAACTGGGCGAGCGTTCCAGGGAGGTGGGAGTAAGGCAAGCTAGCCCATCAGCGGGCTGATGGGATAAGTCTGCTGCAATTCCGCAGCTGGGTTTTTCTTGTGCGTTCAGATTTATAGGCCTCGCGGTGTCTTATCACAACCATCCATTTCAGTAATCACAAGTCCAGTCCCATCCCTTAGCCCACGATACTGCCCCAGAAAACGAATTACAGATATTGGTTCTGCTGGAAAAGAGGTTATTTTTTCCCCCTCCTGCCGATGTTGTTCAAATGTTCCTGCGAAGCTAGAAATTATCTCTCGCAAGATAATTGCCTTTGCTCGCTGGCTGTCTAGTCTGTTGCTCGCAGAGTGAAAGAGGATGGAAGGAGCTAATCCCATTGTATTGCAACGCTTCCGAGCCCAAATGGAACCTTGGAGGCTCAAAAGATACCGGAGGTGTTCAAAGCCGGCAATCACCTGCTTTAAAAATCTATAGTGAATGGATTTTTTTTTAAAAAGTGGATTAAAAACTGGGTTTTAAGCGACGGATTGAATTAATGATATGCAAATATACATTACCCCCTCCACACTTTTAGGCAATTATATATTTTTAGTTCTATTTTCTATCTCATCTTTCCTCCAAAGAGTTTAAGGTGGTCCCAAGAGCTTGGGTCCTCTCGCAACAACCCTGCGGAGCAGATCAGCAAGTGACCCAGAGTCACTCAGTGGACTCCTTGGCTCAAAGAGGGCTTCCATTTTCCAAGTCCCGTGCAGTGCTCTAACCACTACACCAAAGCAGAAGAGGCACTCTTCCTTCTGCAAAAGAAACGAGGGAACGCCTATCTTTTTATGCCCTGGAGTTACTATCTTTCATAAGTACTTGCATTGCAAATTATTTTATTTATTTGTTTATTTAATAAACCTCTCTATAACAAAAAAAATCTGTTTAATAGTGGCAACAATGACTATCGAATGATTAAAATAGCAAATAATTTTTAGAATCTTCCTCCCTGATTTATCACTACTCTTTTTATTCTTATTTTGCCCTGTTCAAAGCAAAGCAAAGCATGCCGCTTATATACTGCCCCATAACACTTATATACTGCCCCAGAACTCTCTAGACGGTTTACAATTTGATTATGCTGCGAGCTGGGTACTCAGTTTACTGACCTCGGAAAGATGGAAGGCTGAGTCAACCTCGAACTGGCTATCATAGCCCGTCAAGATCGAACTCAGGTTGTGAGCAGAGTCTGGACTGCAGTACTGCAGTTTAACCACTGTGCCACAAGGCTTCTGGGCAACTGATTCCAGGGCAAAAGGGGGCATTCCTTCGTTTCTTTTGTAGAGGGAAGGATGCCTCTTTTACTCTGGTATAGTGGTTAGAGCTCTTTCCACTTTACAACTGGTATTCCATGGGGTGTGGAGTGATCCTGTTAGCAAACATAATCTTGTCCTCTGCTCGACTACTCCATTCTACTGCCCCAGGTTTTACATTCCAACGAATAGATATTCAGTATTCAATAGCCAGTGGGAGGGGATACATCCACCATAAATGAGTGACTTGTCCCCTCTTTTAAGTTTCAGCCTCTAGATTTTATTTTGCATCTGCAAAAACAATTCATCACACACAGACCCCTTTAGTGGTGCTTCCTTGTTGATGCAGGGATAATCCTGTTTGACTATGTAAGGGGTAGCATGTGGAGAATTAAGATCGCTGTGCAAACAGACTCTGTCACTGCTAACTGGAAGCCTTTGTTAAATCCCTGGCGGAAACATTTCAAGCTAACACAACTGGTATGAAAATATCCTCCCATCCTTTACCCACTCTCTGCTCTCTTCACACCATTATCTTTTGCTGTTCCTTGGCAAGGAATATTATTAAAGTTTGCAACTCATCTGTATTCGAAAGGGTGCCTTTCTCACTACTCCCACGGTTAGCAAAGTCTGTGGAGGAATGAATGAAAATTCACACTCAGCTCATAATACCAACAGCACATCTTCTGTATTATTGTCAGGAAAAAACAATCAGCGGCCACCAGAGCTCAAATTAACTTTTTAAAAGCCAGCAGACAATATCCACCATTCACACTAATCACCCCCTGCCTTCACCATAATTCATCTTTTTCACATGAATGTAAGGGAAACTAACTGTATTTGCCAGAATCCCGTTGCCACAGCTCATTGCAGTTGTTCTCAGTTGAACAGCCATTAACACTTTGACAATTAGCTGCAATTAGCCAAAGCCAAATTAAACAAAACTTTACACGAGCAACAGTAGAACTCCGTCGATTGGATTTCTTCTTGGGAAATGTAAATTTCCTAAACTTCAGGTTTGTGGCTGACATATCAGTAGAGAGTCCCTCCCAAAAAATTTTAGGATTGTTGAAGGTATGAGGTTTTGAAACATTTCAGTATCATTTGAGGTGTCTTAATTCAAGGTTCTATTTGCATTTGAAAATCAGAGATCTGTAAGGATGTTGTGGGACTTTTGAGATGCTGTTGCCCTTCTTCGTACAATGGAATTACAAAAAAAAAAGAAGCTGGACCCAACAATTTTGTGAGAGTTAGAAGTGGAGAGAAACAGTGAGTTGGCAAACATTTCATGAACTGGGTCTTGTAACTGAAGAAGAAATAATTTCATGAAAGAAATCTTTGCCTCAATAGCATCTCTCCAAATAATTTTACAGATATTGCAGACTATTTAAGGTAAGTCCTACAAAATGAGTCGTACATCTTATTAAACAAGCACACGGTGACACTATTATTCTCTCCTTCTCTCTGATACCCTTCCACCCACTCACATTGAAAAAAAAACAAGGTAGTACTTGCTTAAGATATGTTGGTCTGATGATGAAAAAGCATTGGGGACTGCAACACACACAAATGAGAAAAACACACAAACATTTCTCCTGGTGATTTAGTTTTCAAAAGGAATAGTACACTGTGACTGGAACACCTTTGCACTAAGCCACAGAAAGCGTATTTGCTGTGGGTTAGCTGCAAACAGCAGCCATGAAATTAAAAGACGCCTGCTTCTTGGGAGGAAAGCCATGACAAACCTAGACAGCATCTTAAAAAGCAGAGACATCACCTTGCCAACAAAAGTCCACATAGCTAAAGCTATGGTTTTTCCAGTAGTGATGTATGGAAGTGAGAGCTGGACCATAAAGAAGGCTGACCGCCAAAGAATTGATGCTTTTGAATTGTGGTGCTGGAGGAGACTCTTGAGAGTCCCCTGGACTGCAAGGAGAACAAACCTATCTATTCTGAAGGAAATCAACCCGGAGTGCTCACTGGAAGGACAGATCCTGAAGCTGAGGCTCCAATACTTTGGCCATTTCATGAGAAGAGAAGACTCCCTGGAAAAGACCCTGATGTTGGAAAAGTGTGAAGGCAAGAGGAGAAGGGGACGACAGAGGACCAGATGGCTGGACAGTGTCATCGAAGCAACCAACATGAATTTGACCCAACTCTGGGAGGCAGTGGAAGACAGGAGGGCCTGGCGTGCTCTGGTCCATGGGGTCACGAAGAGTCGGACACGACTTAACGACTAAACAACAACAGCTGCAAACAAGCGTGCTCCAGAACTGGAGGCACTCAAGAGAAACTTAGACAACCACCTGGCAGATATCCTTTGATTTGTATTCCTGCATCGAGCAGCGGGTTGGACTTGATGGCTTTATAGGCCCCTTCCAGCTTCTCTATTCTATGATTCGATGAGGGTGAATAAACTGAAACTTAATCCGGACAAGACAGAAATGCTCCTGTTCGGTCAAAAGGCTGATCAAGGAATAGAGATGCAGCCTGTGTTGGATGGGGTTACACTCCCCCTGAAAACACATAATGGAAATGTCATGCCCCACTCTCTCCCCACCTGTTGGTGTGCATCTTCTTTTAATTACAGGTTTTAAAAAGGAATTGCACCTCCACGTAAATAAATAATATAATTATCTTGGAATTTCAGAGCTGGAAGGGACCCTATGGATCACTGAGTCCAGACTCTATCAAGGAGGCCCAGTGGGGAATCAAACCCCCAACCTCAGGCTCTGCAGCCAAAGACCTAAACCACTGAGCTATCCCGCAGTTCGTGCGTGAATGAAGGTACAAAAAAAGAAAAAATATTGAAGACAGGACAGCCATTGAGAGACGAGTGAGAGGGTGGCAAAAAAAAAAAAAAAATAGGTGGGGAAAATCGAGCAGACAAGTGGTGTGAAAAAGGGTTGATCCTGCACTGCCCAAAGCTACCAAACTGGACCAGAAAAGAACCACATTGAGCACCATTTTCAACTGCAGTAGGGCTTGGCGTCATGTGCTATGACTGGAATCGATGCGGATTTAATCCAGTTTTTCCAGAGTGTGTGGTTTTGACCTGTTGTGACTTTATAATTTCACACATTTGCCCCATCAGGGATGTTGGCAAGTCCTAAGCCGAAGTCCAAGACTTTGGTACCAAATCCCGAGTCCCTATTAAAAACAAGCTTTTTTTCCCCAGAAAGAAGGGAGGGGTGGATGCATTCCACGTCGGTCAAGTCTGAGTCATTGAAAAACAAAACCCAAGTCAAGTCCAAGTTCAGTCACCGGTGCAACTTAAGTCCGACAATGTATTCTCGAAGGCTTTCACGGCCGGGATCCGATGGTTGTTGTAGGTTTTTCGGGCTGTTTGGCCCTGTTCTGAAGGTTTTTCTTCCTTACGTTTCGCCAGTCTCTGTGGCCGGCATCTTCAGAGGACAGGAGTCCTATCCCAATGGAGGCCAAGGTGTCGGACTTAATGTTTGTTGTAGGTTTTTCGGGCTGTTTGGCCGTGTTCTGGAGGTTTTTCTTCCTAATGTTTCGCCTGTGTTCTGTCTGTGTTCTCATCTATCCCACACACTACACCAGAACACAGACAGAGTTCTAACTCCTGTCCTCTGAAGATACCAGCCACAGAGACTGCCGAAACATTAGGAAGAAAAACCTCCAGAACACGGCCAAACAGCCCGAAAAACCTACAACAACCATTAAGTCCGACACCTTGGCCTCCATTGCCATCTTTTCTTTGCATGGTTCCTGTCTCCCATCTTTTTCTTTCTCCTCTAAACTGTAGTGTACCTCTTCGGTAAAATAATTTACTGGAGGAATGATCCCGTCCCCAGAACATTTCTGTGTTCTGAAGGCCTCCTTGTGTGGGAAAGGGGGGGCAATGTTGAAGGGGGTCCTTTTGAAATTCCCAGGATACAAAAAACACTTCAGAACACAGCTTTCTCAGGGAATGCAAAATGGCAGCTGCTCCAACCCTCTTCCCCCTTTCAACAGAATTTAACGTCACCCCTGAAATACAGGTGACATAAAACAGTTGCTGGTGAAATCTTGAGATGGGTGAGGTTGCTATTGCTAAGCAGAAGTGGTTTTTGTCCATTCCTGTCAGCTGTGGGGCAGCCCCTATGGGGAAAACATTGCTCTGAAAACCCAGAGCTAGTATAAACCTTCCCTCTAGCTAGCCCTATAGGCTTGAAATTTTTGAAGCAAACAGATACATATTGAAAGGTTGCAGCTGGGTCTTGTGGTCTTCTAGTTTCATGCTAAAGTCATGATGAGAAGGTGTGTTATCTATCCCTCAATTTTTTGAATGTGTTCTTTCAGAAGTCCTTTCATTCTGTTTGTTTATTTGTTTTTAATTTAAAATTTGTAGTTGAATCTTTATTTTAATCTTCATCCAGTCCACCAGGACATCTTTATCCCCAAGAGTGACATTTTGTTGTCGAAGTGATACAGAATTGGACCTGTGAAGTAGACATATTATGACATGGTCTTCTGCAGGGTTGTAGACAAAGCTCAGAAAACACAACCATAGCCATATACATTGGGGGGGCGGGGGGGAAGAAAGGAAAGGAATTTTAAGAGAGGGAAAAGAACAGGATGAAAACATGCCAAAACATCTGTTCCATTTGGCTGATGGAATACGTGCTTGTCCCACATCTAACACAGTGTGATCAGATGGGCATCTGTCCTGCTGTTTTG
Organism: Intellagama lesueurii; assembly: GCA_037013535.1. Lineage (NCBI taxonomy): Eukaryota > Metazoa > Chordata > Lepidosauria > Squamata > Agamidae > Intellagama > Intellagama lesueurii. The sequence continues at coordinate 8,396,364 of JBAJHW010000001.1, read as the reverse complement.
GTCTGCTGCAGGAATGAGCTTGTCCTTTTGCCAAACATCAGATAACATAATTGCTAGCGTGAACAACCCCTTCCCTAGAGCACTCCTTTCCACACCTTTCTAGGTTCCTGTTGGGGGCTAATTTTTTGCTGCTGCTGTAGAATCCTAGAATAATTGAGTTGGAAGGGGCATATAAGGTCATTGAGTCCAACCACCTGCTCAATGCAGGAATCCAAATCAAAGCAGATGGTAGGGTCTTTGCATTCTGGTTCACTTCCAGCACATGCAATTACTGGAAACAAACTAAAGAGGACCTTCCTGCCTTTAATTTGCCAGCCGGTTTCAACTTCCCAATATTGTTAAGTGGCTTTAGCAGACAGCTTAACCACTTCACAATATTGGGAAATTAAACATGTCCTTTACTCCTTCCTGGAAACTTCAGAAGCAAGAAAATAAAGTTATCAATCAAGTTAGTGGTAAAGGACAATCATATAGGCTGTAAAGCCCCCGCCCACTGATACCCAGTGTTCGTGCATGCATGATTGCTATTTTCCCAACAAAATGTATTTAGCCAAAGTGGCATATTCTGTTTGTCCCGTTGAAACCATCCGAGGAAGCGTTAACATTCTCACTAGGTTCAGGAAATAATAAAACATGTAAATATAAACTGTCCCTAAATCCAATATTCTAAAATTTGGATGAGAGTCAAAATATATATTTGAATTGTTTACTGAAAAAATTCTAAATGTATTTTCTCTCAAAGCATACATTTCTCAGAAATTCTCTAGCTCCCCTAAACCATACTTTCTTCCCTTATTCATATCAGAGCATTACTCAGTTAAAAATTATGGGCATATATGAAATACAGGTGAAATTAAAAACAAATTAAAATGTTAAGATAGTTAGATTGTTTTTGACCAGAAGCAGGCGACTTCAATAGCATTATCTCAGCCATTTGCTAGATCTTCTTTTGTACATGTCGTGTAAATTGCACACACATAAATGCTGCATTGATTGAATTTCTCCATAGTCCCAGAAAATTTGTTCTGTATCCAAGGAGCTTCATTTTACTCAATTATTCTTTCATCTCACTACTTTGCTTCAAAGTCTATTAAGTGGCTTCCAGATGGACCAACTAGAGTCTTGTCCTGGTAGGAGACATTCATCCATTTGGCAAGGCGTGTTGTTTTTGCCCTCCATGGGTTTACTCTAGCCTCTTCTGGTTTAATATTTAGGGCTCGAAAGTTGTGCAGAAAAATTGCCCTCAATTTTAGCCATTGTCTAGGGCAGTGATTCCCAACCTTGGCTAACCCGGATGTTCTTGGACTGTGTTTCCCAGAAGCCTTCACCACCAGCTGGGAATTGCAGTCCAAGACCATCTGGGTTACCCAAGGTTGGGAACCACTGGTCTAGGGAATTGTTATCCTTGAAATGGATGAGTTTCATGCTGTATTACCTTATGTCGTTCATTACTTGCCAGCACCTCTCAACGTACCTCTGGAGGGGCAATGCCAGCCAGATAATTTTTCAATGGCGGTAGGTTTCAGGCAGCCAGTAAGAATCCTGCATGATTCATTAAGAGCTGTATCCACTTGTTTGGCATGTGCTGATTTATACCATATGGTGCTAGCATATTCTGCTGTGGAGTGGCATAGGGACAAAGCCGTTGTTCTTATTGTTTGCGAGTGTGCACCCAGTAACTAGTGTGACCCAGATGGCAGTGGAAACAAGGTGACCTGGAAACCACATACCATGAAAACATTACTTTTTTGGACCATAGTTCCTGGCATCCATAATTCCAGGACTTGTTGTCCAAAACAGTAACTTTTTCCAGGGTTTGGCAAAGCCTGGGGGGGGAAGCCTGTTCTCCCAACTGCTGCTCGCTATCTCTGCTTGGCTTTGACGAAGGATAAATGAATCCTTTTCCTTTGTTTTCACACCCACCCACCCTTTCCTAATTATTAAAATCTCTGAATCTTTTTCTTAATTTCTGTGTGATCTGTGAACAAATGTGGAAATTGGAGGAGGTGGTTGTCAAAAAAAACAGACCGAATGAATTTCCCTTCAATTTTTATTCTAATGAAGTGGTTGTCAGCTACCTGTGTATGATGTTTCGATAGATTGTTATACATTATGGCTTTGACTGGATTTTTAGGACTACCGTACTTGTGTTTTTTTGTGTTTTCCACTTCTCAGAATAACATTTTTTTTGTATACTTATTGATCTTTGCCTTAATATTGCCTGTTAATGTTGTAAGATGCCTCCTTCTTCATTGTTCGTAGTTTTAAATATTGTCTTTTAATGATGTTAACCACCCTTCTATACTCATTGTTTACAACTTTAAATATTGTCTTTTGTTATTTCTAAGCCTCCTTGGGTCCTTTTTAAGGAGAAAAGCAGGGAAAAAATATTTTAAACAAATAAATAAATTGTCTGAACCTGGGGATGCTTCCCTTTCCGTCTTCTTAAAATCCCTCCATAGAAAGAAACTTTACGATTTTCCCGACCAATTCCTTGGATCATACCATCTGTCTGTAAATAGGACACACTTCTTGACACCTTGTCCAAAAGTCGATCATGGACCATACAAAAGGAGGAAGACAGAGAGCAAGGTAGCCGCTCAACTGGGTAGAGAGATCTTCTTATCTGTCATTTTCAGCTTGCTGGAATAGTGCAAGGGGTCCAGTTTCCATTTATGAACACATCAAAGCAGTGCAGGCTGACATTCAGAAATGGAAAACCATCAGTCAGCAAAGGGACATATTTCTTTGCTGGGGAAGGATTTAGCTGCAAGAGACAGCTTAATGTCATCAAGGTCATGAAATGGAAGTTAACGATAGAGGAACAGAAGGCGCCTAACCTTTGCATTTGTCAGTTATGAACCTTTAACTGCTGGGGCCAGTAAAAAAGAGAAAGAGAGAGAGATAAACTGAGGGAGAGAATAATATTCTGAATTTGTTTTCGTCCTTCCCCAACTTAGTTTAAATGCATCTGGTACTGGTGTACAATATTTGTTCAAAACCTTATGCATGTATAATCTCTCAAAAGCTTTTCCGTAAAACCATCACCTTTTTCCCCCTTTGAATGGTTACAGTTGTTACTAAGAAACCTACCCTCTCCTGTTTGTGGCCGCTAAATTTATTTATTTATTATTTCCTCTTCTATGCCATTCCTCTGCCTGAGGACACACAGAACAGCGTACAAAACGATGAAAACAATAAGATATGAAAACATACAACAAACATACAATCTGAAAAGATCAGACAGTACATCACCACAAAAAATTGGTGGAACAACAGGTAAAAATAGCATCCAAAAACGGCCTTAAAAGTTCCATCTTGGGAAGGGTTACGGTTGGAGAAAAACTTCAAACTCACCAGTGTGTCTCCTGGATGTTTGCTTCCATCTTTTTAATTTAATAATAATAATAACCTTTGAACTGCAGAGCTGGAAGGGACCCTATTGATCATAAGAGGCCAGCCCCTCTGAAGGAGGCACAGTGGGGAATCGAACTCCCAACCTCTGGACCTAAACCACTGAGCTATCCAGCAGTTTACAAGAATAACCTCCAATTAGGGTGGCTGCTTAGACATTGTCAACAAAAAGCACATATATCACTGAGGAGGAGAAGGAAACGCAGGAGTAAGATTTTTTTTAAAATTAGATCTTCTAATTTATATCTGTTATGCTTGCTTTATTGACTCCATGAAAGTCTTGGACAAAGAGCTTTGATAAAGCCCAACATGGCAAATTGGTGATAAACAAAAGTCTTGATTAGAGATGTAGTCACATATCCATACTGCTGACAAAAATTGCCATGAACATGGAGGATCAGATAAGACATTAAAATGCAAGGTGAACTATGTGTTCTTTCGCCTCTGTTTTTCAATTTATGCTCCAAGAAAATCTTTAGAGAAGCACTTGTTGATTCAAATGAATGTATCATCAATAACATCTGATAGGAGGACAATAAAGTATTACTATCTAACAATTTAGATGGTCTACAAAGGTTACTCAATAATGTCATTGAAATAAGTTTTGGACACCAGTCTAAAAAGGAATGATAAGAAAAACGTAGTTATGGTTATCACTGGAAAGCAAGCAGACCAAGAAATGTAGTTAAGAAATGAAATGTAGAGCATGATGACAAATACATGTACCTTGGAATTTGGATGAATGAATGTTGAGATGAAACCACATGTAGAAGACAAGTGGAGATGGCCCAGAGCAGCCTTCTTAAGATGAAGAATATAGGATGCAGCAAAACCCTAAGTTTGGCTTTGAGAATGTGTGTTACGTGGTATTATATTTTTATTCATAGTGTATAGCATGGAATTATGGACTTTTACACAGGCAATTATAAGAAGGATAAAAATCATTTGACGTGTGGAATTGCCACAGGATAATCAAGAGGAAAACTAATGAATTACTAAAGCGAATGAATGAAGACTAGCAACAATTGTGTTTTGGTTAGAGTCCTGTTTTAAACTGTAAGGGTATGATAATGAGCACCCCGGTTCACCGTGGAACAAGAAGCGCTCCCATTACCTTTTCTCCCTTGGTGTCAAAACCAACCGAACAGTGCTTCCAGAGTGGAAAGATCCGTTAACAGAGGGCTGTCCTTTCCCCCAGAGGCCTCTTATTGTGTTCACAGTCCTCGTATTTTTAGGGGAGGCTCCTTCCGTGTCCCCCACCTAGTCTCCCATCAAGCAGAACAGTCCGAGTCTGGACTCAGTTCATCCTTCGGGAGCTCAGGCATCGAGCACACCAGAATGCTCTTTGGTGAAATTTACGAAGGCAATTTAAAAAGAACAAAGTAGAACGGAACAAGGAAAAAAAAAATCAGGGTCAAGCAGTCACGAGTCTCCCATGTACAGTAATCAAGAACTTCACAAGCAGCAATGAGAAAAAGAGGAAGTCAAGACCATGTCCTGGGATCTCTACCGGTGGGATAAAGTTTGAAAAATGAAAAAAGAAATTCAGAACGAACGTACTGGCTGAAAAATCTCAACTGGTTGTTTGTTTGAAGCTGCCACAACTGAAGTCATTGTAGACAAGATGATGGCCAACGTCCGGTAGAAGGAGAAGGAGAAGAAGGAGAAGGACAATTTTTAAACAGTCATGTAAACCTGGAAATTTTCTTGTTTTAAGAAATCTGCCATAATTTGAGGTCTCAAACTGCAGCTTCCTTTATGGTTTTCATGTGCTGTCAAGTCATCCCTGACTACTTGCAGCCTTGTGAATGAGCAATCTCTAGATTGTCCTGTCCTCAACAGGCCTACACAGCTCTTGCATGTAGCTTCCTGTAGGGCAGGGGTGGGCAATTAATTTCTATAGGGGGCCACGTGAAAAATCTGAACTGTGTTCGGGGGCCGAACCAACTTTACTTAAAAATAAAATGAAACAGTGATGTTATGATTGTTTTTATTTTAAACTTGTTAATCTTCACAAATACTAAAGAATTTTTTTGCGGTATGTTAAAGATAAGCAACTGGCGGCGGGCCGGACAGGAGCGGCTCGCGGGCCGCATGTGGCCTGCGGGCCGCACTTTGCCCAGGTCTGCTGTAGGGAGTCATTCCACCTCATACTGTATTTGGTCTTCCTCTTTTCCTGCTGCCTTCCACCTTTCCCAGGATTATCGTCTTTTCCAGAGAATCCTGTCTTCTCATGAAGCGTCCAAAGTGGGACAGCTTCCGTTTCAACATTCTTTGCCTCCAGAGAGAGTTCAGGCTTCATTTAATCTAGAACCCACTTGTTCATTTTCTGGTAGCCCAAGTCATCCATAAAAATTTCCTCCAGCACCACTTTTCAAACAAATCAATTTTTTTCCCCCGTCAGCTTTCTTTATTGTCCAGCTTTCACACTCATACATGGTGACTGGAAATATGACAGTGTGGACTTAAATCCAGCATTGCTGAAAGATGACTTGAAGAAAAGCAAGGCAAGTAAAGCCAGTTATCTTCCATTCACAAAAATCTAACAGCACCCACAACAATCTGAGTTTTCCATCAAAAAGGCCGTCTTTCTAAGCCTCCCTAATTTTGTTTCAGCAGGAGGTTAATATGGTTCTAATCAGACACAGCCGATTATCTGGGTTTTTTCCCCAAAAGAACCTGTGGTGAATTCAGTTCAATTCCTGGCCCTCTGAAGTATGGAGTGTGAAGGGGGTACTTCCGTTTGAACTATAAGGTTACTCACAAAAATCATTAATTTATTGATCGCTTCGGCTGATCTCCAACTAGACTTGACAGTGCAATTCATTATTATCTGGGACAGGGGTTGGCTCTAAATATCTTCCATTAACTCTGATTTCTTTTCCATATCCTCTGTTGTTGTAAAAATATATTTCTACCTGGCTCACCCAGTATATTCTATTAGAGCAGCACTGGGTGAATCAAGGACACACCAGATTTTAATGACTTTCAGTTTTCTGGAAGCCACAGAGAGAGAAATACATATCTTAAGAGGCAATTAAAATAATAATAATCATCATCATGTGCTGTCAAGTCAATTCTGACATATGGCAACCCTTTTTGAAGGTTTTCCAGGTAGAGAACATTCAGAAGTGCTTTACCCTTCTCTTCTTCTGGGGGCATCCTTGGGACTGTGCAGCTTGCCCAAGGCCACCCAGGCCAGCTCTTTTCCCAGGAGGCCCGGTGGGGGAATCGAACTCCCAACCTCTGGCTCTGCAGCCAAAGACCTAAACCAGTGTGTTGTCCAACACCTAGCAAACACACCCAGCTTCACATGCATTAGAACAGCCACTACAGTGTGATACACAGAAGGCTTCAAGCAGTGTTACAGAGTTGTCAAAATTGGACACACTTTCTCTATGGGGTGTGACTGAAGCCACAGAGCGTGGCACGCCTGAGAGGTTTTGGCAGCCACCGATTTGATGCCATCACTGCAGTATCTCTGGCGGTTCTTTTTTCCTGTCTGTTATGGATGTGGCTCCCCCTATTCGCCTCCCGTCTTACAATCTTCAGGTGGTATAAATCAGTGTTTTCCAACCTGGGGGTTGTGATCCCCAACAGGGTCAGAAAGTGTTTTCAGGGGGTGGGGTGGGTGGGTTGTTTTTTATGCGTTCTAAGCCTTGTCAAATAATTTCTTCCTTGACCTTTCGGAGCGGAATATCAAACATGTCTATGTATGAGAAACAGGCCCTTTGGGGGAGAAAGAAGCCTCTACTTTTTGAGAAGGGACGACCGGCACTATTTTTTACAAAAAAGAAAAACCCAAAATGCCAGCATAAAGATATAATTGGTGCCGCTTCCAAAAGAAAGAGATTTTAACTAGAGATGGGGGTATTCGTATTCGAATACCCCCGTACAGGTGGCATTAACAAGGGTCCAGCCCCATGGGGCCGGACGGTCCACTCACCGATCTGCTGCAGACGTGGACGGCGCGATTCTACCAATGGCTCCACAGCGTGTGATCCGCTCGCCACTCCTGGCAGGAGACGGGAGGACAAGCCTCGATGCAAGGTCGAAGAGTGGCGAGCGGATCGCGCGCTGCGGAGCCATGGGTAGAATTGCGCCCTCCACGTCCACGGCAGATCGGTGAGTGGACCGTCCGGCCCCATGGGGCTGGACCCTCGTTAACGCCACCTGTGCGGGGATATACGTATACGAATACCCCCATCTCTAATTTTAACTATGATATGTCACATCCAGAAAGCCCAAAGAAGGGGAAGAAAAGGAAAAAGAAGGGGGGGAACCCACACAACAAACCCCCCGGGAGAGGGACACAAAAACAAATGGCACCGGTTTGTGCCAGTTTCCAAGGGGATCCTCTCCGCATGAAGGTTTTGCCCCCTCCCTGGATATTTCAATGTCCTTCCACCCCCTGGCCCATCTTTGAAGTCTTTTGCCCTCTTTTATCCCTATCTTTAATCTCCCCCAGCCTGTTTCCTTCCCAGTTTTAAAGTGGTGGTGGCGGAGTCGTGGCAGAAGCAGTAGTAGGGCGAGCAACATCAGAATTCACTGTGTCGCCATGGGGGCCTCTTTATGCAAATATGGCTGTGGGGTTGCAGGTTCCCTGGCTAGTATAAAAGTGGGTCACAACTCAAAAAAAGTTAGAAACCACTGGTATAGATGCTGCCTGCTGCTCATTCTGCCTACTGCTCTCTGGTCTGTAATTCTCACTGTGGTCTTTCTGGCTATTTTCTGCACATCGCCTCATTTATAGAATCTCTTCTTTCAAAAAAACAAAAACCCACCATTACTTAGAATAATAACTATGTTGTGGTTCAGGAAGTCTTCCATCTTGTGGCTGGAGATGGTACAGCATAATACAGACCAATGTAAATCGATTAACATGAACTGATATATTTTAAAAAGAAAATAACACAGAAATACACATCCTTAAGTTTCTTTTGCTACTTACACCATGTTCCAGGATTCTGGGCTTCCCATTTGTGGAGCTATGAGGCACACACAGGTACACACCTGTGGGCTGAAATCGTGTCACACAACTATAGGAGCCCCCTGGTGCAGTGGTTAAACTGCTGTACGGCAGCCAAAACTCTGTTCAAGACAAGGGTTCAATCCCAGGTAGCTGGTTCAAGGTTCACTCAGCCTTCCATTCGAGGTCAGTAAACTGACTATCCAGCTCACTGGAGGGGCAATGTGTAGCCTGCATGATTAAATTGTACACCGCCCAGAGAGTGCTTTGAGTACTATGGGGCAGTATATAAGCAGCGTGCTTTTTATATCACATAAGGCCAGGGTTTTTGCAACTTAAAAATCTCAAATCTCCCCTGCCCGAAGGGTTCTAAGCTTCTCTTAGGGTCCCTTTCACTAGAAGGAAGATACTGGAGACCATGAGGTGGCGTAATCTGTTTTTAATTTGTTGCACGCCACCTTGGATGGGAGAAAGATGGGGCAGAAATCAAGTAAATATATCAATGCATTTGGCCATAGAAGGGAGACTGTGATCTCAGCCGGCTGCCCCAAATGCTAACATCGAAACACCACCTATGATCCGATCTGGGCAGAAATCATCTCTGGTTTATGAAGAGGTGCCAAACGGTTGAGTGTGGAACAGCCTGCATGCAAAGTATGGGCTCTGCTCCATCATCTCCTCCCTATTGTGAGAAAACTCTGAACTGGAGTTAGGATAGATTAATCTGAAGAGATTTATAGGGAAAGGGAATTGTTGTGATTAATTATCACATCTGCAGATACATCCTGTGTTGGGCAAAAAAAGAAAAGCAACAGAATGCCTGCTGGGTTGGTTTATTTACGGACCAGATGTTTTGGCAATTAGAACTCTAACGCCTACACTTCTCAATACCATTTAAAGGAGACAATCACACGTTCCCCATGTGATACTTACATCTTACATACTTACATCTCTGTAAGTATGTAAGGGGAATAATCAAATCAATAAATGGGAACTGGTCCTCCTTCTTTCCTTCCTTCCTTCCTCCCTCCCTCCCTCCCTTCAGCAATAATTAAGTTCCTTTGCAAAAACACTGTGTAGGTTCAGTCGAACTTGTTTTAAAAACGCCTTGAAGGGGTTCATAACAACCTGTTGACCAACAGCATATGTATTGTCACACGCACAAAAATTATAAAGTACTAGCCACAGGAGCATTGACATTTTTTTAAATTGAGGCATAATGCTATAAAGATGCAAATTTTATGTGTTCGTGTTGGTGGCTTCATAATTCAACCTATTTTTGCAATGCATTCAATTTAAATATCTTGTGCTAGTTCTAAACATGTTATGCTATTGTGAATGTTTCTCTTTTTTAGGACTACAGCTTTCAGAAGGGGAATTCTGGGAGTTGTCATCTAAAAAAAGTAAATGATTTGCCATAATTATGGAAGCTGATGTTAAGCTGCCAATACCAGCAATGCCAAGTAAGCACCATTACAGATACTGGGAGGGTATCCCTTCTGAGGTCATGGGTAGAGATGTGCACAACCCAGTTCATCCTGGTTTGTCTCAGTTCGTAAAGGTGGCAACACAGGTGGTGCTGCTCCTCTCCCCCCTCCTCTGGCTCAAACAGCCACTCACCAGGCCCCGCTCGCTTGCTTTTCCCACCTCCTCGGCTGATCTCCCAGTCATGGGCAACAGCATAGACTTCTCTGCCCCGCCCTTTTCTCTGAGTGGCAGATCAGCCAAGAGGGCGGGGCAAAGAAGCCTGAGCTCTTGCCAGGACTGGGAGATCAGTTGAGGAGCTGCCGGAAGCTACCGCGCTGGACCTGGTGAGTGGCTCTTTGAGCCAAAGGAGGCAGGGGAGGGGATCAGCAGCATCTCTGCTGCCAACTTTAAGAATTGGGACAAACCGATTTGTGCCGGTCTCTAATCATGGGTCCAGGATGATCAGTTTGATACTTCATGGCTTAGAGCTACTGGCAGGAGAGGTGATGCTATTGCTGCAAAGCCATCTCCAGATTTTGGCAGCTAATATCCCTATACACAAGGAAGGAAGAAGAATCAGTTAGTAAAAACGGCCCCTTTTAAAAGAAATAGAATCTAGGGGGAAAATAACAGCCTGACGACATGCTACATTAAACACACATTGAACAGCTGTGTCTTCACAATCGAGTAAATCTGGGCTCGCTATTTGGATTGCTTTCGGTGCTGTTCAGTTTGACTCAAATTACGGCATCCAAACGTGTTTTGATTTAGAGCGATCCATCCCGTCCTGTTTTAGAACTGCCCTGCTCCTTTTTGTGCTACAGCTATAGATTTTTTTAATGATTTGGAGCACTCTTGGTTATCCCATTCTGTAGACGCTGCAGGTGGTTAACTTCTACATTTATTAAGAATCATAATTTAAATGTTTGTATCACCAGGTTTCCATGCTGTAGGGTCTCCAGCGCATGAACCAGGCAGTCCACATCCCATCTATAACTTGTCAAAGATTTGGCACAGGTCAGATTCATTGATGTATTGCACAAATACTAAGGAACACAAAGTGCAACGGACAGAAGTGAACAATTACTCAGAGGCATCGGAACTGAGAGACATTCTGTACACCAAATGGTCTACCATGCAAAAGGAAGACCCCACATTCCCGGTCCGACTTGCTGAATATTCCACCTTATGAACCCATCTTCCCTAGTTTTCTCCCCTCCAAAAAAAGGCCTGGAGGCAGGGTAAAGCCAAACACAGATCTAGCGCATCAGCAAGCTAGCACTCGCCTCTTCCAAAATCTGCAACAGAAAGGAGCTTTCTTGCCAAGAATCCAGTTCCCTGGATTTCACTTGGCTGAAACCTCAAAACATTAAAGGAAGCTGGTATTTCCATCTCTCGGAAGCGAAGTACTGAGAAAGGCGCCCACACAATCCGTTCCAATCATCCTCAACGTTCTGTGAGAAGCAGAGGAGGAACAAAAGGGTCAAGATTTTCCTGGCTTAAAAAGCACCGCCTTAACTCTTGGCATGCCGGAGAGGATTACATTATTTCTTAGCTTGAGAGTGAACAAACTTGCCATTCTTAGGTGTGAATATTTATGCATTTAGTCTCTAACTGATACCCCTGTCAGCCTTTGCCAGGTCCCTGGCTCCCTTGTAAGGGAGGGTCACAAAGGCATACACAGAGATTCTTTCCAGCCCTGCTCAAAAGTGCTTCTGACTTAGCTGGATTTAGCAGACATGAGACTGCCTTTTCCAGCCCAGCTGGTAGCTTTCAATCAAGTCAGCGAAGGTGTTTTCCCCTCTCAAAAGGGTGGGTGTAGCCTTAACTCAGGATTAAAGGCCAGCATCCAAAAACTCCAGAATTACTCGTTATGTTTCGGTTCTCCTGAGCACCTTAAAACACGATGCGGGCTGAAGGACCTGAGAGACTCAATAAAATAAAATAAAAGTAATGGATACAGAAGGGAGCTGTACTAGAGGAGCAAAGCTGTGCAACAGTAGAGAAATGCTTTTGGCAAAGGACTCCGTAATGCCAGTGGGTTCACATATGTCAAGTTATAATTAGAGAAAAAACCTGTATGACGTTGTTGTTGTTGCATGCCATCAAGTCACCTCCAATTAACGGTGACTCTACAACTGAGTAATCTCCAAAATGTCCCATCCTCAACAGCCCTGCTTAGCTCTTGCAAACTCAAGTCTGTTGTTTCTTTAGGAAGTCAATCCATCTCATATTTGGTCCTCCTCTTTTCCTGCTTACTTCAACTTTTCCCGGCATTATTGTCTTTTCCAGAGAATCTTGCCTTCTCAGGATATGCTCAAAGTAGGACAGCCTCAGCTTCAACATTTTTGCCTTCAGAGATAGTTCAGGCTTGATTTGATCTAGGACCCACTTGTTCTTCTTTCTGGCCATCCAGGGTACCCTCAAAGCTCTCCTCCAGCACCACATTTCAAAGGAATCAGTTTTTTCCCTGTCAGCTTTCTTCACTGTTCAACTTTCTTATTCATACATAGTGATCAGGAATTATCTTGGTCTTGTCTCGAGTGACACATCCTTTCAATTGATTATCTTTCCTGTCTCCTTTATTGTAGCCCTACTTAGTTTCAATCTTCTGATTTCTTGGCTTCAGTCTACATTTGGATTGATGATTGAGCCAAAGGTATACAAAACCTTTAACTATTTCAATTTCTTCATTGTCAGCATTAAAGTTCTGTAGTTCTTCTATAGTCATGATTTTTGTCTTGTTAATATTCAAGTGCAGTCCTGTACTTGAATATTATTTTTTCTTTCACTTTCATCAGTAGTTGTTTCAAATCAGTGGTGCTTTCTGCCAATAAGATGGTGTAAAGGTAAAGGTAAAGGTTCCCCTTGACATTTAGTGCAGTCGTGTCCGACTCTAGGGCGCGGTGCTCATCCCTGTTTCCAAGCCATAGAGACAGCGTTTGTCCGAAGACAGTTTCTGTGGTCACGTGGCCAGCGCGACTAGACACGGAATGCCGTGACCTTCCCACCGAGGTGGTACCTATTTATCTACTCGCATTTTTACATGCTTTCGAACGGCTAGGTTGGCAGGAGCTGGGACAAGCGACGGGAGCTCACTCCGTCGCGTGGATTTGATCTTACGACGGCTGGTCTTCTGACCTTGCAGCACAGAGGCTTCTGCGGTTTAACCCACAGCACCACCACACTGTGATGGTGTAAGAGGCTGCATATCTTAAATTTTGATATTTCACTCCTCCTTCATCTGAATCTAGTCTGACTTTCCATATGATATGTTCTGCGTACAGATTGAACAGATAAAGGATAAATGCACCGTTGTCTGACACTTTTGCCTACAGGAAACCACTCTCTCTCTCCATATTCTCTCCTAACAGTAGCTTCTTGTCCACAATACAAGTTTTGCATCAGGACAATCAAGTGTGGAGGCACCCCCGTTTCTTTCAGAACAACCCATATCTTGTCACGATCTACGCAGTCAGAGGCTCTGCCGTAGGATATAAAGCATAGACTGACTCTGGAAAACAGAAACTTAACTCATGAGCTTGCATATGTTCTGGAGTTTGCAAATCTTAGCACTAGCTACCAGGATTTGCAGTGATTTTAGCAACTGTAATGGTTGTTCCGCCCTCCTGCTGCTAGTTGTATGCTACACCCAGCTGGCACCCATTGCCTGTGCATAAGGAATATAAGGTAAAAGGGAATTGTATGACTTCCAGTTCTTGGGAGAACATGTAACCAGGTTTCAGATCACACACTAAAGAAAACACATATTTCTTTTTCCCTTCAGACATGCAGTTCCTTCAGAGCTCCATGTCTGAGTAATCAGACTTGCAATTGAAACCCAACTGCATCATGGCTTGTCTTATGGCCTGAGAATCGATGCTGAAAAAGGCCCAGCAAGGTTGCTGGCTTTTGGAGGCTGGCAGCTACTGCAAAACACTGGAATTTATGCCACTCTACAGCTACCCAAAGAGGGGGTTGAAGAAATTTGTTTCTACAGTTTTCCTTATTTCGTAACAGCCAGGTGGAGTTGTAAATTTTGAAGTGATCACAATGAGCATCCCAATAGCCAACCCTCCCCCAATACAGTCCAAAAACGATCAGTCCATATGAACACATGACGAGCAGGTCTTTTGTTAAGCTAATGGATCTCCATTGCCCATTCACGCCCCAAATACTGCATTACAGCAGGGGGAAACTTGCAATAACGTAGTCTTCCTGGGAGAATGAATTTCTCCCCCAGTTACTGTGAAGATTTCAGCTAAGCTTAGAGGGAATGGAAAAACCTAAAAAGGTCTGGAGGTGATGTAATTGTTCGTAAAACTTAGAAAGTCCTGGGGCTTTGGCCCTCCAAGATTTGCTCCACTGTACTATTATATAATGACTATTTATAAAATATAGACTAGAATCTGAAACAACAGCAAATATGAAACAAAGCCTCTTAAATCAACCCATACTTTCTACTGATACACACACACATTAACTACATGTGTGTATATTTGTCTATCTACACATTTAATGTAAGATGATTTTTGTTCCAATAAGCGCTCAACTGTTGCCAATATTTCTTCTAAAAAATGTAACTCCACTAACCTTCCAATATCCATCTGTCTCTCTCTGTCTCTCTCTCTCCAAAACAACGATCAATCTGCATATTAATATAATGTGCCAAATCTTTCAACAGACACTTGCTTATTACTGATTTCAGGTCCCCCCCCCCCCCCCGCCAGCTTGGGCAATTAGCAGTTGAGAGGGTTGTCATTCCTTCTGGATACATATTCCCCTTTTTGCATTTTATGAATGTTTACCCTGTAACTGGGAAAGGATTCCAGTTGCCCACATGATTTGAAAAGTATCCCGCAGGGTCACTTAGTACAATGTTATCCCTGAACGTTCCATCTGCAAGTCACACCCTTGTTCAGAAACATAATAAGGAAGGGAGCGATGCCAGAAGAACCAGCTGCGTTGTCCTACAGGCTGCTAAAAGGTTGGATCCAGATGTCAGCTTAGCAGAGTTCTGCTTATGCCAGAGGATGGGGGTGGGGTGGGTGAAATCCTTCATAATTACCCTGCTTCCTCCCAAAAATGCTGCCTAGCGGATGTGCTCAAGGACGTTCTGGAGCAGTATGTGAGGGGATGGAGAGGGAACCAGGCACTGGGGAACCTTCCTTCCTCCTAATCTTGTGGCGGGTTTTTCCACCGGATTCTGCTGCCTTCCATTCATGGAAGGGATAACCTAGATCGATCTACAAGAGTCATGCTTCTAGGGTCGGTCTGGAGCAAAGAACAAGACAGCAGGTCTTTCCACTTCTTGTACGGAAGCCAACTCAACAGACATTCCAGCAATGGAATGTGAGCTTCCATCACATCTGAAGTCAGCAGGCTAGCTTAGCGGATGCCGGGAGGTTGCATAGCAAACAGCCCTTCTCCTCCGAGACACTCCACCCAAGACAACCATCTTACTCGTCTTGATGGCAGGGCCAATCTAGGACCTTAGACACTTAGATTAGGCAACCTTCAGTCTCAAGAGACGATGGTAACGTGCTCTGAATAGAGGTCTTGGAATAGCGTCTAGTGTGGCTGAGAAGGCCAATTCGGGAGTGACAATCCCTTCCCCACTGAAGACAAATACAGTCTGACCCCTGTCCAGCTCCCTGGTTTTGCTGCTTTCGGGATGGCCTCTTGGCCTCGGCCTGCTGGACAAGGGTCTCTTCAAATTGGGAGAGGCCATGATGCACCACCTGCCTCCAGGCTGAACGCTCAGAGGTCAAGGTTTCCCATCTGTTGAGGTCCATTCCTTAGACACTACATGTTTTAGAATTAAAACTGATTCTTTTTTCTTAGTCTGGGAAATTGTCCTGTTTTTCCCCCCTAGTTCCTCCAAGAGCTTCTTAGATGATCCTATCTGATGCTGATAAGAACATACTGAGTCTGAGTGCAGTGGCTTGGTGCTGAGCATGTGTCTATTGAAAGAAAGGGTGTGGCCACATAGGCATATAGCTCACATTTTGGACTGCTCGTGGCACCGTCCGGTGCAAGCTATTTCCTGCTGGTCACACCACATGTGGGAACAGCACCTCCAGCCTGAACTCAATCCATGCCGAAGATGGAACCTTTCGGTTCAGCAGTACTACTGCTTTTCGGGGGACGGTCTGGAGTGATTCTCCAATGGATGAAGGGTAACTTTAAGGGAAATGGCTCCGGACCAAGCGACCCTTTCTGGCGTGATCAGACTTGCACCTTTCTCTTCATCTGATCACACTAAAAATAAAAAGGACTCCTGGAAATGGTGATTAGCAGAAGAAGGTTTGTCCAGGGTTGGATAAGATAATAAATATTATAAGCTTGCAAAGATTTTCATCAGAATGGATAGGTTTGCAACCATTGCAAAGACATGTGGCATTCTCCCTTTAGGACAATGAAATATCAACAACATCTGGAAGACACAGAAAGAAGGCAGCGCCTGTGAGTATTAATAAAAATGTTCACAAGTAGTTAATTTAAAAGACAAGAATGGAGATGCGATAATTTCATCTGGCTATTTTTCTACCTGCCAGAGTGGGCTAAATAGCACAGTGTGTTAGGGTGGGGAGTTCGATTCCTCACTGTACGTCCCGGGAGAAAAGCCAGCCTAGGTAGCCTTGGACAAGCTGCACAGCCCCAGAAGAAGGGAATGGTAAACCACTTCGGAGCATTTTACACCCAGAAAACCCTGGAAAGGGTGGGTGTAAATCAATGGACTTGACAGAGTGTGAGCACCACCATCCTCATCCAAGGTAGGGGTGGTGGGTAGTCCCCCCTCGATCATGTTCTCCCTAAAACCCAAACTCCTGGAGCTGCTTGAACCTAACTTGATTAAAGGAAGGGGAGGTGGTACACGAAAAGGAAGGGCACCAACCATACCCCATTCCACCAGTCTCTTGGGGAGCTGAGTTACCTCCAGTAATATCCCGTCAAGTCCAGTCTTTTCCCAGTCCCGATTCTCCATCACTGGGGTAAAGGCAAAGGTAAAGGTTCCCCTTGACATTTAGTCCAGTTGTGTCCGACTCTAGGGCGCGGTGCTTATCCCCGTCTCCAAGCCGTAGAGCCAGCGTTTGTCCATAGACAGTTTCCGTGGTCACGTGGCCAGCGCGACTAGACACGGAACGCCGTGACCTTCCCACCGTGGTGGTACCTATTTATCTACTCGCATTTACATGCTTTCGAACGGCTAGGTTGGCAGGAGATGGGACAAGCGACGGGAGCTCACTCCGTCGCGTGGATTCGATCTTACGACGGCTGGTCTTCTGACCTTGCAGCACAGAGGCTTCTGCGGTTTAACCCGCAGCGCCACCACGTCCCATCACTGGGGTAGGTCTGCCCAAAATCTGTTGGTGTCATCGGGTCTTCAGCACAGCCCTGAGCCCCCAATGCCCTTGAGTGAGGGTCTATCCTGCTGGCTGCTCACCCCTGGGTGGAGGTCCCCGGGCCCTCCTGCTGTCACTTCTCATGGTCCTTTTGGCACTAGCGCCTCCGCTGAGTGAGGGTAGGGGCTGATCACCGAGGTCTCCACGGGACAGATTGCAGAGGTGGTGATGCTGGCGGGATGAAGATGGGGGCTGTCCTTTTGGAAACAGGGACCTCTACCCTGACCTTTTTCCAGGGCTTCTGCACATAGGTATATAGTTCATGTCCCCGACAGCACAGACAATGGACCCAGCTCCTCTTCTGCCTCTCCCCATTCCTTGCCTTCAGATCCTGTTGAGTCGCCCATGCTAGTCTCCTCCTCCCATTTCTACTTCTCCTCTTTTATCCCAGACTCCTGCCCCAAGGACCTGGTCCCCATGGCGCAGTGGTTAAACTGCACTACTGCAGTCAAGACTCTGCTCATGACCTGAGTTCAATTCCTGCAGGCTCAAGGATTCTGACCTTCCGAGGTCAGTGACCTAAGTACCCAGCCCACCGTAGGAGGGGGGCAATGTGTACGCTGTATAATTAAATGGTAAACCATCCCAAGAATGTTTTAAGCAGTATGGGGCGGTATATAAGCTGCACACTTTTCTTTTTTGCCCCCCACCTCTTCACCACCCAACCCTGCAGTGGACATAGTTCATGGTACATGTGGTCCAAAATGAATCATGGAGACCCTCCCACCTATAACTTCTCTATAAAAATGTGTAGGCTATGAAGCAGGATAAGTTAAGAGCTTCGTACAGCTGGACCATACATCTTTGTTTGGACTGAGATCCTAGACAGATTTGTGGTTATACACCAGGACGGCCTCCATCAGATTCTTCTAGTTTCTTCCTGTCCAGGCATACTGTTCCGTCTTATCCACTGACCACTGTACATTTCCTCTGGAGATTTATTTTTGTCTTCATTGGACAGGATCCTACTGAGTTTTTACACAGATGCAAAAGAAGCAGCAAAAGCCACAGCTGCTCATAGCTGAGATGCTAATTTCACGTTGGTCTCATACCAGAAATCTTCTCCACCAGCCACGGGATCTTCCACAATTCCTCTTGTGCGTGTATTTTATTGTTCCACTGACAAATGGAGACCCACCTTTTCAGGCAGGCTTTTAACAATCATGACTGAGTCCCTGAATGCCATTTTTAGTTAAGATTGTTTTTTGACATTTTTAATGTTTTCAATCATTCAAAGGTATTTTATAGTTGTATAGTTTAATTGTTATGTTTTTATTGTGTTTTTAATTCTGTTCTTTTTAATGCTGTGAGACACCTTAAGTCCCCTTATTTGGAGAAAGAAAGAAAGAAAGAAAGAAAGAAAGAAAGAAAGAAAGAAAGAAAGAAAGAAAGAAAGAAAGAAAGAAAGAAAGAACGAACGAACGAACGAACGAACGAACGAACGAACGAAAGTCCTGATTGGTATCTGTCAGTCTGGGCCAATAGCTTGATGCAAAAAAATCCTGTTATGTTTAGTGAAAGATATTGATAGCAAGGTTTCTTATTATATGGCCAGCAAGAACAAATGCTGTAAAAAAAAAAAACATCATTTACTGTATTACACTGTTACCATCAAACTGAATAAATGAACTGCATTTCAGAACAACGGCAAGTAGCTACGTATTTATAAACATGTTTATGAAGTCCACAACTTTATATATCCAAACTGTAATTGTTTGAAAAGGCGTAAGGATTTAACATTTTATAAGACAGACGTTTTATGTTTCTATGTATTTTACTACCAGTCTGTCTTTCTGCATTTAGATATTGTTACAGATGTGCTTTGTGGTTGGAAGAAATCAAGTTCTGCATTTTGGAGTGGATGATGTACAGATTTATGTTGGCAATGCATATCTAGATTGGGTGGCTGTTTCACAGCAATGGCAGGCGTGTGTTCCTACCCTGCCGCTAATAATACTCAATTATTCTTTTTTTATACCAATCTCATATTTCCTGGAATGTATTTCTTTAAAATCCCAGAACAGTTTGAGCTATTGTGCTTTAATCAAGAAAGAGAATGTAAACTAATCTCTCACGTCTACACCATGGAGGTGTAATCTTCCACAGAGAAAGGCTGCAACTTATCCTTAGACAATGACAATTTATTTGAGTGTTCAAACCAAGGGAACCACACCCTGCTTGCTCAAACATTCTGGCTTTGAAAGGATGGAGCGAAAGAAATAAAAGAAAATATACTTCTTATGTACTTGAGACACTTTGCTGTCGAACTCAGATGCACGTCATCTTGGTCCACCGGGCACTCGTTCCTTCGCTCTGGCTCCGTCCAGATGAATCACGTCTACCTCCATTTTCTGTTTCTTCTTCTATATTTTAATGATGGAAGATCATGGGATTTCCTGGCCCCATAGAAATTGGCCAGATAGTCAGGTTTCACCCCGACCCAATGAAGGTGCTGAAGGAGGAAAGAAGCATAGGTGATGGATGCAAGAGGGACTCCAAAGACTTGGAAGCCCAGGAACATAAGCCCTCCCGAAAGGGCATGAGCTGGTTGGGTGTGGAAGACAAGACGCCAGCCACAGACTGTGGACGATAGTGGCCCAGGAAGTGGAACTCAAGCTTGGGCTCAGACTGGACTTGGCGTGAGGCTAGCAAAGTTAACCCAGCCCCCCTGTAAGCGATGAGGATGGGGTCCTCCAGGGGCCCAGTGCTTCCTTGGACTCTGTTCCCCTCCTATCCCCCTTCCTTGTATTCTGCAAAGGTTGGGAGTCTAATTCCAGCAGTTCTAAGAGTCTTGAATTCATGGAACCTAATGTCCCCACCCACCCTGCGCAGGGCGGTCAGACTATCCTACTACTGCTTCTCCTCCTCCTCCTCCTCCTCCGTTTATTTTTAAATAACAAAAACATAAATGACAAATATAGTCATAACTCAAATATACAGTGTAACCCACCACCATCAGGAATATATATATATATTCTCATCAATACATTTTAACTTAATTTACATCACGTGGCCCGTCTCTTTCCAAAAATGTAATGATTCTTGTGTTGAGATATAACCTTTATGTTTTGCAAGTACGTGTTCTATATAAGGGTTCCAGATCTCATTAAAACTCTTTTCTTTCAATAATCCTTCTCTAACTTTCAATTCACAAGTTAATTTATCATTAATAGCTAGATTCCACGTCTCATTATACCATTCTCCCAACATCAATTGATTATAATTTTTTTCCAATTCCTTGCAAATATCAATCTTGCTGCTGTTAACATAATAACAATTAGTTCCATTTGTCCTCTATCTAATTGACTGTTTCCAAATATATTTAACAAAGCTATCATTGGACATCTTTGTATATCTTTCCCTAAAATTTCTTTCATCTCATTAAATATAATCATCCATTCCTTCTGTCTCTCTTCACATGTCCACTACATATGATAGTATGTTCCCTTTTCTTTCTTACATCTCCAAAGTATAAACGGTATCTCCAATGATGGACAACTCACTACCACCTTCCCGTTCCATCACCAAACAGCTTTCGCCACTGTTCTGTAGTGGGTTCTAAACCAATAAAGAGCCGCATACGCAATAGTAATTCCACTCAGTTTGCTTACAACACAGGAAAACCCACACACACACACATATATATAAAAAACCCCACCCATAATTAGAGGGTTTTGGACCCTCCCATCTCTATTGGCTAATTGCCCACGGCGTGCTTGCTGATTGGGGGGAAATTATCCTCCAAGGCTATTATCCTAAGGAGCTCAACCACCTGGCTCCAACTAAAACCTGGAGAGGACAACGGTGGAGTTGATCTCAAGACACAACAGCCACCCAGAAGTTCTTCCTAATATTTGGTAGAAATCTTCTTTCTTGTAATTTGGTTCAGGGTCCACCACCGTGAGCCACAGAAAATGGTCTTGCCCCACCTTCAGTGTGACAGTCTTTCAGGTATTTGAGGAGGAAAAACCTCCAAGGGGCACCAAGAATAGTCATGGCATGTGGACGTGAGAGTCCGCTTTCTTCTCTTCCCCCTCTTTCATCTGCTTTCTCGTTGTGCAAACCTAACAATGCTTTTGGACACCAAACTTGGCCTTCCCTGTGAGAAAGGTCTGAACGCAACCCAAATCCTGGAGAGATTAAACAATTGCACAAACCACCCAAATAAAGAAAATAAGCACTTTTGGTTGGTTACACTGCTGAGTAAGATAATGACAACTCCCAACAGAAACCCCTCACAAGCTGAGGCACTGAAGCTCTCACTTCGACTAGCTGCTCTCTGATTTTGCTGGGTTTCCAGGCTATCAACCTCAGAATGTCAACCACTCTTACTGTTTTTCTCAGGACAGGAAGCATGCAGTTGGTTCTCCCTGCATTGCCCTTCAGGTAATTCTCCGCCTCTATAATTTAACATTTCAGATCAGCTGCTCTTGTTTCCAGTGTGGGATTGGCACCTATTTTTGTTTTTGTCATTTTGTACGGAGCCCAGCTTTATGTCCAACCATCTGGTTTTCTCTGGCGTCTTTTAGCGCAGCTCTTCCCCATCCTCATCATCTTAGAACTGCAGAACTGGAAGGGACTCCATATGGCTCATCGAGTCTGGCCCCTGTCAAGGAGGCCCAGTGGGGGAATCAAACTCCCAACCTCTGGCTCTGCAGCCAAAGACCTAAACCACTGAACTATCCAGCAGCTCCTTCACTGGATAGGTAGAAATGTGAGGGGTTTTGTATGCGAAGTGTAGACGGTGCCGGGACCGACACCCCCTTCATGTTTTCTGCAGCCACATGGTCTTTTGTTTATATACTCCAGGGTATTTCTGGTTATTTTTTGTTTTAGCTTTTTTTTTTTTTTTTTTTAAAGAGAAGTCTTTATCAAAGGAACATGGAAACCGCAACAACATCAAAATAATAGTACAGATCTTTCTCTAGAAATCTATAATCTGATAGAGTGCCTTCACACCATTGTAATCTGTATCCGATTAAAATATTGCACCAAAAATGGATGTGGGAGACTGGTGTAAAATAAATCTTGTTATTCTTGTTAAGATAATAAATAAAAGGAAACTATGTGTTGAAAAAAAAATCATCTTGGGAGTGTGGTTGTTTAAGTAATTTGAGTTGGTATGTTAATTTTTCTGTTAGGGCAATGTGCCATATTCTGTTTCTCTGTGCAGGTGAAGATAAATTACAAGTTCTCTTCCAGTTTATGGCAATTTCTGAACACACTGCTGGCCAAAAAAATGACAATCAATTGTTTATGAATTGGCTGTTGGTTTTTGCCTGAAAATAAGGACAGAAGAGGTACCTCTGGCAACCTTATAATTGTTTGCCCTGTGATTAATTCTGTTTCTGAAAAACTCTGGACCAGAAGGACTGACCTATGGGGTCTCTCGGGGATCTGTTTTGTCTCCTATGTTATTTAACATCTACATGAAACCACTGGAAGAGGTTGTCCGGAGCGTTGGGGTTCAGTGTCACCAGTATGCGGTTGACACCCAACCCTACCTCTCCTTGCCACCTAAATCCAAAGAAGCTGATTCAGTGTTTTGTGTCAGTAATGGGTTGGATAAGGGTGAATAAACTGAAACGTAATCCAGATAAATCAGAGGTGCTCCCACTGAAAACACAGGTGCACAGCTTGGGGGTGTTCCTAGATTCATGGATGCCCAGGTTCAGGTGGTGGCCTGGAGTGTCTTTGCACAGTTAAAACTAGTATGCCAGCTACGTCCATTTCTGGAGATCCGATCTGGCCACTGTCATACATGCCCTAGTTACTTCCCTGCTGGATTACTGTAATGTGCTCTATGTGGGGCTGCCTTTGGAAAGTGTCAAGAAACTTCAGCGGGTCCAAAATGCAGCAGCCAGATTGCTGACTGGGGCTGGTTATAGGGACCACATCACCCCTCTGTTACAGCAGCCCCACTGGCTGCCGATCAGTAACCAGGTACAATTCAAAGTGCTGGTTTTAACCTATAAAGCCCTAAATGGCCTGGGTTCAAGCTACCTCAAAGACCGTATCTCCCATTATGAGCTGGCTTGGGTGTTAAGATCATCAGGAGAAGTCTTTTTCTCGGTCCCACGACCTTCAATGGTGCATCTGATGGGGACATGGGAGAGGGCCTTCTCTGTGGCTACTCCTTTGGACTCTGGAACTCCCTCCCACTGGAGGCCAGCCTGGCCCCATCTTTGCTGTCCTTCTGCAAGCAGGCAAAGACCTTTCTCTCCAGACAACCTTTCTCTCAGTGATTGGCTGCATTGAGTGACTGGCTACATGGCTGGTTGCATGAGTGACTTTCAGATGGATTGTTATGCATTACTGCTCTGACTGGGTCTTTAGTACTACTTGTCTTTACCATCTCTCAGAGTGGTATTTGTTTGTTCCCTTTTAGCATGTGCATACTTATTGTTTTAGCTCTAATATTGTCTTTTAATGATTTCAGCTGCCTTGGGTCCTTTTTAAGGAGAAAGGTGGGGTAAAATATTTTAAATACATATGTCCATTACATATGAAAGTATGTACCAACATTTCTTCCACCAGGTTGAGCTGATTTCTTTATTGATAACATAACTTAAACAGAGTGGTGTAAAAATGCCACCTGTGCAGAAGCCTAATGGCTTCTCTTTCACAGCAAAGCTGAAAAATCTAAATTGCTTCGACATTAATCAATAGAGTCTGAGTTACAGTCACCCAACAAATTTCTGCACAGCTGGAAGTCTTCCATCTATTCATTCCTCCATCTACACCATTGTAAACCAATAAAACACCAACCCCACCCCACCCCCAAATCTATGCCTTTGTAAAGATCCTTTCTCTCCCTCTCTCGTATTTTGCCAAGCATAGCAGTAGTTGGACATAACAGCACTGATTGGACAGCATCTGTGATGTCACTAATTGCAAGAAGAAACCATTGCTGCCTGCCCATAAAAGTTTGGCCTTTTTAGAACAATAACAAAAAATTTTTGGAGGATTTTTATTTTCTGAACAGTGTGATGCTATACAGCTGTACTGCTGAAGAACTTGTGTAAGTCTTTAAATTTAAAAAAAATAAAATAAAATACCATAGCCAGACAATGCTCGTTCTTCATATACCACACAATCCTCCCCGCTTTTTACTTTATACTATTTTTTAAAAGAACAAAATCTCTTAGTTTCCTCTCCACCACTACCAGTAGCCAAATGTGCATGTCAGACTCGGTTAAACAGCATTCTGTTTAATAGGAGAGGAACTGGTTTTAAAAAGCTGTATCACCGGTGATGTATTTCCAGGATAGCTAATTCACACGTGCAGGTTCCCCTGTGATGAAGAGGCTGTGTGAGCCAGCCCTGCGAAAGAAAGATTTGGGAAGACAGACGGACTCTGGAGGAGGGAAAGTAAGCATCTACTTCCCTTTACATCTCTCCCTCTTACAGGGACCACAGGCTGTGGGAAGATAGCAAATGCACTGGTTTGCTTTGAAGTTGTCGGTGAAAGCTGACCGATTTCCCATGTGTCAGGACTCAGGATGTGTCTCCTTGCCAGCATTGCCAGCAGTTTGGAAGACACCAGGGGGGAAAAGGATAATTCCCTCTTCATCGGCTACATCAAAGTCTGCGCATCCCTTTCTCATTAACAGATGCTTATTTTGTATGTTTGTTTTCCATTTTTAAAAAGGAATAATCCTTTTTGGACAGTTGAAAGGAACACGCACATTTTCCCTCCTTCTCTATCGTATCAACCGCCCAGAGTAGACCTTTGGTCTAGATGTGCGGGATAGAAATCCAATAAATAAATAAAATAAATATGGTGCCGTTCATTTTGATTTGTTCACCCCAACAACGGAGAAGAGATCTGCCTGGTAAAGACCGGAGTCTGGTCATTCTGTGCCCAAAAGAGGTAATAAAAAAGGGAACATGGCTACCTTCTTGCCGGGGGGGGGGGGGGGAGAAAGAATTGGAAGGGGTGTAGCATAGTGACAGGGCACATACTCTGCACATGGGAAGTCTCACGTCGGCTTGCTCCTGCATCTCCAGGTAGGAAATTCCCAGCTGAAATCCTGCAGACTACGGTTACCAACAGACGTTAGGCTACCCGGAGGAAAAGTCTACCCCAGTATAAGGCAGTTCTCTGTGTTTCTATGTACTTTAAACTCCGATGATGTCAGTAGTCTTGACGCACAAATGGAGATTTACTTGATGCACAAATGGAGATTTTACCCCCATGTTGGTCTTCAGTAGCGCATCTCTGTACGAGACATCTATGCCTGCCTATTGGATGCCTATTACATTGATCGGAGTGCAGGGCGATCCAGAATCAATTCTTGAATAAAACAATATTCAAGATACAAACCCAGGCAGGGGAAACTCATCTTTGAGCCCTTCCCATGAATTGTTATCTTCTCCCACCATGAAGACTCAGGATAGATAAGATGAACCAGGGGTGGGGGGTGGGTTTTCCTATATTATGCATCCAAGATCATATCTCTGGTTTCTCTAAAACCCACTGCAAAAGCCAGAGATGAAAGGTGCCGGGCTCTGTATGTCTTTGAACAACAAGAAGCGATGAGCTGCCATCTGCCCAGAAAGAAGCTCCAGCCTGTCAATCAAGGTCTTCCTAAGTGCCACGGGCTGAACGATACAGATCTCAGTACAGGCGAGAAGCTTTGATGTTCCGGCTGCCAGGCCAGCAGGAACCAACCATCCTGCCTGTTCTTTGAGAAAACAAAGCAAAGGTCTAACCAGTTGTCCAGGTATTAGGTTTACCCTCCCACTTTTTCGGGCCACTTTATCCTGGTGACCTTTGCACGGTGCCTTCTGCTGTTTGCCATCTGCACAGCCTTCGTCTTTTGCCAAATGAAATTAGGTGTGTCCATTTTCTCGACAGATCCGCGCAGGGTGGAAAGGCATGGGGGCCAGCAGAGACTGAAAGACACCTTCTATTTGGCTTGTATTACCACAGTTATGTTTTTTTTATATATAAGGTATCAAAATATGCATTTACCTCCCCTCGAGAAAACACACGTTTGCTGTAGATCCTTCTGTTGATCCTATTTAATATTGCTTGCATTTAGCATTTCTCAGAGTTGGTATTTGTTTGTTCCTCTTTAATATTTCTATCCTTAGTGTTTTTAGCTTTAAACATTGCCTGTTTTATGATGTAAGCTGCCTTTTGATACTCATTGTTCTTAACTTTAAATATTGTCTTTTAAGGATGCAAGCCACCATTGTATACTTATTGATTTTGGCTTAAAATATTGTCTTTCGATGTTGTAAGCCACCTTGGGTCCTTTTGAAGGAGAAAGGCAGGGTAAAAATGGTTTAAATAAATAAATAAGTATTTCGTTCATCCGCATGATGCTGCTACGCTGAAATCAGATACAGAAAGAAGGGTTGATAGCACGATGGAGGCATTCATTCTTCCACCCACAACATTAGGAATGATATGGACAGCCAGTGTGGTGAAGTGGAATGAAGCAAAGCATTAGAGCTCCAGACCTGGGTTCAAATCCCTGCTCAATGTAGGAAGGCCTGTGGGGAGGGACGCTCACAGGGGGGGGGGGACCTTCACAGGTCAAATTACTCATTAAATACCTCACATATCTTGAAAGCTCTATTAGGTTTCTGTAAGTCAGATGCAACATGACAGTGCATAACAAACAACAATGAAGAAAGTCATTATTCTTTCGCATGGCAATAATTGTTTTTGCCATCATTGAGGGAAACATACAGGTCATCGGCATGGCTCAAATGACAGGAAGCACTTCCTCACAAGAAGCAGGGTCAGCTTCATTGTCACAAATCAAATTTCCCCAAGAAGGGACCAGCCTGTGTCTCGTCCCTGTCCATGCCTGTTCTGTCCAGTTTTGGTCTCAATCTGTCTTTCCTTTTCCACGCTGTTTTCATGCTCATGGGCAAGCGCCATGCCATTTTCTTTAATATTTGTTTGCACGCAATTTTCTATCATATACCTATTTTTGTTGGCACTTGGAAAAGTTACTTTTTGGACTAAAACCAGTATCCTGTTCAATGCATAGGCGTGGATGGCACTCTAACAACTGTGCAAACTGGCCACCATGGTTTGATGAAGTACTGGTTGCTCGTGGCCGGGCACACAACCAGCACCTTGTCAGATCAACACAACAACTTTCGCAATTGGAACTCTGTGAACTTAAATTTTGAACAAGACAGTGGCCTAAAATGGTCAGAATCTCCCAGCCAGTTCAGCTACTGGCTCTGATCTCTAGGTCAAAAAGAGGGAACTGTAATCCCAGGATGCAGAAAATATACTGTTCTTTATTTCAGTGTAAAATGGCCAACGCGTTTCGGCCTGTCAGCCTTCTTCAAGGGCATATTTATTAAGCTCTAATTAGTTCTTTCTCTGTTTATTTGATCTGTTACCGGCTCCATTAAATCAGTTCTATCATTTTCTGGTTTCTAGGAGAGTTCATAAACGTCCATAAATATAACTTCTCCTACCTCTGCATTTTTTCCTGCAACTTTCCCCCAACATACTGTACATAGGATTTGTACGTATGCAGATTTTGAGCTCACAACAGTGCATCCCAACATTTGAAAAGCGCACAGTCTAAAGGATAATAGTGTGTTCCCAGCTGCATATTAGTGTGGACAAGGCAAATTAGGATTTCCACGTCCATCCCTAGCTACACTGTTGTGATAGTCATGACATTGCATCTCAGGGTGAAGCTCCACAGGCTGCCCATCTGTTTTCGGACACAATTAAAACTGCTGGTTCTAACCTATAAAGCCCTAAATGGCTTGTGTCCAAGCTATCTCAAGGACTGCATCTCCCTTTATGAGCCTATCCAGCTGTTAAGATCATCAGGTGAGGCTTTTCTCTCGGTCCCACCACCTTCAAAGGTGCATCTAATGGGGACACGGGAGAGGGCCTTCTCTGTGGCTGCTCCCAGACTTTGAAACTCCCTCTCACAGGAGGCCAGGCTGGCCCCATCTTTGCTGTCCTTCCACAAGCAGACAAAGAACTTTCTCTTCAGGCACGCTTTCCCTCGGTGACCGGCTGCCTGTGTGTGGTCATTAACTGGATGGTTGTGCCTTACTGCTTTGAATGCATTTTTGGTGTTGCTTTTGTTTACTGTCTTTTAAGAGTGGTATCTGTTTGATCCTTTTTAGTATTTCCATCCTTACTGTTTTTATTTCTTAATATGTCTTGCTCCGGAGAACAGTAATGATTATTGGAACAGGTTCTTCTTTTAATAGGGTATGTACAGAAGTCTTGAACTAAGGCCCTTTTTAAGGGAAGGAGGAAGCGCAGAAGGAGGACATGAGAACTGGAGACACTGGCTTACACCTTTGAGAGGCAGGAGTTGGGATGATGGGCAGTAGCTCACCTTGTCAGGCAACTTCCATCTTGGACACAGTCTTTGAAAACAATTGGGACTGGTTTTTGGGAGGGGGGGCACTAATTAGTGTTTAATTTTTTAAGTCTTTTTATTCGTTTAATATTATTTTTATATTATTTTTATTTAGATGTTAGGATATTTGTATTCGTAAACAAATACGAATATCCCTGTCTCAGGTACACCTAATGCGGGTCCGGCCCCCAGGACTGGACCGCCCACTCACACATCCCGGCGCCACAAAGGTCCCGCCCTTTCTGCCAATTGCCTCCGCCATCTCCCTGCTCAGCTGGCCACTCCAGGCAGGGGGCGGGAGGATGAGTCTCCCCGCACGGCTGCTGAGTGACCAGCCAAGCAGGGAGACGGTGGAGCTACTGCCACAATTGGCAGAAAGAGCGGGACATTCACGGTGGCAGGACACACGAGGGGATGGGCTGGTCCTGGGGGCCAGATCCACATTAGGTGCCTCTCGGATGGGGATATTCGTATTCATTTACGAATACGAAAAAAGAGATTCCATCTGAACATTAGGAAGAACTTCCTGATGGTCAGAGCTGTCCGGCAGTGGAATAGGCTGCCTCGAAGGGTGGTGGAGTCTCCTTCTTTGGAGGTTTTTAAGCAGAGGCTGGATGGCCATCTGTCGGGAGTGCTTTGATGGACGTTCCCGCATGGCGGGAGGTTGGACTGGATGGGCCTCAGTGGTCTCTTCCAACTCTATGACTCTATGAATATAAATATCCCCATCTCTACTTTTATTCCTTTGGGTTTTGCTTGAGAAGCGTGCACAGACTAACACAGCTATCTCTTCTAAATCTAAGTAGTGTTTGTGTGATCTGCCAAGTGTCGGAAGAAGAGGTGGCTAACGAGAGTAGAAACACCCATGGGGAAAGAAGCTTGGCATGCATTTTCCAGATCTAAGTAGCTTTCTTATTCCAGATTCTTGGGACTGGAAAGATGTCTCAACGGATATGCCCTGAAAAAAGTGGTATTTCCCACCATTGAAAAGGTCGAGATCCTAAGCAGAATTATATTTCCTCAAAACTCAATCAAGGGAGTGCATCGTAAGATCAGAGAACTACGTTTGTGGCTCATAACGTGCCAAGAACTTCTGAAAAGACTCTATTCATTGGAAGAGTGGACAAGGAGAGGGAGAACTCCTGAAAACACTGTGGACAGAATCTTCCCGGATGGTCCACCACAGTTCGAAACAACCATAACTTCCATATAACCCCCATCAACATGTGCCTTCAAGTCAATTTAGACCGATGGGGACCCTTCTCAGGGTTGTCCACATGGTAACCCCCAAAAGCAATTAAAAGGAAGTAAGCAAAGATAAGGTTTCACACAAGGACCAGGATTCTATTGAGTCTAACTACAGAAACAACAGGATGTAGAGCAATTGGTCTTATATTTGTTACTCTTTGCACGTCGCCATGTTCTTGACATCACCATTCATGGCCTCTGTTCCGAAACAAAGGGCCACTGAATTGGGCTGTTCAGAGTGTAAGCTTTGGAGCAGAGACTGGTTTCTCCTCCAACCTCATGCCCTCCAGATACTTCCAACACATTAACTCCAACCGGTACAGCCAATAATCACAGACGATGAGTTTTAGCCCCAAAATTTAAAGGATGTTTGTACAAGTTTGGTAAAATTTGAACCTCTGTAAATAACAATCAAGAGTAACACCTGCACACATACACATCCACGCAAGCCTGTTCAAGCCTGTAGTATTGCTATAACTATCAGGCTTGCCTGCAAGCAAAATAAACTGCAAAGTCCCAATTGGGATCTTTATTCAAACATTACATGTTGTTTTGGCTCTAAATTGCAGGCAGCCAGACACAAAGAAGTGAGAGATTTTGTTGTGTGCTGTCAAGTGGCCTCCAATTTATGGAGACCCTATGAATGAGCGATCGCCAAAATGTCCTGTCCCCAACAGCCCTGCTCAGCTTATAGACTCAAGCCTATGGCTTCCTTTAGGGAGTCAGTCCATCTCATATTTGGTCTTCCTCTTTTCCTGCTGCCTTCCACCTTTCCCAGCATTGTGGTCTTTTCCAGAGAACACTGCTTTCTCATGATGTGACCAAAGTCGGACAGCCTCAATTTCTGCATTTTTGCCTCCAGAGATTGTTCAGGCTTACTGTAAGGGTTAGAAGCCCTGAGCTGAGGCTTTATATATCATCCCATTAGTGCTGGAGCTTTATTCTTGGTGGTTTACAAGCAGTTAAAACCAGAGTAACAAACAGTAAGCACTGAATTACAGCACAAATAGCAATAACAAAAAAATAAAATAAAATCAAAACCAATCAAGTTCAGACTTGATTTCAAAAAAGACCCACTTGTTTGTCCTTCTGGCAGTCCAAGGCTCTCCTCCAGCATCACATTTCAAATGAATCAGTTTTTTTCCTTGTCAGCTTTTTTTTTTTTACTGTCCAGCTTTCACACCCATACATGGTGTTTGTGAATGCAAGGGTGTGAATGAGAGATTGTATGGTGTGAGAGAAGATGAAATTTTTTTTACTCACCATTACAAATGAGTGTCATATGTTGTGTGTTGTGTGACGATTCACACCTCTGTTATAGAGTGAGATTATCCTCGGCCAATTAATGAAATGGCGATTCTTTAAGCAGCTCTGTTTATTTTGATTCAAAGAGGGTCCTGCTGTTTTGTCAAGGCAGCGTCCGATGCAAATGGATTGCCGTTCGTAGACGTCCTTCAAAATCTGCCAACCCAGCACTTCTTTTTAATCACAAGGGCGCAAATCCTTTGCGGCAACACTGTTGTTTAACTACCCTGCCCCTGGGGGATATTTATTAGGAATTCCTGATCTTTGCTGAAGGATTTAGTGGTGCAATTAGACATATCTGGAAGTGGGGCCATGGGATCTAGGCCACAGAGCAAACCTTGACCAAACAGAAGTTGCAAGACACACGTGGTGTCCGATCATTTACTTGTGGGGGGAGAAAAGGAATCACGTTGAGAAAGCAATGGACAGAATTGAGAAACACAAGAGAGAATATCATCACCACAGTTTCCTGAAGTCTAGATCCATCAAGGGTTACCCATTTAGATAGCTAAAAGGAACCCCCAGCTTTCGCCTAATAATATATTGGCATATTACAGGCTTTACATGACATGGTTAGATTCAGATGAGCAAAGCTTAGTGGGGAAAAAGCTTCAATAGTTCAAGACACGTCGACAAGATCGTATTATTGGCAGAAAGCACCAATCACTTGAAACAACTAATGAGGACGGTGAAAGGGAAAAGTGTAAAAGCAGGACTGCAGTTAAATATAAGGAGACAAGATTCAATAACTTTAATAAAGAGAATGAAGAAATTGTTAATTTGTTTAAACCTAGGTTCAATCAACTCATATGGAGGCTAGAGCCTCTTTATGTGTTCATGTCACGTACCATGCTACAGTTAATAAATGTACCAAATACGTTTTGCCCACTTAACAGGCAACATTAAGAACATTTGATGCCGTTAGCATCAGAATCTTCTGCATAGAGTACACTGACAATAAATGTGATGTTGCCTATTATTCTCAACACTTGAAAAGGACTGTGACAGTGTGAAAGGCTTATTTTTTTAGGCTCACTTTGGCTCTGTCAACTCCAGCCTCTACACTGAGACACACAAGGGCATGTATGAAGGAACCAGGAAAAGGCCGTAGGCTTAAGGATGCCTTCCTATATAGACCACAGCGAAGATCACCCATACTATAATATTCCCAGTTACTGTGTGCAGATGTGAAAGCTGGATAAGACAGCTAACAGGGGAAAAAATGATTAATTTAAAACATGATGTTGGAAGAGAAGTCTATGGATATCAGGGACTGCCAGAAAGACAAATAAGTGGATGTTAGATCCAAACAAGCCTGAACAACCCCTTAGAAACAAAAATAACTTGGCTATCAAACTGGGACATACCAAGGGAAAAAAATGCTCAGGAAAGTTGGAGGCAGTAGGAAAAGAAGACCTCACATGAGATAGCTTGATTCAATAAAGGATGAACAGCCTTGTGTTTACAAGAGCTGAATTAACAACAGGAACTTTTGGAGGTCACCAATTCATAAGTTGAATGTGATGTGACAGCACGTAACAACATCAGAGGCTGGGAGCGAACCAGAGGGCAAGTCCTTGACGCGGCCATCTAGCAAGCTTTCCAAGGGTGGTGATCAACTGAGTAGAACACAAGGCTATGAGAACGATCCCATGGTCTCTAGGAGAGCCAGAGGGGCATGGCATTTTGAAGGTCTTCTCCTTGAGTAGAAGAGGAGGTCTACCCTCAAAAGTCTTCTTCTATGTAGATGTGGAAAGGTCCATCCCTGTTACCCCTCTACTGCCGTGGAGTGAACAAAGAGAGGGTATTCTGGAGGT
The DNA here is from genome assembly GCA_037013535.1 of Intellagama lesueurii. Classification (NCBI taxonomy): domain Eukaryota; kingdom Metazoa; phylum Chordata; class Lepidosauria; order Squamata; family Agamidae; genus Intellagama; species Intellagama lesueurii. The sequence continues at coordinate 8,363,372 of JBAJHW010000001.1, read as the reverse complement.
AAGTCTATACAGATCAGGGGAAGCTTTGCATTGTCCAAACATACTTCAATGCAGTGAAAACACAACAGTCCTGGAGACACTCTGTGGGTCTACCTTCCCATCATCCTCTTCCCACCTCCCACCTTGAGGTCATGGGTCCAAATAGGCTTTGGGTTCAATGGTTTCTCATCCTCTCATCCTTTCGATATCACAATAGGACTGTTCTCCAGATGGACCGTATGAAGACAATTTCGCTCTTTAAAAAAAATAAAACTAAGGCTGTCGATAAATGCATCACTCACGACACAGGATTAAAAGACAAGTGTTTATTACAGCATATTGATGCATTATATTAATTTACAAAGCGATATGATTTATATATATTTATATATATAGATATAAAACACAGGTGCTTATGATGTACAATTATAGGACACCAACAGAACTATTAACACGATTTGACGCTCATGCTTTTAACATGCATATTTGTGTGGGTTTTAAGAAAACAAATATTACACAATATATTCAAAAAAAAACCTCCCAGGTTCCACCAGAGTTTAAAGGAAATGGCCAGGACAACTTTCCATTTAAAATATCGTATATTTTCCTGGTTGCTGCAACTCAAAAAGAATATTGTAGTAAACCTAGAAATGATGAAGAAAAGGGTAATCAACTGTTAGGAAAGACAGAAGGTAGCACTTCTTCTCACAGCACATTGATCTAGGACTGTCGCCTCTCCCAAGATATTTCAATGGCACCAACTGAGATCACTTCAAAAGGAGATTAGAATAATTTTAGAAATGCAGAGCAGGAACAGACTTTATGGATCATCGAGTCTGATCCCGGTCAAGGAGGCACAAGTGGGGAATCGAACTCCCAACCTCTGGCTCTGCAGCCAAATACTTAAAACTACTGAGCTATCCAGCAGTTAAATAATACAAATTTATGGAAGATAAAGCTATCACGGTCTCCTAGTCATGGTGGCTAACTAGACAGGTACTACCTCCAATACTCTCAGAGAGGTAGTTTGCCTCTCAAGACCTGTTGGCACAATAACACAATGAGGAAGGGGGCTAATGTCCTGTGTGGACACCCGTAAATGTCTGGTGTGACACTGTGAGAAGCTAGATGTCAGAACAGACAGGGCTTTGGATCAATCCAGCAGGATCCTTCTTACGTTCTTACGGTAGACAGGATGGTGGCGTCTGCATAATGGAACCAGATCACCAACCAAGAAGCAAGAGGGGGGAGTTGGCCTTCCCTAATCTCACGACACACGGTCAAGACTTGAAGTTCACTGTTCAATAGGAGCTGCAGAAACAACAATTCCTGTCATGATCAATTAACCATTGCACTAAGGAACCAAGATGTCAAGCTTGGGAAAGTTACTTTCTGGCACCACAACACCCAGAATCTGCTACCCAGCATGCCCGTGCTGGATAGAGGGGGTGTCCGGGAATTATAGTCCAACAGATAACCTGCCCAAGGTCTTTCTATATGACTATTGCTGTCATACAAATGGCAACTCCAGATGTTTCTACAGTACATGAAATGTATCAAAAGTGCTCCTTGGTCAACTCTTTTTAAAATCTCATTCACAGATCTTAAACTCTTCTCTCTTCAAGCTGGTTCAGGACTACAAAGCCACAGATGCCAACTGGGGATATAAACCCCATTGAACTCAATAGGACTTACTCAGAGTGCAAATGTGTACGACAGTGTGATTAAAGCCCTTCTTTCTCTGAACAAGTGATCCGTTACACTTAAGAAATTTTTTTCAATTTTACAGGATGAAAAAGCAAATGATGCCTGGACATTTTTAAAACACCAGCAGTTAAGCTGGGAAAAGTGAGCCAACTCAGCATAAATCTGGAAGTCTGCATATCCAGATTGCACATAATGGTGTGCACAAAATCACGTAATAATAATTAACTGGCTTTGCAATATAGTTCCCATCATGATTTGATCCTCATCGTGGCTACGATGCATGTAGAGCAATGGCAAACAATCTCTTGGGACCATCTTGATGTCTTGGACTACAACTCCCATAATGCCCAACTGTTACGACACAGTGATTGACCAACATGGAATTGGAGTCCAAGGCGCACCAAGTTGTCCACACTGATGAAGAGGCTGGAAATCTCAGCTCTAAAAGCCCCTTTGCAACTATCTTGGTTCAGAATGAAGCAAACAAAGGAGGTGGGGGTAAAGAGAAAGACCTCTGAATTATCTTCTTCGAACAACCACCTACATGTAAAAGTTAATTATCCAGATCTGTAGATTTAAAACACACAATGTACAAAACTGAAAGGTGTGTGTGTTAACAAAGAGCAAACATGTTTTCTTCTTGACATTTTAACATTTCCCAGTGCTAGAATTAGAGGTTTGTAGAATACAAACAAAATCCTAAAGCAATTTGCCAAACTGATGCCGAACATTACAGTTTAAATTGTGTGTGTGTGTGTGTGTGTGTGTGTGTGTGTGTGTGTGTGTGTTTAAAGCATCTCCTTCGTGCTGGAAATCAAATATTTGAAAATCCCCTTCCAACTGAAAAGACAAAGTTCAACATTTAGAGATATTATTGAATTATTTCCTCTGGATGTGTACCATATTCAGTCTTCCTCTAGTGTTTCACACACTGTCAATATATTGGTCTCATAATGGGCGCTAGAACCTGTTGTTTCTTAAAAACATGAAACACAGAGTAGACCTATTGAAATGAACAGAGTTACTAGTCAAAATTAAGATCAGTACCAGGCTATATTTCTGTCTTGTCTCCATTCACAACAAAGCTCCTTAAAGGGGAAGATCACATTGTATTAGAAGACCATCCCGTAGCTCCTGTTTATGAAGTATTTTTACAAATAATATAGAGATAGAAAGCTGCTCGGTGGTTCAGTTATCTGGCTGCAGAGCCAGAGGTTGGGAGTTTGATTTCCTACTATGCTTCCCGGGAGAAGAGCCAGCCTGGGTGGCCTTGGGCAAACTGCACAGTCCCAGGGCTCCCCCAGAAGAAGGGAATGGTCAACCACTTCTGAGTATTCTCTACCTGGAAGCCCTGAAAAGGGTCACCATAAGTCAGAATTGACTTGATGGCACATGATTCTTAGTTGGCTAGAGAACTCAGTGGTTTAAGTACCTGGCTGTGGAGCCAGAGGTTGGGCATTCAATTCCCCACTAAGTCTCCTGGGAGAAGAGCCAGCATGGGTGGCCTTGGGCAAGCTGCACAGTCCCAAGGATGCCCCTAGAGGAAGGGAAGGGTAAAGCACTTCTGAGTATTGTCGACCTAGAAAACAGTGAAAAGGGTTGCCGTAAGTCAGAACTGACTTGATGGCATATTATTATTATTATTATTATTATTATTATTATTATTATTATTATTATTATTATTATTATTATTATAGAGATAGTTTGCCATGGGTCTCTTATTAAAGAAGCTTGGGGTTCAGTGAGAAGCCTTGAGCTCTGACAGGACAGTATGACCCACATGACTTGTTGAGTGGAAGGGAAAAAGTTAAAATATCCAGAGTAAGTCATTCATCCTTTCCAAAGCTCTGTAGTTCGTAATGATTTCTAAGGGCATCACAGGAGCCTCTACCGGCAGGCACAACTAACAGGAGGATGCTTCCACTGTTGACCAGAGTCTGAGCAAGTTACATTTTTTAAATAACAGTTCCCAGAATCCCTGCATCAGTATGGTGGTGCCAGTGATTTAAGTAACTGTCATTCAAAAAAGTAACTTTTCCAAGTTCTGGTTTAACCCTAATTCCTCAGAAAATTATCTTCGGTTACTCTACTCTACCAGGCTGTGTTTGTTAAGGGAAGGTGAGAGACTGAGAGCTCAGAGTTAGAACAGGTGCAACTCTCAGGTCAAATCAGACAAGATGAGCCAATATTCTTAAACCAAGGATAAATAACTTTCCATGGGTGCCCCAACCTGGGCCATACTGCCATTACTTACAGCAGTTCCCTCCTGTATCATAGAGTAGCTCTACTTCCAAACTGTTTTCTTCTATTTTGGTTTTGTGACTACCCCAGAACCTGCAACAGTGTTCCTGCAAGCAGTGATGGTAAATGGAGGAGAGCAGAAGTCATTCTATGCTATTTTTTATCTACACCTGCCTTACAGAAGTCCATGGGACGTTCTTACAGTCACTGTTCAGTTTTGCATACAGATGACCCCAGGTTCAATCCTAATCATCTCCAGTTAAAAAAAGAGATATAAAATATTGGGGAAGACCTTTCTCTGGAGAAGACACAGAGCTGCACTATAAGAGAGTTGGCAGTACTAGGCTAGACTCACAAATAACCTATCTTTGCTGTAAAGGTAGGTTATTTGTATCCTATGTTTCCATGTGATCCTGAAAATGTTGTATTGCCTTGTAAATTTAAAACAGTAACTGAAATCAGTCAGCCCAGGGTGATTATGTCATTGGCAGGGATGATTTTTTGGGAACTAAATATTTCTTACTTCTGTCCTGAGGCTCCCACGGCTCCTGTGTAATCCCTTTCACCGCCAGGAGTTTTGGGATTAGAGGAGGAAGTCTTTAATTACCAACAACTGCCACCACTGGGATGACTTTACTAGCAGTAATGGTTTTTGTAATTAAATACTTCCTCCTGCCATCTTGCAGCTCCCCCAGTTCCCAACAAGGAGAAGAATCACACAGGAGCTGTGGAAGCCTTTGGACAAAAGTAGGATTTTTTTTTTTTAAAAAAAACATCCCTGATGATATCACTAGCTTTACAAAGATGTAAATTACAGAATAGGACTGTGGGGACATCAGTTGTTAAGAATTAATAAATTAAAATGAACCAAGATATGCAAGACTGAAATCACTTTGCCCCGCTCCAAACCATCTATTGGTCTTTTTGCCAATCCCCACTTGTGTGAACACAGCATATTTCTGCATATAAATGAAGAATTCATTGAAACCAAAGTTGAGGGATTAACATAATGTTCCGTAATCCATCCCCGGCCAAAGAAAAGGAGAATAACCAACTTCTGCTTTGGAGGTCTTCTGTTTCGAAGCATCTGAAGTGGTCACAGTTGGATAGAGGTGTTCTTAATTCCTTTTTTTTCCCCCCCTCAAAACTAGCACAATGGTCTTTGTTTCGCCACTTTAAAGGCACTAGTATCAACCTTACAACATTTGGGAGTTCAAGTGGCATTCTTTAAGCCGTCCCTTTAAAATTTAATTATGTACATTGAACAACAAAACAGCATTCGGGGGAGGGGAGTTATTTACAAAAAGCACCTTGTTTCCTTTAAGTAGGGAAATGTGCGCTTGAGCCCATGCAGGCCCACCAAGAGCACGCCTGCCAGAGAGAGTTGTTTTTGCAAATCAGTGCACAGCTAGAAAGAGCAGCAGCAGCAGCAGAAACCAAGAAGAGGTTCTGCATAGAACAGGGGTGGGCAATTACTGCCTTCCAGATGTTGCTGGCCTTGCAAATCCCATAATCCCCTACCACTAGGTATGTTAGGGATGCTGGGAGTTGCAATTCAACAACACCTGCAAGTTCGAAGTTGTCTACCCAGGGCACAGAGCAAGGCAATTGTTGATCTTATTGCTACTTGGGAATTGCTACCTGTCCAGCAGCAGCTTATGGCAAGCAGAACGGGGTTTTAAGTGACCCAGTAAGGAAGTGTTTGTAAACCGGAGGATATTGTTTGTAAGGCTCTTGACATGCCGCAGGCAACCAAGACAGGCAGGCACAGTTAGGTGAGACCGTAAACATTTTATACGTTATGACCTATGCTCTTTGCAAATCTTCGGCCAGCCAGGCTGGTCGGGAATTCTGGGAACTGTAGTCCAGAAGAGCAACTTTCCCGAGCTCTGCTTGGGATGAGCCAAAAGTCGTAGGTGCACACGCCTTCCCTTTGCCGTGATTTAGGATTCCCTACTCTGAGTCCACCAAGGCCAAATGACACATTATAGTAAACACAGATTGCTCTTATTTTTTCGAAACGTTTCCCCCCCAGAATAGCTGATGCAAGGAAGGCACCATCAGGCTCGGAAAGAGGAAAGGTGCTATGATTCAGCTCAAACAGGCCCTGTTCCACATGTAGCAAGAAGGGAAGCTGCTGTCACAGCATCTTACTTCCATGACAAGGAGAAAGGAAGGGGGTGAGATTTTCCTCAGGGCTAGAGGAGAGTTGGGTGAAACCTTCCTGATCAGCCATCCCACATGTATGCAATTCACTTTTGTTTTTTAGAGAAGAATCACACAACACTGAACACTGCATTTATCATAAATGTGGCCTGACCTTGAGTTATCTCAGTAGAGTACCAGCTTCACCACAGAGTGAAGCTCACAGTCTAACGCCATACACCCCTGCAAGCTTGAAGCATCTAGGGAGGGGATTCTTTGGATTTCCCATAATTCCCCATTCAGGGAGTTCTACCTGACGTACACACACCTGACAGACACCACAATGTGGCTCAGCTGTGAGAAAAGTCCTCAGCTGGGTGGCTCAGAGGCTGAGCTCCACCCAGATTTCGGTTCAGAAAGAACAACACTGGGGCAGGAACAAGAGCTTGGGTGGAGCTTGGCCTCATTAAGCCTCAAAGCCTTCCTGTTTAGGCCTTTTCTCCCAGGCGAGCCACATTTAGGTGTCTGCAAGGTGTGTGTAAGTCAAGTAGGTTTCCCAGAATGGAGAATTACAGGATAGGTCATCCAGAAATATCTGAAAATCCCAGCCCCAGAGGCACCGACAAGCACAAACAGCATATGCCTAGTTACCCATGTCAAGCAGCAAAGTGGCACACTTGCCCTCAAGCCCATCTATCCACCCAAAGGTACCCAGCTGGCCTTTTCAGTTGGCAGCTGCCAAGAAGGGGCCATATTTCAAAGCCAAGAGATCAACCATCAGTGGTGTCAAGGGGAGGATTGGGCATGGCCATCAGGGGGAATGCCAATGGGCCAGACTGGGATTCTAAGATGGTCAGAGGCTCCCTATTCTGACACTCAAGGGCAGCGAGAAAGGTTTGCCACCTCCACTCAACAGCAACACCGGGTCTTGTTGGGCTCATTGCCCTCAACACGCATGCCATGGGTCACCTGAAAAGGCTGCTGGCAACACAAATGACTCTTGACACCCTACTTCTTGCAAGTTAAAGGATCCTGTACTTAGAAAGCGTCTTCTCAGGTGAGGTGGAAGCCACAGGCTGGCATGACCTGCATGGTTTCCGTACGCTGAACAAACACCCCACAGAATCTCCCCAAAACCTGGTGCACATATCTCTTTAAACACATACATGGTCTTCCAGTAGCCATGGGTGTGATGACCGTCAACCTCCCTGCCCCTCTTTATGACTCATGATGTATTTAGACCGTTGTCATCAGTTTGAGAGAGCCAGACCGAAAGCGCAGAATCTTCTTCTTCAGGTTGTGCGAAGCTTTGATCTTAACAAAGGCTTTGGCTGCATTTTCATGGAGCTCAGAAGCGGCAGCCACTGCCTGGATGGGAAGCGTCTGGACAAATTGGGACCAAATGAATCCCCCACTCTCATCCGAGTCACTGGTTGTCGTGCTTTCCCCCACAAACTCCACCCCACTCAAACTAGACTCGCTGTCCCCAAAACAATTGGTGGTATAGTTACTTTTTTCATCCTCGCTCGTGTCCACCACCGTGGAATGGAAAAGGGATTCGCATTCTGCCGAATATTCCGAATCGCTAGCCATGTAGGCGTACGGGCTGTTGTAAGGGTGGGGAACCTGGGAGTAGACGCCAACGGCTTCTCTCCGGTTCCTTCTCGCCCTCCTGAGGGCCTCTTCGTAAGACGCCTCTGCCGAAAGTTTCCAGCGACGATAATCCGCCCGCTTGTGCTTAGGTTTGGCTACCACTGGTTCACGGCCATGGGACCTCAGTGTAGATTTAAGGACACCAGGTGGCCGACCTTGAAGGCCGGCCTCAGGGAGTAGATGGTTGCTTCTCCTGCCTCGCGAGGCCACCTTTTTTGGCTTTTTTAGGGTGTCCAGGTCTTCTGGGAATCGGCACTTTTTGCTGACAGATTTTCCTTTCTCCCTTCCAACTGGCGGTCCATTTTCCAGCACCGTGACAAGGTGGGACCTGTGTTTCGTCATGGAGCTCTTGAGAATTTTGACACTCCTACTGCCCTTGTGGAGTCTGACTGTTTGTGGCTGAGCTGGTATGTACTGGGCATTCACCAGTGACCCCTCTTCCAGGCTCTGGGAAGACAACCCTTCACTCTTGAACTCCAGGGGAAGCCTGGGCTCCTGAGAGGGAGGAGCAGAGCAAGCTGCCTGCATCCCATTGTTTTTAAACAGTATCTTTTTGGGGAGCTGGGTGGCTTTGCTCTCCTTCAGGAGTGTTGTATGGCGACAGGGGCTTTCTTTAGGACAAGCCCCAAAGGATTGGCCACTTTCCTTCATTACATCCGCCTTGGTAGCCACAGAACACCGCGTGGCCTCTGGAGGTTTGATACTCCTTATTGGGTGTTTGCTTTGAAGTTCATGATTAGCATTTGGTGGAAAGGCTGCAGGCAACACCGTCTTTTTGGTCTCCAGAAGCTCCGTTTCCTTTGCGTGCTGCTTTAAGGGAGAAAAGGCACCATTATCCAGGACAGCAGCAGTTCCACCCGATGACGGAAAGGCCTGACTCAAGTTCTTAAGGCTCGAGGTGTTGTTCTGGGTGACAGCCGCCACCTGCCGAACACACAGACTCCCGTGTCTCAAAATCCCTTTGGCAGGGTCCGCGTTCAGGTTTGTTCTTGGTTTGTTAGTCCTCACGGAAGGGGTCTTTTTCTGCACAAGGCTCAAGATGTAACCATCCATCTTCCTGTTGGTCGTCGGACAGGATGCAGCCTGAGAGTTGTGCGGGAGAACAGAAGGGCCCGGTTTCACCGTGTCCAGATCAGGTCCAGGACAAACCCTGACCACACTGTCACTGGCTTTCTCTTCTCCATCCCGTGGAGGGCTGCTGAGGACCGGCAGGAGAAACATGGGACTCTGCACTGCCACTGCATGTAAGGGACTAGGATAACGGTATACGTCATTCCCATTTTTGGACACCAAATCACACTGATATTTTGGGTGTATATCTGCCAGCACGTCAAGGGAATTCGAGTGTGGAGTGGCGGGAGACAAAGAGACCATCCCCACAGTCTGGTCTTCATGCTGCCCCCCTTTGTTATATTCCAGCCAACCAATTAGATCTGAAAGGTAGTAAAAGGAAAAAGAAGTAAGGAGATATTCCGTCCTTAATGGGAACATGAACTTCCGCAACTCAACTCAACCTTCAAAAGGATGTTAACCCTCCTGAAACCAAAATGAAGTTCTGCCTTCTATATTTTTCTAAATCTTTGTAAAACCACAAAATCCAAACGAGACGATACACGGGGACTCAGAGGACGACTACATGGGCTGTTTAGTCTGTTGTTTGAAGCGCTCCAGGGATGGACTGGTGTGCTCTTAAAGACGGCTATCAGATGACATCTTTTGCCAGAGCGCCACAGCCTGGCCCCAGAGCATTCCTCCCCATACCTTTCTGGACCCTGTTAAGGGGTTTCTGCTTTTCTGGTGCCGGTACGAGCGTTCTGGTTTGGATCAGGACATGTGATCTCTGGAACCAATCCAAAGCAAGCCTTCCTCTTTCAATTTGCCAATATGGTGAAGTGGCTTAATAAGCAAGCCCCTTCAGGATCCCTGCTCGGGAGAAATGTTTTAACTGTACGTAGATGACGGCTGATGCGCCACATCACTTATTTTAAAACAAGTGATGTAGCATCAGCAGAAGTCTACCTATAGGTAACTCCATCCGTTATTTAAAAAAGAAATTTAAAATATTTTCCTTAAAGGGCAGGTCGAGAAACTGCCCATGCTGAAATTCACGGCAGTGGCTTCGGCTGCAGGCAGTTTCTCGACTGGCCGTTTAAGACTAAACAGAACAGAACTCAACTATTTATTTGTATTTTATTTGTTCGTTTTATTTATATCTTGCCTTCCTCCCCTAGGACCAACCCAAAGCATACACACACATACACACACCGCTTAAAACACACTAAATTACAATATTAAAACAGACTGAAATATATATATATATATGAGAGCAATAAAGTTTAAATTGTAAACAATTAATAAAAACACACAACAGAAAAAAGACCTGCCATTAAAAGGTCCTGATCACAGGCCACAGGCTTGTTTAAATGTTATTTATTTTATTTTATTTTATTTATATACTGCCCCATCAGTGTGAGACACTATTCTAGGTGTTTTACAACGATAAATAAAATAAATTAAAATAAAATAAGAACATTTGAAAATAAAAATGTTCTTGCTTGCCAGTGAAGGATAGCAAAGAGAGGGTCAGTCTAGCCTTCCTATCAAATGGCGTTCCATAGCAAAGGACCAGCCACTGAGAAGACTTTTGGAAAAGGCTTGGGTTTTAAACTACAGCTCCCAGAATCCTCACCGGCATAGCTATTAGCCCTGAATACAGAAAAACCACATGACCAATCAGGGACTGGAACTTCTCCAAAGCAACCACATGGCTTGCCTGATTGGATGCATGCCTTCTCCGGCACATGAACAAAAGTGCTGTATGTATCACAGGCAGCAAACCTCCACTAACAAGAGTCTGGAAAAGTTACTTTTAAAACCCAGATTCATCCAGAGAGGCTGGAGGATTTCCAAGCTCAGGGGACCCTCAGCTATTCCCAGTCTTGCTGTACCTGCGGACTTGGGACGTCCATCGGAGCTGTTCAGGGAGGCATCCAAAGGGCTGCAGAAGCAAGTGCTGGAGTGGCCGCTCGACAGACACTCGCTGAAAACAGAGTTGGAGGAGTTGGAAAGTGAGCCGGAAGCGCCATCGCTGAGTTCATAAAACCCTATTGAAACGAGTAACAAGAAGAACCCATTAATGGTAGTCATGGTGTGTAGTAAGGAAAAACTTCTTAACTGTTAGAGCAGTACAACAGTGGAACCAATGCACTTGGGAGGTGGTGAGCTCTCCAACACTGGTTAGATTAGGCATCCTTCAGTCTCGAGAGACTATGGTAACGTGCTCTGAATGGAGGACTTAGAACAGTGTCTAGTGTGGCTGAAAAGGCCAATTCGAGAGTGACAATCCCTTCCGCACCGACGACAAATACAATGTCCCCTGTCCAGCTCCCTGGTTTTGCTGGTTTCGGGACTGCCTCTTTGCTTCGTCCTGCTGAACTAGTGTCTCTTCAAAATGGGAGAGGCCATGATGCACCGCCTGCCTCCAGGCTGAACGCTCAGAGGTCAAGGTTTCCCATCTGTTGAGGTCCATTCCTAAGGCCTTCAGATCCCGCTTGCAGATATCCTTGTATCGCAGCTGTGGTCTCCCTCTGGGGCGCTTTCCCTGCACTAATTCTCCATACAGGAGATCTTCTGGAATCCGACCATCAGCCATTCTCACGACATGCCCAAGCCAACGTAGACGTCGCTGTTTCAGTAATGTATACATGCTAAAAATTCCAGCTCGTTCTAGGACTACTCTATTTGGAACTTTGTCCTGCCAGGTGATACCAAAACACTGGAAGAGAGAGGAAATTGGACAAAGCTCTGTCAGATCTGCTTTGACTTGGACTTCCTGCATTGAGCAAGGGGGTTGGACTCAATGGCCTTATAGGCTCCTTCCAACGCCATGATTCTACGATTCTAGATTAAATGGCAAATAATGCAAACGTACAATGCAAATACTTTACACTACAACAGAATATTGCAGCGTGGAGAATTTTGTATTCCATACCCTTCTGCAAGACACTCTGTTCCAAACCTTCTCCTCCAGCTTTAGGAAACCTGAAGGCTCTGTGACATCAATCCTCTACTTTCCAAGGAACCCTGTTTCAGCTATAATATACCTCAAAACCCAAGTCTGCTATTACTAACTATGATACCATTGCTTGATAATGAGAATAAGCTACTGTCCTTCAGCTTGATAGGACACATAACCAAGGTCTGAGCAGAGCTAAAATCAATATTGGGGAATATCTACAATACGTCCAGTCAGCATTCACGCTCCTCCCAAGGGTCTTTGTTTCACCTTGTATGTAAATATTCATCTCAAAATTGGGAAATTATAGTGCTGGAGCCTTATTGACCCTGCTTTCTTTAAATTTATTTTTTTTTTAATTTTGACAAGCATCAAAACACGAACCATCAAACTGACAAATGTGAAATATAATTGCACGCCAGCCACTAAATATGCAGAACCTCTGAGCACTTAACTATCAAATTACTGCCATGTATCAACTGCCATGTTAAATACCAAAACTCAGATACCATCTGATGTCAAACAGCTTTCGAATGTTCAGGCAACAGCTTGCACACATACCGAGCGTGGGGTTCTTCTAATTTTGAAGGAATGTGATTACTTGGCCAAAATACTGAATCTCGGTACCCTATAGATGTATTGGATAACAACACCCATCATGCCTGACCATTGGCTATACTGGCTGATGGGACATGCAGTCCAAAATATACAGTGGCACCAGGATGCCCACCCCTATGGCAACTAATCTCGTCTCTAATTCACATATTACCCTCAGACGTTCTTATCTTCTTCTTTGCCGCCATCTTGATTTTCAGATCTGTTATTTGGTTATATAGATAGATCTTATTTTATATTTTTGGTTTGGGTGGGAGTTGGCTATTGTTTGTATGTTTATTTTTCTGCTGGAAACTGCCCAGAGTAGCAGCAAGGTCACTAGATGGTGCGGTGTAAAAATATAATTAATAAATTAATAATAAATTAACGGGGGAACATGTCTAAAAAAGAATGCCACGTGGTATAGCCATTCATTTCCAATGGTCACATCTGGAATAGGCAGAGCCTCCTTCCGCCAACCCAAATGGTATGCCCATAGCAAACTTAGATGTGTTTTTTTTTTCATCCCAAGGAGAGGAAGAGTACCACTGCAGCATCTCCTTTTGCCTTTTCTCTCCACAGCCACTACTGTCCCTGACTAAAATGACTAAACTGGTACAATGGTACTTTGGATGTACCATGAAAAGGCAAGACAATCATGCCGGGAAAAGTGGAAGGTGGCAGGAAAAAAGGAAGACCAAATCTGAGATGGATTGACTCAACTTGGTGTGTTTAGCTTAACGAAGAGAAGACGGAGGGGAGACATGAGAGTCCTCTTCCAATCTCTGAAGGGTTGCCACAGGGAAGAGGGCATCGATTTATTCTCCATTGTGCCTGAGGGTAGGACAAGAACCCATGGGTGGAAACTCGTCAGAGGGAGATCCAACCTGGAAATAAGGAGGAATTTCCTGACGGTGAGAACCATTAAGCTTGCCTCCCGAGGTGGTGGGTGCCCCATCGCTGGAAGTTTTCAAGAAAAGATTGGACAGCCATGTGTCCGGGAGGGTATGAGGTCCGGGATGGTATGAGGTCTCCTGCCTTGGGCAGGGGGGTTGGACTAGAAGACCTCCAAGGTCCCTTCCAACCCTACGACGATTCTATGATCCTAATAAAGGAAATCACAGCCTTGCCTCAAGACCTGATCAGGGATATTAATCACAGGACTTTTTGGAGGTCATGAATTTGCTGTAAGTTGGAAGAATTATACAGTTTTTGCCTGCAGCTGAGAAGAGGAAGACTCTAAAAGAAACAATAACCAATTTTGGGGGTGGGTAGGAAGGAACATTGCAGAAACCCCCCTTTCATTTTTCATTGAATAAAAACTTACGTGTTTTTGTTTTCTTTTACAAAGAGGGAGTGAGAATCAGTGATTCTTTTCGTGCATAGAAGATAAGGCCACAAAATGGGCCAAAATGGAGCTTTGAAGCTCCAGCTCATTGTCGTGGTTGTCAAAACAGAAGACCAGTACAAGCACGGACAGGCTTCTATATACGTTCTTTAAGAAGGTTGCGAGTGAACACTCCATCCACGCTCTACGAAACCCAGAACTTGGTGAAATTAGAAAGTTGGGCTATTTCCAAGAATCCCTCACCAATGCAGACTGGCTAGGGGGTTCTGGAATTTGTAGTCCAAAAGGGTGATTTTTCTGAGCTTTGATGTGCGCTGATGTTAGGAACCAGAGCAACACATGCTTGATAACTGCATCGTAACTGCGTCAGTGTCTTCTAATAAATATCCCTTCCTTGTTCTAACAGTATTGTGGCTTCCCATTCAGTGCCGTCATGCCTCTATTCTGCCTTCTTTGCCATCTTGATATAAACTACCTCTTCTTTGGATGGGAATATTTGGATTTTCTTGACCCTAATTCTCCATTTGGGGAACTCTATCTGAAGCACCGGGGGGGGGGGGGCTACATTGGAGGGCTTTGAGGCTTAGTGAGGCCTAGTTCTGCTCAAGTGTCCTGTTCAGAAAGAAAACTCGCAGGTAGGGATGGCCATGAATACGTCATGTTCAGTGCTTCAAAGCCCTGCCTCCTCAGGTAGGCACCCACTCAGAGGCAGTGCCCCAGCTTCCTTGCTCCACCTCCTCTGGGAGCTGCCTCTGAGTGGGCGCCTGCCTGAGGAGGTAGGGCTGGGAAGTGCCAAACATCGGTTTGGACAAGAAACGAACCGGCACGAAGCGCCAATGCAGCAATTCGTGCCCATCTCTACTCGTGGGTAGCAACAGGACACTTGGGTGGAGCTTGGCCTCTCTAAACCTCAAAACCTTCCAATATAAGGCTTTCTCCCAGGTACCTCACATTTAGGTATCTGTAAGGTGCCTAAAAACTAAGATCATGGCCACCGGACCCATCACCTCCTGGCAAATAGAAGGGGAAGATATGGAGGCAGTGACAGATGTTACTTTCTTGGGCTCCATGATCACTGCAGATGGTGACAGCAGCCACGAAATTAAAAGACGCCTGCTTCTTGGGAGGAAAGCGATGAGAAACCTAGACAGCATCTTAAAAAGCAGAGACATCACCTTGCCGACAAAGGTCCGCATAGTCCAAGCTATGGTTTTTCCAGTAGCAATGTATGGAAGTGAGAGCTGGACTATAAAGAAGGCTGACCGCCGAAGAATTGATGCTTTTGAAATGTGGTGCTGGAGGAGACTCTTGAGAGTCCCCTGGACTGCAAGGAGAACAAACCAATCCATTCTGAAGGAAATCAACCCGGAGTGCTCACTGGAAGGACAGATCCTGAAGCTGAGGCTCCAGTACTTTGGCCATCTCATGAGAAGAGAAGACTCCCTGGAAAAGACCCTGATGGGAAAGTGTGAAGGCAAGAGGAGAAGGACAGAGGACGAGATGGCTGGACAGTGTCATCAAAGCGACCAACATGAATTTGACCGAACTCCGGGAGGCAGTGGAAGACAGGAGGGCCTGGCGTGCTCTGGTCCATGGGGTCACGAAGAGTCGGACACGACTTAACGACTAAACAACAACAACAAGGTGCCTATAAGATAAGTGGACCTCCTGAATGGAGAATTACATATTTGGAGTTCAGAAAATCTGGAAATCCCACCTCCAGCCTCTTCTATGCACAGCTCTCTGGACGGGCATTATGCACGATGCACACAGGCTGCAGGATTCAGGAGTAGGTGCAGAGACACTGTCAAGTTTCAACGTCGCCTTCACAATGTCTGGTACGGCTTCCAAGAGAACACCTACCTGAGCTGGGACGACTGTCTGTCTCCAGGTGCTCGTCTGCCGTTTTTTCAACATCCAACCTCAGATCACTGATCTGCTTGTCCAGTTCCTGCAGCTGGTTTAACAAGCCTGCATCTCGCCTTCTTAAGCAGTTCTGCAACAGGGACAAAAAGAGAAAACCATCCTAAGGCATGAGGAGGAACTCGGGAGCAGCTTCTGAATTCCAGCAGCCAAGGCCCCAGACATTTTAGCTTGCCTTGAGGGTAAGACATGTTTCCTGGCTGTTCCCAATATGGTTCAACCGAAGCAATGTGTCCCCCTCCCCGGCACACACAGTGACTTTTACACAAGGGTAAAAGAGTGCATGCATCATGTACGTGGAGCGTTAAACATTGCATACAGCTGTTTTAGAACATATATTCTTCTGCCTCTCTATGCATGCCCTAGTGGCATGTCTATTTTTTAAAACAAAATTATATTACTTCTGGATGAGAGCCAAACCATAATATGAGGTGGTAAGGCGGTCTTCTCAAACAACAGATGCTGATGTGCAAAAGGGGGTACACAGCAAACTCCCCTGCTCTGTCTCCCCTTTTCTGTGCTCCTAACAAGCTGGCTTGCCCCTGCAGGAATTCTGGACAAGAATCATAGAATCACAGAAAAACTGAGTTGGAAACAGGCTATAAGGTCATCGAGTCCAGCTCCGTGCTTAATGCAGGAATCCAAATCAAAGCAGATCTGACAGAGGGTCGTCCAATTTTCTCCGTCGGAGCACTTACCACCTTCCGAGGTTATTTGTTCCATTGTCGTACTGTTCCAATAGTTAAGACTCTAATAGTTAATACTCTGCCACCCAGAGTAGACCATTGGTCTAGATGGGCGGGGTATAAATCTAATAAAATAAATAAATAAATAAAAATAAGATGTTTTTTTTCCTGATATTCAGCTTAAATCTGGCTTCCTGTAGCTTGAGACCGTTATTACGGGTCTGGCACTCAGATCCTGCCCCTCCTCTGTATGACAACCTTTCAAGTATTGGAAAAGTGCTATCATATCACCCCTCAGTCTTCTTTTCTCAAGGCTAAACATGCCCAGTTCTTTCAGCCTTTCCTCGTAAGGCTTGGTTTCCAGCCACCTGGTCCTTCTTGCTACCCTCCTCTGAACTTGTTCCAGTTTTTCAGCATCCTTCTTCAAGTGTGGTGTCCAGAACTGGACACGATACTCGAGATGAGGCCTAACCAGTGCTGAATAGAGGGGGACCAGCACCTCACAGGATTAGGAGACTATACGTCTGTTAATGCAGCCTAAAAGAGCATGTGCCATTTTTGCAGCAGGAGGAGGAGGGACTCTTGTTAGCTCCCAAGATGCAATGAAGTAAAATCCAACTGCCTGTATGTGGAACAGGCTGTGTTGTCTGTTACCTAATACAACAAGACCCCCTTGGATCAGCAGTGAGAGATCCTAGAAGCCTTCTCTGCTTCTCACCAGAACATCCCTTCTGAGCTCTGTCAGTAGCTTGTATTGTGGATCTGGGACGACAGGAAACGTCCTTCCATCTTGACCTCATTGGGACAGCCAACATATTCATCCACACAGAAAGAAATTAAAAGCCCCTGCCCACAAGGAACTCGGATCCTGCACCAAGAATTGCTGGATCCTGCTGCCTCAACTCACGCAATACAGATGTGATATTTTTGCATCCTGTGCTTCTTTTTATGAAATTTATTCCAGAGGGGATTTTATTTAACTCAAATGGATTTAAATCACAATGTACATTTAAAAAAATCAGATATTCTGATGATTCAAATCCAAAAATTTGATTTTTTTAAAAAAGATTTAAATTGTTATCTACAGAGATGATTGTCAGACTTTTCTGTCCTATTATGAGAAAATGCCCTGGAAGGCCATTCCCATGATATTTGAAGTGTTTGTTGGCAGGTAGAAACCAAACAGTCACAGAGTCTGTAGCCAAGTTCCTGTTTTCTGTTGTAAATACATCTCATTAAAAAAAAGGCCTTATTAATCCAACGGACTACTTTTTCTAAATATGGAGATGTTTTAATAATTATCTTTATTTTGTTCTTCTTCTTGTATTGTTTCACTCGGGTCTGTGACTGCCTAATAAATGATTTGATGGGTTATTTAAACCGCTATTTAAATCTATTTGATTTTTCAAAAAACTCATTGATTTTGATCCACTCTGATTTATTCTGCTGCTCTTCCCTGTCAGGGGCCAGGTAATGATGATTCAGGCAAAGGATGAAAGTCTTGTCTCCCAACAGCCTGGAGTTACACTTAGCTGCTCCCCTCCTGTTGTTGTTTCATCTGATTCGGTCCACACACACTCTTGGTAAACCTTCCCACGGTCAGGGTTATTGTCCACCACAACCTGCCCAGCAATTAGGACCACCTTCCAAACAGCTACTGCAGAGCATCTGCCTACAGAAGGGGGACGGGTGGCTACCAGAGGAAGAGCCACTTCCATTACAGCCCACCCCAGCTCTGTAATGTGTGGCATCCCATTGACACACAATGAAAGCTGGTCTTGTCTGTCCGCCTCTAAGGTCTTGTCTGTCCGCCTCTAGTTAAGGTCTTGTCTGTCCACCTCTAGTGGTAGGCCAGGATCTTGTCTATTTCTACCATAAGTTAAGAAGTCAAGGTAGCCTTTTTCTAATGCATACTGGGTGACATGAGTGGTACCAGCCCACACTAATTTGAACTTACAGCAATTAACTAATCAGATTTTAGCCAATGTTCTGAGAGAATTTTATGACAGAGGTTCTCACATTCTTCACAGCACAAGCTTCAATGAAAAACCTGCATATCAAAGATGCTACCGTGTTTCCCAAAAAATAAGACAGGGTCTTATATTAATTTTTGCTCCAAAAAAACACATTAGGGCTTATTTTCAGGGGACGTTTTATTTTTTTCATGTACAACAATCTACATTTGTTCAAATACAGTCATGTCATCTTCTTCTGGTTGCTGCATAACGGTGGAGGACGGGGTTTCATTTAACTGGGGCTTATTTTTGGGGTAGGGCTTATATTACGAACATCTTGAAAAATGATACTAGGGCTTATTTTCAGGTTAGGTCTTATATTCAGGGTGACACCCAGTGACTTTCTTGCCAACCAACCACGATCTCTCCATCTGAGGTCTATATTTTGATGGCACGTTTAAATATTTGCCATGTTAAATCTCTTTCTCTTATGTCTGATGAAGTGGACTTGTCCACAAAAGCTCACATTTAAAAAATATAAAAGTTAAGTCTTTAAGGTGCCACCACGTTTTTCTCTTCTTCTTTTTTACTTCTGATTTCTATTTTGCTTTTACCAATAATGCTTGCACCGACTAACAAGGCTACCCCTTCTACAACTACTACTGAGAGAAGGGGTACTTACGTGGACTTGACTCAATCATTGTAGACATCTTACTTAGCACAGGAAAGGGACGACGCACTCAATTTAGGATACCATCCCCCTGAGCCCCTGTCCAAAAGGAATTAATTTAAGAAGAAAAATCATACTCCTTCCCTAAACCAGGCATATACACCTCACCTAACTTTGCCAGAAAAAAAATGGGAGGTGGGTGAGTTTTGTAAATGCTTTCAGTTTCAGCCTGGAAGGATAAGGCCCACAGAGGATCTGAGAGAGGTGACTTGGGCCTAAAGCTCCAGAATTTGCCCACCTGCATGTTATATGATTTGTTTTTAAGATTTTTAATAATTGTTATGATTCTTCATGTCTATTCTAAGCGGCTATAAAAGTTTTCTTTTTAATGGAATGGCTGTGTTCTCCAGAGGCTGAATTTTTAGACCAGAGTATTAAAACAAGAAGGTAAAGAAACTGCTTCTGAAGATAACAGGTTGAAAGTAATGTTAAAACTTTGCTTTCCCCGTGTTATTTTTCAAAGAATCATACCATTATGGAGCTAGAAGGGTCTTTCTCAATCAACCCATGACAAAGAAGGTAAAGGTTCCCCTTGACATTTAGTCCAGTCGTGTCCGACTCCAGGGCGCGGTGCTCATCCCCGTCTCCAAGCCTTGGAGCCAGCGTTTGTCCGTAGACAAGTTTCCGTGGTCATGTGGCCAGCGCGACTAGACACGGAACGCCGTTACCTTCCCACCGTGGTGGTACCTATTTATCGACTCGCATTTTTACATGCTTTCGAACGGCTAGGTTGGCAGGAGCTGGGACAAGCGACGGGAGCTCACTCCGTCGCGTGGATTCGATCTTACGACGGCTGGTCTTCTGACCTTGCAGCACAGAGGCTTCTGCGGTTTAACCCGCAGCACCACCACGTCCCACAAAGAAGACCTACAGCTAAACCACCGATGACAGATGACCACTCCACCTGGTGAAGGAGAATCTACAGTCTTCTAAGGCTGTCCATTCCACTGTTGAACAGTTCTTACGGCCAGGAAGGCCTTCCTAATGTTTAGTCAAAATCTCCTTTCCAGTAACTTGAATCCATTGTTTCGGGTTCTACCTTCTGAAGCCACAGAAAACAAACCTGACTTACACACAACAGCCTTTCAAATATTTAAAGATGGCTATTATGTCACCTCAACCTTTTCTTTCCCAGGCTAAACATAATCCAGGTCTCTCAGACAGTCTTCACATGACTTGCCCTGCTGGATCAGGCCAAGGGCCCATCTAGTCTAGCTTCCTGTATCTCAACAGTGGCCCCACCAGATGCCTCTGGGAGCTGACGAGACTGCTAGATCCCTGTCTCCTGGTACCCCTCCCCTGCATCTGGCATTTGGAGGTACCTTCCTTCTAAGCCTGGAGATTGTACATCCCCATCATGGCTTGTCACCTGTGATGGACTTTTCCTCCAGGAATCTGTCCAATCCCCTTTGAAAGGTATCTAGGCCAGGTGCCATCACCACATCCTGTGTGGCAAGGAGTTCCACAGAGCTTTTGTCATCTTGGTCGGTGTCTTCTGAACAAGTTTGGACTTGACAATCTCATTCTTAATCTGTCCTGCCCAGAACTGGACAAAAAAGGGAAAAACAGGCTGACATTTACTTGTATTTGAGAAATTTATGTTTAATTACCTGTTTTAGAACCTTTCTTACTGTCAATGTCAAGTTGACTGGTCAACAGTTATCCATATTCTCTTCTTCCCCCTTTTAGAAGATGGGAAAAATGTGTTCACCTTCCATCTTCAGAGACCTCCCAATTTCTGGCTCTGCAGCCAGATACCTAAACCACTGACTGGGCTCTCCAGCTAGCTAGATGCCCCCTTACGCCCTCTTTATTTATCTTAGGCAGCAAGTCCTTCATTGCCTCCTTTATTTGAACTGAACTAAGGTCAAACAATGTCTTCCTTGTCAGACAAGACAGAAGCAAAGTAGATGTTCATTAGGTTCACCTTCTCTCTGCTACCCACTAGCGTTCCCCCACCCTTTCCAAGCAGTGGACCTAGGTTTTTGGGGGGGTTATTTTGTTTTTTCTCTTTGTTTTTTTCTCTTGCTCCAGGCCTAAGGAGGCTATTTTTAACTTCTCTTGCAAGCCTGAGCGCATTTTGAGCCCTTCAGAAGATAGAATCGATTTTTAGAAGATTAGATGCACCAGTCTGCTTGTTTTCCAGTTTAACACAAACATAACCCTTTCATCATTAATGCGATAACACTTAACAGGCTATTTTCAAGATCTACAGAGCCCCACACTATATTCTGCATTTTTCCGGCACTTCCGCAGAATCACAGCTCCATGGAGATTAAAAGGGACCAAAGAGGTGCCTCCTCTAACCATTTCAGGCCAGGAATTTAACCTCATTTTACAATGCGGTTATTTGTTACCGTCGCAGCTGTTCACTAAGCAACGATATGTCCCTATAAACAAGCTGCGATGCAAGCTACGTCAAGGCAATGAAAGGACATGCTGTAATTCTCTTTCCTGTCCTCAATTATACAAACACCTTGCTTTTTTGAAACAACAAGATCATTGAAGCAGTTCAGCAAAAGGTACTCTTGATGTAAATTGCTGAAAGAAATGTGTTTTAAATAAGCTTATTAACCCCTGGTCAGAGTAATCAGTTTTCCTGCTGAATCTTATAATTATATCTATCCATCAACCACCCCGTTGTAGAAAGCTTTTATCTATATTTTGCTTTGTATCTTCCCCCGTTTCACTGCACTGCCTTCGAGAAGGTGCTGCTCTTCAGAAAAGAAATGCCAGGAAATTCATTAACTAAGTGAGGCCTCATCTGGTGAAATAAAACAAGGCAATGCTTTCACTTGCCAGATACTGTCATTCAAGGCCAGTTCCACCTGCCTAAGAGAGTTGATATCTGTTCACTTTCTCCTACAAATACTACATTGCTGGCATGGGCAATATTCTCAGAGCATGGGTCCAGGTTATCCTAAAGACAATATTCTCCCATATGAGCCTGCCAAGGTCCTGAGATCTCCAGATCTAAGATCTCTTAGCAAGAGACCCGTGGCGCAGTCGTTAAACTGCAGTACTGCAGTCAGGACTCTGTTCACAACCTGAGTTCAATCTCAAAGGGTTCAGGTAGCCGTCTCAAGGTTCACTCAACCTTCCATCCTTCCAAAGGGGCAAACTAAGTACCCAGTTTGCTGGGGGGAGAGCGGAGATGCGTAGCCTGCAAAATTAAATTGACCCCCCCCCCCCGAGAGTGATTTAAGCACTTTGCTTGGTTTTCTCTCTGTCTTATTTATTTATTTATTTATTAAATTTATACCCCGCCCATTTAGACTACGTCTACTCTGGGCGGCTTACAATAAAATAGCCAAAGCAATGTAGTAAAATTAAAAACATCAGTTTAAACAAGAATAATAATATCATTCAAGATGGAAAAATAAAAATCAAGTGGGAACAGGACTCTATTTGGTGGGGAAAATAAGGGGGCCTTCTCAGTAACTTAACTAAGTCCAGAATTAAATATTATTTCATTCTCCTAACACAGATAGGAAATCTTTTTAAAATTTTCTGGACTACAACTCCCAGAATCCCCCAGTAGCCACGCTGGCTAAGGATTCTGAGAACTGTAGTCCAAATGAGTCACATTTCCACCAGTGGGTTTGCCTTGATCTGGCCCTATCTGGGTGATCCAGCTTCAATTCTGTTCATATGAATTTGGCGTCCGCACCCATAAACTTCGCAGTTCAATAAATTGCTATTATTGAACCCAAATAAGCAGCAATTCCACTGTGTAAAAAGTATGAGTAGGAGCGGTAAAAATAATTTCGCCAAAGTTACTGAATCCTGATGCCATTTCTACCAAAAATGCATTCCATCAGAGAATATATATGTATTATTATGTATATGGCATAATCAATGGATACAAAGCTTTCCAAAATTTCATAAGCAAGAGGGGTAGTACTTCCCTGCTGACAAAAGGCTTACAGTGTAATTTACTAACTAAAGGGAAGGTGACAAAATAAAATGAGATGGCGTAGTGAATTCCGAATGATTTGATGAGTGATTTGTCAATGAGTGATTGGCGGAGACGTGTTTGCATAGACTTAAGCCTGGTCTTCATGGGGATGGAACTTAAGAGGTAAACAGGACGAGTCCATTTTGAAACCAGAATCTGAAGCACAGCTTGGAAAAGTTACATTTCTGAAGTACCGCGCCCAGAATCTCCTGGCCAGCAAGCATCCAAAACTGTAAACTTTCTCTGGCTCCGGAGTTTTGAGCCCTGAAGAAGCTTCAGGCCCTCAGCTATGCTGTCTCTCTGTGAACTGAACTAACTCAGCCTTCCTCAGTCACCCGTCTCCCAGCCTCCGAGGAAGTTACAAGCCAAAGGTACCTAACTATGGGATGAAATCAATCAGAACCCAGGCTCAACTCTGGTCCATGACGGGACTTCAGAAGAACAACTGACATGGTCAAGAATAGAAAACGTCTTTCAGCCTGAGGCCCAAATCCAATTTCAAGAGTCCTTCTCAATGGGGGTGGGGCCAAATGCAAAAGAATGAGCCCAAAAATACTGGGATATTTTAGCACTGAACTCTTACCAGCATCTATGACTTGGGAGAAGCATTTCAACCTTTTAGAAGGGGGGGGGGGAAATCATACCTAACCTGAGAAACCCAAAATGATGGAATGCGGTTGTGGCCACCTGGGAAAGTCCAGTGGCCAGATTTGGCCCCCGGGCCGTCGGATCCCCACACGTGGTACAGAGGAAGAGGCCACGAAGGAAATGATCGGAGCTGTCATCAAATTTTTTTTGGAGGTCACCCAACATGGGGAAAGCTGGGCCAGGAAGTGGAAGAGGTGCCTAATGGTGTGTGGAGTGTGGAACCGAGCACAGAACGCACCACAGCACACAGGTGATGACCTAGTTCTCACTAGGGCAGGGAACTTATATCTCAACCATACTTCTTCAGAGCGGGCCCAAATGCTCCTCCATGCTCAGACGGCGGCCATGCACATTGGTGAACAGGGAGTTTCAGCTCAGGCAGGTACCCGAGTTCTTCTGTATGGAAAGCACTGCTTTTGTGCTCAGGCACATGGAATTCTATAAAGTCTAAAATGCGAGTGCAGCTTTGGCATCACCACTTGGCATCCTCAACCAGTGGCCAGACTCCATGGACTCCCAACAGAGCCTACTCCCAAAGCCATCATCTGTTGGTACCATCTCCTCAGAAGAGTTTGCCTACCAATGGCTACTTAGTCATGATGACTGTTCAGCACTGAGATCCCACATGGACAACCACAGTGACTTCCCAACCACTCTTGGAAATTCAACAGTCACAAGTCAAACCCTCCTTCCTACTTGGGTTCAATGTCAAAACCATGATCTGCTCCACAAGAAGCCTCCAATATCTAGCTTGCACCTTTTAGTTGCTTCCATTGTTTTCTCTGTATCATGTCCATCCTTTGCCATCTCGCCAGCTCCTTCTGCCTCCTCTGTCTGCCATCTTCTGTCTGTCCCTTACTATCCTCTTGGCTCTTTCTCTTCCTATTGTTTTCCTCTGTGTTCTTTCCCTCTGATATCTGCTGTGTCCTCTGTTGCCTGATTTGTGACACAGAGGTCATAAATCCCATTTTTGCATGCCAGAGGAGGCCACTTGTTAACAGTGGAGTGGTCACAAAAGCAGGGGTTGCAAACTGAACGGTCAGGGGGTCTATGGAGCACCTTGTTGCCATGATGGATTAGAATCAATTGTTCCCAATCCCCAGATATTCTTGGACTGCAACTCCAGACATCCTCAACAGCACAGCTAGTGGTGAAGGCTTATGGGAGTTTTAGCCCCATTTGGATAGCTCAGTGGCTTAGGTCTCTGGCTGCGGAGCCAGTGGCTGGGAGTTCAGTTCCCTGCTGTGACTCCATGAGAGGGGCTGGACCTGATGAGCCATAGGGTCCCTTCCAGCTCTGCAGTTTAAAGGTTTAACAACTGGGGACCCAAGGTTGGGAACCACGGGACTAGATGGTGGACTAGACAGAACTTTGCTCTGACCCAGCAGGACCTTCTTACAGTATATTCTTAAACCTGAGAGTCAGCGCTATTTCGGGGTCTGGAGAGAAATTGAAATGCCACTGTTATCACCACCACCAGAAGCCACCAAAGCAAAAGAGGCCTATCAGTGGGCATTCTGCCATGGCCATCTCAAAATTTCAGCTGGCCCAGAGGTGTAGACATTGTGAGAACTGTAGGCTGAGGTCTGGCGGAAGGAAGCAAAGTCTGTGCATGAGCTTGCCATCACCAGTTACGTAGGAAAAGTGGTGGAGCAAAGCAGAGGATAAATAAACCAGCCCGTGTGGTTCCCAGGAGATTGGTGGCATGCTAGAGAGAAGCAGTGGCTCAGCAAAGAAGACTCTAATTCAGCCCCCAAAGGCTACCCACTGAAGACTAGCATTCTCTCTCTGTGATGGTGGTCCTTACAGTAGAAGCAAGGAATCTTTACATTTCCCAATGTTTGGAATTACAGGTCCTATCATGCATTGCCATCCTGGGTGAAGCTGATGGGACTTATGGGTGAAAACATCCACTGCGGCCAGATGTGACCAAACCCTGTCTTCTAAGACTGCAACCCGTCCAAAGGGTTATGATCCTAAATCACAGGGAAAGGGGACTCTTTTAACCTGCCCTCCAAGAAAGAGCTAGCATCTCCCTATCACAGGCACATTCCCCCCCATTAAAAAAACTTCTATGGAGAAATCTAAATTTGATTAAAAGATGGGGAATCAGAGAATCACTGAGTTGGAAGAGGCTTACAAGGCCAATATTGGCTTGGATCACGGAAATATGCTAACATAGTCACTTTGTTTTAATTTAACAAACGTCTTCTGCGACCAACCAGTCTTCAAAAGTACACTTTTGTGGGGCAAGGAGAACCTAATCTGCACCACCCAGGCTGCAGGAGACTATGATGCTGTTAAACAAATACAGGGCCATTCACCAAAAAATCTGCTAAGTCTAACCCTTTACTAGCTTAAAACAGAATAAAATAAATCAAAGCCTTGCAAATCTGTAAAATCATTAAACACATTCTAAACATGAATATCAAGAAAACCAAGTTCACTGTTATCAGCAAAAGGCATGCAGATCATGAATAAGACCTTCTAAAGGAAGGTCTGGTGGCTGTCGGCAAATATAAGCACCTTGATTTGGTGGAATGAACAGTAGGCAATGAATTGCACAATAAAAGTCAGAACAGCAATAGCCCAGAGTAGCTTCCTTAAGACGAGGGGTGTAACACGAAACAAAAGCTTTAAAATGGGCTTTCGAGAAATGTGCGTGGCATGGAATTGTAGACTTTTAGCACAGGCAACCATTCAAAAGTCAGTAGCATGTGAACTGGTGATTTATCGCAGGAGGCTAAGAATTGCTTGGATCGACAAGGTGGCCCATGGAGAAAGGCTAAGGCGAAAGAACGAAGACCAAGGTATCCTGCCTCGGAGGCAGTACAAAATCCATATTCAGAGCAGCTACATCCAAAGGGAGTACAGTTACCCTGTTGTCCAATGTCTCATTGGAGCAGAAGACGATGAACCAGCAGGACACACAAAGGGGTGTCCATAAAAAGAACTGTATTGCACATGATGGTGATGACCTGGCTGCTGTTTATCTGGCCACACGGAATATCCACAAACTTTCAAACTGCTCAGGGAATGTTTGCACTCCAGCTTCTGTGAGACAAAGGAAAGCTGTATGTTTCACTGGGGTTAAAACCACTCCAAGGCTTACTGGAAGGGGCAGGGAGCATCTCACTCCAGTACTTTGCTGTGTGTGCCTTCCGTTGTCACTGCACACCCATGACTTGGCAACACACTGGGGTTGGTTCTTCGCTAACACCCTTCGCCAGCCCGTGCTTTCCTGCCTGCCATTCCACTGTTCCATGACTCCTTGGAGAATTTCCAATTTGGCACACAAAAACTAGGCACTTTCAAATCTTAATAACTGGTTCCAAACTGAAACTTGTGATGTCTGAGTGCCCCTCATTTGGAGCAGAAAGCACTTCTATCTATTTTTATTAATTCTGCACCACTGCCTTTGGAGAAGCTGCGTTTTGTTGGCCCAGAAACCTTACCCGTCCTCAGCAGGGAACGCAGACTTCTGCTGCACCCAGTACACAAACCGCTCCGCTCCCTGGCCCCTCCGGGGCGAAAACCTCACACTGGAAGCTGTGTCCATCCTGCCGTTATAACATGGCTAAAGGATCAGCCTTTCCTCAAACTTTTCCTGTACAATCCCCTCTGAGAAGAACAAGCAGAGGGAGGCCAGCCCATGGAAATGGCGTGAGCCACAATCTAGCAGAGACTCTCCGGGTGCATAAGACTTGCAGAAAGGAAAATGGGAAATGCTTAAAAAAAAAAAAAAGGCCTTCTCTACAGTAGCGAGCAACTCCTCTCTACTGTACGAGCCCTGCTGTGATGCAGCAGCAGCTTCAGCCTGGGGTGGGTGGGAGACACTAACCCAGCAAAAAAAAAAGCACCCAGAATTTGATTTTTCCCTGCAGCTCCATCACTTGGCTGGCAATGCTTGAAGCCTGCTGCAGAAGGGGGCGGGAGCAATGCAACAGCAGCAAGGCAGGAGCTCCCACCCATGCCTTTTTCTGTAAGAGAGCTTGGGGGGGGGGGGCTGGCATCCATTGTCCTCACAAGGGATCCCCCCCCCCCCGCTCAGCTCAAGTACTTTCACTCCCCTTTTCTGGCACACCTCGGAAAAACCCAATTAGCTGATGCTCAGGAGGACCGTTTTTTTTCCTTCTCCCTCTCTTGCTCTCCTCCTCTCCAGGAAAGCAACCGGCAAAAACCACGCCACTGACAGAAACTCCATAAAACAAGGGCCTTCATCTTGATTCCGGCACCGGCTGCTGCCCAGCCACCAGCCCAGGCGCCACGAAAAATCATTTCTTTCCGCAACCGATCTAAGGGTCAAGCGGATGCCCGAAGAGGCTCCCGCTAGTGGGTGTGTCGCCCCCCCTCCCTGCACCCCTCTATCTGGTCTTCACACCCACACCCATCGACAGGAGGTCAAAGTGATATTCCCAAATCTCCAGGGAGAAATAAATCAAGAACTGGATCAGCTGCAACACCAAAGACTGGAAAAATGCTTAGACGGATGGGAGAGTGGGTTAGTGGGAGCTCTTTCCTATGTTCGTATTCAACACGGCACAATGACCCCCCCAAAAAAAAAATCTCCTTCCCTCAATTGGAAGCTGCAGTAATTAATCACAATATACTGTACTAGCAGCTACAGTTGCTACTGTTAGTTCACAAGACAATGTGTTGGCAAGGAAGCACAAATAAACATTATTATTATTATTATTATTATTATTATTATTATTATTATTATTATTATTATTATTATTATTATTATTATTATTAACAAAGTACACTGCCTCAATTACATTTCTGCCCTAAGACTGTCCCCGTGGGTTCCTCTAAAAAACAAAAAGCAAAATGCAGAGACGCAAGAAGCCAACATCTACTACACGTCTACATATTTGGAAAGAACCTTTCCAAACTGGGGAGGTTATCAACCCTTGCTCCCCAAAAACAGAGCCCCCCAATGCTTCCCTTTCTGGCTTTTAAAGAGACACAGAGAAGAGAGGGGGGTTACATTTTACAGGATCAGGGAGAGGGGGAACCAGTCTCCACCAACCACCCAACATACCCCTTTTGATTATTTTATTCTTGGTTAGAGAGGGGGAACTCCATACATCTTTTACCCTCCTTCACCCCAAGTCCCGTTTGCTTTTGACCTCTAAGGCACATCCCAGGTTTATTTTATGCAGAGACTGAAAATGTTCCCCCTTTCTTTCGACTACAACCCCCAGAAAACACACACCCACAGGGGGAGATGCACTCTTCCAAGGTCTCTCCTCCACCCATCATCCGGCCCGCCCGCTTCTCCCGGTTCTCTCCTCCCACCTCGCAAGTCAAGCTGACCTCCAGCCTTTCTGGAAAGGGAGGGATGGAAGTGGTCAGCACCCAAGGAGAGCCTCAAAACACACACACACACCCCGCCCATTCCGAAACGGATGGCTCTGTAGTCTTATCTCCTCTGTGACATGGGGGGGGGGGGGGAGAGCCCTGACTACCACCCCCACCCACCCCCCCAAACCTCTCTGCAGCACCCAGTCTTGGGGCACTGCCAGCTCAAGCTGCCCACCAGGTATCCCCCGGTGGGAAGGCGAACCCCAAAGAGGGAGCAGGATCGCGGCGACCCTCTTCCCCGCCACTCGCCGAAAAGACTCAACTCTGCCACTTAATGTAATTCGAAAACAAAGGGTTTCCTCCAGGAAAAGCTGGCAACGCGTCGGAATTTTTTTTTTTACCCGGTCCAATCTATCTCCCCACTCTTGCATTTAGTTCATATTAGGCAGCACAGATGCTCAGAGCCGGCCTCTCCCTTGCTCGATCTCTCCCGGGGGGGAATCGGCGAATCCATCCTCCTCCTTCAAGACAGCGGGAAGGGACGATGAAGAAGAGGTGCGGGGGGGCTCCCGAGCGACCACCCGCCCCCCCCCGCTCCCTCCGGCTCAATGGCTTCCAATCCCCGGGAGCGCGCGGGAGGAAGGGCGCGGGGACGGGAGGAGCGCTCCGCACACGCTCAGAGGCACTCTGGCCACGGCTCCCAAGCGAGCCTTGGGGGGGGGGGAGGAGGGTTGCGGCGCCGGTCGGGGGTCCCGAAGGGGCGTCCCGGGGGATCCCCCCCGCTCCCTCCCGCGTCCCCGACGCGCGCGCCCGCCTCGCCCCGCGGGCTCACCAGCTGCCTGCGCAGGAGCAGGATGTTCTCCTCCAGGACCTTCTCCTCCAAGCTGCGCGGGCCGTGGGCGTGGGGGGCCGGGGCCGGGGCCGGGCCGCCGTCGGAGGGCCCCTCGGCCCAGGCCAGGGCGGCGGCGGCGGCGGGGGGCGGCGAGGCGGCCAGCAGGCGCCGGACGCGCAGCTCTTGGCGCTGGCGCAGCAGCCGCAGCTCGGCCAGCCCGGCCAGGGTGGCCTCCAGGCGCTCGCGGGTGCGCAGCCGCTCCGCCTCCGCCGCCTCGCTCCGGGAGCCCTCGCGGGCCGCCGGCGGACCCTCCGCCTTCGGAGGCGGCGGCGGCGGCGGCTCGGCGCTCGCCTTCATCCCGGCGGCGCCTGCCCGAGGGAGCGCGCCCCGAGCGCAGCAGCAGCGCGCCCGCCTGCCCCAGCTCAGCCGCCGCGGAGAGGCCAAGCCGGCGCCCCGCGGCCCCCGGGCAGAGGCAGAGGCAGAGGCAGCATCCCGGCGGCGGAGGAGGAGGAGGCGGCGGCGGAGGCTGACTCTGCGTGGCCGCCTTCCCCGGCCGCTGGAGCGCGCCGCCTTCCGAGCGCCCTTTTGCCTCACCGGCTCCTCCCCTCGCGGGCTCTCCCGGCGGCGCGGCATCGCCCCCCGACGACGACGACGGCGAGGAGGAGGGAAGGCGGCGGCAGCGGCGGCGGCGTCTCCTCCTCCGCCTTGCCAGGCAGCCGGCCTCTGAGGCGGCGTCGAAGGCAGGGAGGGAGGGAGGGAGGCCTCCTTCGCCCCCCCCCCCCTGGCGCCCCGCCTGGCCAGAGCCGCCCCCCTTGAGGGGCTCCGCGGTGGCCGGCTCGGGTAGCCCCCGCGGCTCCGTGCCTTTGTCTGGAGGGAGAGAGAGAGAGAGAGAGAGACGAGGGGGGGGGGGGGAGAGAGCTTTAAAAAGGCTTTAACACCCCCCCTTCCCCCCCCCAAAAAACAACAACAACACAACCCCTTCACTTTTGTCGTCGCCTTCCTCAAGCTAGCCAGCCAGCTTTCCTGGCCAATTCGCACTATCCCGAGATGGGAAGTTTCCGAAAAATTCCATTTTTGTTTTTGTTTTTCGGGGGGGGGGGGGGAAACATGGGGGAAAACTTCTTTTTCCTGGGGGGTGGGGGAGGGAAATATCTGGAAATTTTGCATCTCTACTGAAGAGTCTTCAGTAAATTTCCATTTATTTTTTTTCTGGGGGGAAAAGGTTTTTTCCTGGGGAAAAAAAGAGGGAAATTTTCAGAAACTTTGCATCTCTCTGCTGAAGAGGCTTCAGTAAATGTTTCACTTTTTCTGGAAAAAAAAAAAGTTTTAGAGTTTTCAATGTTCTTTTTTTTTCCCAGGAAAAAAGTTTTGTCCTGGAAAAAAAATGAAATTTCCAGAAATGTTGCATCTCTCTAGTGAAGAGTCTTCAGTAAATTTCCACTTTTTCCGGGGGGGGGGGGGGACTATTTCACCCCTTTATTTTTCTTGAAAAATTTTGAAATTTTCAGAAATGTTGCATCTCTGGTACTATCACATACTGTGTGTGTGTGTGTTCACAGGTATTCTTCACATATAGGGGGACAGGCATATCTCCAGCTCACTGTATCTTACTGATTCTTCTTTCACCTTTTTCACCTGATTTGGAACCAATGGCGGGGATGTTGTTGTTTAGTCGTTAAGTCGTGTCCGACTCTTCGTGACCCCACGGACCAGAGCACGCCAGGCCCTCCTGTCTTCCACTGCCTCCCGGAGTTGGGTCAAATTCATGTTGGTCGCTTCGATGACACTGTCCATCCATCTCATCCTCTGTCGTCCCCTTCTCCTCTTGCCTTCGCTCTTTCCCAACATCAGGGTCTTTTCCAGGGAGTCTTCTCTTCTCATGAGATGGCCAAAGGATTGGAGCCTCAGCTTCAGGATCTGTCCTTCCAGTGAGCACTCAGGGTTGATTTCCTTCAGAACGGATAGGTTTGTCCTCCTTGCAGTCCAAGAGTCTGGCAGGGATAGGTCGCTGCATTAGTCTGTTGGAGAAAAAAACAAAAAAGAACCTTATTGGGTGCAATTTAGAGAGGGCTGCAGTCCAGGAAAGCAATCTGTGTCAAGTACTGTAAAAGGTGTGAGTCTTTTAAGATGCCACAAAGGTTTTCTGGAAGTTTGGGGTTGTTGTTTTTCTCCACTGGATTTTGCCCCAGGGAGCATCAGGGGAGGAGAAGGGTTCAAGACTCATCGGTTCTGAAGCAAGGGTCGGCCGGTCCTATCATTAGGCAACATCTCCTGGGTTGCTTCAGGCAGCACATGCTGTGAGGTGGCAATAAGCTGTTGAAGGAGAGGGCTGTGTGCTATGAAGCCGGCCCAGGACCCTAAAATAGCCTTTCCGTCAGTATCTCGTGTGGAAGAAACAATCTGTAGAGGAAGAACCCATTTTTGAATAAAATAGGAATAAATCATACTTACACCAACATGCTCCGTGTAAGATCTTGTTGTAATGGGAACCCTGTATATCCCACATTGCCTCTACCCTAATTAAATAAGATGCAACGATTAAAAAAGACAACAGCCAAAAAGAGCAAAGGAAAACTTTTTGAAACATTCTAGGGCTAGAAAAATTAAGACTAATTTTTTTAAAAAATAAATAATATAATAAATAAATAAATATGGAATGATTTCTCCAGGGAAGTTCACCTTGCATTCTCTTTAGGATCTTTTTAGCATCAGCCTGACACTTTTATTGTCATGCAGGTCTTTAATATATATTTATATATTTATGAACCTCCCTGGGGAAATTATTCCATAGGTTAAAACTGTTGCAAAGGCCTGGTTTCTCCCTGGAAGCTGGAGGATCAGAATCAAGCCCTCGGTAGGCCATCCCTCTGCTCCCCAGTTGCCTGTGAGAAGGGCATTGGCAGGACATGAGTG
Organism: Intellagama lesueurii; assembly: GCA_037013535.1. NCBI lineage: Eukaryota > Metazoa > Chordata > Lepidosauria > Squamata > Agamidae > Intellagama > Intellagama lesueurii. Next base: position 8,330,738 of record JBAJHW010000001.1, on the reverse strand, counting down.
CAAGTTCAGCCTTGGTCTCCCATGACCCGGTGACTGATATCCAAAAGGTATACTACTCCGGATCCTAAAGGATGATACAGGGCTATCCTGACCATCAGTAGCTGTTGATGGTCCTAACCACAATCAATCAATTTAACTAATCCTTTTAAAAAGGCTGTTCAGGTTGACAGATCCTGTGCTCTCTGTTCCCCTTGAATTCAGCACCTGAACTACATCCTGTAGAAAGAAGATGTGGTTGCTTTTATCTGTCCTGGAGTTTCTACCTTTCAGCAGAAGACATGCTGCTCTGGTCCCCAGCGATGGAATTATCACACAGGGAGAAAAGCTTTTCCCTAATTCTGCTTTCTCTGCACCATACATCAGTTTTGCACTTCTCCTGTAACCTGGCTCTCTCTCTCTCTCTCTCTCTCTCTCTCTCTCTCTCTCTCCCTTTTAATTTATTATTATGGGCCCTCAAGTCATTTCTGACTTATGGTGACCCTAATTAGGTTTTCAAGAAAGGTGAAATGTTCAAGGAATGATTTACCACTGAATTCACCCCGGAGTGAGTTTCCGTGCCCAAGCAAGGATTTGAACCGAGATCTCCTGGGTCCTAGCCCAACGCCTTTATCCTTTATGCCACACTTACACTTTCTGGCAATGTTCTGTTCTTTTTCACTGCAAATAAGGTAAAGAAATTATGCAAAGGAACACGGATCTTGCGGATTTTAATGAGAGCTTAGAAATGGCAGTTTTAATCAGAGCTGTTGGAGATGGTTGTTATGGGTTATCAAGTTGTTTCCAAATTACAGTGATGACCCTATGAACGATCTCCAAAATGGTTGTTGTGGGTTTTAAGGGCTCTTTGGCCGTGTTCTGAAGGTTGTTCTTCCTAACGTTTCACCAGTCTCTGTGGCCGGCATCTTCAGAGGACCAGAGTTAGAATTCTGTCTGTGTTCTCATCTATCCCACACACTACACCAGAACACAGACAGAGTTCCGACTCCTGTCCTCTGAAGATGCCGGCCACAGAGACTGGTGAAACGTTAGGAAGAACAACCTTCAGAACACGGCCAAAGAGCCCTTAAAACCCACAACAACCATCAGATCCCGGCCGTGAAAGCCTTCGAGATCTCCAAAATGTCCTGTCCTCAGCCACCCTGCTTGTAGACTCAAGCCTGTGGCTTCCTTTAGGGAATCAATGCATCTTGTGTTTGGTCTTCCTCTTTTCCACCTTCCCCAACATGATTGTCTTTTCTCGAGAATCCTGCCTTCTCAGGATGGGCCCATGGCAGGGCATCCTTGATTTTAACATTTTTTTTTCTCCAGAGATAAAAGATTAAAACCTCCATAATCCCCCAGACAGTCAGCTGTAGTCTAAAAAAAGTAATATTTCTAAACTCTGATTTTAATGATAGATACAGATGGCCAAATGCCGTTTGTTTGTTTATGGCACGGAAATCGGCTTACTTTGATGCAGAATTTAAAAACATCCTATGTACCGCACTGTGATGTGGTGCTGTGCCACTTGTGTAGCCAGAACCAGCAGATTTTAACCCCCATGAGCTGTGAGGGGAATCTGATTCCCATGGGGATCCGACGGTACAAGGGGACAGAGAAGGCGAAGGGGAGCCTTTTGAACACAGGGCTTGCGTTTGGTTGAAATGCTTGTTTCTAATGTAAATACCAAATTGTGGGCGTCTCTGATCAAAGCAGCAAGGCCATTGTGACGAAGCAAATGTTTTAAGGCATGTAGCCTCATTACAGTCTGGGGGTTTTCAATGAGGGTTCCTTGCAAATCACACCATTCATTTCCATTTCCACGGGGAACTGACAGCAAAAGGCAATGTCTAGAGAGGGTTCAAAGTGACCTGAATAGAGGGAAAGAAGATGTCGGAGAAATGGTTTGGGGGGGGGGGGTTGTAGAGAAAAGATGTGAGCCATATGTTCCTTCTCATACCAACTTCAAACAGTTGCAGAACTTGGAAAGTTACTTTTTTAGATTAAGATGCCTGTGTTAGTATGGATGCTGGCCTAGGGCTTCTGGGAATTCGAATCAAAGATCCAAGTGAATTCAGTCAGGGCCGACCCTATCGTTTGGCAAAGTGAGGTATGTGCCTCAGATTTTCGTTGCTGTGAGCTTGTTATTGATGCATTCCTGTTATCCTTTTGCAATTTCCCAGGGGGAGAGCGAGGCTTGTGTGGCCCTACTCCACAATTCCTCATGTGTAACTGGTGGCAACATGTTCAAATATAAATAGCTAGGGCTGCTGGCTAGCCTCGACAGCCGAGACCACAGTGACCAGCACCAGCCCGATCGGAGTTCAGAGGGCCCTTTCTCTCAGGCCCACCTGGAAATATGAGATATTAGATCTCCTTCATGCAACATGTTCACCATGGAAATGTATTTGTGTTTGTTTGAAATGTTTGTTTCCAATATAATGCCGAAAAGCTTTAGATTATCTGGCAAATGATATATTTTGATGTGGACTTCCTGCTTTTTAAAAATGGACGGTCCTTATCAAGATAAAGTTTAGAGAAGTTCAGATAGGAGCCTTCACAAAGTCTGGTCCTGCCACCTCATCGTGATGCAGAGTGAGCCCAGGTTCTTGGATGCTGTGCCAGTGGAGTGCAAACCTCTGGCCAGGCTCTATCAGGGTGGTAAAGCTCCTGGTAGACCCCAGTCTGCGGTCTGCAGAGTAGAGCCTCGCCAAGCGAAGAGAGACTGGCCGCCCAAAGGATGATGGATTGGTGACAAATTGGCTGTAGCAACAATGAATGCAACAGTGTTCTGGAACAGTTGAGGTACAATTTATTTATTTGCTTATTTATTTATTACTTTGATTCATATACCACCCCATTAGTGCCCAAGCACTATTCTGGGTGGTTTATCAATGGAAGACGTTCCTTGCTACTGTTTACATCACAGTCCATCAAAGTAATAGATAGTATTGCTGCCTGTCTTCACCTTTCCAAGCAGTAGTTTCACCTCGCCGCTAGACTGAATGGGGGAAAAAAAAATAGAGCAACCTCAGTTCCTGAGCAGAAGTTGAAGTCTTGATTCACATTCCATAACATCTCACCAGCTCAACCAATGGCAAGGAAGATTTCATTTCAATACATGATAGCCTTCAATATATTTTAAGCAGAACTCTTATACAGCCATTACCTAGCCTATCTCCCCTTTTCTTTTCTTTTCTTTTTTTCTCTCCTTTTTCTTCTTTTTTCCTTTCCCATCTTGGACTAATTTGGATTTTATCTTAGTTTATTTTTATATTATATGTAAACAGCCCAGAGTAGACACATTCTAGATGGCGGTATATAAATCTAATACGTAAATAAATAAAATAAAATAAACAGCAATGACAGGTTATCAAAAAAATGACAGGGTAAAAAAAATGTATAACATTTACTTTGGTGTTCCTTCCTCTTTTCCCCCTATCTAAATATGTTTGGCTTGTGGAGTAAACAGGTCAAACCAGATTTTTCCCCCTGAAAGTCTTTTTGTTCATCTTTTTATCTGGTTCCTATGTACCCTCTTCACACCTGTAGTAGATGCCTTAAAATTTATAAGAATTGTGTATGTGTGATTTGAGTGTGTGTTGTGTGCCGTCAGATCATGCCTGTTGGATTACCCTAATGAGGTTTTTAAGGCATATCAAATATTGAAGGAACAGTTTTACCACTGCCAACTCCCAGGTAGTTTACATGATTGTGCGGGGATTTGAACCCAGAACCCCTGAGTCGTAGGACAATATTCTACCCACTAAACCACATTGACTTGTCTTTTACTTGTTTAAGAGATATCTAGGCTGATAGATGATGATTCAACAATAGACTCACGCTTTAGGCTACATTTCTCAAATTACTGGGCTATGAGTTCCCTTTTTAAAACCATAAAGGTTTTAAGCATTGGTTTAAATCACTGAAATTGTAGCCTGAAGCATCTTTCCCTCCTCGCTTCTCAGTAATGCAAACTGTCTTTCCTGCTGACCAAGGGTTGCAATGGAAGAAAACAAAACAGAGGAAGCCAGATAGAATTCTAGGCTTGTGCCCACCAGACGTATGCAGGGCTTTGAAATGTTACTTTTTTTTTACTACAACTCCCAGAATCCCCAGCTCAGTTCAAGTCACGTCTGTGACCAGAGTAAGCCCCAGTGCAATAGCTTTTAGGTATGCAAACGTACTGCAGTCAAGCCTCCACTCATGACCCGAGTTCGATCGTGACAGATTCAGGTAGCCGGATCCAGGTTGACTCAGCCTACCATCCTTCCGAGGACGGTAAAATGAGTATCCAATTGGGGGGGGGGGGGGGGGGCAATGTGAAGCCTGAGAAATTAAATTATAAACCCCCCAGAGAGTGCTTTGAACACTATGGGGCAATATATAAGGAGTATGCTTTGCTTTGCTTTGCTTTCTGTACATTTCATTCAGGCACAAGCTACCTTGCAGCAAATTTCTGGACTGCAAAGCACAGTGTGGTGCCATGAAAATCCTGGACTGCAAAGCATAGACCAGCTCCCTGTGACAACAGCTTCAGAGCTGCAAAGCACAGGTTGCCTTGGTTCCATCATTTCAAGGCCTCCAATTTAGTTACTACTGTGGCTCCCGATGTTTAAAAATAGCATTAATTTTTGCAGTCCTCAAAAGTTATCTAAGTTACTTTCTGTTGTTGTTTTTGTTAACATGCTACATAATGCTCCACTCAGGACCCATAACAAAGCACCAGATTACAGTGACAACCGGCATTTGAACCCAGTGATATTCCTCCTCTACTGCTTAGTGAGCCCACACCCGATAACTAGAAAAGCAACTAAAAAGTTATGTCCAAAGTAGAAAAAAGAAAAGACAAGATAAAGGGCATAATATTGTGGGACCTTAAAGGACTAAGAGATGGGTCCTTTTTAAGGAGAAAGGTGGGATAAAAATATTTTAAATTTGTAAATAATAAATAGTGCCATAGTATTTTGTGTTTTGAGACTCTTGAGAGTCCCCTGGACTGCAAGGAGAACAAACCTATCCATTCTGAAGGAAATCAACCCTGAGTGCTCACTGGAAGGACAGATCCTGAAGCTGAGGCTCCAATACTTTGGCCATCTCATGAGAAGAGAAGACTCCCTGGAAAAGACCCTGATGTTGGGAAAGAGTGAAGGCAAGAGGAGAAGAGGACGAGATGGTTGGACAGTGTCACCGAAGCTACCAACATGACTTTGACCCAACTCCGGGAGGCAGTGGAAGACAGGAGGGCCTGGCGTGCTCTGGTCCATGGGGTCACGAAGAGTCGGACACGACTTAACGACTAAACATCAACAACAACTGAATTCCAAACTCTGCCCCTGCCCTCCAAAACTTTAAAATTTATGCATATATTGAAACATTTGCATAGTGCAACACTTTTAATTTCCATAGGGCTATTTGCTTACTATTGATGAATCTTGGAAACACAATTTCACAAAATGAATCTCTTCTTATTTGCATTTAAATAGCAGACAACATGAGCAATTATAACAACAAAATGCTACAGTTTGTGCACCCAACAGCACCAAGACAGGAATTGCTTGGAGAATATGAAAAGTTCAAATGTCACTTTGATTTCAAAGACAGACAAAAATCTATTAAAGCTTCCTCAGCTGGGTTTGGTTTCCATAACACAGAAGAATCTTCAAAACCCCAAAATAAAATAAAATATCAATACAATTGTATGCAGTTCAGGAATTCACTATGTAGATTCACCCCTCCAACACAAGCATATACCAATTGTAAACCAAGTTGGCAAGGGCTTCAGCAATCCAAGTGGCAACAGCAGCTCTGGCCTTTCCAGTTCTCTTGCTCTTCCTGATTCAAACATCTCTTATTCTTTGCCCTGCTCTTTCTTAGGCCCACCCCTTTAGGCTGAATCGAGATTTCATAAGGCTTACAATCGCACAAGGCTTCTAAGGTTGCACCCATTTTGCATTACTAATGTTACCTCTTAGGGTATCCTCCAACTGTGCTGACGTTTCCCTATATCCCTAGCAGAGTTTGGGAAAATGCAATAGAAAAAGAGGAGGAAGAAAAAATGAGAAAAGAACAGAGAAAAAGAGAGAGAGAGAGTGAGAGAAAGAGAACAAGCAGAAGGAAGTCTGGGAAGGCATTTGAAGGATCGTATCACCCCATATAAGTCCTCTCAGCTTTTAAGATCTTCTGGGGAGGCCCTTAGCTCGGTTCCACCACCTTCCCAAGCTCGTTTGGTGAGGACATGAGAGAGGGCCTTTTCGGTGGCGGCTCCCAAGCTTTGGAATGCATTGCCCTGAGAAGCCAGGGTGGCCCCCTCTCTTGTGTCCTTCCAGCTTCAGGCAAACGCCTTCCTCTTCAGACAAGCCTTTTAAGCAGTAATTTGTCTCAGGAATAGATTAGGTATCCTTCAGTCTCGAGAGACTATGGTATCGTGCTCTGAATGGAGGACTTGGAACAGCGTCTAGTGTGGCTGAGAAGGCCAATTTGAGAGGGACCATCCCTTCCACACTGAAGACAAATACAATCTGTCCCCTGTCCAGCTCCCTGATTTGGCTGCTTTCATGACTGCCTCTTCGCCTCGGCCTGCTGGACAAGGGTCTCTTCAAAATGGGAGAGGCTGTGATGCACCGCCTGCCTCCAGGCTGAACGCTCAGAGGTCAAGGTTTCCCATCTGTTGAGGTCCATTTCCAAGGCCTTCAGATCCCGCTTGCAGATCTCCTTGTATCGCAGCTGTGGTCTCCCTCTGGGGCGCTTTCCCTGCACTAATTCTCCATACAGGAGATCTTTTGGAATACTTATCAAAAATACTGTCTCAGGAATACTTATTACAGATTCTAAAATGTTTTACAATTGTTTTTAATCTTAATATCGGTTTAATATTTATTTAGTATGATATTTATATAGTACTTTTAAAACTCTTGTTTGTTTGATAGTCTTAGTTGTTGTGAGCCGCCATGGGTCCCCTATGGGGAGAAAGGCGGCATATAAATAAATAAATGAATAAGGCATAAAGGTCCTTTAATGTATAATCCAGTTTCTTTCTTCTTCAGAGAGAGCAACCTCACTCACACCCAGGGTCTACTGAAATCCCATGACCAAGCCGCTGATGGAGGAAATCAGATCCCCAGCATTTCGGTTTTTTATGAGGACCAGATGTGGAACATGGGGGGGGGAAATTATCTCTCTCTAAAACGCCCTGTTCGGTAGCCACTCAGTCTTATGGAATGTATTTCATTTCAAAGCTTCGAGTCCTTGCAAAGCTAATTAATCCTTTTATATTGTCACAGATCATGATGCATTATCGACATAGAAAACGGTTTGATGTCCCACATTTTTTTTTTAAAAAAAGGACCAGATTGTATGCTAAAAAGAGCTGGTTAAGATGTCTTTCCTCCGCCTTTGACAGCTTCGGTGTCAGCTGGTGACTTAAATGTGTGAATCAGCCTCCCAGATCAAAGAGTTGTTGTTGTTATGTGCCACCAAGTGTCTTCCAACTCAGAATAACCCAACCGGGTTTCAGAAATATATGAGATGTTCAAGGAAATGTTTAACACTGCCGCTCACTATTGAGTTTTCATAGCCAAGTTGCGATTTGAACCCAGGCCTCCTGGCTCTTAATCAGGGATTCTACTTAGCAGATCACACTGGCTCCTACACTATTGGAGAGAGGATTTCCATATCCTTCAAACACAATTCCTTTCCATCTTCATTAATCACTGCAAGAATCGCTCTCTGCCCCTCGTTCAGCTAACCCTACCCGTTTGTATTTATTTAACCCATCCTTTTTTTTTTTCACCAATGGATGGCTGTAAAAATCAAGGGAAAGCATTACACTTCAACACAGTTCTCATAAGCCTCTCAAACGCTTCACTTATCAATGGAAGCAAGACAAGCCAGTTAGCCTATGATCTAGAGACAAATATGAATTCATATTAAAATGAGCTGGTGGAAGAGAACGTTATGGACTGCCAGAAAGACAGGTAAGTGGGTTCCAGAGCAAGTGAAGCAATGTAACTATAACACCTTAGGAAAAGGAAAAGGAAACAAGAACACAACAAAGCAAGGCCAAAAAAAGAAAGAAAGAAAGAAAAGCAGTAGGAAGAGAGGAAGGCCTAACATAAGATGGATTGACTCAGTAATTGAAGCCACATCCTTGAGTTTGCAAGAACTGAGCAGAGCTGTTAATGATGAGATCTTTTGGAGGTGACTCATTCACGGGTCAAGCAACTTGATGGCGCAAAAGAACAACCCAAGATGCCGAATCTTTCATCATCTCTCCCTGGTGTGCTTTCTCAGAGCCTCTGCTTCACTGCTGTTAGAAATAAAGGTGTAGACTTCTGGTTCTAACCCTCACTACTTAAGTTTTGAAATGGTGTTGTGTGGTTTTACTCCACGGCTTCCTTTTTTCTGAGCTTTTCTCAAATGAAAAGCTTCCATCATATTATCATTATGGGAATGATGTAAATCTAAAGTATAATTGTGTGGAATTTTCATTTTGTTTTGACTCTGAAAAGCATCACAGGCTGCAATCAGGAAACCCATCCTTCTGGCTTACAAAATCTAATCTGGAGCTGTTTTTGACATCATCTTGAGAACAAGTCCCGTCACTCCAACTGATTTTGTTCTTTGAACCCTGCCTGTTCTCTGTGACGGTCAAACTCTTGCTCAGCTTCTCTGGTGTGAAATATTATCTCAACCCTATGTAAGGCATGGCTTAATTTAATGTCTCGTACAGGACATTAGTTTTTCATGTGTTACCACGGTAGGCTTGAAAGGAACAGAACCTTCAGCACTTTAAGATAATACGCTTTTCTTCAGTATCCATATTAATTCCACATAATTCCCCAGGATCAAACAGCCAGTTGTGTAAAGCAATCCTTTCTCTGGGCCCTATATAAACCCTATATAAACTTCTACATGTCTCTCTCGCTCTCATTCACTCATAAAAGGCCTTGTGTCTTTTCAAAAACTGGGTGATAGATTGGTGTAGAGGAAAACAACCATAGGAGTCTTTATTAAGTACAGCAACAATGAGAAGCTGTTGTTACATGCTGTCAAGTCGCCTCCGATTCATGGCGACCCTATGAATGAGCGATCTCCAAAAGGTCGTGTCCTCAACTGCCCTGCTTAGCAATGGTAAGCTTCCTGTGGCTTCCTTTAAGGAGTCAGTCTATCTCGTATTTGGTCTTCCCCTTTTCCTGCTGCCTTTAGCCTTTCCTAGCATTATTAGGGGACGTGGTGGCACTGTGGGTTAAACCGCAGAAGCCTCTGTGTTGCAAGGTCAGAAGACCAGCCGTCGTAAGATCGAATCCATGCGACGGAGTGAGCTCCCGTCGCTTGTCCCAGCTCCTGCCAACCTAGCCGTTCGAAAGCATGCAAATGCGAGTAGATAAATAGGTACCACCACGGTGGGAAGGTAACGGCGTTCCGTGTCTAGTCGCGCTGGCCACGTGGCCACGGAAACTGTCTACGGACAAACACTGGCTTTACGGCTTGGAGACGGGGATGAGCACCGCGCCCTAGAGTCGGACACGACTGGACTAAATGTCAAGGGGAACCTTTACCTAGCATTATTGTCTTTTCCAGAGAATCCTGCCTTCTCATGATGTGCCCAAGGTAGGACAGTCTCAATTGTAACATGTTGGTCTCCGGAGATAGTGCAGGCTTACCGTATTGTTTCAAAACTCTGAGCTGGGGCTTGGAAGCTCTGTGTTCCAATCCCACTGATCCATGAAACCTACTGGGTGGCCTTCGTCTGGTCACTCTCTCTCAGTCTGATTTACCTCACAGGACTGTTGGGAGGAAAAAATTTCCTTCAGTATCCATATCAAATCCATATCATTCCCAAGGATCAAGCAATACCTTTCTAATCATCTTAGAACTGCAAAGCTGGAAGGGACCTTATGGATCGTTCAAGTCCAGCCCCTCTCACAGTGGGGGATCAAACTCCCAACCTCTGGCTCCGTAGTCAGATGTCTAAACTACTGAGCTATCCAGCACTTCCATTCTAGTTTCTCTGGGCCCTAGATAAACTTTAATATAAGCCAATGGAGAAAGAGGAAAATATAATAGGAGGATGGGTATAACGTGAATGCAACCAGTCAACAAAATAAATAATCAATAATAAGAGCCACACACCCTACTACGAGGGGGTGCTGATAAGTATTGAGCCTTACCCAGAAAAAATTGAGCTAGGAAGCTATAAATTGCAGGGTGTATTGGCCAATTTGTCTATATTCAACGGTGCAAAAATCAACTACCTATGATTTTAACTTAACTTTCATTTTCCGGTCCAAAGTGAACATGGTGGTGAAAAGTTCAATGTGGAAGAGCATAGGACCATAATCAAGTTCCTGTTTCTCCAAGGGAAAGGTGCAAAGCAGATCCATGATGAATTGTCACAAACTATGGGTGACAGTGGCCCTTCATATGCAACAGTTAAACGTTGGGTTGTCAATTTTAAAACTGGCCATTTCGGTGTTGATAGTGAGAAACCCAGTGGGAGGCCTGTTTCGGTCTCTGTGCCTGCAAATGTGAAAGTCATTCATGACATGATCATGGAGGACCGCCGAATATCAGCCAAAAGTATTGCTATATATCTGAGAATATCACGTGAGAGAATTGGTGCCATTATCCACAACGACTTGGAAATGAGAAAGCTGGCAGCAAAGTGGATCCCCAAACTTTTGACAACCGAACAAAAGAGGAAACGTGTGGAGTCATCGATGGCTGTTTTGGAACATTTTGCAAGAAATGAGTCAGATTTCCTGGGCAAACTGGTAACTGGTGATGAGACATGGATCTACTGTTATGATCCTGAGACAAAAGAACAGTCTAAGGAATGGAGGCACAGTGGTTCCCCCAGGCCAAAGAAGTTCCGAGTGCAAAGGTCGGTGCAGAAGCAAATGGCAACAGTTTTTTGGGATAAGAAGGGAGTTCTGCTGGTGGACTACCTCCAACAAGGGTTCAACCATCAATGCAAAATATTACTGTGCTTTATTGACGAAGTTATCTATATCGATATCTAGCGGAACGCCTCCTCCCACCTAGATCTACCCGAATCACTCGTTCTAGCCAGGAAGGGCGGCTGAGGGGCCTAACGCCGAGGGAGGCCTGGAGAGAAAGAACAAGAAACCGGGCCTTCTCGGCAGTGGCCCCTCGCCTTTGGAACAGTCTCCCCTCAGAGATCTGTCTGGCTCCCTCGCTGGGTGTTTTTAAGAGCCAACTTAAGACCTGGCTCTTTAGGCAGGCTTTCCCTCCTGTCATCACTTGATTATTTTTATTTTTCCCCCATCTTGAACCATATTACTATTGTTGCTTTTTATTTTATTATACTGTTTTTATTCCATTTTTATTGTTAGCCGCCCAGAGTAGACTTGTGTCTAGATGGGCGGGGTATAAATTTAATAAATAAATAAATAAGTTGAGGCAAAACATCAAGGAAAAACGTCGAGGAAAGCTCTCCAAAGGTGTCATCCTGCTGTATGACAACGCCTCGTCACACACTGCAGGTGAAACAATGGCAAAACTGACGTCCTTAGGCTTTCAAGTGATGTCCCATCCACCCTATTCTCCCGACCTGGCTCCTTCTGACTATTATCTGTTCCCCAAACTCAAAAAACACCTAAAGGGACAACGATTTGGGAGTGTTCTGGAGGCAACTAATGCTGAAAATGAGTGGTTACACCACCAGTCGGAAGAATTTTATTTGCAGGGACTTAAGAAGCTGCAGGACAGATGTCGCAAGTGCATTGACTTCCTGGGGGAATATGTAGAATAGTGTGGCAGTTACAGCTTCCTAGCTCAATTTTTTCTGGGAAAGGCTCAATACTTATCAGCACCCCCTCGTAATTGACATTTCCCCAGGTAAGCTAAAGTGGGCTCACACAGTCTTCCAAAAGCAATAGCTGGGGCTAGCTCGAAAGGGGAAAATCCAGGTTCACTTTCTCACCTTGCTGTAATTCCAGGAATGTTGGCAGGTGAAGGCTGAGTGAAGCCAAGGCTGAGTCCTCCACTACTATGGAGGCGCACCGGTGCCAGATGCCCAGAGGAGTTGATGGGGCACATGGAACAGCAGTGAATGGTGGGTAGTACCAGGGGCGATAAGCCGAAAGTGAGTATTTAAAAGTGTGAGAGAGAAAGAGATGCCATCTCTTAGTGTTTGACTGTGAGACTCAGGTTTTGCTCTCCATCCTCCAGATCTCAGGTTTTGGACCTCACATTTTGTGGAAAGGGATCCTGTCAACCTGAGAACCTTATATTTTGGGGTTCCTTCCCAATGTTTTCAACACATGCCATTTGGACATGCTCTGAAGCACTCTTGTCTTTTTCATTACCTTGCATGCCCGAAAGCAGCTGCTCTTCCTAGATCCGCATGACCGTCAAAGTTACCTACGTTGTCTATCACACACATTCCATTTTGCAGTTGTTGCTGAGGATGGCCAGGCCTGGTGACATCACAAGAGTTGGCCCCTAAGTCTTTGGCCCTAGCAGGCAGGCGTTCCTTCAAATACACACACACAAACACACACCAGGGCAGCAGTACCCCGTTCCCTGCAATTTTACAGGCAAAATCTTGAAAACTAGTGGGCAGGTCTTGTGATGTCACAGCGATGGGGCAGCCAAAGGTTGTGGGAAGGGCTCAAACCACTCCGGGTCAACTGATTGTGGAAACAGACACATGGGGGATGTGGGGGAAAGCCAGCTAAACCAAATAGGTCGTTATTTGGCTGGCCAGGCAGGTGGCAAAACCTGCCCAGCCGATGTTCAAGGTTGCCACCATCACACCCTACCCATTGTCGCCGCCATCCCACATGGCCTTACCTACAACACACATCACTCAGAGGGAATTTTCCACTCCCCTCCCCTGCCACCTCAGTCAATCCAGCCACTCACCAGGCCCAGCTTGCTTGTTTTTTTCCACCTCCTCGGCTGATCTCCCAGTCAAGGGCAAGAGCACAGACTTCTCTGCCCCTCCCTTTTCTCTGAGTGGCAGATCAGCCAAGAGGGCGGGGCAGAGAAGTCTGAGCTCTTGCCCTTGACTGGGAGATCAGTTGAGGAGCTGCCGGAAGCTAACATGTGAGTGGCTGATGGAGCCAGAGGAGGCAGGGAAGAGGAGCAGCCGCACCTGTGCTGCCACCTCACCTGGAGTATTGTGGGTCAGACCTCACCTGGAGTATTGTGTCCAGCTCTGGGCACCTCAATTCAAAAAGGATGTTGACAACCTGGAACATGTCCAGAGGAGGGCGACCAAAATGGTTAAAGGTCTGGAAGTCATGTCCTACGAGGAGCGGCTTAGGGAGTTGGGAATGTTTAGCCTTACAAAAAGAAGGTCGAGAGGGGAGATGATAGCCATGTTTAAATATTTGAAAGGATGTCATGTTGAAGAGGGGACAGGTTTGTTTTCCAGGGCTCCAGAGACTAGGACACGGAGCAGTGGTTTCAAACTGCAGGAAAAGAGATTCCATCTGAACATTAGGAAGAACTTCCTGATGGTCAGAGCTGTCCGGCAGTGGAATAAGCTGCCTCGAAGGGTGGTGGAGTCTCCTTCTTTGGAGGTTTTTAAGCAGAGGCTGGATGGCCATCGGTTGGGAGTACTTTGATGGATGTTCCCGCATGGTGGGGGGTTGGACTGGATGGCTTCAGTGGTCTCTTCCAACTCTATGACTCTAATACTCTATGACCTTTACAAACCTGGATAACCTGGGATGAACTGGTTCATGCCCCTCTCTACTAAAAACACATTTAAAAACAACAAGGCACAACATATGGCAAAGATGGGGCCAGCCTGGCCTCCAGTGGGAGAGAGTTCCAGAGTCTGAGTGCAGCAATGGAGAAGGCCCTTTCCTGTGTCCCCTTCAGATGCACCTGTTGAGAGGCCCATCATGATTCCACAGGATTTTTTCTTCACAACCAGATGGCTCACAAGGCATAAGCACAGCACTGCTCCATGCTCTCCGTCCATCCCATTGGTGCATGCGCCCACTCTGTTTCGTTCCTTAGTCCCCCTCTCATCCTAGGGTGTGCTGGTGGCTAGAAGAGCGCAAGAAGGGCCCCCATTTCAGCAGTACCTGCCTACTTACACCTGGACTGAAGAGTGGAAAGCAACACACGCTGCAGGCGCAACTCACCCAAGGCTGTCTGAGGACTTTTTATGCAAATTCAATTTGCATAAAAGATGTGCAAGCCGGTGAAAATGAACCCTGTTTCAGTTGCTAGTCTTAAATCTCACACATTGTATTTCAAGCAAGCTGCCGGCCTCTTCAATTATAATTTAAAGTGTCGCATGAACACTCGGCCCATTCATGCATGTTTCCAGAAGTGGCACTTATTGCCTTGTGTCTTTTGTGGACTCTCACAGAGCCCAAAGGCCAACATCCACAATTTGTGTAATCTTTCTGTGTTTTCCTACCAGTTCTACCCTTGTTTTTCTTAGTAGAAAAAAAACCAAAAATAACTCTATTAAGCAAGAACAGACGAAAGAGGTACACAATCAATGCCTTGGTAGAGATGGACACGAAGTACTTTGTGCCCTTGCTGCGCGTACCCTTTCCCCCTCCACCTGCTGGCTCACCCTCTGACTGGCCTGCGCGCACTGCTCTATCCCTCCTCATTGCACGATCTTCCAGTCCAGGCAGGAGCTCGTGCTTCCCTCCTTCTGCCTCCTCCAGCAGCTGACCACTCAAAGGCAGCACTGCAGAAATCCCTGCCCCGCCTCCTCGTCGGAGTGGCTGGTGAGTGGAGGTGCCCGCGAGGCGGGGTGGGGCCACTCTAGCTCACGGATGGATCGACGATGAAACTAATGCCGAGCAGATGATTTCTGACGATTTATGACAAAGGGACAAGAAGGACCTCATGCCCATCTCTAGTTGGTAGTGCTAGGAGCCCTACCCCGGGAAGTTCTGTGTGACTGAAATCCTGTTTTTTAGTGAAATAAGATGCACTAGAGTAGGCCCATTGAATCTATGGGAATTTGGTGACTCAACTCTCCTGTAAGTCCCGTTGATTCAAATGGGCTACTCTACTTGTAGCACACTAAGTTGCAACTTGTAGGCATCCTTCAGTCTTGAGAGACTATGGTAACGTGCTCCGAGTAGAGGTCTTGGAACAGCGTCTAGAGGGGCTGAGGAGGCCAATTCGAGAGTGACAATCCCTTCCACACTGAAGACAAATACAATCGGTCCCCTGTCCAGCTCCCTGATTTTGCTGGTTTCGGGACTGCCTCTTTGCCTCGGCCTGCTGGACAAGGGTCTCTTCAAAATGGGAGAGGCCGTGATGCACCGCCTGCCTCCAGGCTGAGTGCTCAGATGTCAAGGTTTCCCATCTGTTGAGGGCCATTCCTAAGGCCTTCAGATCCCGCTTGCAGAGATAAAGAAGTTACTTACCTGTAACTCTGGTTCTTCGAGTGGTCCTCTGTGAATTCACACTAATGGGTTAATCTGCGCCTGAGCAGAGCACCTTCAGAAACTTTCACAGCTTTAAGCACTTAGTGCTGGGACCTCCCCTACACCAGCTATATAACTCCCCCCCCGGCACTAGTGCCTCAGTTCTAAGGAACCGACCGCCGCTGCCCAGCATGCCATGGCACACGTGACGGACAGCGGGGAGAAGGGCGGGACGTGTGAATTCACAGAGGACCACTCGAAGAACCAGAGTTACAGGTAAGTAACTTCTTTTTCTCCTTCGTGACCTCTGTGAATACACACTAATGGGTGATTGGCAAGCTGACTAACCAGGAGGAGGGACGTCACGAAAGTGCAGAAGCCAGGACAGCTCGACCTACCGCAGCCTCAGCCTTCGGCCGGACATCCAGGCGGTAGAGCTAGATGAGAATAGGCGGAGTGGCGCATGTGGCAGTGCGGCAGACATCCGCGATGTCCACTCCACGGAGAAAGGCTGTTGAGGATGCCACAGCTCTAGTAGAGTGAGCTCTCACTGACTTTGGAAGAGGAGTCTCTGCCAAATCATAGGGAAGACGGATGGTCTTCACTAACCATCTAGAGATGGTCTGAGAGGAAGCCGGTGCTCCGAAGGAGGAGCCGGCAAAGGTGACAAAGAGACGCTGTGAGGCACGAAAAGTGGTTGTGCTATGCACATAATGCGACAGAGCACGCTTCACGTCTAGAGCGTGCGGAGCTGTCTCAAGCAGTGAAGATGGCGTGGGAAAGAAGACAGGAAGGACAGCTGGCTGGTTCAGATGGAAGGCAGAAAATACCTTAGGCAAGAAGGTAAGGCCTGGCCGTAAGGTTACTTTACAGAAAGGAGGACCCGCTCTTAGTGTAGCCAGTCCTCCAGTCCTGCAAGCCAAGGTTATTGCCAGGAGAAAGGCAGCAAGCGGAGCGATGCTGACACCAAGGGCTTGAAGGGAGGCCTCATAAGCCGCCAAAGAATTGATTGGAGAGACCACTGAGATGTTAGTGGTCTATAGGCAGGGCGCATATTCTCCAGGCCTCGGAGAAACAGCTTGCAGGTAGAACGGGCCAGTCCCAGGCAAAACAGGTGAAGGAGAAACTGAAGGAATGCGTCCAGAGACATTGGCCTAGTAGGCAAATGTCGTCTTGATGCAAAGTGACAGAACGCCTACCCATTATAGGAGTAGGTCAAGGTGGTAGAAGGTTTGCAAGCATGATTGAGCATGTCTGTTACAGTCGGGGAAGACTCCATGCGGACAGGTAGGGGGACTTGAGGTCCGGATGAAATATCCGATCCTCGTCCCGAGAAAGCAGATGAGGGACCAGGTGCAGCCTGATGTATTCCGCAGCTCAGGGGGGCAGGATCAAGAACCATGGCTAGCGAGGCGACCAAGCATGACGTTAGCACACTCATGGTGGACACAAACAACAGTCCTTTGAAGAAGGGGGAAAGGTGGAAACCTGTAAAGGAGGCCCCGTGACCAATTCATCTGGAAGGCGTCCCCTAGGGAGCTGCGGCCGATGCCAGATCGGGAGCCAAACATGGCACACTTCTTGTTTAATCAGGATGCAAAACGTCTATGTCTGGAGTCCCCCATCGATGACAGAGGCAACGAAAGATGCCATCATCGAGAGCCTGCTCGTGAGAGCAGAACCATAGTCTGCTGAGATGGACTGCCACAGAATCGTTTCTGCCTGCCAAATGTACAGCCACTGGACAAATGTGGCAAGCATAACACCATTCTGAAAGGTTGATGGTGAGAACAAGAAGGCGTAACGAATGAGCGCTGCCCTGCTTGTGTATATAATAAACTGCCGTGGTATCGCCTGATGCGACCTGGACCACCCAACCCAGGTCAGAGGTCCAAAAGGCCTTGGTGTTTGCCAGGAGCTCCACCACAATGATATGAAGGCCGGCTACCAGCGGCCAAGGGCAACGTGGTGGCACAGACAAGCCCGCCCGCCCGGCGGGCTGGCATCCACCACTGACTGAACCAACTGGGTCAAGAGACCAAAGGGTCTCCCTATGCGTAGGTTGGGGGGGGATCCCCACCAGTCCAGTTATGCAGCGAGTTCCGGAGTCACCTGGAGCAACATGGATGGGTGGTCGCAAGATATCTGAAAAAGTGAGAGAAACCAGGCTTGAAGGGACCGCATCCTCAGTTGAGCATGCTGTCCCACGGCTGTGGTAGATGCCATCAGCCCCAGGAGTCGCTGGACCTGTAGGACAGGGAAGCAAGTGCCTGAAGAAAAAAGGAGCATAAGAAATCAAGCAATTTCACAGACTTGTCGTCAGGGAAGAAAAACCCTGCTTCAAGAAAGCATCCCAAGTCTCATTAATACAATCTACACACTGTGCAGGTTGCAAAGTCGACTTCTCTATGTTGACCTTCAGTCCTAACGCTGACAAAGGGACAGTGTCAAGGACGTGTGTTTACCAGCTTGTGACTTGGACTCAGCAGCCAGGAGCCAGTTATCCAGCTACGGGTAAACAGTGATTCCCCCTGCTGAAAACCTGAGAAAACGTTGATGGCCTGACCGGATGCCATCATGAAAACAAGCATCCAACCAACTCTCTGGATGTAACATGTGAATAACAGAGTCCAAGAAAGCCATACGGAATCTACGTAGAGTAATAAAAGAATTCAGGCCTTCAAAATCAAGAATGGGCCAGAGGCCTCCATCCTTTTTGGGGTGTGTGTGTGGCCATAACGTGGCCTATGACAGTGGGGTATATTGAATTCAATAGCATAGCCGGTAGCTATGATAGAGAGTACCCAAGTATTAAACATGAAGGAACACAAATCGGAAAGACGAGGGGCCAGACGGCCTGACTGGTCAACGACAGAGAAGTCAGGTGCAGTAAAGAGACCACTCGGTTTTGTGGTCCTGCCTGCAGATCTGTTGGTCAGGGCGCTGCCTGCCCACATGTCTAGGGGGTGGCGGCTGGTAACTTTGGGGTTGAGGCCTTTGACGTTCCCGGTATGCCCTAGGCTGGTAGGAGCATCACCAGGTACTTGCGGTTGTTACACCGCAAATGACCGTGCCGCCCTCCGGAGCTTGGGCAGGTTATCAAGAATAACATCAGTTTTCTGACTAAAAGTCGTACACCAACAAAGGGCAGATCCTCAACCCGTCAGTTGTTTGGATGCTGGTTTAAGGCATGTCGAGCAGCAATGCGCTCGTGACGCGCCCGCCCCATCGCCTCCTAGTGATATGGGAGGCCTTAACTGTAAAGGTGCACAGGAATTACCCACAGAATTGGCAATGCCAAATTCAATAAGTGGTGATGAAAAGCACCCATGGCAGAGGAGTAGTTGGCTACATGGCGGCCAGAAAATAAAAATGCCAACCAAAGAACTCCTTATCTGTTAACGGTAAAGGAGGGTGACTAACTGCGGCAACTGATATGGGAGTAGGAAGATTGGTTGGAAGTCTTCCTCCCCTTCTGACTCTTGTGAGTCCCAGCTGAATAAGGTAAGTCCTTCTGACGATTAGGGGAGCAGTCTTTCTTAGCATGAGCCTGACCAAACTCAGTCTCAATACAGTTGCCGGGACAGAGAAGGCTGAAAGGGTTAACAGCGGGTTAGGTCGAACCCGCAAACACTTTGCTGCCGGAGCCGAGTTCGAGGGAGCACTACACCTTTGAGGCATAAGTGGAGGCACAAAGCACTCCTTAGCCCGTGGCTCAGAACAGTGTCAGGTGGAGTGGGGTGGCGGTGGTGGCAGAAAAGGTGGCAGAAAAGGCTCATAGCTCCTGTACCAGATAAAAGGGACTGGTCCTGCACGAACCTGTCGGTGTGATAGGACCCTCCTGAGGAAAATTACTCGGGTCTACCTGACAGTAGCAGGGTTTTACGGTTGACTCCTATGAGTCCTTTCCTTATGAGCCTATGCAGGTGCCGGCGGCTGAGGTGGGGCCGCAGGCTACTGTGTGAACAAGCCCATTGATAAAGAGGGCTGTTTTGTGCCAAATTATGAGCCACCAAACAAGTGCTATCCCAGACAGGAATATCACTGACTAGCAGGGCTAGCAGTGGGAGCTGCAGCCCCCCCCCCCCTTTTAAAGGCAAAGCTAGGGCTGCCAAATGTTGCCCAAAAGCTCTTGCCTTGGCACCTAGCTGATTTTGGAAATAGCAGCTGTGTGAACAAGCCCATTGATAAATGAGGGCTGTTTTATACCAAACCACCCAAAGGTGTCACCCCAGTCAGGCATATCACTGACAGGTAGGGCTGGCAGCGGGAGCTGAAGGGGGCCCATTCTATCCCCAAAGGCAAAACCAAGGCTTACCGAATGTTGCCGGAACATCTACAGCCTCGGCGCGCAGCTTTCTCCGGAATTAGTAGCCGTATGAACGAGCCCACGAAGGAGGGCTGTTCCGTGCCAACCTCACACAGAGGCTTTTACCCCATGTCAGGAGAATCACTGACAGGCGGGGATGGCGGCCGGCGCTGCAGGGGCCCCTCTCTTCTTCCAAGGGTAACCCTGGGGCTACAGGTGCCCAACTTACTGCAGACTTGACAGCTGTATGAACGAGCCCCTTGATGCAAGAGGGCTGTTCCACGCCAACCTCACACAGAGGCTTTTACCCCATGTCAGGAGAATCACTGACAAGCGGGGATGGCGGCCGGAGCTGTAGGCGGCCCTTTCTTCTCCCAAGGGCAAAGCTCAGAAGCTGTCCTCTTCTTTTGATAGAAAGAGGAAGATTGCAAACAGGTGGAAAGCTGTTGCTCTTGAGCCTGGGGGTAACCTTGCTAAGAAGGTAAAAGAGACCTTATGTCTTTAAGAGAAAAAGCCCTGAGGCTCTAAAGCCAGCTTTGTAAAGGCTTTGTAAAGCCTTCACAAACAGCAGCTAATGCCGGCTATACTTTTTCCCCCAGGCAGAAGAAACAACTTGTTACAGAAGAAAGAACAAGGGAAGGTCAAAGAAAGGAAAGGAATAGAATTGTTTTTACTTGCGAAGTTCCGAACGAAGCTGCTGCTACAGCGGCGGTCGAAAAAAGAACTGAGGCACTAGTGCCGGGGGCAGAGTTATATAGCTGGTGTAGGGGAGGTCCCAGCACTAAGTGTTTAAAGCTGTGAAAGTTTCCGAAGCTGCTCTGCTCGAGTGCAGATTAACCCATTATTGTGTATTCACAGAGGCCACGAAGGAGAACCTTCTATTGCAGCTGTGGTCTCCCTCTGGGGCGCTTTCCCTGTACTAATTCTCCATACAGGAGATCTTTTGGAATCCGACCATCGGCCATTCTCACGACATGCCCGACCCAACGTAGACGTCGCTGTTTCAGTAATGTATACATGCTAAAAATTTCAGCTTGTTCTGTTGTTGTTTAGTCATTAAGTCGTGTCCGACTCTTCGTGACGCCATGGACCAGAGCACGCCAGGCCCTCCTGTCTTCCACTGCCTCCCGGAGTTTGGTCAAATTCATGTTGGTAGCTTCGATGACACTATCCAACCATCTCGTCCTCTGTCGTCTTGCCTTCACTCTTTCCCAACATCAAGGTCTTTTCCAGAGAGATTTCTCTTCTCATGAGATGGCCAAAGTATTGAAGCCTCAGCTTCAGGATCTGTCCTTCCAGTGAGCACTCAGGGTTGATTTCCTTCAAAATGGATAGGTTTGTTCTCCTTGCAGTCCAGGGGACTCTCAAGAGTCTCCTCCAGCACCACAATTCAAAAGCATCAATTCTTCGGCGGTCAGCCTTCTTTATGGTCCAGCTCTCACTTCCATACATCGCTACTGGAAAAACCATAGCTTTGACGATACGGACCTTTGTCGGCAAGGTGATGTCTCTGCTTTTTAAGATGCTGTCTAGGTTTGTCATCGCTCTCCTCCATTGATGAAGATAACAGTGGTTACCCAGACTTTGTTGCTGGTAGCGAAGGGGCCCCATGACAGTTCAAGAAACAAGATTTCAGCTGTTATGTCTTTCCTTTGCTCCACATAAATCAGAAAGATTTCGAAAAGATACTCCTAAACTGCTCAGCGGGATGGTAGGTGGAATGGGTCATGACCACACAGGCACCAGCCAGTCAGCACTATACACAAAACTTGTTCCAACTACTTCTATTCTGGGAACCCTCAGGTCATCATCTGGCTGTCAAGACCAGTTGTTGCAAGAGACAGAGAGCCTTTTCAGTGGTGATGCTTTTATCTGCAGGATGCCCTCTCCAGAGGGAATACATTAAGGTGCAAAGTGAAGTCCTTGTTAATCTCCCAGACACTTTAATGACAGCTTTTAATGCGTTTATATCTTCCCATTCTGTTTTGCTGTTAGCTTTCCTTTGTCTTTCTGTGCTGTAGTGTTTTTAAACTCTTTTGTTTTTTGCTTTTCTGCTTTGGCTTTCTTCCTGGTTTCATAATATGCTATCCTTACTCCCTCCTTCTCGTTCTCGTTTGCATAATAAAAGAGATACAGCTATAGCTATAGATATCTAGATATAAATACAGATCTCTAGATATAAAAGCACAGTTAAGTTGGTTCCTGGTGGAAATTTACAATGAAAATTCTCAGGGCTGGGAAGGGAAACTTAAAAATTAAAATCCACTGCGGATGGTGATTTATTGTGCTCTCTTTTTATTTGTTTGGAATGCTGTGAAGTGTTGATGGTTGTATCCTTTTGTGTTGGTGTAATCAAGGGGGGAGTTCTGGGTTTGGAGGAGCGGCCCGCAAAGATTACCAAAACTGCAAACAGCAATTAGCATGCAGATTTGGAGACAGAAGCACATCTGTGTGTTTTGGTTACCTCCGTATTTGTTTAGCTGATTCGTCTGCGGCTAAACTGGAGCTTCACTTCGCCCTGCAATTAGCCGCATAAATATGAATCTGGGATGACACTAATTATCGCGTGCCATTGCTTTTCTTTTTCCCCTAAACGGCCCTGACACTCCGGGGCAGCCACAAGGGCGGCGTCGGCCCACGCAGGAGCTCTGTGGGTGGTTTCTCTTCTCCAAAGAAAGAGATGGGAAAAGGTGGGGGTGGGGGTGGGGAAAAGGCAATGCAATCACCAATTTAATTAAAAGGCAGAGGTATGGCTTTCTAAGAAAAGAAATGAAGGGGGGGGGAGGGAAAATGCCACATTGTGAGCTGTCATCCCTAATGCATACATTACTATAAAACACATGGAAATTAATTGGGCTGCTTTCAAGGTGCAGCCACAAAGGTGTCTGGGTTCTGGTAATTGCTTTTGTTTCATGGAACGCTTTGGAAGGATTGGGGAGAATAAATTAAAACAGGCAATGTGGCAGAAGCCAGAGGCAAAGGATTTTGAGGAAGAACTGAGGAGAGGGGCTGGGGGAGGGGCTCGATATGGAGTGTGTGTGTGTGTGTGTGTGTGTGTGCAGGCACACACGGGTGTGCATGTGTGATCACCAAAGCCATATTTTCTCACTCCTCATTTAATAGACAGTATGGTTTAGAAGAATTGATGCTTTTGAATTGTGGTGCTGGAGGAGACTCTTGAGAGTCCCCTGGACTGCAAGGAGAACAAACCTATCCATTCTGAAGGAAATCAACCCTGAGTGCTCACTGGAAGGACAGATCCTGAAGCTGAGGCTCCAATACTTTGGCCATCTCATGAGAAGAGAAGACTCCCTGGAAAAGACCCTAAAGTTGGGAAAGTGTGAGGGCAAGAGGAGAAGGGGACGACAGAGGACGAGATGGTTGGACAGTGTCACCGAAGCGACCAACATGAATTTGACCCAACTCCGGGAGGCAGTGGAAGACGGGAGGGCCTGGCGTGCTCTGGTCCATGGGGTCACGAAGAGTCGGACATGACTTAACGACTAAACAACAACAAATGGTTTAGTGGTTAAATGTTGCTCTGGGATTTGGGAGATCCAAGCTGGCTGGGTAGCTCAGGCATCTGGCTGCGGAGCCAGCTGTTGGGGGTTCGATTCCACAGTGTTCCTTGCGGGAGAAGAGGCAGCCTGGGTGGCCTTGGGCCAGCTGCACCATCCCAGGGCACCCCCAGAAGAAGACGGGAATGGGAAACCACTTCTGAGTACATTCTACCTGAGAAACCCTGGAAAGGATCATCATGTCAGAATTGATTTGTAAGTTGCCATGAGTCAGAATTGATTTGACGGCACACAATACATACATACATACATACATACATAAGCCCATTTAAAATCCATTCTTTAAGACCCGAAGTCTTGGAGAACTATACAGTTTTGACTGTCTGCCAGCAGCTCAGTAAGGATGGATCAGCTTGACTTCATTTTCAAGGGGATTTGACGGCTGAGGTGCTGCTACAGAGAAAGCAAGCTTTCTGTACAGAAACTCCCTCCCTCCCTGATGTCAGCTGGGAAATAAACATTTAATAAATAAATAAATAGGTTTTTAAAACCTGCATCCCACTTTTGCACCTCCTAAATGGTCTGGAATATTTACAACGTCACTAAAACACGGATTCAGCAAGCTCCAAACCTCTCAGTCAGAAATAGTCTGTAAAATGCAAAAAGACTTGACAAAGTCACAAAGCACATCTGTGACCATTTGGTACACCACTCCTGTTATGTGCTATCAAGTTGCTTCTAAATTTTGGTGACCCTAATTGGATTATTGACTGTATGTTCAAGGAATGGTTTACCAGTGCCATTCCTCAATGAGGTTCCATGGTCAAATGGTAATTTGAACCCAGGTCTCCTGAATCCGAATTTGACACCGTAGCATCACACCACACTGGGTCTCAATAAACTACTTGCTCCCCAAAAATGAAATAATTGTGTCGTTACTCCTTTTAAATCTGATAAGATTAGTGTCACTCTCCTGTATAGACTCTTGTATGTCCCTCAGATTTCTTGCTTAGTTATTTATCTGTTTGTTTCCCTGTTTATAACTTACTTCTGTCAATCATGGATATACCCAAGGAGGCAGTCATGTGAAACATACAGAAGAGGGTATAAAATCAAGAACAGACAACAAATCCCATGCACCCACAATTATAATTTGAAAAGCAGATAGCTCAGCATTTTAGGTCTCTGGCTGCAGAGCCAACGGTTGGGAGTTCAATACCCCACCTGGGCCTCCTTGACAGGGGCTGGACTTGATGATCCCACAGGGTCCCTTCCAGCTCTGCAGTTCTAAGATGATGATTATCATGAACTGGATTCATGCAATGGATTCAGAGTGTTCCCAAAATCCATCAGAGAGGGGAAAGTGATTCGTGGGTCAAGGCACGGAGTTTCAGAGATGTGAATTCAATAAAATTATAAAGGCATTTGTTTCCTCTTATCATCACCCACTTCCCTTCAGAAGGCAGGTGGTTAGAGCTTGGAAAAGTTACTTTTTTGAATGACATCTTCCAGAATTCCATTGGTGGTCATGCTGTGTTGATCCATCTCAATACACCACTTACTAGGGGCGGAGCTTTGGTATAACTCATGGTTCTTAATTGCCCATTGAAGCCTCACCATAAAGTGTCAATGTTCAGAAAACCTGGCAGGAGGACTCCTACTGGTGTTTGTGTAAGATTTGCATAACCTGCCGCAGCTAATTGCAGCTAATCAACAAGGTGCCAGGGTGCCTCTCTGTTCTGCAGCTGAGTGTCTGACCAAGCTATATGACCAAGACATGCCCTGGCATCTTGTCACTTAGCAAACCTTGGATAAACACCAATAGGATTCTGGCCTTTTGACAGACAACAAGGATCACTGAATCTACCTGGAAAAGGCTTAATGAATTATGCCCTGGCCATTGTCTTGGGCCACCCATGTAAGGAACTACAACCTGGGTTTTAAAAAAACTGATTATAGATGTTTGGGGAGAGGTGCTCATGGTAAAGCGTTCCTGCACTCAGGAGGAGCCAAAGACTATCTGCCGGCCACAGCTCACTGTGTGAGAGGCAGTGGGACTGTGGTTGGACCCCTGCCGGCTGCCAGCTCCTTTCCAAGGGAGCCGGCTCAGTCTCCCTCTGTTGTTGCAGGACTGGGCCCTGCTGCTCCTGGCTGCCTCACCCCCTCTCAACATCAGCCACATGGCTGGGGGGGGGGGGGGAAGAGAAGGGGCTTTAGAAGGGTTTTATTTATTATTTTTTACTTATTTTACTGCCATCAATTAAGAGAGACCCACAGTGGATTTGAGGGAACAGGAAGGGGGGAGGGCATTAGAGGGGGCAGCCATTGAGGTGGTGCTGGGTAGGGGAAGGAATGGCGGTGGGGGTAGAACATGCCCACGTAGGAGAAGAGAGGTTAGATACCTTACATCTATCCCCTCTTCTAGTCCTACCCCCAACCAGATGGTATCAGGTGACCATATCAGCAAACCCTCGAGCCACACGGTGCTGTTGATGAACGCCAGGTCAGTACAAAATAAGACTGCCCTCATCCATGATGTAATTCTGGATGAGGGTGCTGACCTGGCGTGCATTACTGAGACCTGGGTGGGAGAAGAGGGTGGTGTTCCCCTCTCCCAGCTGTGTCCGCCTGGGTACTCGGTCCAGCACCAATGTCGCTCGGAGGGTCGGGGAGGGGGAGTTGCTATAGTCTATAGGAGTTCTATCTCCTTGACCAGGCTTCCTATCCCTTTGAGAGGAGGTCTTGAGGGCCTGTATTGTGTGTTGGGCTTGGGAGACAGATTAGGGATTCTGTTGGTGTACCGCCCACCCTGCTGCGTACCAACAGTCTCCCTGCCTGAGCTGACGGAGGTGGTCTCGGACCTGGTGTTGAGGACTCCCAGGCTGTTGGTGCTGGGGGACCTCAACATCCATGCCGAGGCTGCCTTGACTGGGGCGGCTCAGGACTTCATGGCCGCCATGACAACCATGGGGCTGTCTCAATGTGTCATCGGCCCAACACACGAGAAGGGCCATACCCTGGACCTGGTTTTCTCAACGGGACTGGAAGATGGTGGTTTGGATGTGGAGGGGCTGGTTGTGACCCCATTGTCATGGTCAGACCACTTCCTGGTCAAGTTTAGTCTATTAGCTTCTTCTTCCCTCTGCAAGGGTGGGGGATCTATTAAGATGATCCGCCCTCGGAGACTAATGGATCCAGATGGTTTCCTGAACGCTCTGGGGGATTATCCGTCTGATATGGTCGGCGCTCCTGTCGAAGCTCAGGTCACCCTATGGAATAGGGAGATGACCCGGGCAGTTGACACGATTGCGCCTAAGCGCCCTCTCCCTGCACGCAGAGCCCAGACAGTTCCTTGGTATACTTCTGAACTGCGGGCGATGAAGCGAGAGGGGAGACGGCTGGAGCGCAGGTGGAGGAAATCCCGCTGGGAGTCCGATCGAACACGACTTAGAGCCCATTATCGGGCCTATTTCGTGGCAATACGGCTGGCGAAACGGCAATATTTCTCCAGCCGTATTGCTTCCTCAGAATGTCGTCCAGCAGAGCTGTTTCGGGTGGTCCGGGATCTTCTTCAACCGGGAAATCCGGTGGAGGTCCCGGACTGCTCATCAGCTCGCTGTGATGAGTTTGCTATTCATTTTGAGGGGAAAATCGCTCAGATTCGCAGTGGGTTGGACTCCACCGTTACTGCAGAATCAGAGGATGTGTCCAGTGTGCCGTGCTTAGGTCAAGTATTAATGGATGAGTTTCAATTGTTGAGACCTGAGGATGTGGACAGGGTGCTTGGATCTGTCCGTTCTACCACCACTCCGCTCGACCCTTGCCCATCTTGGCTAATTGGAAGATCTGCCAGGGGGGTTCGCACCTGGGTCCAGGAGGCCGTGAACGCCTCTTTGAGAGAGGGAGTGGTCCCTACCACCTTGAAAGAGGCGGTAATTCGTCCACTCCTTAAAAAGCCTAACCTGGACCCAAGGCTGGTGGGTAACTACCGACCAGTGGCGAACCTCCCTTATTTGGGCAAAGTGTTGGAGTGGGTTGTGGCCGGGCAACTCCAGGCGCTGCTGGATGAAACGGATTTTCTGGATCCATTTCAATCGGGTTTCAGGCCGGGTTTTGGTACGGAGACTGCCTTGGTCGCCCTGTATGATGACCTTTGCCGGGAGAGAGACAGGGGGAGTGTGACCCTGTTGATACTCCTGGACCTCTCAGCGGCTTTCGACACCATCGACCATGGTGTCCTTCTGGATAGGCTGGCTGGGTTGGGAGTTGGGGGCACCGCTTTACGGTGGTTCCGCTCCTTCCTGGCTGACCGTGTCCAGAGGGTGGTGCTGGGGGACAGTTGCTCTGTCCCATGGCATTTATGTCATGGGGTTCCTCAGGGCTCAATACTGTCCCCCATGCTGTTTAACATCTACATGAAACCGCTGGGAGAGGTCATCAGGAGGTTTGGGCTGAGGAGTCAGCAATATGCTGACGATACTCAGCTCTACCTCTCGTTTTCCACCAATCCAGGTGAGGCGGTTTCTGTGCTGAACTCGTGTCTGGACCTGATAATGGACTGGATGAGGGTTAATAAATTGAAACTCAATCCAGACAAGACGGAAGTGCTGTTAGTGGGTGCTTCACCGGACAGGCTGGAGGGCCATTTCCCTGCCCTGAGTGGGGTTACACTCCCCCTAAGGGACAGGGTCCGCAGCTTGGGGGTGCTCCTGGACCCCAGTCTAACACTGGAAGCCCAGGTGGACTCGGTGGCCAGAGGCGCCTTCCTTCAGCTGCGGAAATTATACCAGCTACGGCCCTACCTGGACGAGCGGAGTCTCATGACAGTTACACACGCACTGGTAACATCTCGCATAGATTACTGCAATGCGCTCTACGTGGGGCTGCCTTTGAAGACGGTCCGGCGACTGCAACTGGTCCAGAATCGAGCTGCGCGGCTGGTGAGTGGTGGGGCCGCTAGGGACCATATCAAGCCGATTCTATTTAAGTTACATTGGCTACCAGTTGCTGCCCGGGCCCAATTCAAAGTGCTTGTTTTGACATATAAAGCCCTAAACGGCTTGGGCCCTGGATACCTGAAGGACCGCCTCCTTCCATATGAACCTACCCGGCAGTTAAGATCTAGCCAGGGGGCCCTTTTGAAAGAGCCGTCCCTCAAGGAGGTAAGAGGGATGGCTTGTAGACAAAGGGCCTTTTCGGCAGCTGCCCCCAGACTATGGAATGCCCTCCCGACTGAGATTCGTCTGGCGCCGACGCTGATGACATTTCGGCGCCAGGTCAAAACCTTCCTGTTCCAGAAGGCTTTTAATTGAAATGATATCAGCTGTGGGTCCGATGGCAATTTTTTAGAGTATATATTTTAATTGCATTTTAATTGTTTTGTCTTTTTATTGTATTTTAAATGTTGTAAGCCGCCCAGAGACCTCTGGGTAGTGTGGGCGGCATATAAGTTAAATAAATAAATAAATAAATAAATAAAGGTAAAGGTTCCCCTTGACATTTAGTCCAGTCGTGTCCGACTCTAGGGGGCGGTGCTCTTCCCCGTCTCCAAGCCGTAGAGCCAGCGTTTGTTCGTAGACAGTTTCCGTGGTCACGTGGCCAGCGCGACTAGACACAGAACGCCGTGACCTTCCCACCGAGGTGGTACCTATTTATCTACTCGCATTTACATGCTTTCGAACTGCTAGGTTGGCAGGAACTGGGATGAGCGACTGGAGCTCACTCCGTTGCGTGGATTCGATCTTACGACGGCTGGTCTTCTGACCTTGCAGCACAGAGGCTTCTGCAGTTTAACCCGCAGCACCACCATGTCCCTTGTTGAATAGAAGCACCTTCTATTGAACAAGAGTGCTGTAGTGTAGAACCTACTGTATATGCCTGGAGGTGCAGAACTGATGACGGGGCTGTGTTTTCACTTCCCATTTTGAAATTTCAGTTCCTGCAGAGAAAACCTGCCAATTGCTCTCTCTTCTCCCACTTCAGAGACGGAATGCCCCTTCTCAGACATTGCCTGCTGGAATACAGGGGCGTAGAAAACCAATGGAAATGTGCTTCTTCCTTTAGAAACACTGGTTTTCCCCACCTGAACCAGTGTGCAAAATTAATAATATGTATTGATTTTGAAAACACCCTTCTAACGTCTGTGCATTTCTCAGGATGACTTTGATTCATTACGGGGTTAAGGGTTTTCTAGTTGCAACAAACTCAGAAGTGGTTTTTATTTGGCCATTGCAGGTGAGAATGAAAACTTTCAAAGGTTTTCTCCTCTCTAGGTGAGAGTTTTTGATACAGTTTTCACATTTTGGCACTTCTTTTTTTTAAAAAAAGAAAAAGATAGGAGCATTTCTTGCTTCAAAATCTTGGATTTTAGATAGTGAACCTTGTATTTTGCACCCATTATAATGCTTTTAATGTGAAAAAGAAGGTTTTTTTGTGCATGCTGTTGCTGAGGGAATAAAACATTGATATTTTTGCTGTCATGTAGGAGTCAAGATGGGCCATCCACTTTTTTCACACAGAATCTTAGTGTGCAGAGATACCATTTTCACCAAAGATAAGAACAACATGTGAGTAATTCTTACATTATTCATGAAATGCGAGGAGAAAGTTTCAGAGGAAGTTCACCAACAAGACTATGCAGTAAGCGCCCAGCCCATTGAGTCTTCCCCACAATGCTGAGACTGCGGTATTTCTTTATAAAACGTACCCCTCCTTTCTTAACCTGTAAATCAGTACATAGACCAACATATGCAAATTTTATGCAGATCTGTGCCCTCTTTTGGGATGTGTGCGATGCATTTCATCTTTTTCCACAACGCCTAAACAGCTACCCGGAGAGAGAACAGCCGCCGTATCCACTCTTGGCAGGCCCGCCTGGAAGTAGCATCCTTACTTTATTCAGGCCTGTTGTAACCTTAAGATACAAAGGAAGACAGCAAACAAAGCCGAGGGTGTCAATTCTGCAGTGAAATTTATGGCTCCCTCCAGAGGACTTATTAACACTTCCTTGTTCTTTAAGCATGGGAGCTGAGTCAATGGAATAATATGCTCCCAAATCATTAGTGTCAGCACCTTTTGGGATCATGTGTATTAATGGCCGTGGTAGATCTGTGTACACCACCCAGCGACAGGCAGCGCAGAAGTGTTCCTTTGCTGTTTGACACCCATGAATAATGGAAGATGTTGCCTCACATTTGGTACACATGACTAATCTTCTCTCCAAGGGAACCCGTGGAGCAGGTGGGAAGATGCGATGCCACCAATGGTGGTAGGGATGGTTGTGTCACATGGTTCACCTCCAGCCATGATTAACCTCATTGAAAGCCACGGATGATACGGCGGCTAATTGGAGTGCTTGCCCGACATGATTTTATTAGCCCCGCACAGCCAGCATTAAATGGAATTTTAATCTTGGGCCGTCCCGGCACACTTGTGGGCCTGCCATCAAAAGACTCGTAAATAATTAGAAGTGTATTTAGCATGCCTGGAAGGTGGAGGAGTGTGGCGGTGGTGGGGAGCTGAGATAGCACTGTGGCGAATGGGGAGGGGAAGAAAATTATACTTATGATCCCCAAGAAGGGGATGGGGAGGCGCTCAGCATGAAATAATAATAATAATAATAATAATAACACCTATGGCAACAGAGTGAGATCAGATTATGATGGATGCGGCACTGAGATATGACATTTTTCTCTTGCAAGGCACATAACATCTGGAGAGGCAATCTGGATCAGGAAATGCGGGAGAGGGTTAAATACCTCATCCCACACACACAACACACACACTGCTGCACCAATTTGCCAGTCCCCACAGCTGCAGATCATGAAAAGGGGTTCGAGCACAGATATGGCACATAATGATCCAGAAGGCTGGCTCTTTGCTATAGGAAAACCGGCCTTAGAGCAAAAGAATCCATATAAACCTTATAAACCGTATTTACCTCATTTACCTTATAAACCTTATAAACCGTATTTACCTTATTTACCTTATAAACCTTATAAACCGTATTTTTCCGTTTATAAGATGCCCCCGTTTATAAGACACCCCCCTACTTTTCTAACCCAAAAATTAAGAAAACTTAGCTTTGAGGATTCAGCCTCTGGGCTCAGAACGCTCAGACATTACGAGTCCCTGTTGCATCTGAGCCTACAGGCTCCACCTCCAATGAATTTTTTCCCAATTGGTTTGTTCAGGATCAGCTGACGTCAGTTCCATAAGCTTCGTGATTGGAGGCAGCTAAACCTCGTGACTGAAGGAAGACTGTTTACAGAGGCAAGGTATGGGCCGTTTTGTTCTCTCCTCAGCTTACTTCTGTGTAAAAGACACTCCTCAATTTTTAGTGTAATGATTTTAGGAAAAAGTAGTGTCTTATACATGGAAAAATACGGTAGCTCACAATGATCAATTTCGGACAAAACAACAGGCAACAGATGTTATTGTTGTCATCATCCACTTAACACCATAACACCATTCCTACTTTGAACCAAGGCTGGAAGACAGTGTGAAATAAGATAGTGTGACAAATGACAACATTAAAACCACACCTACAAATATGGCTAGCCCTTGTGTTGAGATCTATCTCGGGAGGCAAAAATGTTGAAACTGAGACTGTCCTTCATGAGAAAAGACCATCATGCTGAGAAAGGTGGACTCAGATTCCTCTCATAGCTCATGGGGTCAAACTCGGTGGCCGGTTCTGGCTATACAAGTGGCACAATACCAAATCATAGGGTGGTACGTAGCATGTTTCTGCATCAAAGCAACCATATTTCCGTGCCATAAACAAACAAAAGGCATCCTGCCATCTTTATCTATGATTAAATTCAGAGTTTGGAAATTTTACTTTTTTAGACTACAACTGACTGTCTCAGGGATCACAAAGGTCTTTTTTCTCTAGAGGAAAAATGTTGAAACTGAGGCTGCTCTACTTTGGGCCCATCATGAGAAGGCAGGATTCTCTCGAAAAGACCATAATGCCAGGAAAGATTGAAGGCAGCAGGAAAAGGAGAAGACCAAATATGAGATGGACTGACCCCCTCAAGGAACCCACAGGCTTGAATTTACAAGAGCGGAACAGAGCAAGTGAAAACAGGACATTTTGGAAATGGCTCATTCATAGGGTCAGTAAATGTTGGAGGCAACTTGATGGCACATAACAACAACCACCTGTTGGTATAATCTAAGACTTTTGAGATACAAGATACTGGGTAGGCCAGCAGAGTGTAGGCAGAGCTTGGGAAGTTACTTTTTACGACTGTGGTACCCAGAATCTTCCAGGTAGCAATGGCTGCTGGCTGAACTGGCTGGAAAGTTCCATGGGAGGTGTACTGGAGAAAAGTTACTTCTCCAACCCCTGGGAGGAAGAAAAGAGAGTCAAGAAGGACAAAGCCACAGTGCAAACAAGCTGTAGTGACAGCTGGTGGGCCAAAGACAGGCTCATAAATCAGGAAAGCCCTTTTCACTCTCATGAATTGTTTTTAGCAAGGCTGTCTCGCCCTGAGTTGACCACTTGAAATATGATGATGATCATGTTCAACTGACCTTACACAGTTGTTTCCAGAACAGTGCTCAGAAACACTCTTTGGGACTACAATTCTCATAACCCACAACCAGCAGAATGGCAGTGGATTTTGGGAACCGGAGTCAAAAAAGGAACATTTCCAAGATCTATGTTAAGGGTGTATGAAGACCTTTGAATACATATGAGCCGGCATGTTGCAGTGGGACTTGTGAAATCCAGGTTCAAATATCCAGTGATCAGTTGAATTCGCCAGGTGACTTTCGGCCAGCCAGATAGCCTCGGTCTGGTCTGCCTCGGAGGGTTGCTGTGAGGGTTAAGGAAGGGGAGCACAGCCTTGTGCATTGATCACCGGAGAAAATGTGGCAGAGAAATGTCGCAAACAAAAGAATAAATAACAAAATGGTCCTTTCCCCCTTCTTAAGTCAGAGTTGGTTCTTTTGCTGTGCTTCGAATCATAGCAAATGATGTTGAAAAGAAAGAAGAAAAGGTTACAAACATGGATTTTGAAGTCTATAAAGCAAAGGTTTATTTGAGATGAACAGGGGAAGTTTATACATAATCCTAACTTCTCTCTCCTTCTCTCTCTCTTAAAAAAAAGAAGGTCTTGTAGCACCTTTAAGACTGGAAGATTTGTTATAGAGTAGATAATTCATGCTGAAGTTTTATATGCAAGTGGTCTTGAAGAGTACCCAGGAATTTCAGAAGAAAATGATTTTGTGCTTTATAAATTACAGTAAAGACTGACAGAGTGTGTGAGGAAATTGAGTGTATCTTTAATAAATAAACCTCCTCTTATTGTGCAGTGGATAAAATGGTTCAGGCAAGGACCTACAGAGCAGATTGAGCTACAGGTCTCCCTCAGTAGATGACTTCTTATTTATTAGTTTACCTCACCTGGCACTTACTGTCTCAATACATTCACTCATAGACTCTGGTAATGAGAAAGAATGAAATGTTCTGTTTACTTACAGTTCTTCATAGATAAAATCAAACATCATATTGTGTAAAAATGTTAACTTGTTACATCACAGAGCTTAACTAGTTAACTAGCTTCATTGCGAGGGACGTGGTGGCGCTGCGGGTTAAACCGCAGAAGCCTCTGTGCTGTAAGGTCTATAGATCTGCAGCTGTAAGATCGAATCCACGTGACGGAGTGAGCGCCCGTCGCTTGTCCCAGCTCCCGCCAACCTAGCCGTTCGAAAGCATGCAAATGCGAGTAGATAAATAGGGACCACCTCGGTGGGAAGGTAACGGTGTTCCGTGTCTAAGTCGCACTGGCCATGTGACCACGGAAGATTGTCTTCGGACAAACGCTGGCTCTATGGCTTGGAAACGGGGATGAGCACCGCCCCCTAGAGTCGGACACGACTGGACAAATTGTCAAGGGGAAACTTTACCTTTACCTTTTAGCTTCATTGCTGACTAACTGACTGGTTACATAGCTGACAGAACACTTCACTCTAACTGTCCATCTCTGACAGACTCCATCGCTGACCCTGACAAAACCCTGACTAACTGTAAAAAGACGGGAAAATAATCTAAGATAGAGAGGGAACTATTGGCTGTTACTGGATTGATTGACATGAACCTTCCTCAGTGAAAATTAGAGGAAGAAACATCCGTTAATTTTAAGAAAGGCAGATGGCATTATACTACTGGCAAAAAGAATAGCAATGACTTCAGATGGAAATAAGAAAAATGGAAAAGCAGGATCAGAGCGGAACATCAGGATGACAAGCAAATGATATTTACAGAGAAACTGAATAACTTTAATGTTGTCTATGAAGAAATCGAAATGGTTAAAAGATTTTCTATACTTTCACTCAATGGAGGCTGTGGTTCAGAAATAAGGAGATTCAGTCGGAGAAGAGTCACTTTGAAGGAACAAGAAAGTATCCTCAAAGGTAAGGATGCGTTTATGGAGATGAAGGCCATGATCCTCCATGCTGTGGCATTCACAGCTATGAAGTTATCAAATTGAAGGCTGGACAGCGAAGAAAACCGGAGGTAGAATCTGTTGGAGTACGCAGATCAATGGTGTCCCAGTATGCAGTGGGTGATTCTGCCCATCACTCAGTTCTACCCTGCTATTGGGGCGCTATTGTGCATTGGTCACTTGAGTGCCTTCTTCCTCGAAGAAGGGCCTTTTCCAAGACGGAGATTGCCTGAGCACATGCTCTCTGATGGCTCTCTCTCCATCCATCCACACTTGCATCCATGCCATCCAGCTTTAGGGGGTGGTGTACCTAGTTTAGAAACATTCATCCAAGCTAAAGAAACTTGCCTGGAATATGCAAGACAAACAACCTTCTTTGTTTTTCACTCAAATGCTATATTTTTGACCTTTGCTACTGAAATACTAAAGTCTGTAGTTAATAAACCTTTTTCTAAAGTTATTACAAGTTAACTCCATGTTTTTGACTCTGTCTTTAATTTAGCTCATTGAAGACAATTGGTCAGAACACACGATGATCTCTAACAGAATCAACCCATCTAAAGTGTCGTGTTGGAAGACAGCTTTACGGACACCGTGGGCTGCCAGAAAGACAAATAAGTGGGTGCTAGATCAAATTGGAAGCGAGAGCTGGACCATAAAGAAAGCTGACCGCTGAAGGATTGATGCTTTTGAATTGTGGTGCTGGAGGAGGCTCTTGAGAGTCCCCTGGACTGCAAGGAGAACAAACCTATCCATTCTGAAGGAAATCAACCCTGAGTGCTCACTGGAAGGACAGATCCTGAAGCTGAGGCTCCAATACTTTGGCCATCTCATGAGGAGAGAAGACTCCCTGGAAAAGACCCTGATGTTGGGAAAGTGTGAAGGCAAGAGGAGAAGGGGACGACAGAGGACGAGATGGTTGGACAGTGTCATCAAAGCGACCAACATGACTTTGACCCAACTCCGGGAGGCAGTGGAAGACAGGAGGGCCTGGCGTGCTCTGGTCCATGGGGTCACGAAGAGTCGGACACGACTTAACGACTAAACAACAACAACAAGATCAAATTGAGCCTGAACACTCACTAGAAACTAAAAAATGTCTGAACTGAGGCTTTCCTTAGCAACAACAAAAAATGGTTAGGGTGGTGGGATCAGAGTGAAAGAGAACACAGGGAAGACAGATACTTGTGTTCTTGGCCCTTAACTTTCAAACAGCTGGCTAGCATAAACATCCTGTCCAGGAAAAATACATGCTCTTCATCATCTTCTTAGAACTGCAGGGCTGGAAGGGACCCTCCAGCCGCTGTCAAGGAGTCCCAGGGGGGAATCGAACTCCCAAATGGCTAAACCATGTATCTATCCAGCACTAAAAGACATCCATTAGACCTGAAGGTGCCACAAGGTTCTCTCTTTTTGTCTGTCTTGCTTCTCGTTGTATTGAAACAGACTAATATGCCCAAATCTGTAAAGAATCCTGCTTTTTTGAGTTCCTGAATCCTGACATATTCTCGTCTTCACTGAAATGGTCCGTGTTCTGCCTGCTATGAGGCTCCTCTGCAGGTATTTTAGGTATGAGTGGCGTGGCCTAAGCGCCTTTCCTTGATGTTGTCCGTTTCAAAGCTCTGCTGCATTTTGAAAGGCAGACTTGAGGAAGTAACCCTTTAAAAAAAAACTGTGGATATGCTTCTCGATTGCTTTTTGAACGGCTTTTAAACGGCTGCTTGGCTTTAACAATGAGTTACAGCCTTGAGACAAAATTCGAGCAAGTGAGAAAGGCTGGGGAATACGAAAGACATCATTGTTATCAAGGCATCTGGAGAGCATCTAACCCAATGGGCCTTATCAGTTTTAAATATTGATAATAACAAAGAATGTGAAGTGGGAAACCTCTCTTTTTCTGGACTACAGGCCATGTTGGGTACAGTGTTTTGGGAGCTGCACAGAATACACTCTGTCCACACTGGACAATTTCAGAGGAAACATGCAAAAAAAAAAAAAATCTCTTCCCACTGGAAGGCTACACTCAGTTTCAGAGAGGTTTGGGGGCCCTTGTTTCTCCGGTGTGTAGAGATGAAAATAAAGGGGCAGAAGCAAAGATATATCAGCATGTTTTATATTGAACTTCTTGGCAGACAGTAACTGAGTCTTAGGAGTGGTGTCTCCACCCTTTACAGTAGGGGAAGAATGTACAAACAACTAGGACTCTGCCTCTGGAACAAGGGGAAGAGTTTTAGAAAACCCAGAGGGCTATAAGGGAACTGCCCCAGAAGAATTTTGGATAACCACCTCTGCATGGCTTTGTTAAAACACAGCCCCAGGATGTGTATCAAATGGCCTAACCATCAGGGTAGGGAAAGAGAAAAGCAATGGGAACACATAAAAGCCTAGATATATTTTTCCTTCTTATCTTTTCTAGATCTACAAGTAGAGTGCATTCTTAGCATTCCTCCTTCCTACTCCCTCTGAGGTCACTTCCTACTTCTTATTTTTCCTCCTAATTAGAGGGATAGCTGCCAGCAGACCTACATACTGTAGAGGCCTGTTTCCCTTCAAAACAAAGAAGCCAGAAATAGGGACTTTTCTGTGTTTACAGATGCTTTTACTCCTGCACTGGTTTTCTTTAAGAAATAGACAGAAAATGTTTCCCTGTTGGCTTTAGTACCAGTCTCCAAAAATCATTGCTCCTGTTCAGTTGTCCGGATTCCACACAAGTCTGCTACAAGCAAAAACCCTAAATAATCCTGTTCCCAACCTGTTTGTTGTTTAGTCGTTAAGTCGTGTCCGACTCTTCGTGACCCCATGGACCAGAGCACGCCAGGCCCTCCTGTCTTCCACTGCCTCCCGAAGTTGGGTCAAATTCATGTTGGTTGCTTCGATGACACTGTCCAACCATCTCGTCCTCTGTCGTCCCCTTCTCCTCTTGCCTTCACACTTTCCCAACATCAGGGTCTTTTCCAGGGAGTCTTCTCTTCTCATGAGATGGCCAAAGTATTGGAGCCTCAGCTTCAGGATCTGTCCTTCCAGTGAGCACTCTGGGTTGATTTCCTTCAGAACGGATAGGTTTGTTCTCCTTGCAGTCCAGGGGACTCTCAAGAGTCTCCTCCAGCACCACAGTTCAAAAGCATCAATTCTTCGGCGGTCAGCCTTCTTTATGGTCCAGCTCTCACTTCCATACATCGCTACTGGAAAAACCATAGCTTTGACTATGCGGACCTTTGTCGGCAAGGTGATGTCTCTGCTTTTTAAGATGCTGTCTAGGTTTCTCATCGCTTTCCTCCCAAGAAGCAGGCATCTTTTAATTTCGTGGCTGCTGTCACCATCTACAGTGATCATGGAGCCCAAGAAAGTAAACTCTGTCACTGTCTCCATATCTTCCCCTTCTATTTGCCAGGAGGTGATGGGACCAGTGGCCATGATCTTCGTTTTTTTGATGTTGAGCTTCAGACCATTTTTTGCGCTCTCCTCTTTCACCCTCATTAAGAGGTTCTTTAATTCCTCCTCACTTTCTGCCATCAGAGTGGTATCATCTGCATATCTGAGGTTGTTGATATTTCTTCCGGCAATCTTAATTCCGGCTTGGGATTCATCCAGTCCTGCCGTTCGCATGATGTATTCTGCATATAAGTTAAATAAGCAGGGAGACAATATACAGCCTTGTCGTACTCCTTTCCCAACTTTGAACCGATCCGTTGTTCCATATCCAGTTCTAACTGTTGCTTCCTGTCCCACATATAGATTTCTCAGGAGGTAGAAAACCCCATGAACAGAAACAAGAAAACCCCATGAACAGAAACAAAAGGCTAAAAGATATGACGCTGGAAGATGGGCCCCTCAGGTCAGAAGGCGTCCAACATGCTACTGAGGAAGAGCGGAGGACAAGGACAAGTAGCTCCAGAGCTAATGAAGTGGTTGGGCCAGAGCCGAAAGGACGCTCAGCTGTGGACGTGCCTGGAAGTGAAAGGAAAGTCCGATGCTGCAAAGAAGAAGACTGCATAGAAACCTGGAATGTAAGATCTATGAACTTTGGTAAGTTGGATGTGGTCAAACAGGAGATGGCAAGAATAAACATTGACATCCTGGGCGTCAGTGAACTAAAATGGACGGGAATGGGCGAATTCAATTCAGATGATTACCATATCTACAATTGTGGGCAAGAATCCCGTAGAAGAAATGGAGTAGCCCTCATAGTCAACAAAAGAGTGGGGAAAGCTGTACTGGGATACAATCTCAAAAATGATAGAACGATTTCAATACGAATCCAAAGCAGACCTCTCAACATCACAGTAATCCAAGTTTATGCACCAACCACAGATGCCGAAGAGGCTGAAATTGACCAATTCTATGAAGACCTACAACACCTTCTAAAACTGACACCAAAGAAAGATGTTCTTCTCATTATAGGGGACTGGAATGCTAAAGTAGGGAGTCAAGAGATAAAAGGAACAACAGGTAAGTTTGGCCTTGGAGTTCAGAACGAAGCAGGGCAAAGGCTAATAGAGTTCTGTCAAGAGAACAAGCTGGTCATCACAAACACTCTTTTCCAACAACACAAGAGGCGACTCTACACATGGACATCACCAAATGGGCAATACCGAAATCAGATTGATTATATTCTCTGCAGCCAAAGATGGAGAAGCTCTATACAGTCAGCAAAAACAAGACCTGGAGCTGATTGTGGCTCTGACCATCAGCTTCTTATAGCAAAATTCAAGCTTAAACTGAAGAAAGTAGGAAAAACCACTGGGCTAGCCAGGTATAATCTAAACCAAATCCCTTCTGAGTACACAGTGGAAGTGAAGAACAGATTTAAGGAACTAGATTTGGTGGACGGAGTGCCTGAAGAACTATGGATGGAGGCTCGTAACATTGTACAGGAGGCAGCAACAAAAACCATCCCAAAGAAAAGGAAATGCAAGAAAGCAAAGTGGCTGTCCAACGAGGCCTTACAAATAGCAGAGAAGAGAAGGGAAACCAAATGCAAGGGAGATAGGGAAAGTTACAGAAAATTGAATGCGGACTTCCAAAGAATAGCAAGGAGAGACAAGAGGGCCTTCTTAAATGAACAATGCAAAGATATAGAGGAAAACAATAGAAAGGGAAAAACCAGAGATCTGTTCAAGAAAATTGGAGCCATTAAAGGAACATTTTGTGCAAAGATGGACATGATAAAGGACAAAAATGGTAGGGACCTTACAGAAGCAGAAGACATCAAGAAGAGGTGGCAAGAATACACAGAGGAATTATACCAGAAAGATCTGGATGTCCCGGACAACCCAGATAGTGTGGTTGCTGACCTTGAGCCAGACATCCTGGAGAGCGAAGTCAAGTGGGCCTTAGAAAGCATGGCTAACAACAAGGCCAGTGGAGGAGATGGCATTCCAGTGCAACTATTTAAAATCTTAAAAGATGATGCTGTTAAGGTGCTACACTCAATATGCCAGCAAGTTTGGAAAACTCAGCAGTGGCCAGAGGATTGGAAAAGATCAGTCTACATCCCAATCCCAAAGAAGGGAAGTGCTAAAGAATGCTCCAACTACCGTACAATTGCACTCATTTCACACGCTAGCAAGGTTATGCTCAAAATCCTACAAGGTAGGCTTCAGCAGTATGTGGACCGAGAACTCCCAGAAGTACAAGCTGGATTTCGAAGGGGCAGAGGAACTCGAGACCAAATTGCTAACATGCGCTGGATTATGGGGAAAGCCAGAGAGTTCCAGAAAAACATCTACTTCTGCTTCATTGACTACGCAAAAGCCTTTGACTGTGTGGACCACAGCAAACTATGGCAAGTTCTTAAAGAAATGGGAGTGCCTGACCACCTTATCCATCTCCTGAGAAATCTATATGTGGGACAGGAAGCAACAGTTAGAACTGGATCTGGAACAACTGATTGGTTCAAAATTGGGAAAGGAGTACGACAAGGCTGTATATTGTCCCCCAGCTTATTTAACTTATATGCAGAATACATCATGCGAAAGGATGAATCCCAAGCCGGAATTAAGATTGCCGGAAGAAATATCAACAACCTCAGATATGCAGATGATACCACTCTGATGGCAGAAAGTGAGGAGGAATTAAAGAACCTCTTAATGAGAGTGAAAGAGGAGAGCGCAAAAAATGGTCTGAAGCTCAACATCAAAAAAACTAAGATCATGGCCACGGGCCCCATCACCTCCTGGCAAATAGAAGGGGAAGATATGGAGGCAGTGACAGAGTTTACCTTCCTGGGCTCCACGATCACTGCATATGGTGACAGCAGCCACGAAATTAAAAGACACCTGCTTCTTGGGAGGAAAGCGATGACAAACCTAGACAGCATCTTAAAAAGCAAAGACATCATCTTGCCGACAAAGGTCCGCATAGTCAAAGCTATGGTTTTTCCAGTAGTGATGTATGGAAGTGAGAGATGGACCATAAAGAAGGCTGACCGCCGAAGAATTGATGCTTTTGAATTGTGGTGCTGGAGGAGACTCTTGAGAGTCCCCTGGACTGCAAGGAGAACAAACCTATCCATTTTGAAGGAAATCAACCCTGAGTGTTCACTGGAAGGACAGATCCTGAAGCTGAGGCTCCAATACTTTGGCCATCTCATGAGAAGAGAAGACTCCCTGGAAAAGACCCTGATGTTGGGAAAGTGTGAAGGCAAGAGGAGAAGGGGACGACAGAAGATGAGATGGTTGGACAGTGTCATCGAAGCTACCAACATGAATTTGACCCAACTTCGGGAGGCAGTGGAAGACAGGAGGGCCTGGCGTGCTCTGGTCCATGGGGTCACGAAGAGTCGGACACGACTAAACGACTAAACAACAACAACAAAGATAAGGTGGTCAGGCACTCCCATTTCTTTAAGAACTTGCCATAGTTTGTTGTGGTCCACACAGTCAAAGGCTTTTGCGTAGTCAATGTTTAGTGTGGCCCAAACAGGCCAGTCAAGAACGTCAGACTTCCCTTTCCCTTCTGCTCTTTTGCATGGAGAAGGCTAAGACTGGAAATGTCCGTGTTCACGCTGGGGCTGATCCAATACCACATCTGATCACAAGAAACTGTGGACATCACAGGAATGTGCTGTTAGTACGAAAGTAAAGAGTCTTGTACAGGGCTCATTCAAAGCCCCCAGCACAGTGGGGAAGAGAGACTTGAGTTCCTCTACAACCCCCACAAAGCTCATTTTTTTAAGGAGATAAGATGACATGGAGTGGTTTAGGCCCATAGCCAGAGAATGCTGCTTGGAAACAAGGTAGTGTGACCACTTAGACCTCACAAAAAGGGAAGGAAGACATCGAGGGAAGACAGATATCCCAAAGAAGGAAGGCAAAAAAGTGCAAAAACTTATTGCTTACCACCAAATTGCTTCAGACTTGCAGCGATCCAGAAGGGGTTTTCCATGTATTTGAG
This sequence comes from Intellagama lesueurii, assembly GCA_037013535.1. Taxonomy (NCBI): domain Eukaryota; kingdom Metazoa; phylum Chordata; class Lepidosauria; order Squamata; family Agamidae; genus Intellagama; species Intellagama lesueurii. Next base: position 8,288,701 of record JBAJHW010000001.1, on the reverse strand, counting down.
ATCTTCAAGAGTTTACCTTTTCTACCATCAGCTGAATTTCTGCGTCTGTGTGCCCATCTTGAAGGTTTCTGATTGCCTCCCTTAGGATTTGACACCTTTAAATCAGGTTCAGACTGGACATCCCTCCCAGTAGAGGCCACTGTTAAAAAGAGGATTTGTCCTCAGGCTGCCCTTCAACGGGAGGAGGCACTCCCTTAAAAATGGACCTGTGGCCACCCGACAGCCTCAGCAGGGTCCTTAGAGTGCTTGGACCTCACAGCTGTCACTGTATTTTATTTTTATTTTTCTGTTTAAAATATTTCTATCCTGCCTTTCTCCCCAAAAGGACCCAAGGCAGCTTACATCATTAAAACAGCATTTAACAGCTAAAAACAGTAACTATACAAATATTTTTTTCAAAAATAAGCAAGTATTGTATTCAAATGGTAACTAAGATCAGTATTAAAACACATTTAAAGCAACAGAGCACAACCATCCATTTAAAACCCCTTTCAGACTGCCAGTCATTAAGGAAAAGCCTGCCTGAAGGGAAAGGTTGTTCTGATGGTTGTTCCCTGGTCTATGTTGGCTCGGGCATGTTGTGAGAATGGCTGACGGTCAGATTCCAAAAGATCTCCTGTATGGAGAATGAGTGCAGGGAAATCGCCCCAGAGGGAGACCACAGCTGCGATACAAGGAGATCTGCAAGCGGGATTTGACGGCCTTAGGAATGGACCTCAACAGATGGGAAACCTTGACCTCTGAGCGTTCAGCCTGCAGGCAGGCGGTGCATCATGGCCTCTCCCATTTTGAATAAGAGACCCTTGTCCAGCAGGCCGAGGCAAAGAGGCAGTCCCGAACCCATCAAAACCAGGGAGCTGGACAGGGGACAGACTGCATTTGTCTTCAGCGTGGAAGGGACGGTCACTCTTGAATTGGCCTCCTCAGCCCCACTAGACGCTGTTCCAAGTCCTCTATTCAAAGCACGTTACCATAGTCTCTCGAGACTGAAGGATGCCTACTACTCCCTGGTACACAAAAAGTGCCTTTCCTGCAACCATCTCTACATTCATTTCTTCCCCTCCTCTGCTAGACTATGATAAACCAGCCTGTAGATTGGTGGTTTAGAGCAGCCATTCTCAGGGGGGGGCCATGTGGCCTCCCTGGGGGCCCCTGGCACTTTTGACGGGGACCACCAATTGGAAACCATTCTTCCCACAACACCTTACAAGGGTCATTATGCCATGTATACAATCCAGATTCAGACTCTATTTCTCTCCTATTGCGTTTATGGCCGTGGCAAAAAAAAAAAAACGGTTGAGAATGGCTGAGCCTGGCCAGCGAACAGTCTCTCTGCTTTTCTTACACAGACTTTCACGTTATTGGCCTCTTCTATAATAATTGCCAGGGAATATGGTATTTGGAACGAAAACGCCCATCTGGTTGGAGATTTTGGAGCTGTAGTCCTCAAAAAAATGTAACTTTCCCAGGCTATATTGTCAGGTCTGTATGCCATGAAGGTTTCACAAAGAGCACAGAGGATTACAAGTTGCTGAAGTCCATTCCGAGATGCGTGATTTTATTTTCCTAGACAGGAAGATTGTCTTGAAGACCAAACAAGGCACTCCGTTGCTTACAGGCAGACATCTGGCAGACTTGGCTCTGTGTGTGTGTGTGTGTGTGTGTATTTGTGTGTATGCATCTGGGAGTTTTTTTTCTTTTTTAAGGAATGGGTAAAGCCTTATGAGTTGGGAGATCCATAAAATGTTCATAGAAGAGCCATTGTCCTTTTTTTTTTTCTCCCAGAGGCCCCCACAGCCTACAAAGGGGCCAGCTAATGCAGCCCAAAGAGACTTAACGGCCTTTTTGGGTCAGGATCTAAGGCAAAGGCAAGGCAGAGATTTTGAAAAAGCTGTTCCCGGCAGCTGGAGAAATTGTGCCTATAGACGAAGACCTTTTCATGGCTTTAAATAATAATAATAATGTACTGATACATGAAATTATCCAGACATACATAGGAAAAGACTGGGGGGTGGGGAACTCTGCTAGAACAAGATATGAATTTGGCTCTTGAAGGGATTGTTGAACACATATATAGGTAAAGGTAAAGGTTCCCCTTGACATTTAGTCCAGTCGTGTCCGACTCTAGGGCGCGGTGCTCATCCCCGTCTCCAAGCCATAGAGCCAGCGTTTGTTCGTAGACAGTTTCCGTGGTCACGTGGCCAGCGCGACTAGACACAGAACGCCATGACCTTCCCACCGTGGTGGTACCTATTTATCTACTTGCATTTACATGCTTTCGAACTGCTAGGTTGGCAGGAGCTGGGACAAGCGACGGGAGCTCACTCCATCGCGTGGATTTGAACTTACGACGGCTGGTCTTCTGACCTTGCAGCACAGAGGCTTCTGCGGTTTAACCCACAGCGCCACCACGTCCCAGCTGAACACATATATACACGCATACAAAAGCCATGTTGCAAAGAGATCCATGTTGGCTCTTTTCCCAGGAGGCACAGTGGAGAATCGAACTCTCAACCTCTGTTTCTGCAGCCAGGTACCTAAACCACTGAGCTATCCAGCCAGCTCATACTTTTAACTGAACCTCTCAAAAATCAACTTGCAAGCATGCATTCATTCATAACCCTTAAATTTCTTTGTTTTTAAACTAAGTTGGTCAAAGGGACTCTCATCAACCGCAATAATTTTTCTATAGTTTGTGCGAGGCAGGGGTATCAATGGAACTTCCCATAATGTCTCAGCAATTTAGGGAAGGTGTCAAGGTTGATTGACTCTATCTGTCTGTCTTAGAGTCCCCAAATCCCGTGAAGTACTAGTTCCCCTCTATTTGGCACTGGTTAGGCCTCATCTTGAGTACTGTGTCCAGTTCTAGACATCGCACTTTAAGAAGGATGCCAACAAACTGGAGTAAGTTCAGAGAATAGAAACAAGGATGAGCAGGGGGCTGGAAACCAAGCCCTATGAGGAAAGACTGGAAAAACTGGGTATGTTTAGCGTTAAAAGAGAAGACTGAGGGGAGATAGGATAGCGCTTTTCAAATACATTGGTGCCTCGCTAGACTATGTTAATCCGTTCCGCGGAAATCGCTGTCTTGCGAAAACATCGTCTAGCGAAGCACGTTTCCCCATTGGAATGCACTGAAATCTCTTCAATGCATTCCAAGGGAAAAGTCGTCGTCTTGCGAAGATCGTCCATAGGGAAACCTCGTCTAGCGAGCGCGGGTCCCCGTTGGAATGCACTGACAGCTTTTGACCCCTAGTTGGTGCATTCCAATGGGGAAACCTCGTCGTCTAGCGAAAATCCCCCATAGGAGACCATCGTTTTGCGATCGCATTAGCGATCGCAAAAAGCCATCATCTAGCGATTTCCTCGTCCTGCGAGGCAATCGTCTAGCGAGGCACCACTGTACTTGAAAGTTTGTTGTACAGATGAAGGGCAAAATCTGTTCTCAATCATCCCAGAGTGCAGGATATGTAGTAATGGGCTCAAGTTACAGGAAGCCAGATTTCAGTTAACTCTCAGGGGAAAAAAACCTCCTAACTGTTAGAGCAGTATGACAAAGGAACCAATTACCTTGGGAGGTAGAGAGAAATCCAATGCTGGAGGTGTTCAAGAGAAAATGGGACAACCCTCTCTCAGATCTACTTTGATTTGGATTCCTGCATGGAGCAGGGGGTTGGACTTGATGACCTTATAGGCCCCTTCCAACTCCATGATTCCATAAATCTCTGATAAAGGGGTCTACAGTGCACAAAAGCTTATAACAATTTCTTCTTTATGACTCTTCACTGTCCATAGTCAAGGTTTTTGACTGGCCTGCTTCCACTCTTGTTTGTCCTTTTAATGACTACAACTAGAGGGAGGGAGGGTGTGTGTGTGTGTGTGTGTGTGTGTGTGTGTGTGTGTGTGTGTGTGTGTGTGTGTGTGTGTGTGAATAAAGTAGGTATATGCCAATCTGTCTCGTTAGCATGATTTTTACAGGTCCTATTTATTTATTTATTTTTATTATTAGATTTTTATCCCGCCCAGTTAGACAAAGTCTACTCTGGGCGGGTTCCATAACCTAGAACTCAGCTTTCCTAGATAAAATATTTGGGGGTTTTCCTTGCCACTCTGGGTCAGTTTTATTTATCTATATTTGAATTGGTGCATGGATTTGCTCATACAGTGCCAACAGTAATGCCAAACACACATATCCTATCATTCATGTTCAAACACAGAATATGCACATCTCTGTCTTAATCCTTGGGCGCATTTCTCATTAAAGTGTTCCCAAAGTGTTCTAGCTTTCTGTATTTTATGACTTTTATGATTTCTTGGTTTTTGTTCATTTGCTTTAGTATTTTGCTGGTCATTTTCTCAATCTAGGAAATTCTGAGCATCCTACGATAAAAAAATTATAGTTGCTTGTTTCTTTTTCTCTTTTTTTATGTAGTACTGGGTTGATTAATATCATTATTAAATTACTAAAGAGGTTTGAACAAAGAAGGGCAGAAATGGAGGAACTAGAAAATATCATCAAGTGTAAGGATGTTTGAAAATTTGGCCCAGGAGACAGAAAAGAAGCTGGAGAATGACTCAGAGAGTTCTGTGAAGCCAACACTCTGTTTATTGCAAATACATGCTTCAAACAACCGAACAGACAACTATACACATGGACATCAGCTGATGGTCAATATAGAAAGCAAATAGACTATGTAATTGGAAACAGGAGATGGAGAAGCTATATTCTGTGTGATATTGATCATAAATTAATATCCAACATTAGAGCGATGCTGAAAAAGATTATTAAAAGAATTGTAGAACCAAAATCCCCTTCACGGATTGCTGCCTTGTCGTGGCGAAGGGGCTTGAGTAATTCAGAGAAGCTATGGGCTATGCCGTGCAGGGACACCCAAGACGGACAGGTCATAGTGGAGAGTTCTGACTAAACGCGATCCACCTGGAGCAGGAACTGGCAAGCCACTCCAGTATCTTTGCCAAGAAAACCCCATGAACAGAAACAAAAGGCTAAAAGATATGACGCTGGAAAATGAGCCCCTCAGGTCGGAAGGCGTCCAACATGCTACTGAGGAAGAGCGGAGGACAAGTACAAGTAGCTCCAGAGCTAATGAAGCGGTTGGGCCAAAGCCGAAAGGACGCTCAGCTGTGGACGCGCCTGGAAGTGAAAGGAAAGTCCGATGCTGCAAAGAAGAATACTGCATAGGAACCTGGAATGTAAGATCTATGAACCTTGGTAAGCTGGATGTGGTCAAACAGGAGATGGTAAGAATAAACATTGACATCCTGGGCGTCAGTGAACTAAAATGGACGGGAATGGGCGAATTCAATTCAGATGATTACCATATCTACTATTGTGGGCAAGAATCCCGTAGAAGAAATGGAGTAGCCCTCATAGTCAACAAAAGAGTGGGGAAAGCTGTACTGGGATACAATCTCAAAAATGATAGAATGATTTCAATACGAATCCAAGGCAGACCTTTCAACATCACAGTAATCCAAGTTTATGCACCAACCACAGATGCCGAAGAGGCTGAAATTGACCAGTTCTATGAAGACCTACAACACCTTCTAGAACTGACACCAAAGAAAGATGTTCTTCTCATTATAGGGGACTGGAATGCTAAAGTAGGGAGTCAAGAGATAAAAGGAACAACAGGTAAGTTTGGCCTTGGAGTTCAGAACGAAGCAGGGCAAAGGCTAATAGAGTTCTGTCAAGAGAACAAGCTGGTCATCACAAACACTCTTTTCCAACAACACAAGAGGCGACTCTACACATGGACATCACCAAATGGGCAATACCGAAATCAGATTGATTATATTCTCTGCAGCCAAAGATGGAGAAGCTCTATACAGTCAGCAAAAACAAGACCTGGAGCTGATTGTGGCTCTGACCATCAGCTTCTTATAGCAAAACTGAAGCTTAAACTGAAGAAAGTAGGAAAAACCACTGGGCTAGCCAAGTATAATCTAAACCAAATCCCTTATGAGTACACAGTGGAAGTGAAGAACAGATTTAAGGAACTAGATTTGGTGGACAGAGTGCCTGAAGAACTATGGATGGAGGCTCGTAACATTGTACAGGAGGCAGCAACAAAAACCATCCCAAAGAAAAGGAAATGCAAGAAAGCAAAGTGGCTGTCCAACGAGGCCTTACAAATAGCAGAGAAGAGAAGGGAAAGAAAATGCAAGGGAGATAGGGAAAGTTACAGAAAATTGAATGCGGACTTCCAAAGAATAGCAAGGAGAGACAAGAGGGCCTTCTTAAATGAACAATGCAAAGATATAGAGGAAAACAATAGAAAGGGAAAAACCAGAGATCTGTTCAAGAAAATTGGAGCCATTAAAGGAACATTTTGTGCAAAGATGGACATGATAAAGGACAAAAATGGTAGGGACCTTACAGAAGCAGAAGACATCAAGAAGAGGTGGCAAGAATGCACAGAGGAATTATACCAGAAAGATCTGGATGTCCCGGACAACCCAGATAGTGTGGTTGCTGACCTTGAGCCAGACATCCTGGAGAGCAAAGTCAAGTGGGCCTTAGAAAGCATGGCTAACAACAAGGCCAGTGGAGGTGATGGCATTCCAGTGGAACTATTTAAAATCTTAAAAGATGATGCTGTTAAGGTGCTACACTCAATATGCCAGCAAGTTTGGAAAACTCAGCAGTGGCCAGAGGATTGGAAAAGATCAGTCTACATCCCAATCCCAAAGAAGGGAAGTGCTAAAGAATGCTCCAACTACCGTACAATTGCACTCATTTCACACGCTAGCAAGGTTATGCTCAAAATCCTCCAAGGCAGGCTTCAGCAGTATGTGGACTGAGAACTCCCAGAAGTACAAGCTGGATTTCGAAGGGGCAGAGGAACTAGAGACCAAATTGCTAACATGCGCTGGATTATGGAGAAAGCCAGAGAGTTCCAGAAAAACATCTACTTCTGCTTCATTGACTACGCAAAAGCCTTTGACTGAGTGGACCACAGCAAACTATGGCAAGTTCTTAAAGAAATGGGAGTGCCTGACCACCTTATCCATCTCCTGAGAAATCTATATGTGGGACAGGAAGCAACAGTTAGAACTGGATATGGAACAACTGATTGGTTCAAAATTGGGAAAGGAGTACGACAAGGCTGTATATTGTCTCCCTGCTTATTGAACTTATATGCAGAATACATCATGCGAAAGGCAGGACTGGATGAATCCCAAGCCGGAATTAAGATTTCCAGAAGAAATATCAACAACCTCAGATATGCAGATGATACCACTCTGATGGCAGAAAGTGAGGAGGAATTAAAGAACCTCTTAATGAGAGTGAAAGAGGAGAGCGCAAAAAATGGTCTGAAGCTCAACATCAAAAAAACTAAGATCATGGCCACGGGCCCCATCACCTCCTGGCAAATCGAAGGGGAAGATATGGAGGCAGTGACAGAGTTTACCTTCCTGGGCTCCACGATCACTGCATATGGTGACAGCAGCCACGAAATTAAAAGACACCTGCTTCTTGGGAGGAAAGCGATGACAAACCTAGACAGCATCTTAAAAAGCAGAGACATCACCTTGCCGACAAAGGTCCGCATAGTCAAAGCAATGGTTTTTCCAATAGTGATGTATGGAAGTGAGAGCTGGACCATAAAGAAGGCTGACTGCTGAAGAATTGATGCTTTTGAATTGTGGTGCTGGAGGAGACTCTTGAGAGTCCCCTGGACTGCAAGGAGAACAAACCTATCCATTTTGAAGGAAATCAACCCTGAGTGCTCACTGGAAGGACAGATCCTGAAGCTGAGGCTCCAATACTTTGGCCATCTCATGAGAAGAGAAGACTCCCTGGAAAAGACCCTGATGTTAGGAAAGTGTGAAGGCAAGAGAAGAAGGGGACGACAGAGGATGAGATGGTTGGACAGTGTCATCGAAGGGACCAACATGAATTTGACCCAACTCCGGGAGGCAGTGGAAGACAGGAGGGCCTGGCGTGCTCTGGTCCATGGGGTCACGAAGAGTCAGACACGACTAAACGACTAAACAACAACAGAACCAAAATATACGGATGCGTCATTGGAGACCAGTCATAGAATCATAGAACAATGAAGTTGGAATTGGCCTATGAGGCCACTGAGTCCAACTCTCTGCTCAATGCAGGAATCCAAGTCAAAACAGATCTGCCAGGTGGCTGTCTAAATTTCTCTTGAATGCCTCCAGGGTTGGAGCACTTGCCACCTCTCCAGGTAATTGGTTCCATTTTCGTACTGCTCTAACAGTTAGGAAGTTTTCCCTGAGATTCTACCGAAAGCTGGTTTCCTGTAACTTGAGCTCATTGTTGCATGTCCTGCACTTGGGGATGATCGAGAACAGATCCTGCCCCTCCTCTGTATGACAGCCTTTCAAATATTTGAAAAGTGCTATCATATCACCCCTCAGCCTTCTTTTCTCAAGGCTAAACATGCCCAAGTCTTTCAGGCTTTCCTCATAAGGCTTGGTTTCCAGCCCCCTGATCATCCTTGTCGCCCTCCTCTGAACTTCTTCCAATTTGTTCGAATCCTTCTTGAAGTGTGGTGTCCAGAACTGGACACAATACTCAAGGTGAGGCCTAACCAGTGCTGAATAGAGGGGGACCAGCACCTCGCAGGATGTGGAGACTATACTTCTGTTAATGCAGCCTAAAATAGCATTTGCCTTTTTTGTAGCCACATCACACTGTTGGCTCATATTCAGCTTGTGATCTACAATGACTCAAAGATCTTTCTTGCTTGTAATATTGCTGAGCCAGGTATCCTCCATCCTGTAATCGTGTGTTTGGTTTCTTTTTCCTAAACACAGTACCTCACTTAACCCTGTTAAATTTCATTCTGTTGTTTTAAGCCCAGTGCTCCAGCCTATCCAGATCATTTTGAATTTTGTTTCTGTCTTCCAAGGTATTAGCTAGTCCACCCAATTTTGTGATCTGCAGATTTGATTAGCATTCCCTTAATCTCCTGATCCATGTCATTGACAAAAATGTTGAAGAGCACAGGGCCCAGGAGTGAGCCTTGAGATACCCCACTTGTTACCTACTCCTAGTTTGAGAAGGAGCCATTAATCATCACCCTCTGAGTATGACTGTGTAGCCAACTGTGTATCCACCTGACAGTTGTTCTATCCAGCCCACACCTAGTTAGCTTGCTAATCAGAATATCATAGGGTGCTTTGTCAGAAGTTTTACTGAAGTCAAGATATACTATGTCTACAGCATTCCCTCTATCTATCAGGGAGGTTACCCGATCAAAAACTGAGATCAGATTAGTCTGGCAAAATCTTCCACACTCTTGTATTTCCGATCATCATGTATGGGAGTGAAAGCTGGATCGGTAAGAAAGCTGACAGGAAAAAACATTGATTCATTTTAAATATGGTGCTGGAGGAGAGCAAGATGAACAAGTGGGTCATATGTCAAATCTAGATCCATATTCTACTTTGGGCACATCATGAGAAGACAATAATGCTGGGATTCTCTGGAAAAAACAATAATGCTGGGAAAGGTTGAAGGGAGCAGGAAAAGAGGAACACCAATTATGAGATTAATTGACTCCCTTAAAGGAAGCCACAGGCTTGAGTTTATAAGAGCTGAGTCAAGCTATTGAGGAAAGGTCATTTTGGAGATCACTCCTTCATGGGGTCACACTAAGTCGAGGGTAACTTGACTGCACATATCAACAAGAACTAGATCAATGAAAGGGTTGGAACGAAGTGGACTTTCAGGTTTGACAAGCTTTTGAATTATTCCGAAAGAACTTGAAACCTTGGCTTGTAATTTTTTTAGTGATCCAAACCAGAACTGTGTCTCTACAGAGGATCAAACAGATTCCACCCCCCAACAATTTTGAAACATTTATAAATAAATGTGTAAATGTTCATGGTTTCACAGGATACAGTAGAATGAAACGCCCACGTATATGTTAGCTAAATCAAAGTGACTGAATTGGCAGAATGCAGATAGATATTCAAGCCGGTCTCAGGTTTGGAAACGATTACAGCCCCTTCATGAGAAAGATGTTGTTAGACATACATGCCCCCTCAACTCCAAGTGTGAAATTTAAAAGCAACTCCTGCAGCTGTTTTCGTAGCCTCCCTCTGTTTACTCACCAAGGAAAGACCACCTTTGAACTGAGATTAAATCAGGCCTAGAAAGGAAACACAAAAACCTTGTTTACAGATGTAGCTCGTTGTATCCTTAAAGGCTTCTGCAGAAGCAATGCTAAATCTGGGCAGGAGACCGGAGCAGGGGTGCAATCCTGTTCTAAACGCTGTGCGCATTGACCACAGCGTGCAAAGCCTGTGCGAACAAAGAGAACTGGGCTGTAATAGTTCTGTATGGTGCTGCCCGCGGCCCATTTGAGATTCTTGAGAGCAGGCTTCTCCTTGTGAGGCTGGACTGGTTCTACAGCCAGAGCGCTTATGTCTGTGCCCGAGAACATCTGTTTGACCCGCAAACAATTGTAAATCTAAAGCTCTAAAAGGAATGAACTAGGATTGCCATCCCCATGTGTCCTTTTAATGAGTTAGACACGTCACAGCTTTCTAATAAGCAAGTTTATTTGCAAACACGAAGGCTGAGCCGGCTTCTAGAAACAGAGAGGGAAGCCCAACAGCTGGCGGTATTAAGCTAGATCTCTCTTTAAATTTCTCAGCAAATACCAGCTGGAAAGAGGCATTGGGGTTGGGATCAGGGTGCAATGGAATGGGCTTCTTACCCTTCTTTCTGTTGTAGTTTTTACAACCCAGCATGCAGTCTGTAGTCGTTGTGACTGAGAGGGACTTTTCTGGGCTGGGGCGACTGTCAGTCTATCCAACATCAGCCAATGGTTCTTTCTAGCCTCTGAATTCAAAGAGAGACCCGCCCTCTCTGCTGAGTGTTCTTTTTCTCTCTCTCTTTTAGTCTGTTGAAGTCAGTTGAGTTGATAGGTTGCTGTTTGTTGTTCCCCGTTTTGGTTTTTTATTCGTTCTCCTACAAATGACTCAGAGTGAGTTATTTAGACTGTAAGCACTAGTTAATGAGAAAGGGGTGGACTATTTGGAGAACTTGAAGCTATTCTCTTTCTGTGAGTCTGTGTACTTTTATTGCACAACACAAGGAATTTTAACCCAAAATACACAACTCTGCAATACTTTCCTATGTTGTTTTCTAGATTCTAAAAATGCCCCATAACTGCTCTTTGCTATGTGAACTTTTCCATCCCACCCCCATTCATATTAATTGGGGTCGAATGGTGTCCAATATCCTTTTAGTCAAAGCTCCCATGTTAGGGAAAAATATGAAGGAAATGACTATATCGAAGCATCTGAAAAGAGTTGTCCTTTCCTTTAGGACAATACAGAAAGTAGCACCAAGTTTGGGAGAGAGCGAGTCACTATCAAGAGCAAAAAGAAGGCAAGCTTAATTTAGATGATTTTTCTAAAGCATTTTCACAGGCTGTATAGTATGACTGTTTGAATAATCTCTGTCTCATTGCTTCCTTTTAAAAAATGCATGTTTTTCCAGGCCATTTTTCTTATTCTCAAAAAAGAAAGAAAGAAAGAAAGCTTTGAAGTTCAAGAGCAATGAAGGGCGTAATTGGTATTGATTTAGGAATAATACCACAAATCCACCAGATCCCACCCACCCCCCTCCTCAAAGAGTCTGGAAGAGCTGCAAAACCATTTTATTAGGGCTTTCTGAAGCTATCCCTTCCAAAGACAAGGCCAAGTTTAAAATCTTCCATCTCACATCTTCTCCAGAGGCCAAAACAACACCACCACCACCAGATTCCTTTAAAACCAGGCCATTCCATTCCCATTGCATCAGTTGCACGTCCAGCAAAAGGCTCTGAAACATGCAGAATAAAGTTCAGTCTTCCAGAAGGGCTTGTCATCTGCAACAGAAATCACTTCAAATCAAAGAGAACTGTGCTGGGTTTCCCCCTCCTGTCTTGCAAGACAGAGCAAACAGCCAGTCTCCCGGTAAAGGAATCCAGGAAAAAAACCTCGCTGGAACATGTGACAATATTTTTAAAAGCGGGATGGAGAACCGCTCACTTCTCAGGGCACCCTGTCCCTGACCCGAAAGCAGCCATTCTTGGGGGGGGGGGGGGGAAGGAACTTCACAGGCCAGTTGAAAGGCCCAAACAGCTAAAGGGCGGCAATTCATCAAGAGGCGCCAGCCTTCTTTTCGTTTCAGTAAAAAGAAAAGTGTGATTATTGGGCTTTTATCCCACTACACATTATTTGGTTTACTGATTCCAGGATAAACTCAAAGGCAGGGATGGGAACTCGAGTCATGGGACTCGCTGTTAAGCCAGACATAAGTCACACCGGCGACTCAACTCAGACTCAACTAGAGTTCCCCCCCCCCCATGACTTGGATTCAACTCACAACCCAGGACCCACCCACCCCTCTCTTTTTCTTGGGGGGGGGGAAGGAAGCTCGGTTTTAATAGGGACTCGAACTTGGGGCTTGAGACTCAGGACTTGGTACCAAAGACTTGGACTCAGACTCGGGACTTGGTACCAAAGACTTGGACTCAGACTCGGGACTTGGACCCAAAGACTTGGACTCAGACTCGGGACTTGGTACCAAAGACTTGGACTCAGACTTGGGACTTGGACCAAAAGACTTGGACTCAGACTTGGGACTTGGACCCAAAGACTTGGACTCAGACTTGGGACTTGGTACCAAAGACTTGGACTCAGACTTGGGACTTGGACCAAAAGACTTGGACTCAGACTCCGGACTTGGTACCAAAGACTTGGACTCAGACTTGGGACTTGGACCCAAAGACATGCCATCATCCCTGCCCAAAGGTAATTGACAAATCGACAAGGGATGAGGGTGGGGAAAACGAGTCAGGCTGTATCTGCAAAGTCAGGAAACTCCAAAAGGGGGGGGGGGTTGCCTTAATCACATGCAGAATCTAAACCTTGAGGCTGATGACATGAGCATTTAGCCCACTGTTTCATCTGCTGGAGGAACTGACAGGTTCACTCTTAAAGACGGAGATTGCATGATGTAATTGCTGGAGTGAACCAAATCATCCCCCGAGAGTCCCTACCTACACCTTTCGGAGCCCCTGTCAGGGGCTTCTGCTTATTTTGGTGCAGGTTGGATCGCTCTGGTTTCGATCAGCTCCATCGTGTTCAATCCATCGAACTGATCAAAAGCAAACCCTCCAGTTTGAATTTGCCAGTATCGTGAAGTGGCTTAAAAAGCGAGCCATGTCAATATTTCAGCAAATTAAGCACTTCCTTTGCTCCTCAGCAGAGAGGCAGCAAAAGTGGGGGGGCAGGAAATTATGACTGTATAGTGAACTATCGCTAATGTGCTGCATCAGTTACAATTAAATATATATATATATATTATTTGCCTCATCATAAAGGACCGGTTGAGTAACTCCTCACGGTTGAATCTGTGGCAGGCAGTTTCTCAACAGGCCCTTTAAAAGAAGGTAAAATGAAAGTAAGAAAATCAGGAGTGATTTTCATGTGAAACATCTGGGCTTGATTCCATTGCTCTAATCAAGCCCAGACATTTAAAAGTGGCCCACACTAGCTTGCGCACCCATTTTGATTTCTTGGCTCTCTGGTTTCATCATCCAAGGCCAGAACCTTTGTCCCACTTTTTGAACTATTTGCTTTAATCCCATCTTTACCATCTTCCCCCAACAAAGGATTTTGGGGAATTCGAAAGCTTATTTGGAACTTTCTTGAGGTCCAGTAAAGGCATTGCCCAACCTTGAACTTGGTTGCAATTCTGTCTTATCTGCCCAACCCAATTTATGAACGGCCACTGCTAAAGCAATAATCACTGTCTCTACTACCTGCATCTTAATTATTTCTGATCCATCTCTTTATAATCCCCCCCTTTAAAAAAATGAACAAATCAGGAACATGAGAAGCATTATTTAGCAAAACCTTTTCCCCAGGTGATGGAAAACAGATTAAACAAAACAGAACAAAAAATTTTTCCACCACAAACATGTATATACAATGTGCCCACTGGAGGTCAACAATTCAAATTCTGGGGAAGGGGCCACTGTCCCCAGAAAGCTTATGCCATAATAAGTATGTTGGTCTCCATGATGCTCCTAGGCCTTTTCTTGTCTTCCCAGAGCTGCTCTCCTCTGTTTTCCTGGTATAGGGTTGATTCCCAAGGGATGAGTTTACCACCACCACCACCACCACCACCACCACCACTACCCCACCCTAGAAATTGGTCCATCAAGGCAAGTGATGCATTGCCCCACTCCAGGCTCACGATAATGCCACCCTGCCCACTCCTGCTTGCCTCAACACCAGAAGAAAAGGGTCAGGTCCCCAACTGGGTTCTCTTCCTACCCTAACATGCTTGGGTAGGAGACAGAAAACGGGAGGATGACAAAAAATAATCCACTCAGCTTTGAAATCAGACACAGATGAAAGCTCCTGCAGGGAGGAACATTTCTACTTTGGGGTGGAATGCATTTTTCTGTCGCTCAGCTGGGTGGTGGAATCAATAAATGGGGTGGGAATAACCCAGGGTCTTCAGAATCAGTGCCTGCCTCAAGAGATTGCCCAGGGCTCTCTAGCAGAGAATCTGGAGCAACCCCGTTAAACTACTTACTTTAGGATTAGTTGGGCCTTGGGTCCTTTTAAGGAGAAAGGTGGGGTAAAAATATTTTAAATAAAATAAATAAATAAATAAGATACAACCGTGTGGGACGTGGTGGCGCTGTGGGTTAAACCGCAGAAGCCTCTGTGCTGCAAGGTCAGAAGACCAGCCGTCGTGAGATTGAATCCACGTGACGGAGTGAGCTCCTGTCGCTTGTCCCAGCTCCTGCCAACCTAGCCGTTCGAAAGCATGTAAAAATGCGAGTAGATAAATAGACACCACCACGGTGGGAAGGTCACAGCGTTCTGTGTCTAGTCGCGCTGGCCACGTGACCACGGAAACTGTCTATGGACAAAACGCTGGCTCTACGGCTTGGAAACAGGGATGAGCACCACGCCCTAGAGTCGGACACAACTGGACTAAATGTCAAGGGGAACCTTTACCTTTACCTAAGATACAATCATGGCAGATGAAGCAGTAATTAAAATGCTGAAACGGGTTGATGGATTTTGGACTCGTAGTTGTTGTTTTTTAAAAGGATAGATAGAGAGTTTTAGGTTGATTCAGATAATATTATCCTATTGTAAGCTTCCAGTCCACAAGTTTCTTCCGATCAGGAAAAGGAAACCACTTAAGGAGCGAAGGGTAGAATGGTTACACAGTTCTTGACTGGGGCTTCCAGAAGCTCTCTGTACCTGGAAGCAAGCCTGGATCCTGCCAAAAGATGAGTTTTGCCGAACATGGGTTCCTTAACCAACTGACCTTTGAGTAGCTTGGGTGGCAGGTGCGTGATTTAGGTGAGATTTGAGCAATCCTTTAGGGAGCATGACAACGGCTCCTCCTGGGGTTGTGCTCAGGGTGGTTAGCACACATGAGCTGTGGCCGTGTGGTTTGGGCAGAGTGCACAATGAAGCAATTACCAAACACACACAAACAAGGGATAATTGCTTCCAAAGTACAAAATGATGGATGACCTAAGATACGTCAGGAGACGTCCCGGATGTGTTGGGAGTGCAAATAAACAAATAAAGGAGATAAACCGGGGAAGGTGTATTCCGCAACCACAGTCCAGATGGGCAAAAAAATAAAAAATAAAAGTTGCCTGGAAAAACAAACTTTTGTAAGAGAAGTTCACTTCTGCATCATAGAATCATAGAAAAGTGAAGTTGGAAGGGGCCTACAAGGCCATCAAGTCCAACCCCCTGCTCAGTGCAGGAATACAATCAAATCATATCTGCCAGGTGGTTGTCTAAGTTTCTCTTGAATGCCTCCAGTGTTGGAGCACTCACCCACTCCTGAGGTAACTGGTTCCCCTGTCGTACTGCTCTAACAGTTAGGAAGTTTTTCATGATATTCAACTGAAATCTGGCTTCCTTTAACTTGAGCCCATGGTTGCGTGTCCTGCACTCTGGGATGATTGAGAACAGATCTTGCCCCTCCTCTGTATGACAGCCTTTCAAATATTTGAAAAGTGCTATCATATCACCCCTCAGTCTTCTTTTCTCAAGGCTAAACATGCCCACGTCTCTCAGGCTTTCCT
The DNA here is from genome assembly GCA_037013535.1 of Intellagama lesueurii. Taxonomy (NCBI): domain Eukaryota; kingdom Metazoa; phylum Chordata; class Lepidosauria; order Squamata; family Agamidae; genus Intellagama; species Intellagama lesueurii. The sequence continues at coordinate 8,272,568 of JBAJHW010000001.1, read as the reverse complement.
CATAAAGCTTGGTTTCCAGCCCCCTGATCATCCTTGTCGCCCTCCTCTGAACTTGTTCCAATTTGTTAGCATCCTTCTTGAAGTGCAGTGTCCAGAATTGGACACAATACTCAAGGTGAGGCCTAACCAGTGCCGAATAGAGGGGGACTAGCACCTCGTGGGATTTGGAAATTATACTTCTATTAATGCAGCCTAAAATATCATTTGCCTTTTTTTGTAGCCACATCACACTGTTGGCTCATATTTAGCTTGTGATCTACAACGACTCCAAGATCCTTCTCGTTCGTAGTTTTGCTGAGCCAGGTATCCCCTATCTTGTAACTGTGCAATTGGTTTCTTTTTCCGAGGTGCAGAACTTTGCACTTCTCCCTGTTGAATTTCATTCTGTTGCTTTCGGCCCAGTGCTCCATCCTATCAAGGTCATTTTGAATTTTGTTTCTGTCTTCTAGGGTATTAGCTATTCTGCCCAATTTAGTATCATCTGCAGATTTGACAAGCATTCCCTGCACTCCCTCATCCAAGTCATTAATAAAAATATTGAAGAGTACCAGGCCCAGGACTGAGCCTTGGGGTACCCCACTAGTTACTTCCTCCCAGTTAGTGAAGGACCCATTAATCATCACCTTCTGAGTACGATTCTGTAGCCCATTGTGTATCCACCTGACCCTTGATCTATCCAGCCCACACCTAGTTAGCTTGCTCATCAGAAGATCATGGGGCACTTTGTCAAAAGCTTTGCTGAAGTCGATATACTACGTCTACAGCATTCCCTCTGTCTATCAGAGACGTGACCTAATCAAAAAACGAGATCAAATTAGTTTGGCAGGGATTTGTTCTTGACAAATCCGTGTTGGCTTCTAGTTATTACTGCCTTGTTTTCTAGGTGTTTGCCCAATGACTGCTTTATGATCTGTTCCAGAATTTTGCCTGGGATTGATGTCAGACTGACTGGCCTGTAGTTCCCAGGTTCCTCTTTTTTGCCCTTTTTGAAGATAGGGACCACATTGGCCCTCCTCCAATCCTCTGGCACCTCGCCCGTTTCCCATGATTTCAAGAAAATAATGGATAGCGGTTCTGAGAGTTCTTCAGCCACTTCCTTCAGTACTCTCAGATGCAGTTCTTAAATATGATCTTAAGTCATGTTTTTGTCCAGGCCTGGAGAACATTTTATCATCCAGATTTTTTTTTAAAGGCCTACAATAATCACAGAATTCTCTACTCATTGGCCATGCTGGGCAGAGCCAATGGAGGTTAGAAAGCTTAGAACTGCAGAGCTGGAAGGGACTCGATGGATCATCGAGTCCAGCTGTTCTCCAAACATTCAGAGGGAGCCCCTTTTTTTTTTGAAGCCTGTGCTCAAAAAAATTTCACAAGGCTTGTCCCGAGGGCATGCCTATAAATCAAAATTTGGCATTGACTCATTTAGTAAGAGGTTAACATCACAAGCTGCATTCACTCTCTGAGAAGATGCTCAGGGGAAGTTACTGATCTGCAGTGTTTGAAAAGTACCTCCCCTTCCCATATTTTATTCTATAAGAGCAAAGAAAGTCAACCCTGTTGTGGTTACACCACCATATGTAGTCATTCTTAAAGATGAATGTCTCTGCATCAGAGCGGGCAGAAAGCAGATCAGAGTCTATGGGTAGATTTGGGCCTGATTGGCAAATGTAGAATGGCAAATATTTCTGACTACCAGTTGTCTGAATAAACACACTGTTTTTCTAGGCTGTTGAAAACAATGCTTGGGCTTTGTTTTTGTTTTTTAATGAAAGGATTTGTGAGCTCAGTTCTGGAACTTATCACAAATTCCTAGACTGAGAATGAATTTAGAAAAGTTACTTTTTGGACTATGACAAAGAGCCTCATGGCACCTTAAAGATGAGCAAGTTTCATGGAGCATAATTCTTGGAATCTATGAATGTTTATGCCGAATAAGACTTTTTAGTTTGTAAGATGCCACCGTACCCTTTGTGGGGTTTTGCTGCTACAACACACCAGTACAACTCCCCTTTTGAAATTTTTTTGGATGTCAACTTTCAAAATAATCCAGCCGCAGGGTTACTGAGGATTCTGGGAACTGTAGTGCAGAATGTATGAGGTGGATTGACTCATGAAAGGCAGCTACAACCTTGAGTTTGCAACAGCTGGGCAGGGGGGTGTTAATGACAGGACATTTTGGAGGTCTCCAGTTCAGATGTTGGAGGTGTTTTGATGGCACACAACACAACCCAGTCCCCAACTGGGTCAAAGAAACATTGTCTTTTAATTCTAAGCACAAATCCACCACACAAACTGCTATTTTGTGCGTAGCTCCTGCTGATTAATTCCCAATTTCTATTGAAAGACGACAACTGAACCTATATTCCTGAAATCTGCCCAACCCTGTGTTACATACTGGATAGTTCAGTGTTTAGATCTCTGGCTGCAGAGGTTGGGAGTTCGATTCCCACTCTGTGCCTCCTTGACAAGGGCTGGACTTGATGATCCATAGGGTCCCTTCCAGCTCTACGGTTCTAAGATGATGATGATCTTTTTATGATAATTGCATCCAGATATGCTGTGAAACATGAGATGTGCTTAGGTTATCCTGGAACTTTTAGATTTCAAATTAACTCCACCTAGGGATGAAGCTATTTCTTTGTATGGGGAAAAAACATTGACTGAAATGTAACAGCACAACATGCCTGTGAACATGGCCGTTTTCCATTTAGCCCGTAAGAATATAGAAACCAGAAAGGCAGCAACCCTGCTGAAGTTACTAAAACTTAATGCTGATTTCCCCTAACCTACTTTAGGAATGGAATGCAGTTCATTTCAGCACCGGAGTCTGGATCCCGTAGGAAATGATCTCTGCCTTGTCTGGTTCCCCAGGAGCCACATTTAAATTAAATGTTGTGGCTACACAAAATCTTTCAAGTGCTCGGTGTTAAATTAGACTTGTTAACAACATGCCATGGGAAAACTGGGATTGCTTTCAAATAGAGTCAACAGACTGATAGGGAAGCCATTATTCTCCTGCGGTTAATGACTGATAAGCGCTTTCAGATAGAAAACCATGTGAGGAGAGAAGTGTGGAGAGCTTAATCTAGCACAACTGTGTTGGGGAGAAGCCCGAGGGGTCAGCATTAGCAATTGCACATCACACCAGAAGCCATAAGAAAACCTGCCTTTTCCTTGAGCTCCTTCAGCTGTTCATTCCAACTTTGTACAAGGGTTCCTCGTGTCTTGATTTCACGTTAAAGGTCGAAAGAGCTGACCGCCTACAAGATCGTTCTGCCCACATAGAGTTGCCCAGCCTCAGGGTGCTGTTTGAAGTCTCAGGGAATGGCTGTGCTTCCTTGGGTCTCCAGGTGAGGGAGACAAAGCTCATGGCGAGAAGTGCTGGCAAAAGATAAGCTGTGACAGTTGTGTCTCTTGGCTTTAAAGCCCAGGTAACCATTTCTACCCATTCACAGCTATCGTCAAGGGCTCACTCGGTCAGCACAAAGATGTGCATTATGTCTTGTGCTTGCTTACCTTCCAAACCGATGCCTTCCCCACTTTTGTGACCTCATAAGGGCCCAGTCCTTTGCTATCAGAAGGGCTCACCCCTTGATCTTAGGTGTCGGACATGATACCTCAAAAAAAATGGGTGCTGCTGACTTGGAAACCCTATGCTGAGGTTGTTATGCATCATCAAGTCACTTCCAACTTAAAGCAACCCAGAAAATAGAGGGTTTCTTGTCATTTTCTTTTATTACTTATTGCAGGTCCTACATTGCACGTGCTTGAAGTCACTCAGTGAAACTGGCTGGCCGTAGATTTCACAACTGACAACTGCAATCCTCACAAGAGCTTGTTTGGGGTGAGGCATAGCAAACTTTATGGCTAACTGGCTTTGAGCTCAGGTTTTCTTTTCTAACACTCTAACTGCCATCCAACATTGATTATTGTGATGGTGCAAAACAGCAGCAGCAGCAGCAACAACAACAATGAGGAAATTTATTTATTTATTGGATTTCAATCCCGCCCATCTAGACCAAAGGTGAGGAAGTCAAGATCTTCTGGGATTTCCGGATCCAAACTGAGAGACACCTTGAACATAACACACCAGACATAATAGCAATAGCATGAAAGAATGTCTAGATCGTTGACATTGCCATTCCAGGGGATGCCAGAATTGAAAATAAAGAATTGGAAAAACAAAGTACAGAGACCTGACCATCGAAACATCTCGCTTGTGGATGAAACACACTTCAGTGGTCCCTGTAGTCATTGGGGCTTTGGAAACAATATCAAGAAATTCCACACAATACTAAAAGCAGTTGCAAATCTCAGAAATAACACCATCAGAGCTACAAAAAAATGGCAATATTAGGAACAGCGTACATACTGTGCCGATATTTAACAGATATTTAGGTTTTTGGTTAAAACTTGTATCTGTTATATAATTGTTGTTGTTGTTTAGTCGTTTAGTCGTGTCCGACTCTTCGTGACCCCATGGACCAGAGCATGCCAGGCCCTCCTGTCTTCCACTGCCTCCCGAAGTTGGGTCAAATTCATGTTGGTTGCTTCGATGACACTGTCCAACCATCTCATCCTCTGTCGTCCCCTTCTCCTCTTGCCTTCACACTTTCCCAACATCAGGGTCTTTTCCAGGGAGTCTTCTCTTCTCATGAGATGGCCAAAGTATTGGAGCCTCAGCTTCAGGATCTGTCCTTCCAGTGAACACTCAGGGTTGATTTCATTCACAATGGATAGGTTTGTTCTCCTTGCAGTCCAGGGGACTCTCAAGAGTCTCCTCCAGCACCACAATTCAAAAGCATCAATTCTCCGGCGGTCAGCCTTCTTTATGGTCCAGCTCTCACTTCCATACATCACTACTGGAAAAACCATAGCTTTGACTATGCGGACCTTTGTCGGCAAGGTGATGTCTCTGCTTTTTAAGATGCTGTCTAGGTTTCTCATCGCTTTCCTCCCAAGAAGCAGGTGTCTTTTAATTTCATGGCTGCTGTCACCATCTGCAGTGATCGTGGAGCCCAGGAAGGTAAACTCTGTCACTGCCTCCATATCTTCCCCTTCTATTTGCCAGGAGGTGATGGGGCCCGTGGCCATGATCTTAGTTTTTTTGATGTTGAGCTTCAGACCATTTTTTGCGCTCTCCTCTTTCACTCTCATTAAGAGGTTCTTTAATTCCTCCTCACTTTCTCCCATCAGAGTGGTATCATCTGCATATCTGAGGTTGTTGATATTTCTTCCGGCAATCTTAATTCCGGCTTGGGATTCATCCAGTCCAGCCTTTCGCATGATGTATTCTGCATATAAGTTAAATAAGCAGGGGGACAATATACAGCCTTCTCGTACTCCTTTCCCAGTTTTGAACCAATCAGTTGTTCCATATCCAGTTCTAACTGTTGCTTCCTGTCCCACATATAGATTTCTCAGGAGATGGATAAGGTGGTCAGGCACTCCCATTTCTTTAAGAATTTGCCATAGTTTGCTGTGGTCCACACAGTCAAAGGCTTTTGCGTAGTCAATGAAGCAGAAGTAGATGTTTTTTCTGGAACTCTCTGGCTTTCTCCATAATCCAGCGCATGTTAGCAATTTGGTCTCTAGTTCCTCTGCCCCTTCGAAATCCAGCTTGTACTTCTGGGAGTTCTCGGTCCACATACTGCTGAAACCTGCCTTGTAGGATTTTGAGCATAACCTTGCTAGCGTGTGAAATGAGTGCAATTGTACGGTAGTTGGAGCATTCTTTAGCACTTCCCTTCTTTGGGATTGGGATGTAGACTGACTGTTATATAATACCAGTCAATGTTTTTTTTATTGACTTTGCCTGATATTTTTGAATAACAATAACAAATTACTTAAGGTAGTGAAAATGGAGGACATTTTGAAAACAACATAAACAAAGACTCAATATAAGAAACAACAATAAAATAAATTGAAAAATAAGCCACTACACGGACAACATCTGAAAAATATTGATGGAAGGCATGACAATAATTCAACATGGGCATGGCTAAAATTGGGGACCATTAAGAAAGAAACTAAAGGCTTGATTTTTGCTGCATAAGAAAAAGCACTCCAAACCAATGTGATGAAAGCTAAGATCCAAGGAATTAGTGTTAACAGCAAATGCAGACTCTGCCAAGAAAAATATGAAACTGTGTCATATTTGCCTCACCTGCAAATGTCCAAAGATTGCACAACCAGATTACAAAATTAGACATGTCAGAGTGGCAAAATTAGTGCACTGATCATTAAGAAAAAAAATGTAACTTATCAGCCTTCAAAAACCCATGGGAACATCAGGTAGAGAAGGTGTCAGAAAATGAGGAAGCCAAGATCTTGTGGGATTTCTGGATCCAAACACAGACACCTTGAACTTAACACACCAAGAAATGTCTGGATAATTGATAGTACAATTCCAGGAGATGCCAGAGTTGAAAATAAAGAATTGGAAAAACTAACAAAATACAGAGATCTGGCCATTGAAACATCTCACTTGTGGATGAAACACACTTCAGTGGTCCCCGTAGTCATGGGGGCTTTGGGAACAAGATCAAGAAATTTCACACAGTATTATAAGCAGTTGCAGATCTCAGAAATAACATCAACAGAGCTACAAAGAAATGGCAATATTAGAAACAGCGTACATACTGTGCCAATATTTAACTCATACTTAGGTTTTTGGTCAAAACTTGTATCTGTTAAATAATACCAATCAAAAATTGTGTCTTGTATTTTTGGATAATTATTATTATTATTATAACATGCCATCTAGTTGTTTCAGAGTTTGGTGGCCTTCATAGGTTGTTATTATTGTTGTTCTTTTAGGTATAAGTTACTCAAAAGTGGTTTATCCCTCCCTCCCTTTACGACCTTCACACAAGTGGCAGGGCACATAACCCATCCATCAGCCACACATCAATTAGCATGTGCAGTCTGAGGCAAATCCGTGTCGTCTTTTGGAGAGCCATGTCCTTCTCTGGGCGGTTTGGGACTTGCTTCTAAACAAGCGTGCAATGGTTTTCAGCCTAAATTCCCCTTGTGCGTGTGTCACTGCACTTCCCGAGCAAGATATTTGACATTGAGGATTGATTACAGTGTCTTATCACCGAAGCCCTAAGGTTATTCTATGAGTATATAACATTTTGAACTGTTACTGGATTGACATGAATTTTAGATGTCCCATTTTTGATTTATTTAAGCGTTTTTTAAAAAAACAACAGACACGGTTGCTGTCAGTGCAATTAGGTAGTTACTTTGATGTGTTAAGGATTTAAAGCCAATAAAGTATGGTGGGAAGAAAGAGAATAGACTAGAAACTTTGTTTTGACAATACTTTGATGAAAATCATTCTGCTAGGATTTGTGTGTGTGTGTGTGCGCACGCGCGTCTGTGTGTTTGGTCAAAGTCCAACGACTTGTTCCTAAAAATTATTCCAAAATGTAGTGTGTTGGAGCACTTCAGAACGCTCAAAATATTGAAATACAGCAGTAATTTGTACAGTTCTCAGGGCAGAGCAGGAATGCTGCCGTGATATTATTAGGATCAGAATCATTGCCACAACTCTTTTGATTTGTATTACGCTTCCCAGGGCTACAGGTTGAGTTTGCTCCATACCAGATTTGTGTCTGGCTCTACTTGTACGCTTTTACTGCTTATTTATATAAGGTTGTTTTGACGTCAGGTGGGCAGAGTGGTTCAAAGCAGGGGAAGAATTAAATCTAGATGTATTCTCGAAGGCTTTCACGGCTGGGATCTGATGGTTGTTGTGGGTTTTTCAGCCTCTTTGGCTGTGTTCTGAAGGTTGTTCTTCCTAATGTTTCGCCAGTCTCTGTGGCCGGCATCTTCAGAGGACAAGAGTCAGAACTCAACTATCCCACAAACTGCACCAGAGCACAGACAGAGTTCTGACTCCTGTCCTCTGAAGATGCCGGCCACAGAGACTGGCGAAACGTGAGGAAGAACAACCTTTAGAACACGGCCAAAGCGCCCAAAAAACCCACAACAACCAAATCTAGATGTCTTTCATTCCCTGAACCCACGGACCATGCCACTGCTCACCTGCCTTCCTTGCTGAACGGGGCGAGTGCATCCCATGGTTTACAACTCCTCAGGTGACTAAGTGCCAGAATGCCTACTTTGAAGGTCCAAGACCTGTTCAGGTCCTAACTGCGTTTTCATGTAAACCTCACCCTGCTCTCCAAAGTTGGTTGGATCTTTGTAAGGTCTGAGTTAAGGCTCTAGTCCTGTGTGAACTTTAAGAGGGTGGGGGAAGTGACTCTGAGGAATGAAAATGTTCTGTCCTCAAGCATGAGGGTTTTAAAAACCTCTGTTGGAAACCCTGGAAGGGCTGCAGTTAATCTGGGCAGCTAATTGTGAGCTGAAGTGAAGAAAGACTCTGCCCTGGAACATACCAAGCTGTCTCCTACATCAGGGCCATTTGTCCGCTGAGCCAGTATTTCGATTCTGATGGTGGCTGTCTGCTGTTTAAGGCAGGATCTTCCCCCCCAGCCCTACCTGAAGACCCCTGCCTGGGATGATCTGGTAGCATCCAAAAATCCAAAGCACGCCTGGCCCACCTCCGTTTCCAAAATCAGCCGAGGTGGGTACGTGAAGGGTAACCAGGAGGGTGGGCTGCTACGCTTCTACTGTGCACTGGCATCTCATCAACCACAATAATTCTTACCACAGAATGGGAGCAGAAGGGTTTTTTTTGCACAAGGAAAAGGGCATTAAGGGAAGGAAGTCCATGCTGTGCCGTTCACATGATCACACAGGGAAACACTGGGAACTTTGCTACTTCCCAGCCAATGGCAGAAATGGAAAAGCCCCGGGATGCTGTTCTGGTATGAGCCGCAGGCCTGCCAACTGTCCCCGTTCCCCCATGCTTTTCTACAAAGCTTAGAGCTGTACTTAGGGTGAGGCAACCAGGGCTTTGACCCATGAGACCGAAATTTAGAAGATGCAAACATTTGTAGCTGGAAGTGTGCAAACCCGCCCATTGGTGCTTGGTGTTGGAAGGGTGCAAACCCACTAATGCGTACCATGTATACCATCTCCAAATGTTGCTCCCCGGGCATCAGGAAACACCTAACATGCCTCTGTCCCTCTCTATATATATGTCAGTCTCACATGACTTAACAGACACGTGCACGAAGTGCTTCGTCATGCTTCGGCCCAATTTGTATGCATAGAACCACAGGAGCCACATGTTCCCTCCCCCTCTCCCTCCCCCCGGCCAACTGCCCCACTCACAAGCCTGTGTGTGCTGGCCAGGTCGTCCTCCTGCAGTGCCTGTCCAGTCCAGGTGGGAGCCTGGGCTTCCCTTCCCTGCCTCCTCCGGCAGCCGACCAATCAATGGGTGTGCAGCAAGGATCCCCGTCCTGCCTCCTCGTTGGAGTGGTTGGCTGCCAGAGGAGGTGGGGCAGTGGAGGGCAGTGGAGCCCCAGGCACCCAAATTGCTATGCAGGGCTCTGGCAAAGATGGAGGACATTGCCAGCCCGGGTTTCACTGCTTGATTAGAGTAGACCTTTGGTCTAGATGGGCAGGATAGTAATCCAATAAATAAATAAATAAAATTGTGGAACTGATTCCATAGAAGCTAGGAAAAGAATACTGGTTCTGTTTTTGTTTGTTATTAATAGCTGTTATACTCAGACGTTGGAAAGGTTTCTCTTGGGGGCGGGGCAGGTCTATAGGTCCCACAATCCTTCAGTGGCTATACTGTCTGGGGAATTCTGGGATGGGTAGTCCTAAGCATAGAACTCAGGGTGACATATCAGGTACTCCAGACTCCACCGGGCCTCAGAACACTGGCCCTGTTGCCAGGAAACAGACATGCACTCCTTGGTCTCTTCAGAGATGGGACAAAGGAAATGGGATTAGAGATGGGCACAAACTGGTTCGTCCCAGTTCATCCCCGTTCGTAAAGATGGTAGCACAGGAGCTGCTGCTACCCTGCCCCACTTCCTCCGGCTCCATCAGCCACTCACCAGACCCAGGGCGGTAGCTTCCACCACCTCCTCAACTGATCTTCTGGTCCCGGCAAGAGCTCAGGCTTCTCTGCCCCGCCCTCTTGGCTGATCTCCCAATCAGAGAAAAGGGCGGGGCAGAGAAGACTGTGCACTTGCTCCTGACTAGGAGATTAACCAAGGAGGTGGGAAAAGCAAGCAAGCCGGGCCTGGTGAGTGGCTGGATTGGCTGAGGAGGCGGGAGAAGGGAGCCACAGCTTCCGTGCTGCCACCTTTACAAACTGAGAAAAGCTGGGACGAACTGGTTCGTGCCCATCTCTAAATGGGATGTATTTGGTTGTGAAGCAGCATGCAAGTGCACCTCTGGGAAAGAAGACAGGGCTGCCTCCCCATGCAAGGGTTGATGGGGATGGAGATGGGGGGTGTCATTCCATCCTTTGCACCTATGCCAAAAGTCCATTGGGCCAATGATCTTCCATTCCCACTGAAAATAATGCTTGATCCAGCTCTTAGCAACATATTTCAAACAGGGGAACACTACTTTTCTTAGATTTATAGCATGCCGTATTCCAAGGTCTTGGGGAAGGTTACAATACGGAGTTTCCTGCTTTGCAATCTCTACAATCAGACAAAGCACCCCCGACTATAGGGACCAGCAGGAGGCAGAGATAGAAGGAAGAACATTTTCAGCCTGGGAAGAAAGCTGACATCTGAAATCCAGAGTTTGGAGTAACATACATATAGGTTTGAGGCTGAGTAATTGCAGGTTTTGGGATGGATTCCATCTTCCAAAAACTTTTCCAAAATAGGGTGCTTTCTTTTATTTTAGGGATGTACAACAATGGGATCTTTTTTGCTGTCATGCTGAAGCACGCCTTTGGAACTGCAACAGAAGGTGTCTATCTCCGGACTAGATCAGATGGAAAGCTCTTTAATCTCTCTAGATTGAGAGCGAAAACCAAAGTCCAGCTGAAATGCATGCGGGACTTCCTCTTTGCCGATGATGCAGCTGTTGTTGCCCACTCTGCTGAAGACCTCCAACAACTTATGAATCATTTTAGTAAGGCCTGCCAAGACTTTGGATTAATGATCAGCCTGAAGAAAATACAAGTCATGGGCTAGGGCGTGGACTCACCTCCCTCTATTACCATCTCTACACAAGAATTGGAGGTTGTTCATGACTTTGTGTACCTTGGCTCAACGATCTCTGACACTCTCTCCCTAGATGTTGAGCTGGACAAACGCATTGGCAAAGCAGCTACCATGTTCTCAAGACTCACAAAGAGAGTATGGCTTAATAAGAAGCTGACGGCATATACCAAGATCCAGGTCTATAGAGCCTGTGTCCTGAGCACACTCCTGTACGGCAGTGAGTCCTGGACCTTTTGTGCACAGCAGGAGAGGAAGCTGAACACGTTCCATATGCGTTGTCTGTGACGCATTTTTGGTATCACCTGGCAGGACAAAGTTCCAAATAGAGCAGTCCTAAAACGAGCTGGAATTTTTAGCATGTATACATTACTGAAAGAGCGACGTCTACGTTGGCTCGGGCATGTCGTGAGAATGGCTGACGGTCGGATTCCAAAAGATCTCCTGTATGGAGAATTAGTGCAGGGAAAGCGCCCCAGAGGGAGAGCACAGCTGCGATACAAGGATATCTGCAAGCGGGATCTGAAGGCCTTAGGAATGGACCTCAACAGATGGGAAACCTCGACATCTGAGCATTCAGCCTGGAGGCAGGCGGTACAGCATGGCCTCTCCCAATTTGAAGAGACACTTGTTCAGCAGGCAAAGAGGCAGTCCCGAAACCAGCAAAATCAGGGAGCTGGAGAGGGGACAGATTGTATTTGTCTTCAGTGTGGAAGGGATGGTCACTCTCGAATTGGCCTCCTCAGCCATACTAGACGTTGTTCCAAGATCTCTACTCAGAGCACGTTACCATAGTCTCTTGAGACTGAAGGATGCCTACTAGAAGTACAACAATAGCATTTTGTCCCAAATTTAGCAATTTTAGGTAAGAAATCCATGCCCAAGTTGAGATTTACCTCAGGAGGCCAAACATCTGGGCAAACACCCTACCATCCTTTCTCTCTTTTCACAGAATCCGAAGACGACTTGACACTCAAATATACACACAAGCACGTACAGTGGTGCCTCAACCTACGAACTTAATTGGTTCTGGAACTCCGGTCGTAACTAGAAATGGTCGCAAGTCAAAGCACCATTTCCCATAGGAATGCACTGGAATGCAATTAATCCGTTCCGGCCGAAGAACAAAATCACAAAAAATAAAAATAAAAACCACTGCAAGACCCATCGGAAACACGATTAATCCGTTCCGGCCGAAGGGAGGGGAAAAAAATTAAAGCAAACAAACCGTGCAAGACCCATCGGAAATGCAAAAAAAAAAAAAAAAAAAAAAAAAAGCAAAGCAGAAAGCAAACAAAGCGTGCAAGACCCATCGGAAATGAAAAAAAAAAAAAGCAAAGCAGAAAGCAAACAAACCGTGCAAGATCCATCAGAAATGCAAAAAAAAAAAAAAAAAGCAAAGCAGAAAACAAACAAACCGTGCAAGACCCATCGGAAATGCAAAAAAAAAAAAAAAAAAGCAAAGCAGAAAGCAAACAAACCGTGCAAGACCCATCAGAAATGCAAAAAAAAAAAAAAAAAAAAAAAAAGCAAAGCAGAAAGCAAACAAACCGTGCAAGACCCATCGGAAATGCAAAAAAAAAAAAAAAAAAAAAAAGGAAAGCAGAAAGCAAACAAACCGTGCAAGATCCATCAGAAATGCAAAAAAAAAAAAAAGCAAAGCAGAAAGCAAACAAACCGTGCAAGACCCATCGGAAATGCAAAAAAAAAAAAAAAAAAAGCAAAGCAGAAAGCAAACAAACCGTGCAAGACCCATCGGAAATGCAAAAAAAAAAAAAAAAAAAAGCAAAGCAGAAAGCAAACAAACCGTGCAAGACCCTTCGGAAATGCAAAAAAATAAAGCAAAAAGCAAACAAACCCCGCAAGACCCATCGGAAATGGGGGGGGAAACCCCAAAAAGCAAACAAACCCCGCAAGACCCATCAAAAATAGAAAAAAAAACCCAAAAGCAAACAAACCCCGCAAGACCCATCACAGCATAGAAACATAATCCCACCACCCAGCCCAAAACCACGCTGCAAAACCCACCCAGAACAGTTTTTAAAAAGCAGAAAGCAGCACCTTACCTTACCAGGAAGCCTCCTCCGATCGCACACTCTCTAACCGTTGCGGCGAAAGAAGCAGCCTCTTCGCCACCAACGGTTAGCAATTTGAATTCCCCGCCTTTTCCCCCTGCCTTTTTCTGTTCGTAAGTGGAAGTTCCGGCCGCAAGTCCAAGCAAAACTTTGCAGCCGGAGCTGGTCGTAACTCGAAATGGTCGTATGTCGGGACGTTCGTAAGTCGAGGCACCACTGTATACCACTTAGTCTTCCTGTTACTGACTTTTCTGTGAAAAAATTCCGTCTTAGCAACCTAATACTGTATATATAGATAGCACAAAACCACACAGTTCCCCAGGTTTGACTGAACCATGAAAAATATTGATAATCATGTGTTATCAAGTCAATTCTGACTTATGGTGACCTTTTTCAGGGTTTTCCAGGTAGAGAAGACTCAGATCAGAAGTGGTTTCCCCTTCCCTTCTACTGGGGGCATCTCAGGACTGTGCAGCTGGCCCAAGGCCACCCAGGCTGGCTCTACTCTCAGGAGGCACCGTGAGGAACTGAACGGTCAACTTCTGGCTCTGGAGCCAGAGACCTAAACCACTGAGCTATCAGGCCAGCTCGTGAAAACATTATACTGGCTTAATCAAGCTATACGGCTCGCTCCCCTCTAAAGGAAAACCAAACAACTTAAAGAGAACAGTTAAAGGGAAAAATCTTCTTTCCCGTACACGGCAAATTGGAATTCAAGTGAGACGCAAAAAGGTGAGGAAAGATGCTAAATTAGAGGCACTAGGGTGATTTGCCTGAACCACCAAGCCTAACAAAGGAAGTGTGAGCTTTGCTCCAGAGGTGGTGATAACACCATCAGCACTCTGTTTTCCCCCTGTTCTGAAATGGGCTTTTAATGTCAAATGTGTTCATATTTTTTTTATTTTAATACTGAGAAGATCAGCATCCACCAATTCTATGTGTATGTGGGGGACATCCAACTTTACCCAGTGACTCCAAATTCTATCAACCCCAACCAGTAGGACTGATAGTCAAGGATGATAGGAACTGGAGTACAAGGTTCTGACGTTTCTTCATCTCTTCCTAGTAATTTCTCTCTCTCTCTCTCTCAGGGAATCCTGCATGGATGAGGAATGAGATCCTTTATGGCTTTGTTCACCATTCATTAGTGTTGTTACTTAGTTCTCTCCCGTCCCCCACCATTCCTCTGTGAATTATTTTATTCCAAAAATCTTTTTAGTGATTCTGATTCCCTCGGCAGAACACAAATGCTCTCCCTGTGTGTGGGTTACTCTATCAATAGTGTTTACTACCCCATCAGCTTGTTTGTTACACGTCTGGCTCCGATTCGCTAACATGATCGGAAATTGAAAAATAAAAAAAAAAGACATTCTGGAAATTTGCCATTTGTAGATGCATGCATGATAGTCTCGTTCTTATGCAAATGTATGTAAATTTACATAAGAATGGAAAGGAGAGGTGTGGTTGCTCCAATAGGGCCAAAGTCTTGAAAATAAAAGGCTAATCTGTACGTTTTGGCAGCTTTATTCATTTCTCTCTAGCTGGGCTGGTCCTGTCCACCAACTAGACCTCAGAAGGATGAGTGGCATGACGGCTTCAATAAGTGACCTCTTTCGTTTTGCTCGTCTCCACACGGCTAGGCCTCAGTGCTGCTGCTTGGGCTCCTCTCCCACCTCCAATTTGTTGGGCTACAGTAAGGGAAAGGGCTGCTAATTGTGAACTGGAAAACAGGGAATGGCCACCGCTTGGTAGCAGAGCTGTTTCACATGTGAGATCCCATCGTCCATCTACACCATCTGCAATAAGGATATAAGGTGCACCCCTAGTGGAGTGCAGAGGTAATCTAAGTGGGATGCAGAGTTTTCATTCATTCATTCCCTAGACCAGGGGTTCCCAACCGTGGGGCCCTTGATTTTCTTGGACTGCAGCTCCAAGAAGCCCTCACCACAAGCTGTGCTGGCCAGGATTTCTGGGAGTTGTAGCCCAAGAACATCAGGGGACCCACAGCTGGGAACCTAGTGCCCTAGAATACTGCTGCACTTTTTACTTATTGGTCAGAATGCAACTGGTTCTTTATGCTGGTGTAAGTGCAAAGGCATAAATCAGTGACAAACGGCTGCCAGTGGATCATCACTTGTATCCCCCGTTGTGAGCTGGTGCACAATGAAGAAGTGGTAGTTCTTTAATCAGCAGCAATTCAGTAGCAACTCACTGCTCAAATTTATGTCAGTGAACTTCTTGTGGTTGTTGTTACTGTAGTGAGCTATGTCATAAAGTTGCCTTCGACCCTAGAGCAACCCTATGGACGTGATCTCCAAAATGTCCTATCCTTAACAGCCTTGAACAGCAATCACAAAGTCAAGGCTTTGGCTCCACGTACACCAATAGGATTCAGGCCCCCATCTCGGTGTTTTAGAGCTCCTGTAGCAGTACCAACTGATGGAATTATGTTATTTCCCCCCCTCCCCTGTTTCTGTTGACTCCTAGCAATACGTCCACAATTTTAATATCCTTAAAATGGTACAAACGAGAAACAGGATTGACGTACTTGTTGTAAACCCAAAAATATGCTTCTCGGAACACTGGGTTTTTTGTTGCCAGGTTGAGAGTAGAGATGGGCACGAACCGCTGGTTTGGCAGTTTGTGCTGGTTCGTTTATTAGCCAAACAGGTGTTTGGCACTTCCTGCTCTGAGGTAGCACCTGGAGGAGGCAAAGCAGGGAAGCCTGGCAGCTGCTTCCAAGTGGGTGCCCACAGGGAAGTGCTGAACACCTGTTCAGCCAATAAACGAACCGGCACATAACACCGAACCAGCGTTTGTGCCCATCTCTAGTCGAAAGGGTGGGTTGTGGAATATAAAAGATTGAGAACCCCTATCATAAAGCATCTTCCTATGATCCTCTTTTATGGCTGAACCTCTCCTTCCAAAATGCAGTCACCACAGCAAACAATCAAAAACCAGGAGGATATAAAGTCACCTAAAAGATTAAACACATTTTCAAAATGGAAATATTTAATTTGATTTTAAAAATAAGCGTACATATTCACATGCAAGTCACACGCACACAAACACACAGTGGTATATAAAAAGTTTAGGATGAAGATTTGATGTCCAAATGTTGCCGATAGCTACATTATTTCCAGCTGTTCCCACTCTTCTCTTGCCGCCTATGGTTTTGTGGGCTAGGACGTGGAGGCAGGACTCACAGCGTATCTGCTCCAGATGAGTCCGAACTCCCATGGAAAGAACTGAAACTCTGAATCTCGTCGTCTATATTAGCAGATGGTAGCTTGACAGACATTTTGGCTGGTGCGGGCAGGGAACGTAAATGGGGCATGGCTTCTCCCCCTGAAACAGAGAGAATACTTAATGATTTGTAACCCAACCCAAATAAATATAATATGCACTAAAACCACAAGCTGATTTCATCATTTTCATGTGGAAATTGGGCCACAAGGCCTCATGTGTCCAGTGTTAAGACATCATCAGAATATTTTACAGAGACACACTGTTGATCCACATTTTCTTGGGCGTGTACTTTGATGTCGGTCAGCCACCCCACTTACAAACGGTCATACCAGATGGCGCGTGTCTGTAAATTTCTTCCCAAATCCAAAAATAGACATTAAGTATTAGGGTATTCAAGCTAACCAGGTTGATTCCAAGCATCCATAACAATAAACACATCCAAAAACACAACATCTTCTTAATGTGGGCTCTATCACTCTTGCAGCCACATAGGCAACGATCAGATCTACAGACAGGGATGGGAACCTGAGTCTCAGGAGTTGCTGTCCAGTTGCTCTGATGACTCCTCTCCGACCTGACTCTGGGGTTGTGTTTTTTTTTCATTGACTCAGATTCAACTCACGACTTAGAATCCACCCACCCTTCCCATTTTTCTTGGGGGAAAAGCTTGTTTTTAATAGGGACTTGGTACCAAAGACTCGGACTTGGGACTTGGACCAAAGACTTGCCCACATCCATGCTTACAGGCACACTGCCCCTTCAAAATGTAGTTTCCAGTTCTACTCTGGGAGCTAGAACAAACTCAAACAGCATGTCTGCTTGGATGTAACAGGAAGCTATGATCTCCTTGAACAACGAAGAGAGGGAGGGAACTGAGGCATGCCATGAGAGGAAGTGAAGGAAGCATAGGAACACAAGCCTCAAGTACAGTGGTTAAACCAGGGCTCATCATTACATGGAAGCCATTCTCTTCCGAAGTCAGTTTCTTACATTCATACAGTAAGATTCCCTGAGGCTCTCTCTATAGGTGATGCCAGGATGAATTAGTATAACTTGGTTATTAACAGAACAGAAAAGATGCCCAAAGTGAAGTATTTTATTCCTATTGTTATAAGCCTGGTGATTTATTCCACTCATGTGACTGAAGCTGACCCACGTGAGCGTCTTGAATGTTAAATGATCATCGGCTAGATGAGATATTGCTGTTGTTCAGAATAGGAGAGGCATGTGCGTGGGTGATTCCCTCTGTGGCTTCCATGGGAAGGGGCATGTTGGAACTTCTCGTGGATACGAACTCAAGGATCAGGTGACCAGAGTGGTGCCCAGGTAGTCTGTTTATTGTCTTCTTATGTGTTCCCTCACAGAACTATGCTGGTCCACCGTCACGGCCCATGCGCGAGCTGGGCACCTCTCTGGTAATTATCAACAGAATGGCTCCCATCTTCCTTCCAAAGCTTTAGTGGAATCGGGAGACTTAGCGGTCGTGAGTGCATCCAGGAGAGGGACATGTAAGTGTCAGCAGAAATAGAACCACCCTCTCTATAAGTCAGGATACTTTCCCTCCCCTTTTTGGGGGCTACGGCCTCAGATCCCCTTCTCCCACCAAGTAAATTGCAATCATAGGCCCCAAGCACCTTGACCAGGCCACGTGGGAGACCCCAGACCCATCTCTCCCATAGGAATGGAGTTGCTACCCTAGCCTGGGCCCAGTCCCGAACCATGTCCCACGTCCCAGGGTATATCTTGGTTTTCAGGGCATTCTGTAAGGGTCCAAATCTTGTCTACTAGGGCTAGATCTTCACCCTTGAGCCATGCTTAGGGTGCCTGCTGCCCAATGCCTTTGTCCCCTAGACCAGCAATGGCGAACCTATGGCACACGTGCCACAGCTGGCATGCGGAGCCCTTTCTGCGGGCACGCAAGCCATAAGTCGCCAGATCGCTACTCCCCCCCCTGCACAGCCAAACCTGAGAAGGTGGCTGCAGCCGCGGTGCTGGCGCTTCGACAGGCGGATCCGGAGCAGCTGGCGCTGGTGGCGGATCTGGAGTGGGGTCTCGAGGCACCTCCGTGCCCGGGATTCCCTCTTCCGCCGCCACTTCCAGGTCCGCCACCGCTGGTTCCGCCCTCGCGGCACGCCACCCGCTGTTTTTTTCTCTCTCCCCCCCCCCCCCAGTTTGGGCACGCGAGCCCAAAAAGGTTCACCACCACGGCCCTAGACCTTCATTCTTGGCAGATCACGAGGGCTCCGTCCCTGCAGTGGCTCTTCTGGCCCCAATCCACACACCCCACCATTGTAGGCAGCTTCTCTCCACCACCCATGTCCACAGCTCACTTTCCTATTTCACCCCTTCATGGCCCAGCTGCCAAGGCTTCTTCCCTTCTCCTGGTCACCTGTCCTTCTTCACCTTGCTTTCTCCAGCCCCTCCTTCTCTTTCCAGTGTTCTCTGTGACCCCATCTCCCTGCCTCCCCTCCACGTTTCAATCGGCCACCTCCCACAAGCGGTGCCAACGGTGTTGCCAAGTTCTCCCATCATGGCGGCATGCGTCAATGAGGCAACATCCATGTGCTGCCGGAAGAGGACTTGTGTGCTCCCCCACCACTGATAAGAGCAGGAGGTGCAGCTGCCAGCCTGCACGCCCGGCCGCAACATAGCATGGCTCATACTTTAATTTATTATGAATTAACATAGAAAGAATCATAACTTGGACTTCTTGCACTGAGTCATACTGACTGAAACCTTTGTACAATGGTACACAAATTGTCTCTGGTCACACGATTTGGTTTTGAAATGGATTCCAAGTCAACCTCTCTTCTTTATCTACCTGATTTCCCATAAAGCAGCCTTTCCTCTTTGTTAGAATAAGTGTAGCAACACTGCATTTAAAGCAATCAGTGAGAGGGCAGACACAGACACCCAGCTGGGGGGGGGGGCACCCTGGTTTTCTGCTAGTGACCACGTATAGAATGCTCATTAGCTCACTTCCCCTTGCTTCAAGAAACAGTTTGTTCCAGCTGCCATGGTGCCTCCCGTCTGACCTTCAGTATTTATGTATTATTTCACAGAATCATAGAATCATTGAGTTGGCAGGGGCCTGTAAGGCCATTGCGTCCAACCCCCTGCTCAAGGCAGGAATCCAAATAAAAGCAAATCCGACAGATGATTGTCTAGTTTTCTCTTGAATGCTTCCCGCATCACAGCGCTCACCACCTTCTGAGGTCATGGGTTCCATTGTCGTACTGCTCTAACAGTTAAGAAGTATTTCCTGATAATTCAGCTGAAATCGGATTTCCTGTAACCTGAGCCCATTATTACGAGTCCTGCACTCTGGGATGATTGAGAACAGATCCTGGCCCTCCTCTGTATGACTACCTTTCAAGTAGTTGAAAAGGTTGTATACTGCCCCTTAGCTGCAGATAAAGAGATCAACACTACGGGCTTCTGCAGTCTAGTTTCACCCTGGATGGATAAAACCTAAGTTTTTTTCTTTTATCTTACCACAAACATCTTGAGTGCTTACTCCTAATTCATTCACTCTATTCATTCCATTTGTACTCCACCTTCCTCCCAGTAATGGGACTCAAGGCATGGTTGTTGTGGGTTTTTCGGGCTGTCCGACCATGTTCTGGAGGTTCTTCAGAGGACAGGAGCTAGAATTCTGTCTTCGAGAACACATTGGACTCAAGGCAGCTTACAAAATACTTAAAAGACTACAATTCATAGCCATAAGCTCACGTTGCTGCACTCTTGCTAACGTAGTTGCCACAAACATCTACAAATGTAAACTAAAGCTACCAGAAGTAAGCCAGAAGAGGCAGTTACTGCTATGCAGAGATGTTCCGTAACAGGCCATGGCCCTTGCCCGTACGTAGCTCACAAAGTAAGACTGAACGTGAGCTGAGAAAAGTGAAGACTTGCAACCGTGTTCTGCCATGAAATCAAAGTCTCTGTATTATTACTAAAGCATGCTTAATTAATAAACTTCCTTTTCTCATGGACATTCACAGGAACTAACATTTCCCCTTCAATTCCAACGGGATAATATTTGCCAACCCTTCCCTCTTTTCTCTGCTTATCTACTGTGACTATGCAGTAGCAGCTCATATTCATGCGGTCTGTTCCATAATGTGCTTCGGAGACTGCTAATCAGCAGATCAGCCCTGGAATACTCGGCTTTGCGAGGTCTACAGTTGTACACAAGAGACCAGTGCCTTTTTTCGAAATAAACCAGGAATGGACACCTGGCTTTTTTCATTCTTGTCTCCCCTTCATCTGGCCAATCCAGGCTGCACCTCCGCAAGGTCTACCTACCCCTAAAGACTCTTTCTTTAGATGGCGAGAGTGACAGCAGAGAGAACTCTCCCTTACTACTTAGGCTTTCAGAAGATATTCCAAGGAAAGCTGAACTCGTTTCCCCTTGAGATCAATTTTCTATGCTTAGTTAAGACTCTAGGAAGTAGCTGGGGGTGCCTTTGACGTTGTGCTCTTCAGAGCCACAAAGGGGGCTCAATGTACTTGGTCAGCAGTGACCTGTGTGACTTGACACCTTAGAAAATGCCCCAACATCATCTGCAATCTCCAGCGATTCCCCGACAGATGTGGCCGCTTTGTGGCAGAGAAAGGGTCTTTGAAAACTTCCAGGCAGAAGGGAAATTAGAAAGCTGTTGGCTTAAAAATGACACACTAAAACTATATTACCTTACAATTTACTGGCTGGCACTTTCAAAGCATGATAATTAGATTTCTGCAATAACACACTCTGCTCCATGACATCACTGTTTCATCAGGTGTTTCCAGGTTGACTCAGAGGTTCACGGGAATCGTGTCCCCACCTGCGGCGTTGGAATCCAAGGGGGTGAAAGCCCACGCATATTCGTTAACAAGCTCTATGATACACGCTTTGCAAGACTAACTGGACCAATTTCCTTCTAGAAATGACACGCTGGGAAAAGGCAAATTAGAAAGCGGCGGGTTCATCGGCGTTAAGTAGTCTGCTGTTTTATTACTCACACCCATCTTATAACTGTTCATTTAAAATAGATCTCCCGTTCCCGCCTTTAATCCGTGTGTTTCCTTCGGTGGACATTCATTCTCAAGAGATTCGGGTTAATGACTACCTAATCCAGAGGCAAAAGGCCACTGTACACTAAAAGCCCTGTAACTCAACTCCCAGTTGCTTTTATCTGGCTTGTATTAATTGTACTTTTATCTGGCATGTGTTAATCCAGCATGTGCAAGCTAAGTACTCTACTATACAACCCCCTGCAAGCTCATCTTTTCGTTCTGTCACTGAGTGCATACACATCTGCTTGGGAAAGCACAAGAACATTAAAAGGTTCCTTGACATTTAGTCCAGTCGTGTCCGACTCTAGGGCGCAGTGCTCATCCCCGTCTCCAAGCTGCAGAGCCAGCGTTTGTCCATAGACAGTTTCCGTGGTCACGTGGACAGCGCGACTAGACATGGAACGCCGTGACCTTCCCACCAAGGTGGTACCTATTCATCTACTCGCATTTTACATGCTTTTGAACGGCTAGGTTGGCAGGAGCTGGGACAAGCGATGGGAGCTCACTCCGTCGCGTGGATTCGATCCTACGACGGCTGGTCTTCTGACCTTGCAGCACAGAGGCTTCTGCGGTTTAACCCGCAGCGCCACCACAAGAACATCAAGTCTAGTGCAATAAAGGGATATTGCATTGGACAGCTTGGTGTTTGAGGTCTCTGGCTGCAGAGCCAGAGGTTAGGGGTTCAATTCCCCGCTGTGCCTCCTCAACAGGGGCTGGACTTGATGATCCATAGGGTCCCTTCCGGCTCTGGAGTTCACAGGTTATTATTAAGTTATTATTATTCTATGAGTATTGTAGGGCAAAGCACAAAAGAGCAAGGGCCACCTCCTTTTTGGTCCTCTCCTGCTGGAGATTGGACTGGAACATGGCTGTTCTTGACCTTGGATAGGGCTGCCCTCAAAAGGGGCTATGTGTTGCATCCAAAGAGTTCTCGAAGAAGCCCGCATCCCATGGACTTAAAAAAAGGTGGGTATCATTGGCTCCAAGTGCACTTCAGCGAGATGGAAGCAAAGAGCAACCTCGTGCAAACAGCAGTCTGAAGTTCTCAAAGGTGATCCCCACCTTAATAGGTAATGCTGTCATGGTGCGCCATTGGCCCGGGAAGCGCAAAGAGGCAGCTGATAGCAGTCAGGTTTCGGAAACTGATTTCTGAAGGTAGGGTGGAAAATTCTGGACTCTCCTCTTCCATAAAAGGGAATGTGAGTTAGGTACAGCTTGGCAGCTGCCAAAAAGACCATGTGACGGCTTAATTTTTAACCCAGTTTTGGAGCCCCTTTGCTTCCTTTTAATCCGGTCCTGCCTAACTTATTCAAGTTTTTCTATAGAGCTCATCAAGATGCGCACAAAAATGAGAAAACACTGGGAAGCTGATTCCTTTGAAAAACATAAAAACCTCTTAAAGGACTTCTGAAGAGAAACGGAGAGGTTGCACACGTGGATTTGGGTTCTCGTCTGTTGCTTCAGTACCAACGCATGACATAAGTTACTGGCCCACACTGAGAATAATTTGCTCCCAACCGATATTTTGCCGGTGGCACTCCCACAAGCCTCTTAATTTTTCTCCTTTTCTCCCCTGACTCTGTTGTTACGTATTGTCAAGTCGCCTCAAAATGAGCTGTCCTCAACGACTCAGCTCTTGTAAACCCACGCCTGTGGCTTCTTTTATGCAGTCAATCCATCTCATCTTTGGTCTTCCTCTTTTCCTGCTGCCTGCCACCTTTCCCAGCATTACGGTCTTTTCCAGAGAATCCTGACTTCCTTATGATGTGCCCAAAGTAGGACAGCCTCAGTTTTGTCATTTTTGCCTCCAGAGATAGTTCAGGCTTGATTTGATTGAGGACCCACTTGTTTGTCTTTCTAGTTGTCCGGGGTACCCACAAGGCTCTCCTTTAGCACCATATTTCAAATGAATAATTTTTTTTCCTGTCCGTTTTCCCATCCATCCACAGTGATAAGCCAGAGGTTGGGAGTTTGATCCCCCCACGGTGCCTCCAGGGAGAAGAGCTAAGCCTGTGTAGCCTTGGGCCAGCTGCACAGTCCAAGATGCTCCCAGAAGAAAATGGCAAACTACTTCTGAGTATTCTCGACCTGGAAAAGCCCTGGAAAGGGTCGCCGTAAGGTAGAATGGACTTGAAGGCACATGGTTATTATTAATGTTCAACTGTGGTCGTGCTTTGGCATTTTCCTCTTTCGCTTTCATCAGAAGTCACTTCAAGTCACTGCTGCTTTTCTGCCAGTAAGACGGTGTCATCTTCTTATTTTAAAGTATTGATGTTTCTTCCACTAATTTTCACTCCTCCTTCATCTAAATCTAGTCGTACTTGTCCTTTGCTCTTCCCTAGTAGAGGACTGAGTGCTTTCTAACCTGGGAGTCTCATCTTCTGGCACTAACCCTTGTTTCATTTTGGACAGTCTCGTCATAGGGTTTTCAAGGTAAAAAAGGCTCAGCAGTTGGTTTTCCACTGCCTTCTCCTGCGTAGCATTAACAACAGTTAGCTAGAGTTTCACTGCCGTTATCTGTAAAAGATCCTCTGCCAGTGTCACCTTCAGCTAATGCTGGTGCCCAGTAGCTACAGTCCAGAGGTTTTTCCACCTGCATCACCATTGGAACTATGCATTCTCTTCTGCTGATATGTCTGTTATCCTTGACCCTTATCCTCAATCTGGTGACCATTCTGCCTTGGGTGACCCTGCTAGGACGCTGGGCTCTTCATGGAGTCTGGCCTTCTGACGGCAATGACTCTCAGCTTCAATGACACACTTAAACCCCTTCACCACGTTAAGATGTGCATCCAAGAAGGGGCCCTTGACTTTAGCCCACTTTTTTTTCTGGCATCTGGTACTCTTTGGTCATTCTAAGGCATTGGCTGACAGCAGGATGATGGCCACTGTCCAGTTGGCCCCCAAACCCCAGAGACAAAGAATAAGACCAATGACCCATCGTGGGTCTTCTCTGCAAAGTTGTGCTTACGCTACATATTCTTTACATGATGAGGTGAGATTGCTTTGTTTCTTCTGCCCCTTGGCTAGACATGCATCACGTGCAAATACCACGGCCACTTCCTTGCAACTCAGGTGGCAAGCAAATCCTATATGTTGCTGCCCTTTTTGAGTAGGCATACTTGAGTCTCGAGAGACGATGGTAACATGCTCTGAATGGAGGTCTTGGAACAGCGTCTAGTAGGGCTGAGAAGGCCAATTCGAGAGTGACAATCCCTTCCACACTGAAGACAAATGCAATCTGTCCCCTGTCCAGCTCCCTGATTTTGCTGGTTTTGGGACTGCCTCTTTGTCTCGGCCTGCTGGACAAGGGTCTCTTCAAATTGGGAGAGGCTATGCTGCACCGCCTGCCTCCAGGCTGAACGCCCAGAGGTCAAGGTTTCCCATCTGTTGAGGTCCATTCCTAAGGCCTTCAGATCCCGCTTGCAGAGATCCTTGTATCGCAGCTGTGGTCTCCCTCTGGGGCGCTTTCCCTGCACTCATTCTCCATACAGGAGATCTTTTGGAATCTGACCGTCAGCCATTCTCACGACATCCCCAAACCAACGTAGACGTCACTGTTTCAGTAATATAGACATGCTAAGAATTCCAGCTCGTTCTATGAATACTGTATTTGGAACTCTGTCCTGCCAGGTGATACCAAAAATGCGTCGGAGACAACGCATCTGGAACGTGTTCAGCTTCCTCTCCTGCCGTGCACAAAGGGTCCAGGACTCACTGCAGTACAGGAGTGTACTCCAGACACAGGCTCTATAGACCTAAGTCACTGTAATTAAAAACTAGTTTATCTCTTTGAAAACTGCACGCACCATCACTGCCTACCATCACAGGAGTGGAGATCCAACTCTCTCAATGCCCCCTGCCTTTTTCAACAGCAGCAATGCAGTAATCTCCTGACACAGCAAGAATTTCATTTAACATTTATATTTCTTTAGCTCCTCAGACACGGTGTGATGCCACTCTTCTATGCCGGAAGAGCCCTCCTCTTCTTAGATTTTTGTTTTCAAATAAAAGGGCAAAGAGCCACCTTCGTTTTCCACCTCCAGCAAAGGAGGATTCTGATTCATGATTTTTTTGTGATGGAAAAGAGGATCCTCAGTGCCAGATTCTACCCAACTCACTCAAACTGGATCCTTCCCTCCCACATTCTCTAGGAAATCTAAAACATTAGTGATCGTTTAAAAACACCTTAGAAGACTGGCCGCAAGCCGGTAAATTAAATACATACAGTAAGAGCCTTTTCTTACTGATTATTTCTCAAGTTACGTTTCTGGATATGCCCCAACCCCACACATATGGAAAGAGGGAAGGAGAAAAATCCAAGTCACTGGTTTTTACTAGTTTGCAACCCGCTACAAAAATAAAATTGCTAGACTCTATTGAAAGAACACCTGGAACAACATTTCCAGTACAGTCTTCGCCTTACATTAAGAGCAGGGTTGACACAAGTGACTTGTTCCTTGTGCTGCCAGATACTGGCTGCTTTTCTTTACTGGATGCAAACTTCAAAGCTTGAGCACTCCCACGTTCCAGCATCTCTGTGCGCCCCCCGCCCCCCCATGGCATGGTCTCAAGCCTGATCCTTAGAGCTTGGAGCACACACCTGCAAACCCCTGAAATTCAACTTTTTATATGTTTCCAGCAGGGAAGCAACAACACTTTCTCCTAAACCATCCCTCTGATCCTCTTTGTTCTTTTTCTGTGCCTCCCCCCCCCCACCTTCTTGCTTGAAACAGCAGCACATCTGGATTGTATTTACAGATGAAATTCTTCAGCAATACACACCGAGCCGTTCCACGGCTAGAGAGTCTGGGACAAGGCGTGCTACAGAGAAATTGCTTCATTGGACCGCAGCAGCTGCCAGACTGTCAATATGTGTGCTCAATATTGACCTCACTGGGGGATGGATTTAGGGTTTTAACGGTGTTTGTCTGTCACAGGAGAAACGTCACAGACTGAATCAGAGGCAAGGATGCCTCCCAAGCTTCCAACAGGCAGCGGAAACGTTAGGATTCCAAAGGGCCTCTGAGTCTACAGGACCGGTTCTGAAAACTAGCTTTTCAAGCCTGTTTATGGATCTGTTTTAAAGGAGGCTTTCATTTTAAGAAAAAATATTGTTTAGAATATTATGTTTAACCCGCATGGCTTTGGGAGCTCTGGTGAGAAATAAAGAAAATGGGCAGAAATCCCACAAAAGCTTGTGCCAAATGAAAATGGCTCGCCTTAAAGACACCACATGAGCAGAGCTCTGCCTGCATGCTGTCAGATACCCACGTTCTATAAACTTCAGGTGAGGTGAAGGAGAGGAGGTCTCATGGAGGACTATCGAAGGGGAGGCTGAGGCAAGACAGCTGGGAAGGAGAAACTACCCTGGAGACGAGTTAGGAAAAGGATCTTGAAGGAGGAGGGGAAAAAAGGAGAGCGAGGAAATCTTGGGAGAGAAGAGGAAGGGAAGAGGGCCGCTCTTCCCAATAAAGCAAACAGCCCGGCAGGAGGCAGGGAGACGAGAGAGGAGGTCCAATTACATGCTTTGCAGCAGTGGAAAACTGGGCAGACAGGAGGAGAAAGGGTTGGAAGAGGAGATCAGACAAGAGGGAGACTTGGTTTGAAGCATTTCTGTCCTTATCTCTTTTTTATTGATATATTTTTCATGTTTAATGGCATTTGCTTTTTTTCACACTTCGTCGTTAGCTGCCTTGAATGCCTTTTTCTTTCCTTTCTTTCTGGCAGAAAGCTGACCTGCACATTGAATAAACAAGACATCCCACCTCTACTGAACCATCTAGAGCTACAGAGCCTTTTTCTTCCCCTTCTTCCGACTAAAGGGCAGCGAGGCTACCATTCCCAGAAAGCACTGAAGCTGGAAACGCTGCAAGTCCAAGGATTAGGAACTTAATCCAGGTAAGCAAAATATAGGAAACGCCTGGAATTCTACCCTCGGGAGTTCTAGGAGAATTCTGGGAGTTGCGGACTAAAAAACCCCCAAAGCAAATGGAACATCCCTAGAGACAGATGTTCCTCTCACCGTAGGTGGCCTCCCCAAAAACATCAACACAGTTTTGTCTGGATTCAGCTCCAACCTGTTCAGTGTCAGATCTGCTAATTATCTTGTTGTTGTTGTTTAGTCATTTAGTCGTGTCCGACTCTTCGTGACCCCATGGACCAGAGCACGCCAGGCCCTCCTGTCTTTCACTGCCTCCCGGAGTTGGGTCAAATTCATGTTGGTCGCTTCGATGACACTGTCCATCCGTCTCGTCCTCTGTCGTCCCCTTCTCCTCTTGCCTTCACACTTTCCCAACATCAGGGTCTTTTCCAGGGAGTCTTCTCTTCTCATGAGATGGCCAAATTATTGGAGCCTCAGCTTCAGGATCTGTCCTTCCAGTGAGCACTCAGGGTTGATTTCCTAACTACGAGCTAATTATCTAACTAGGGTTAATCCGAACTTTTAGGGAAATCAGGGAGTACCACCTGGAACATTTCAACCTACTGCTGCTGCCTGTTTGCTCTCTCCTTTGGCCCGAGATGTCCAGGTGGAGTTCCCCAACCATGGTCTCTCAGATTCCAGGTGTAAGGATCCAACGGTGGAGGCCAGTTCATCAGGACAAAGAAGGTAACCATCCCTTTCCCGGCTGTTCGCTACCCCTGCCTCCTTCCCACTTTCCTTTTTTCTTAACTTGAAGATGAGGTCATTAGAAAAGATGGCAGAAGTCACCCGTTTCCTGCAACAGAGAATCAAGCCTGCAAGCCTAATGAGTCAAGGTAAGAGACTATTCTTCAGCCTAGCTAAATGTTACATATTGAGGAAGGAGTAACCTTGCAAGGCAGGAAGAAGAGGACGCAGCCGAAATTAGGTGGCTCTGCCTGCTCCTGACCTCAGCTTCATTCCCGACAGGCACTGGCTACCCCTGGAATCCAGTCTTAACGATCAAATAGCAAAGAAAGCAGTAATATCTGCAAGGGGGGGGGGGAACAAAGACCTTTACGCTAAGGTGATAGGGGGTTAGGAAAAGGCATCAGCTGACCAAAGTTATTAGCTATAGGTAACAAGAGTCTACAAAACCTACCTGAAAGAAGCGATGTAAGATACATGCTGGGCTCAATCTGAGTCCGATCTGTATCTCTTGGAAAATCTGCATAAAGAGAAAATAAGGCATTTGTTTTGCAACATCTAAGATAACAACAAGCAACAAGAAAGGAACGCATGGAAGTAAACCAAGGGTGTTTGCCACTGTTACCTTGGTACACTTTTAAATAAATAGCCTTTGAACTTTGCTGAATATCCAAGGATGTGCGCTAACTATCTCTTTGACATCCCATTGCAACTTAGCTCTGGCTGTCATAGATGAGGTAAGCGTGTATCTGGACGAAGGGAAAGCTGTAGAATTCTGCCCACCTGTCTTTAAAGGGTCCTGTTTCTGAGTCACAGCTGATTTTTGGGTGGCTTCCCATAAGAGCATCCAGGTAGCGACACGTGGGCTCAAAAGATGTGAGGGACCAAGAATATAGGCATCTAAACAAGCACCACCATGAGAAACTCCCCATGTGCTGCAGAATTTGCACTCGTGAAAGGGAATGCAATGTTCAGCTTGCAGAATCACAGCCTTGAAAGCTAATAATCATTTCCAGGATCCCAATTCAACTCTCCTGCCAAATGCAGGAGGAATACAGGCAGCTCTAGCATTTGAAAAAAAATATGACCTACTTCTGACTTCCAAGAGAAACACATACCATGTTTGTAGTCATGGAAGGAATGATCTCCCCAGGTCATCATTAATCATTTCAAAAATAATAATAAAGAAAAAGAAAGAACAAGAAAAAAATAACATAATAACACCTTCTTTTACAATCCAATAGCCAAGGGCCAGCCCAAATACATGTTTTATAAAGGACGCATGCAAATAATGGTCAGATCTTGCTCCATTTCAACAGCATTCTGCTCCAAAGCTATTTATACAAATTCATGTCTCGGACCTACTGCAAATATTAAAAGCTTGCTTTGTCTTGAGCTTTTTGATGTTTCACATCAACTTACTGTATCTTAGCACTTCCCTGCATAACCCTTGCTTCTATCACCACTCAGCCTGGGAGCTGCTTTTCCCAAGTAACTCACATGCCCAGTTTTTTCCTCCCACTGGGTTTTATGCTAACATACCTTATGGCCTTCCAACAACACAAGAGGCGACTCTATGCATGAACATCACCAGATGGGCAATACTGAAATCAGATTGATTATGTTCTCTGCAGCCAAAGATGGAGAAGCTCTATACAGTCAGCAAAAACAAGACCTGGAGCTGATTGTGGCTCTGACCATCAGCTTCTTATAGCAAAATTCAAGCTTAAACTGAAGAAAGTAGGAAAAACCACTGGGCTAGTCAGGTATAATCTAAACCAAATCCCTTATGAATACACAGTGGAAGTGAAGAACAGATTTAAGGAACTAGATTTGGTGGACAGAGTGCCTGAAGAACTATGGATGGAGGCTCGTAACATTGTACAGGAGGCAGCAACAAAAACCATCCCAAAGAAAAGGAAATGCAAGAAAGCAAAGTGGCTGTCCAACGAGGCCTTACAAATAGCAGAGAAGAGAAGGGAAAGAAAATGCAAGGGAGATAGGGAAAGTTACAGAAAATGGAATGCAGACTTCCAAAGAATAGCAAGGAGAGACAAGAAGGCCTTCTTAAACGAACAGTGCAAAGAAATAGAGGAAAAGAATAGAAAGGGAAAAACCAGAGATCTGTTCAAGAAAATTGGAGATATTAAAGGAACATTTTGTGCAAAGATGGACATGATAAAGGTCAAAAATGGTAGGGACCTCACAGAAGCAGAATACATCAAGAAGAGGTGGCAAGAACACACAGAGGAATTATACCAGAAAGATCTGGATGTCCCGGACAACCCAGATAGTGTGGTTGCTGACCTTGAGCCAGACATCCTGGAGAGTGAAGTCAAGTGGGCCTTAGAAAGCATGGCTAACAACAAGGCCAGTGGAGGTGATGGCATTCCAGTTGAACTATTTAAAATCTTAAAAGATGACGCTGTTAAGGTGCTACATTCAATATGCCAGCAAGTTTGGAAAACTCAGCAGTGGCCAGAGGATCAGAAAAGATCAGTCTACATCCCAATCCCAAAGAAGGGCAGTGCCAAATAATGCTCCTACTACCGTACAATTGCACTCATTTCACACGCTAGCAAGGTTATGCTCAAAATCCTACAAGGTAGGCTTCAGCAGTATGTGGACCGAGAACTCCCAGAAGTACAAGCTGGATTTTGAAGGGGCAGAGGAACTAGAGACCAAATTGCTAACATGCGCTGGATTATGGAGAAAGCTAGAGAGTTTCAGAAAAACATCTACTTATGCTTCATTGACTACGCAAAAGCCTTTGACTGTGTGGACCACAACAAACTATGGCAAGTCCTTAAAGAAATGGGAGTGCCTGACCACCTTATCTATCTCCTGAGTAATCTATTTGTGGGACAGGAAGCAACAGTTAGAATTGGATATGGAACAACTGATTGGTTCAAAATTTGGAAAGGAGTACGACAAAGCTGTATATTGTCTCCCTGCTTATTTAACTTATATGCAGAATACATCATGCGAAAGGCAGGACTAGATGAATGCCAAGCCGGAATTAAGATTGCCAGAAGAAATATCAACAACCTCAGATATTCAGATGATACCACTCTGATGGGAGAAAGTGAGGAGGAATTAAAGAACCTCTTAATGAGGGTGAAAGAGGAGAGCGCCAAAAATGGTCTGAAGCTCAACATTAAAAAAACGAAGATCATGGCCACTGGCCCCATTACCTCCTGGCAAATAGAAGGGGAAGATATGGAGGCAGTGACAGATTTTACTTTCTTGGGCTCCATGATCACTGCAGATGGTGACAGCAGCCATGAAATTAAAAGACGCCTGCTTCTTCGGAGGAAAGCGATGACAAACCTAGACAGCATCTTAAAAAGCAGAGACATCACCTTGCCGACAAAGGTCCGCATAGTCCAAGCTATGGTTTTTCCAGTAGCGATGTATGGAAGTGAGAGCTGGACCATAAAGAAGGCTGACCGCCGAAGAATTGATGCGCCTCGTGGCGCAGTGGTTAAACTGCTGTACTGCAGCCAAAACTGTGCTCACGACCTGGGGTTCAATCCCAGGTAGCCGGCTCAAGGTTGACTCAGCCTTCTATCCTTCCGAGGTCAGTAAAATGAGTACCCAGCTCGCTGGGGGGGGGGCAATGTGTAGCCTGCATAATTAACTTTTAAACCGCCCAGAGAGTGCTTGGAGTGCTATGGGGCGGTATATAAGCAGCACGCTTTGCTTTTTTTTGCTTTGCATTTGAATTGTGGTGCTGGAGGAGACTCTTGAGAGTCCCCTGGACTGCAAGGAGAACAAACCTATCAGTTCTGAAGGAAATCAACCCTGAGTGCTCACTGGAAGGACAGAGCCTGAAGCTGAGGCTCCAATACTTTGGCCATCTCATGAGAAGAGAAGACTCCCTGGAAAAGACCCTGATGTTGGAAAAGTGTGAAGGCAAGAGGAGAAGGGGACGAGAGAGGACCAGATGGATGGACAGTGTCATCAAAGCTACCAACATGAATTTGACCCAACTCCGGGAGGCAGTGGAAGACAGGAGGGCCTGGCGGGCTCTGGTCCATGGGGTCACAAAGAGTCGGACACGACTTAACGACTAAACAAGAACACGTTATGGCCTCTCTCTCCACAGGGCTTAATGTCCTAAATAATAATAAGAATTGTGTGCCGTCAAATCAGTTCAGACTTAGTGACAGAGTTGGCAACGTACCAGGGGTTGCCCACAAGCAGAATTTCCAGAGTTGAAGTTGCACAAATGAGTCTTCAACCACAAAGACAATATTTAGTGAAGAAATATATATATTGTGTCAGGTTTGTAGCAAGATTTATACATACAGCTTTGTCCTTGATCATTCCATTGGTCATTCACGGCTATATCAACAGAGTTTTAGATATAAATCAGTTCAGTAGTCAATGTCCATAAATCAGTCCAGCATTCCTTCTTCTTCTCCTCGATTCTTGCTTCTTTGCCACACACGACAACCGTCCACGACAACCAACACCAATGCCCAACGTCCAACCGACCCAACGAACTTGTGTGTGCTGAGGCTGCTGGCTTTATCCCAAGTTTAGCCAATCCATAGCTTCTTCTACAGCTGTTACATATATTCTTCTACATACATCTCTACAGCTGTTTAAATCATTACTTTCAGGCTTTTCCTTTACATAGATCCTTACAGAAAACTTACAGCATTTCATGCTCTTTACAATTGGTTCACAAAACTGTATTAACAATTCCTATCAGGTTTATCTCAGACCTGTCACTTAGGGTGACCCTTTTCAGAGTTTTCTTCGTGGACAGTACTCAGAAGTGGTTGACCATTCCCCTCTTCTGGGGAGGGATCCCTGGGACCTGGGTGGACCAAGGCCACCCAGGCTGGCTCTTCTCCCAGTGGGGAACATTGAACTCCCGGCCTCTGGCTCCACAGACAGATACCTAAACCACTGAGCTATTTAGCCTGGCAACTCTTGTATTATTATATATATTTACAGAGTATGCGTGGTCAATTCCCAGCACCAAAGACCTTCCAAGTGAAAATGTATTACAGGGGAAGCAACCGAGGGAGGGATATGGTGGGCTAAGTAGCCTTGATTCTGGCACCAAAACCAACCAGGAACTGCCATGCTGGAAGAAAAGCTCTTCTGAAGCTGGTTTGTATTCTCTGGGATTATTGTTGTTTAGTCGTTAAGTTGTGTCCGACTCTTCGTGACCCCATGGACCAGAGCACGCCAGGCCCTCCTGTCTTCCACTGCCTACCGGAGTTGGGTCAAATTCATGTTGGTCGCTTCGGTGACTCCATCCATCTCGTCCTCTGTCGTCCCCTTCTCCTCTTGCCCTCACACTTTCCCAACATCAGGGTCTTTTCCAGGGAGTCTTCTCTTCTCATGAGATGGCCAAAGTATTGGAGCCTCAGCTTCAGGATCTGTCCTTCCAGTGAGCACTCAGGGTTGATTTCCTTCAGAACGGATAGGTTTGTTCTCCTTGCAGTCCAGGGGACTCTCAAGAGTCTCCTCCAGCACCACAATTCAAAAGCATCAATTCTTCGGCGGTCAGCCTTCTTTATGGTCCAGCTCTCACTTCCATACATCGCTACTGGAAAAACCTGAACATTACTTCCACGTCTAATACTCTGCTGGTCTCCCTCTCTCTTTGCTTTGAACCCTCCCGCTCCACTGATGTCATACGAGTTCTCCTAGAGTGAGTGTAAGATGGTTTTCAAAACCAGGGGCAGAAAGACGCCTTGGAATACACACGTGAAGGCCAAGAAACATTTATGATAATATAAGGAATGTAATAGTGTGAAAAGGTCCGCAGCTCAGCTGCTTTTACAGCAGACTGCCCGGGAGACCGTCTACCAGGCTCAATGCCAGCACTTCCAAAATGACTCACAAGCATGATTCAGGGCAGACCGGTCAATAAGTGAGGAATTCAATAAGTGAGGAATGTGCCGTTCTCCTTTGTGGGTGAAGCCGCACTGAGCTGCGCATGAGGAGGGGGGAGTTTTCAAATGGAGGAAGGGTCTGCTTAGGGTTTAACGGTTGAAGGAACAGGAAGCAGCAACCAGGGGGGAAAACATACGGTTCCTCACAGAAAGCAATGTAGTCTCTCAAAGATTTGTACGAGCTATTTAATTAGTAAGTGATCAAGAGCAAGGGAAGAGCACTGAAGTATTCAAGGTGAGAATTCTGGTAGACCCGTGGTTCCCAACCTTGGGTCACCCAGGCGTTCTTGGACTGCAGCTCCCAGAAGCCTTCACCACCAGCTGTGCTGGCTGGGGTTTCTGGGAGTTGCAGTCCAAGAACACCTGGGTTAACCAAGGTTGGGAACCACTGCGGTAGACAATAAAGAAATCCCAACGGAGGCATTAAAGAAGACTGAATAGTGTCAAATATGTAAGGCAGTGTATTTTCTCCTTATGTCTCAGTAGAACTAGACTTACCCCAAGATGGTAAATGATCACTAGATTCAAGACAAGTTACTCATGCTCTCCTTTACCAAGAATGTGTATTTGTGCTGGGTCTTGGCAACTGGACTATAAGAGAAATTGCTCTCTGGATATTTTGACTACACCTCATAGGATCATAGAATAGTGACGTTGGAAGGGGCCTATAAGGCCATCAAGTCCAACCCCCTGCTCAATGCAGGAATACACATCAAAGGATATCTGCCAGGTGGTTGTCTACATTTTTCTTGGAATTCTCTTGACCTCCTCTCATCCCCATCCAGCATCCTTGAGGATCATGGGAGTTCTCATCCAAGTCCTCTGGGGGGGGGGTACTAGGTTGGAGAAGAGCGGGCTAAGGTAAAACGCTTCCAACAAGCAAGAAATGTGATAGTACCCACCTAACCCAGGGCCAGCTTTCTGAAGGAAGCAAAATAGCTGAAACCCTCTCATACAGCTCTGCTTGTGCAGTGTGGGAATAACATGGCTGGCAGTGTCAAACAGCTGACGACCAAAGGCTTCCTTTTGTGGATTTGGGCTGTACATAGCTTGTATACAATATGACGAAATCAAGTGCATCCCCCAAATCACAGAAAGTAGCCCTGAATCCCTGGTGATCTCGTGCTGCGGGAGATGTCATTCCTGTTGTGCTGGTCGACCCCAACCAATGAGATTTTGGCCACTGGGGCGATGGCATCCTGTAGACATGTTCTTCTGTCTGCGTAAAAGTTGGGAAGGAGGGGCTGTCTGTATATCAATCAGGAACCAAGATGCATTTTGACCCACCTCAGTTAATATTTTTGCTAATTTAGGGACTGGATCGCGCCCAATTCTGACTCCACCCTGGCCCACTTGGCCAGTGCTGTCCTTCCATCTTTGCCATGGACCTTCTACACAAACACAGACCCACTGCCCCACCCCTTTCAGCTGGCACATCGTTTCCAACGCTGGTTCTCCTGGAGGGACAGATGCCTTCCTCCCCAAAGGACCGTGGGTTGAGGAGCCCTTCACTTCCCATCCTCCAGCCCACACCAGGAAAAAAAAAGAGACCACCCTATCATTAAGGGATTGCTCAACGGATCAACTGCTTTGAATTCTGCTCGTCAGCCAAAAAACCAATCCCACTGTGGCTTACAGATACTAAAAATAAAGGGAGTCTCCCATCCTTAGGCTTTCACTCTAGAGGGTGTGATACAAAAAGAAAAGAAAAAGCTAGGGAGGAACAAGGAAAGGGAATGCAAAGGTGGATACTACTGCTTAGTTATTTTAGGGACAGCAACTGCAGGAGATCTCTGCATGGGTTTCACAGCCCCTATTCCAGTGACAACCTTTTTCAACCTGCTGATGAGGAAGGCTTTTGGAAAGAAGAATGCTGGTGCAATACATTGAGCAGGCTTTCCACTTTCCCATCACAGGGAGAGGGCCTTCTCTGCTGCTGCTCCCAAACTTTGGAACTCCCTCCCACAAGAGGCCTGGCTGGCCCCATCTTTCCTGGCTTTTTGCAAGCAGGCAATAACCTTTCTCTCTACGCAAGCTTTCTTTCGGTGACTGGCTGCCTGAGTGGGGTTTTTAACTGGAGTGAAAAGTGAGCCGTTCTCCCTATGGAAATGATGTGCTTTCCAACTGGCCTCATCCTCTCCAGCCCAAGAGGGGCCTGCAAAGGGCGAGGCCAGGTGGAAGCGCATGATTGGGGCCACTCCTGAGGCTTGCAGAGGGCCCCGGCACTACGGGCATCTGGCCCTCAACCTCCTGCCCCTCATTGTATGTGAAAAAAAAGGGATCCTTCCTTGGTCTCTAGCACTGGTTTTTAAACGCTTCCTGCCTTCAGGGATGCCTTCTCTTTTGACCTGAAAGGTGAAGGGTTCCTCCTTCATTCACGTTATCTCTCGTCTGCCACAGCCACTCTACATGTGGCACGGAATCAGGGGCCGGCTCTAAGGTACACACTCCCTTCTGGCTCCCATAAGTCTCCCTGCAAGGGCCGAGAGCACACGGCAGAACACGCACCCAGAGCCTTCCTTTCAGGCACCCCATTCAAGTGGAGGCCGCCTGTGAGCAGGGCACATGGTTTCAGACAAGCACCTCCCCTTACATTACAAGCCCCTCTCAGGAAGCGCCTTTTCACACCATGCCCGGCCAAACTGTGGAATCTATGACTGGACAACACAGTGAACTGGCTTTGAATTGGGAACCAAGATACGAAAGAGAAGGGCGAGGCAAAAAGCCCAATATGTTGGGCATATGTTACCTCCAGTCTCAAGACCGAGGTATGCACCTCCAAATACCAGTTGCTGGGAGATGTGAGCAGAGCAGACCTTGGACCTCAACGATCCACTCGTGGGCTCCTCGCAGACATCTGGTGGACCTTGGTGGGCATATAATGCTTGACTAGGTTGAACAGTGTCACCGAAGCTACCAACATGAATTTGACCCAACTCCAGGAGGCAGTGGAAGACAGGAGGGCCTGGCGTGCTCTGG
Source organism: Intellagama lesueurii (assembly GCA_037013535.1). NCBI lineage: Eukaryota > Metazoa > Chordata > Lepidosauria > Squamata > Agamidae > Intellagama > Intellagama lesueurii. Next base: position 8,235,565 of record JBAJHW010000001.1, on the reverse strand, counting down.
TCCATGGGGTCACGAAGAGTCGGACACAACTTAACGACTAAACAACAAAAGGTGGGCCTTTGGTCTGATCTAACAGGGCTCATACTACATGCTTCAGGAAACTTTCTTGAAAAGTTTGTATTTATTTGGAATAGAAGTAGAAAGCCACATCATGCCCCATCACTGGACTGTTCAGAGCAGGTTAACACAGGCGGTTCAAACGACGCCTTGTCTTGCAGAACGCACTCTGAATCCCCCTCCTTTCTTGTTTTTCCACCAGCAAAAACATCCTCCGTTTTCAAAGCAAAACAGTGAACCTTGAACTCAAAAATACTTGAACACAGGGAGAATCCATGTTCAGCGATTGTTTAGAAACCACTTCCCACACCCTCTCTCTGGCTCTGGAAAGGAAGCTTTCATCTTTATTTACAACTATATGTAGTTTATGTTCAACAACGTTTTCTATAAGAAGGCTATATAAGGGAAGGCTAGGAAGATAAACAGGAACAAAAGACGATTACACTGGGATAAACTGTTTCTGTTTTAGTGAAAGGAGATAGCCGTGAAGCGAACACATACTGCCCGGGCTTGAGTTGAAAGGAGGCAAACAAGAAAAAGTGTTTTAACTTCCATCCCGTCTCTTTCGTCCGCGGCCCAACCCAGCCTCCCTCGGAGACCGGCCCAGATTCCTCGCAAGAATGCTGGGCCTGGGAATCAAAAGAGCCAAGGAAAGAGCGTGTCTCTGTTTGCCTGCTCGCTCCTCCACCCGCCCCGATTTTTGCACGGAATTAACCGCCAGAGCTACAGGTCTCCACTGTGCTGGCATAGGAATTCTTCCTTTTGTTTGGGACTTACCATAAATCCTTGATTTATCCAGAGGAGCCTTGTACAGAGCAATCTTGTGAGTGAAAATTAAAGGATTCTGAAAACAAAAAAGAACAACCACCCTATTCTATGGCTTTATTTCGTTTTTTCCTTTCTTGGATGTGGCCATTGTTTGGTGGTGGGTGGGGTTCGCTTGTTTTATTATGTACGCCACCCAGAGTAGCCTTTGCCACTAATTGGGCAGTATATAAATAAAGGAAGGAAGGAAGGAAGGAAGGAAGGAAGGAAGGAAGGAAGGAAGGAAGGAAGGAAGGAATCTTATTTATTCATTTAAGAATTGTACCTGCTGTCCTCTAACCATATCCTCTCAGGGTCGCTCACGAAATAATAAAACAAAATGAAGCTAAAATAAAAGCATGCAAATGGGAAGATGAAATACACAGCAGTGCAGTAAAACGTAAGACAAAATAAAATGAAAAAGCTAAGAGTAAAAGCAGTAGAATAAAATCATGGGGTTTATTTATTTATGTATATTAGTTACATTTGTATCCTACCTTCTGCCTAATGAGCTCAAGGCAACGTACATGGCTCTGCTCTTCCTCACTATCTTCACAACAGCCCTGCGAGGTAAGCCAGACTGAGTGTGTGATTGGTTCAGTCAGCCAGTGTTTTTCACAGCTCCATTGCAGGAGAGGTCTTTCTCTCGGTCCCACCACCCTCACAAGCATGCTTGGTGAGGACACGGGAGAGGGTCTTCTCTGTTGCTGCTCCCAGACTTTGGAACTCCTTCCCATCGGAGGCCAGGCTGGCCCCATCTTTGCTGTCCTTCCAATAGCAGGCAAAGACCTTTCTCTTTAGGCAGGCTTTTCATCGATTCGTCAGGAAAAAAATTGTAATTCATGATTCGTCGACCTTGACGAATCACGAATCAAAACAAATCACCATTTTTCTGATTTGTGCCTATCTCTAATGCTGGCCATAATATCCAAAAACTTACATAAAACGGCAAAGTGGCAAACCAGCTATGGGAGGGCTGTGGCGAAAGAGAAAATCTCATCCAGTACATTCACTGTAAATTTTCTAGTGGACATCATTTTAGCACTCTAGCTAATCCATCTCCTAATTAGCACAAAGAACTTTTCCTGGCAGTATTTTAAAACAAATATTAAAATATTAGCAAAATGCCACTGAAAAATAATGCTCCTTCTTCCAATCACTACCATTCCCCATCCGCAGCAATGGCAGATACGGGAATCGGTCATCTCTCTGCTTCGCCAGAAGACTGCACACCACAAAACTTTATGCAAATAAAACTTGTTAGTTTTGATGATAACACAAGACCCTTGTTTCCTTTTTGCTTCCCACCCAACCTCCACCCCGGAAAACATACGATAGTGATGGCAGCTGGATGATGGCGTATGATGGACACCCGCCTCGCCTCCAAAGTGTATGAGCCAAGCATGGCATAAGAACCCAAAGTATGAATGAGTGCAATTTACAAGACAGGAGATTTCAAAGAACCATTAATAAGAACTTCTGGACAGGAAGACCTGCTTGAAGGTGGAGAAGACAGAAGTTTCTTGGAAGTTTTATTTTTAAAAAAAGATATTGGATGGTCATATATTGGGAAAGTGCCAGCTGTGGAGGGGTTAGACTAGATGACTGCTGGACCCTGTCTGACTCCACAATTTCTTGATTTTATTGATTTTATTTATTTATTTGATTTTTACCCCGCCCCCCCCCCTAGACAAAGTCTACTTGGGGCGGCTTACAAATATTATAAAAACATCGTTGTACAATAAATATCATAAAAAATCATTAAAACATCATAGTTTTAAACAATTAAATTAAATCGATACCAAGATGGGAATAATTGAAAAGACAAAAATAGAAATCAGTTATTGACTGAACGGAAGGCCTTTTATATTTACTATAACTGTGTAGTACAGCAACTGAAAAAATAAGACTTCTTAAGTCCGCAATTATGCAAGTGCCACTGATTCACTGGGTATACTCTAGTTGGGACTAACAACTAGACAGTGGGACATATTTTAAGAACCTAATCAAAATGTACCATAAGCCCACGTCTACAAAAATAATAATGTAGAAATGGACCTGGGCAGCTAAGCACAGACGGCGAGTGGCGAGTTTCCTGACCCCACACACCTCTTTAAGACTGACAGCAACACTTGCGTGGTTGCAGACGTTCTCCAGACTACTTCCTTCAAGAACTGAGAAGACTGTCAATGGCCCAGCCGCCTCTTCCCAAAGGCAGAGAGACAAGTCGCTAACTTCATCTTTATCACCCTTTGAGCTACTTGAAAAATTTGTCTTTGAACCAGAAAGGCATCCTAGCATCAACGCAGTAAACACCCTAATTTGGAGGGTCCAATCTTATACCAAGAGGCCATGTTTGCTGGGAAGGGAATCTACATGTACAAAAATAATCTGAGGAATGCTTCTCATGGTACCATTTTGGAACGCTCAAGGGCTTCTACCATCCAAATGTGGAAACTATAAAGAAAGGAGGACATCATTTAATTCTGTAACACTGACACATCCTCTCAAAAGCACGCCTTGTAACAGGTGCCAACACATGGGAGCAAGCTGCATCCCAGCACACATGATTGGATTTCTTTAAGACTTATAAAATACATCTTTACCTTATGGAGAGACGGAAGAACTAGTCAACTTACGAAGTACTGTCAAGACAATGGGCAGTGTCTCAGCTGCCATGGTTGTGTCCTGAAAACAATAAGATATTCTCTGACTCCTGATCTATATTGTATGCTTCCACTCTCCAGTACTAAGGTAGCTGCACATAGCTGTAAGACAGTGATTCCCAACCTTGGGTAACCCAGGTGTTCTGGGACTGCAGCTCCCAGAAATCTTGGCCAGCACAGCTAGTGGTGAAGGCTTCTGGGAGTTGCAGTCCAAGAACACCTGGGTTATCCAAGTTTGGCAACCCTTTCACAATGCCCACTGCTGACCTAAGAAGGGGAAGGGAGAGAAGATGAATTGCAGAGACACCCCCGATTTAAGTATAGGGGCACATTGATCATGGGGGGGAAAGGAAGTCACTAAACACCGAAAAGATATTCAGCAAAGCTCAGATTTTCCATCAGCCATGTAAGTCTACCACGCTGTCAGCTAGTTAGAACTGTGCAAAGTTTACTTTTCTGGAATGTAACACCCAGGGCCTGCAAGCTAGCACGGCCACCGGACATTGATGTCTGGGGGATGCCAGGAGCTGTAGCCAACGGAGTCAGCTCTGCTGCCGGTCTAGGTAACCCAGTATCATCAACATGGATATTGTTGTCCATGACCTTTGGCCACTGTGCTCCTGAAACTGGAAAAGCTCGAGGGTGAATCTGGGGCCTCTTGCGTCCAACGAACATGCTCCACCACTCAACAGCTACCTTTGCCAATTGCTTTTATCCTAGCATTATGTGCCCTGCAAGGATCTAAGAATGAGGACCTTAAAAGGAACAGCTCTTTGGCCGATAAAGGAGGTACAAAATGCGGTGGCCAGGCTGGTTTTAGGCATCTCGAGATATGATCATATGTCCCCAGTCCTGGCCTGCCTGCTTCCGTGTCATGTTCAATGTGTTACTGTTGATATATAAGGCCCTTAACAGTTTTGGACCTCATTACTTCTCAGAGCGCCTCTTCCTGACATTGTCTGCCTGGGCCACCTGCTCTACTCAAGTTATGAGGCTGAGGGCCGCCACCCCAATGGAGGCCTGGAAATCGACAACTAGGAACTGACCTTCTCAGTGGTGGCTCCTATGTTATAGAACACCCAGTCAGCAGAGATGTACCAGGCTCCTTCACTCCTAACATTTAGAAAATCAGTTTAAAAGCATCTTTTCAAAGAAGCTTTTCAAGATCTCTTCCCCACATGATAGCTTATACTGTTGTTATATATACCAGTGCACATCTTTCTGTATTTGGATCATATGATCACAATACTGGGCACCCGTCAGTAGCCTAGCTGCCACATGTTACATCAAGTGAAGGTCCTTGACTCTCCTCAAGGGTAGCCCCAATCGGAAGGCATTGCAGTAGTCAAGGTGTGATGCAATTAAGACATGGATGACTGTTGTTAAGTCACATCATACAAGATGGTAATTATTTCAAGCAGAAAGCCTGGGAACTGAATTTGGGTAAGCGCACCTCTAAATGTTGACTTTGTACAATACATTTAAATGTGATTTAGTCATCTATCTAACCAAATAACTTCATTTTTAAAATTACCACGGGTATATAACACTGCTTTCTAAAAATGCCAGCTTTCTTTCTTGCAGTTTTTAAATAAAGGTTTCCAGATTATCATGATAAAGTTGAAAGTATGCAGACAACTCCTGGTAAAAATCATATTAGCAAGAAAGGAAGCTGGAGTTCCTAAGAATGGAATACGAGGCCCCACTTACAGCCAACTAAAAGCTGCTCCTAAACCCTACACACAGCGGGTGCCAGGAGCAAACAAAATTAATGCGTTGAAAAATCACAGACTTTCCATTTTCACATCAGATGGTGTACTGGCAGTAACAGCGCTGCACTCCTTGTGCTGTTCTTTCCAGCGTTCTTCACAACTGCATGAAAGGATTTACCCACTATAGTGAGTGGAAAACATATACACACATAATACACACATGTAGGAACAATGGGAACTAATCACTGGCCTCTGGAAAATACAGCATAATTTTAGAGCTTTCTGAATATTAAAGGCTTTATGAATGTGGTAACCGAAGATTTAAGGCAGCAGCATTAGCCACAAACCCACAGTAAGATCAAAAGAGCCTTCTGCATTATACAAGTATGTTACTGACTGGGATAGGGATATTCGCCTTGGGTTCTTTTTAAGGAGAAAGGCGGGACAAAAATATTTTCAATCAATCAATCTATGACTGGGAGGAGCCGGTTGGAGGAAATACTGTTAACGACCCATGATAATGAGCGGAGAAGGACTGCAGAAATGGGATTATCCCTCACTCCCCAGGTCCTTTGTCTCTAACGTTCCGAAATAGGTCCGATCTAAGCGGCAGCAAAAAGGAACTGAGGGCGGGCAGAGCATGCGCTCCACGGGGGAACGTCCTATTAATCACATGTCATTAAGCTCTAGAAACTTCCGAGAAGTCCTGCGCAGGCGCAGAACAACCCAATTGTGTGCATTCACAGAAGCCATGAAGAAGAACCAACATATATAACCGTGTGCTCCCCCCAGAAAGGAACTGAGAAGGTAGTCTGGGTAATATGAAGGTATGTGAGTGAGTGTGCGAGTCTAGGGAGAGGGACTGGCAATAAATGCAGTTGAGAGAGGTCTTTGTAAGAGACAAAAGAGAGGGATCCCTAAATGTTCTCCCATATCAGAAGCCAAAAGGAGAGGACAACTTAGACCGTGGGGAGATCCAGCCTTCTGAGCCTGTATTGTGGGTAACAGTTTGGACATCTTGAGCAGAAGGAGAGATCTCAAAGGTTTCATAGTAGGGATAGATTCATAAGCACATATATCTGTGTGTAGTTGTGCGTATGAATATATGAGTCATCCTGCTTTCCTCCTTCAGCACATGCCATCAAAAATCCAGATAATGGCAAACGTAACAGCTGCATATGAAAATAGTGGGAACCACAGGAACCTAAGTGAGAAACTATCTTGAATTTGATAGAAAATATTCATTGCTTACAATGCAGAGAGAGAGAGCACGATATGGCTAAACCCCCAGCAAATGACAAACGGCGATACAGATGGTGAGAAAGGAAAACGGGGCATCCAGGCTAGGAGGCAATGGCGCTGATACGGCCATGATCACTGTGCAAAGAAAGAACAATGCTCCATGACTTTAGCCATGGAGCATCGTGGCAATATGCATGCATCCCATAACTCTGCTTTTCCCTAACAACAATGCAGTTAGTTCCAGGATGCCCAGTTGAAATTTGAAGACGCTGTAGCTCATTAGTAGAACTACATGGGGTAGACCCTTGGCATCTTCTGGTACAGCAACGGAAGCATCCTACCTGAAACCCTGGAGAGTGGCTTAGAGTCAGCAGTTCTGGGCAAGAATATATTAATAGTGTAATGCATTGTGAGGGCGCAGTCAGTTGGCTGCAACAGTGCATGTTTGATTGCACCAGATAGGGTCATTTTAACAGGAGTGATCTCCCTGAAAGCAAACCTTTCATCGGCCAAGGAATTACTCCAGCGCAGCCCCCAAAAGCAGATGCCCCACAACTGGACCAACAAGGCCTGCTTGGGCATGAATCAGGGTTGGGCTGGAGTGCATTGCCCCATGGATCGTGTGGTCACTGGGAAATAGATCACACTGGACCGCGCCACAAGGGATCCAAGTGGTGATCCATTTCTCTCTGTGATCGCACCCTGAGACAGCTTCCCAGATGCTTGTTTCTGTAACAGGATCTTGTGGCATCTTAAAGAGTAAGGAATGTATTACGGCATAAGTATCCGCGGACTGCAGTCCACAATGAGTTAAGCCGAGTCTCCAGCGGGCCAAGAGAAGAGAGAACTTTTTCTTAAAATTCCCATGACCTGCTTACTGAAGATTCAAGAACCAATGGGGCAGAATAACCTTCCACTATTTCTTCTTTATCTTTTTCAACTCAGAGATATTCCTTTCCAGGAAACCCTTCCAGCAACTTACACTTCTTGAGGGTCAAAAACCTCCTACATTCTAATCTATATTGTTATCTCCTTGATTTGCAAAACACAGTCATATCTTTCCCCTTGGTCATATTTTCCCCTAGAGCAAAAAGGGTCAAGTTTTAAAAACTCTGCTCGCAGACTTTATTGCCCACTCATTCTTGAATTGTGTTGGAATAGAGGGGAAAACTCTACTAGACTAAATTCCATTTCAGAATATTCAGAGCCAAGGATAAACGCCAGATACTGTTAGCATCTTGTATGACCGCATTAATAATTCCCTGACTGTAGCAGAGTTGGCTAGATAGCTGAGTGCTCTGGAGTAGCTGTCGGCAGAGACAGGGTTTGGGAGTTCAATTCCCCGCTCTGCCTCCTGGGAGAAGAGCCAGTCTGGGTAGCTTTGGGCAAGTCACACAGTCCTATAGCATGACCAGAAGAATGGACTTGTAAACTATTTCTCAAGGAAAATGTTACCTTAAGTCAAGCAATTACCTACAGCAGAAAAATAAGTATTACCTAGTGTAAAATGGAGAGCCAGTATGGCATAGTGCAGCAATGGCGAACCTATGGCACGTGTGCCACAGCTGGCACCCTTTCTATGGCACCCTTTCTGCCGGCATGCGAGCCATAAGTTGCCGGATCGCTACTCCCCCCTCCCGCGCAACCAAACCTGAGAAGGTGGCTGCAGCCGCGGTGCTGGCGCTTCGGCAGGTGGATCCGAAGCAGCTGGCACTGGCAACGGATCCAGAGTGGGGTCTCGAGGCATCTCTGTGCCGGGATTGCCACTTCCAGTTCCGCCACCACCACTTCTGGTTCTGCTGCTGTGGCACGCCGCCTGCTGTCCCCCACCCCCACCCCCCCAAAGTTTGGACATGCAAGCCCAAAAAGGTTCACCATCACTGGCATAGTGGATATAGTGCTGAACTAAGGCTCAAGAGATATAGAGTCAAATCTCTGTCGGACCACCAAATCACAGCATGGTGGTAATGCCAATGATAAAACGCTTCCTTTCATATGCCTTGAAAACTCTATTGACAATAAAAGTGTGTGCCTTCAGATCAGTTCTGACTTAGATTGGTTCTACTTGCAGGAGGCACAGTGGGGAATCGAACTCCCAACCTTTGGCTCTGCAGCCACTGAGCTACCCAGCCAGCTGAAAACCCTGTTAGAGTCACCATACGTTGGAAGCAACTTGACAACACAGTAACAACACCGTGTAAGACTGAGCTTCATTTACCTTCTTCAGTGAATTGGTATGAATCCTATCTATTTTCAGCTGCTAATACTACCGTTCCCCACAATACATGAAACTGAAAAGCCTCAGGTGAGAGATAGCAGCAAGAAGATGTCACCTCCTGTCGGGCCTGGGGGAAATACGATACCACTGAAAGATGTGCAATTGCAGCCTTCACTTCCATGCATCAGAAATCCTGTATTTTAGGGCAACTTACTTTTTAAAAAATCCATTTTTAAACAGAAATTTAAACTTGATCTGCATAGCTATCAGTGGCGATCTTGAGAGGTCTGCAGAGTTTGGAATGGAGATGGCAGACCAAGGGAAAATGAGGATGGCCGTGTCATCAAAAGGAAGAGGGGACAGGAGCTCCCTTCCAAGGTGAAAGCCTGACTCAAGAGGCAGCATCCTTTTCAGTCTTTTAAAAGGTGGTGCACGAACCATGAGGACTTAAATAAGTCTCCTTCTCAAAAAGTGGAAGGGGAGGTTCCTGTAGTTCACAATTATGCACTAGATGAAGAACTCCTCATGCAGGAGATGATGGTAAAGAAAGCAGACCGGGGGGGGGGGGGGGGAATAAGTTGTTTGACATGTGGTGCTGGAGGAGAGCTTTACCGATACCATGGACTGCCAGAAAAAACAAGTGGGTCCTAGAGCAAATCAAGCTTTAAACTATCTCTGAAGGCTAAAATAACAAAACAGGCTGTCCTATGTTGGGCACATTATGAGCGGACAGTACTCTCTGGGAAAGACAATAATGCTGGGAAAATATGAAGGCAGCAGGAAAAGAGGACAGCTAAATATGAGATGGACTGACTCTCTAAAGGAAGCCACAGGTTTGAGTCTGGAAGAGCTGAGCAGGTGAGGACAGGACATTTTGGAGATCGCTCATTCATAGGGTCGCCATAAGTCGGAGGCGACTTGACAGCACATAACAACGACGTGCAGTGGGAAGTCACGATGTCCACACAATTTGAGACGTTTCCGCATGAACTCTATTTATCGAATACAAAAACCATCCTTGTTTCCACCAGCAATCCAATAATAAAAACACATGCATACGCAAATATGTTGCTTTTTAGCAGAAGGGAACCTTCCTCTTTCAGACATAGGAACCTGTTGCAAATAGAAAGAGAAGGGATTAAAAACCATGAGGTCTGTGGAAAGGGTATGTGTTGGGGTTCCTACCGAGGAACGGTGGGGTTCAGCTGCATGGCATTGTTCACTGTAGGCACATGACACCAATGGGAATAAGAGCTGGTTCAAGTTCTCCGTAGCCATGCTCTGGCTAATAGCTTCAAGCTGGCGTGGCACAGCTGTGCGGGCCCAGCCAGACAGGCTCTCACGGCGATGCTTTGATAGCGTGGGGGCCCTTAAGTGTCAGGATATAGAAAAGGCAGCAGTTGCTGGCTGTGAAAACAGTCTGATGCAAACCAGATGGGGGCTCGCTTGACGGGCAACACAAAAGGAAAACAATCGGTTCATTCAACAAAACGCCGAGCCACTGCCCCAGAGAGCGAACAGAACTCAACAACAGTTAAGCGGAGTGAAAGCAAAGCAGAAACAGTTTTGGTGCTGCTCAGGTTGCAGAGAATTTTCTTCTCTTCAGACTAAACAAAACTTTGGATTTCTAACTTCTCAATGCATTAATTTCTATGCAGATCAGCTCCTTCCCTTTCCTCCAAAATCTTGCTCATTCTACTTCAAGCAGAAAAGATATTAAGAGCAGGGTAACGTTAAAGCATGACGAGAGATTGATTGGCTTATACTATTTAACTTCTCTCGGAAAGTTCCTAGCAAGGCAGACTGGTTGGTTTTTTTTTTGTTTGTTTGTTTTTCCTTGAACACGTTCAGAAAGGTGCAGACATTCTACTGCGATGACAGTAAATTCAGAATTTTTCACATATTAGTAGTTTTCCTACAGAACCTATTTTTATGTAAGTGGCCAACCATGAGTTGCTTTGTTTTGCTAAAACAGCCTTACTGGGCTGTTTTTTATGAGGCCACACAAACCACAGGCAAGAATATCTGGTGCCTGCAGTCAGATATTACACATTTACAACAGGTCTTCTACTGTATTTGTTAATGTTGTGGCAATAATGAACAGGCTTCATCTCACAAAGTAAAAAATCGTTCCCCTCAGCAGCTGCTACATTACATCCCTACCAAAATTCTGGGACCATACATGAAAAATATCAATCCTGTACAGCAGCGATCCCCAACCTTTTTCAGTCCGCGGACCGGCTGGGGAAGGCGGGGCACCCCCCCGCGCTCACACACATGCGCGAACAAGTTTGCTCGCTCTCTCGCAGGAGCGCGCCCCCGTGCCAGTGCATGCGCAAACGGCGGCGCAGGGCTTCTCTGGGTGTGCTTGCGCTCATGCGCATGCGCAAACGGCGGCGCGGCGCTCGCACGGGTGTGCTGGAGCGCACGCGTGGCTGTGCAGGAGTGAGTGCGTGCGGGGGGGGCGGGAGGTCTGTCTCGGCGGCCCAGTCCGGCTCAGGCCACGGACCGGCACCGGGCCGCGGACCGGGGGTTGGGGACCTCTGCTGTACAGTGCTCAGATACATTAATGTACTCAAGATCTAGCCTACATACACACTCTGCTCTCCTGCTCTGTTGCGGCCCTGGCATCAGTATACCCATTTTCACTTTACACAGAACGTGTTTAAAAGCAAGTTTAGGATAAGTCTGAATAAATTTAAACAACGTTAAAAGTGGAACATTCTGTTTCCTTTGCTCTTACACCAAGAGAAGGAAGAGAGACTGCAGGAACTCAAGGATTGTTTTGAGAAAATATTAACCCATACTGTAGCACAACATTCAAAAAGGCCCGTAAGATTTCACAAGGCCTGGTTCAGATGATATCAGTTCCTCCGATTCAATGGTTTGCTATTCTGTCTGAACTGGAAGACAATATGGTTACCACCTTTGGAACAAGTATGGGTTCCAAGCTAACTTGAAACCATAGTTTAAGATTGCCCTTGTTTCAAAGTAATGTAACAGTAGATTGCTGAGCAGGATGAAACAGGAAATTATGGTTAATTGGAAACACCCACGGTGCATTCACACATACTGGGAAGTGGGGAGTGGCTCATTATGTAGGTACAGGGCTGATTTACATCTTGGCTTATCAAGCTGATATATCATCATCAGGATATCACCTCCACTGGCCCAGAAGCACACAAATTCAATAGAGTAAAAGGCTCTGGATAAACATTTGAATTACAAAACAAGGAGTTTGAAACTTGGTCTTCCAATCGTTTTTTAAAATATCCCAAAACCCAATATGTTTACTAGTTAAAGTGCAGTAGAGTTTCGTGGTGGCCACTGGCCAGTGTCTTAAGTCACAAAAGCCACTGTATTCCTCAGCTGAGTCTCCCCAACAAAACAGGTAGTGAAGATCCATTTTGGAAGAGCATGACTGTCAAGGAAGAGGTGGGGAAGGCAGAAAAACGGACCACACTGGCTAGGAAATCCATGCAGCTGCCATGGAAGAAGATGACGAAGAAGACAAAGACAAAGAAGAAGACAAGGAATACAAAGACAAAGAAGAAAATGAAGAAGACAAAGAAAAAGATGAAGAAAATGAAGACAAAGAAGAAGACGAAGACAAAGAAGATGAAGAAAAAGACAAAAGAAGATGAAGAAAATGAAGACAAAGAAGAAGAAGAAGATGATGAAGAAGAAACCTATCTCAAGGTCTATACTGCACTATGCTTACACAACAGAAAACACTAGTAACTAATGTTCCTGCATTCAAAAAAAATATTCAAGACTGTGGGCTATTAAAAGAAATTCATTAAGACCTGTCAAGTAAACACAGCAACCGCTTGAAGAACTATAATTACTGCTGAAGAGGTATAAAGAGGTGGTGGTGGTGGGGGAACCAAGGCATACTGAGACACTGCCAATTAGGCACCCACCAAAATAAATCTGGCTCTCCCTAGAAATCTTAAAGGATTCTTTTGAGTTAAAGGCTGCATTTCACTGAACTGATGTAAATCTTCTTGATGTTGGATTATATAAGGAACAAAAGGCGCACAGGCTGCCAGCGGTGGCGTATCACAAGCGTCTAGCAAATGCTCCTGGCATTAAATAGGAGTAGTACATCCGTTTGTTGGGCTCCTAGGCCTGAGGATTCATTCTGCCGCAGCAAAGACGCAGGTCAGAGGGAATTCCCTGCCTGGCTGCTATGGAAATCAATGGCCCTCCTTTACCCAGGGATGAGAGCTCCATGGCCCGTCAAAGGACGCTGAACTACAACTCCTGTGGTTCCCAAGATGCCTTTCTGTGCTAGATGGGGCTGATGGGAGTTTGAGTCCAACAGTTTCTCTCCCCCCTGCCTTTCATTTTCAGCTCCATCGACTTGGAAGTATTTATCTCTGTCTCTTGCAAACCAACATTAAAGGGGGAACACCTTGGCATATCATAGCTGGTGAATATGAGACAGTGGGTGCAGTTGCAACTTCTGGTGGGCCTCCAAGAGGCAGTGAAGCAGCCACCGAGGGAACAGAACCGTGGACTCGATCTGTGGCCTTTGGTCACAGCGTGGTTCTTTTCATGTTCTTAGGCCCTTGGCGCCTGGAATGTTACATTTTAAAAGGAACTCCTTGCATTACATCTCAGTAGCCCGGCTGCTGCGGGGCTAAACTTGCTAGTAGGCTGTCCATCATTCTTCCTCCAATTTTGGAAGTAGTTCATTACATTTTGTACAGATAGCAAAATACTCTTACTGCCCCTTCTGGCCAAATCTGATACTGCATGTTGAAAATATAACAAAAGCAGAAAATACTTCCGTTGACACTTAGTAAGAGAATGTGATAAAAGCTTTTTAAAAAATCATGTCAAAGTGCCTATAAAATGGGTTTTAAAAGTAACTTTTGAAAGTAAACAGGCAAATAAATAGTGAAAGTAAATAGTGTTTACACATGTAACTTGGGTGTGGCTCATTAAACCTAAACTAACTTTGCAACTACTAGTTATGTCATGCATTACCCAAAAGGAACTAGTGACAAGTAGTTACATTATTCATAACTAGTTCTTCCCATGCTTTGTTATGTCCCCTATAATGCCAGTCATCATTTTTCCTAACTTACTGGTATAATATGAGAATCCATGGGAGATTTGAAACATGAAAGAGGGAAGAAGATTCACAGAGCACGCAAATTATGGTCTCAATTGCTGCCCAATACTGGGATGGTCGCTGGGCTCCAATGGCTTTAAAGAAGTTCAGAAAAGCAAGTAGAGGAAGGACTGTGAATGTCTATTAGCTGGGGCTACTCTACAGAAATTACAATTTCAGAAAATTCAGAAAATATTGTACGGTTGGGAAGTGACAGGTAGAAAGATTTCACTGAGAACTGTAACCATTTTCCCACTTCAAGGCAACATAATCAAGAAGGCTTAACTCTGTGTAATTACAATGCAGGCATGTAATCTGGATCATTTGGCAAACAAGGTACTGTTTGGTGTGGAAGCAGCTATGTACATATCCCTACCATAGAGTGTAGGGCCTCCAAGGGAACTTCAAAGAAATCTCGAGCCCTTGAATTACAGGCTTTGGTTTGTGTGATGTCATTTTGAAGCACCAAGGGCTGAGTCTTCCTTGTTCAGATCCACCTCCCCTACCAAACCCCGTTGTCAGAGAACGGGTCTTTCTCCGAGCAGAAATCTTCAGTTCTCCTCACATCCCCAAGTCTTTGCTTCTACACAGTAAATAACAATCATCATGTGACTGTCAAGTGAAATCTGGCTTAGGGTGACCCTTCTCAGGGTTTTCCAGGTAGGGAAGACTCAGCAGTGGCTTCCTGTTCTATCCTTCTGGGGATGCCCCGGGACTGTGCAGGCTGGCTCTACTCACAGGAGGCCCAGTGTGGAATTGAACTCCCAACCTCTGGCTCTGCAGCTAGAGACCTCAACCACAGAGCTATCCAGCCAGATCCTCTACTTACTTAGTATCTGCTGTAAATTCACATTCCTTCTGACACACACACACACACACACACACACACACACACACACACACACACACACACACACACACACACACACACACACACACTGTCCCGCAACTCCATTCCCAACAAAGCGCCAACTACAAGCGGCTCCAGGGTCAGCCTCTCTCGTTCACCGCACCATATAGGCCAAGGGGGGCAAATCAGGACAGCTTTCCATTTTCTGCCCTGGTGCAAGTCAGAAGTGACAGGCACCGTGCTGTGACAGCCCTAATTGGCCACAGTGTAGGGAAAGGAAATTAAATAACTCTCGGGCTAACACAGTCATTAGCGTCACAGGGAGACTCTTCCTTTAATGTTCATTAATTTTGTTTACCAGACCCCCCCCCCCCCTTTTATGGAAAGCGATGTATGCAGTGGGGAGGGTGAAAGCAGGTCAGCCTTGCCAGCTTTTATTCGGGACCGCTCGGATTTCGTGGCCACGGGATCCCTGCATGGTTGGCTGCCTGCCTTACTTCTCTCTATGAAGGCGGCAGCAATTACTGGTCTCATGAAGCACACGCTACCGCTCACCATGTAGAAAGGACAAAGCCGTTCCAGTTACACCCTGGTAAGTTTCTGAGTCCTGCCAGGAACTGTGACCAACGGTAGCTGGGAAAGGAGCCCATTCACACGGGGAAAGAGGACAGAAGGCTGAACAGCATCTTTGGCCCAGAAGACAGTTCTTCCAGCTGTAATACCCGGATTCCATCCTGGATTCCGAACCTCTCTTTAGAGGCTCCTGTCTCAACCCACCACGATGTGGCTACATCGACACATGCACCCTTTTGAAAGAATCCCTACCAGAACCAGAGCTGACATAGTGGCAAAAATTAAAGGGAGGACAGGAAGGGGTGGGGGAGGAAAAACAAAAAAAGGCAAAGCCAAGTGGGCTGCTTATATACTGACTCACCATGCTTCAAGTACCCTCTGGGCAGTTTGTAAAATAATTATGCAGGCTACACATTGTGCCCCCCCCCCCCCGGCCTCATGAGCTGAGTACTCAATTTACTGACCTCGGAAGGATGGAAGATTGAGTGAACCTCGAACTGGCAACCTGGGATTGAACCTGGGTCGTGAGCAGAGTTTCGGCTGCAGTACTGCAGGTTAACCCCTGCACCACAAGGCACAGTAAAGTAGCAAAATATCGTGGCACTCTGCCGACTAACATATTTATTTCAGTGTGAGCTTTCATGGACCAAATCAAATTCTTCAGGCACCAAGTGTGCAAACACTGGCCAAACTCCTGTTGCTTCCAGTGGCAAACCACACTAGAGTAGGTCTACTGAAACAGTGAGGACGTGGTATGTGGCCATTGATTCAAATGGACCTGCTCTAGTTGCAACCTCCTGTGCTAAAGTCTCAGTTAGAGTAGGTCTATTTGCATCAATGGTACTATCTTGTGTGATTTACTACACTGAGCAACAGGATTTGGGCAACTATGTCCTCTTGCACCAGTATATACAGTATTCCTAGAGTGCTAGGGTTCATGACTAGCAGGGGACAAAGCCCAATTATTATCCTTGGAAATTATCTGAAAGGATTATACAAGACAACCACATCAACTTGACGAACTTTTAAGTAATAGAGGCCGTCCCAGTTCATATGAGTTCCTTCAGAGAAGGAGTTAGGCTATAGCCAGTAAAGCATATTTCATGTTGGGACCAGATTTACAGGCTGTACTGCTGCACATAATGCTTTTTTTTTCTGTGTAAACCAATTTTAAGGGAAACCAGCTACCTTTCATTTCCTTACTAAATTGTTTCCTTTCCTTTCCATGCACACACACTGGCCTGGCCCCTTCCTGAATGGCAGAATCGGGGCCAGGCAAAAGGAAGAACTTTTTCACCCAACTAATAATTAACTTATGGAGTTCACGGCCACCAGAAGTGATGATGGCTGTTGCTTTAGGACCAAAAACAGATGGGATCAGGCCATCCGTGGTTAGTTCCACTTGATTTTTTGGCTTTTTTAAACCAACAGTTTCAAAATAGCAAGCGGGAGCTCCAAGTTTAAACTGTAGCTTGGAAACCAAGGGAGAGTTTTAAGCCTTTGCCTTTGGCCAACCAGCAGAGACTCTTATTAATTCCACTGGTGAAGAAATATTGCTGCCATATCCGTGTTTCACTCCGAAGCAGACCCCAAAGCGACAGGGAGGGTTAGATGAGGGAAATGGCAGAGAGAGAAAATGTTATTCCTGCCTCAAAATGCTGCACCTAGAGCAAAAAAATTACAGTCCCTGGAGGCCAGGGCAAAGTTAAGCTAATGAGGTGGAGATCAGCTCATGTATCATGCCTGAGGTATCTTTCTTGCTCAGCTGTGAGGTGGCTCACCTGAACCCGTGTGGATCTGGATGCTGAAGAGCCCTGGGGTGAGAAGACGGTCAGAACAGGTAGAAACAAGGCCTTCCACTATGGAGTGGAGTATTTACGGGAATCAAGGGTGGCACAGCTAGAATATTCCGGATAAATTTTGCAGACATTTCTTCTTACTCTTAGGGGGAATGGAAGGGAGGTATAATGAAGACCTGGGGCCAAAAAGCTGTAACATCATCCAAGTCTTCTGCCTCAATGGAGTGGAAATGAGAGAAGAACCTTAGTGGTTTTGCATCCCTGGGAGATACAAAGAAATCTATCTGAAGGATCCTGTACCTAACCAGGATCTGATGTAAAAGCAGTGGATCAAGGATACATTCCCCAGATCAACTATGCTTCTTCTTACACAGTCTACTTCAATATTTACTGTCCCCTTGACATTTTATGCTGAAATGGGCCAGAGAGGTGCTTCCACTCAGAGAAAGAATCTCTGCGCAGAAGGATCAGAGACCTGGACCCACCCTATTTATTCAAAAAAACCGTGGCCAGCAAATCAGTTGCTTGGATTAGAACACGATACTCCTTGATCAGTGAGTGAAAATGACAGGAGCACCAAAGGAATTGTAGGAAGCCAGATATCGGTTGAATATCAGGAAAAATTTCCTAACTGTTAGAGCAGTACAACAGTGGAAACAATGACCTTAAGAGGCAGTGAGTGCTCCAACACTGGAGGCATTCAAGAGAAACTTAGACAACCACCTGGCAGATCTCCTTTGATTTGTATTTCTGCATCAAGCAGGGGGTTTGACCTGATGACCTTGTAGGCCCTTTCCAACGTCACTATTCTGTGATTCTGTGACTTGCACGAGCTTTGGCTTTCTCACTGGCCCACAGGCACCATGACAATCAAAACCTCCTGTAACTATTTACCTTTAATTTCTTGTTTCAGTTGATCAAAATTAACCTTTCTTTTGTTGTTGTTGTTGTTGTTTAGTCGTTAAGTCGTGTCCGACTCTTCGTGACCCCATGGACCAAAGCACGCCAGGCCCTCCTGTCTTCCACTGCCTCCCGGAGTTTGGTCAAATTCATGTTGGTCGCTTCGATGACACTGTCCAACCATCTCATCCTCAACCATCTCAACCTTTCTTAGTTCTTGTAAATTCTTAGGTATATTTATGCCTAGATATTTTATAACTTAGCCAGGATGTAACTAAGGTACATGTCACCATAGCCCGATCAGACCTCTCCAGGAACAAGTACAGCTGGCCTGCATAGGTTTCAAAGAAATCCTCTGTCAGTTCAACAACCAACTGCTCAAAAACTGCTTGGCTTTCTAGGGATTCTCCTCTCGGAAAAGACCAAAAAACTGCCTCAAGACCACTCACTGACCGGCAGGGTGTTAGGGTTCTACATCCCTTTGCAAATTTGCAGGAGGGACAATGCTCTGGCAATCATCATCCCCCCACCTCACCCCCAGAAACTCCACTGAGCTCTGGATGAGTCATCAAATAATCTCTTTCTGCCCCTAGGAACTGTCCGAGGTTCTGATTTAGACAAGCTCTCTGCTACCCCAAACCCACCCCTTCCTGCCCACTATTCTGTGCTCCCAGGAAGCTCTACAGACTTCTTAACACAGGCAATAGCACCACAGCTCTATCCTCTGTTTCTCTCACAAGTACCCCCACGCACACACAGATAAAGAGGTGCAAACAAGCAAACAAACCTGAACCCACACAGCTCCATTTTTGCCCTGCATTTGCCAATACTGTTCCTTCCAGCTCTAACATCTGGTAGAGATTTGCTATAATACGGCAAGTACTGTAATTCATTAGACTAATTTCAATGTAATGAATAGATGACAGTCAAGTATCTTGCAAAGCGAAGTAATGAATATAGGAACAGAAGAAGTGAATTTTGTGACACGTAACAACTTTCCAACCCTAGAAAGAAGGATGTTATTTCCAGCATGGAACACAGATCTTCTTGGAAGCTTTTACAGACTGCATTCTAGACCACCCACTTCGCCATCTTGCTTGCTGGATTTGCTAGATAGAGGCTGATCACCAAAATGTTAAGTTAGGCCTCCTTATGCCACATGCCAGCCCACAAAGTAGCTCCTAAGGAACAGTCATCAATGGCATAGAGCCATTATTATGGAATCCTCGCTTAGAACTGGATACATGAAGTGGGTCCAAAACTTAATTTGCTCCATGAGCACTGTGTTTCCAGGGAGCAGGATTTTCATATTAAAACATGTGACAGCTAAAAAAACAAAAAGAAAACAACAACAACGTTGCGCCAAATTAACTGAACACTGCATGTTGAAAACACAACAGTGATGTTGTGGAGTGGAAAAGAGAATGATCACGTAGAGCGATTTCCCTTCCCGGTTTATGGGCATGGAGCTACAGAGAGAGCGAGAGCGTTTTTGTCTTTCTTAAGTTCTTGAGACTGCTGATTTTTGGAATAGAATTACAGGTACTGTAGGACATATTATGCAGGGGATTACATTAAAAAGAGAAAAAAAAAGAAAATAGTTTGGTTAGTATCCTGTGGCATTATAGCTCAGTGGTTTAGGTCTATGGCTGTGGAGCCAGAGGTTGGGAGTTCAATTCCCCCACTGTGCCTCCTTGATCGGGGCTGGACTTGATGATCCATAAGGTCCCTTCCAGCTCTGCAGTTCTAAGATGGTGGTGGTGGTAGTTGATGGTGAAAACATAACAGGATCCCCCCAGCTACAGCAGGCTTCCTTTTCTGTGTCCTGTCTCACACTAAAGAGGAACCAGAAGTCATGTAGTACCTATAAGTCTAACTAGTTTTAATTTTTCCCTAAGCTTTTGTGTGCTCCAGCACTGGTTTGAGTCTATGGCTGCAGCATATTATCTATCTCACACTATCTGTGAGATCGGTTGTGCGACTGATCAGCTGTGTGAAATGGCAGCTGCCAGAACAGGAGGTCTTTTCATTTGAAATACAGGCCTTTTGTTGTTGTTGTTTATTTATTTAATCAAAATATTTCTACCCTCCCCTACATCGTAAGATCTTTGGGGGAGGAGAGAATCCATGAAATTTAAAAAAAATATATCTACGATTATTTATGAAACAACAAAAGGGTTCCTGTGAGCCACCACCTTTGAACCCGGCCACCAAACAAGGCCACTGTTGTTGCCGATCCGGAACAGCATTTGTGCCGTTAAGGTGCTAGAGAATAAAAAGCCCTCTCTGTTTCTCCGTGGTGGTTTGCTGTTCCTGCTAATGGGATACCGTGGAGCCACCCCAACCAGCAGACTCCGGGAGCAAAGCAAAAGCAAACAACACTTTGCTCCCCGAAAGCTGGGGACTCATTTTACCGACCTCAGAAGGATGCAAGGATGAGTCAACCTCGAGCCCGCTACCTGAGCCCGAGAGGACTGAGCTCAGGTCGTGAGCAGAGTTTTCACTGCAGTCCACTAGCTTAACCACTGCACCGTGAGACTCAGGAAGTTGCCCGGCACTGAATCATGCCCTTGTTGTTCCATCCACACCTCAACTTTGTCTACACTGCCAGGTGGCAGTACTCCATTTCAGGAAGGAATGTTTCCTAGTGCTATACAGAGATGCCGGGTAAAGAGGGTGGGACGTCTTGCTGACAAGCAGATCTCTACCATTCTGCTGCAGCCCTCGGGCTGCATATATTACAATAATAGTCTTCAAGATTGGGCAAGAATGCATAAGATGAGACACGTTTTACAACTTTCTCCACAGATCGATCCCCACACACACACCCTGAAGGGAGGATGCTTCAAAGCATCATCCTAGAAGCCTTTCTACATCGCTTCAGCATCTGATCCTTGCAGACAAATGACACTACCGTTTGTTAATAGCAATGGGAAGAGAGACCCAAGTCACTGAAGGTCAATTCTGTAGGTTAAAACCATCGGCTTTATTTGTACACTGAATTTTAGCAAAAGCCAGTGCAGACCGGAACGCAAAGCAAGGCCCCGTGCAAAAGCCAGGAGGCCCCCCCTGTCTTGGCAAACCTACAAATCACGGGACTAAAGCCATTTTTAGCGTAACTGGCAGCTTACATGATTTTACCACCAGAGATAATCGCTTGAGCTTCTGCAAATAAATTTTAATGTATTGTAACGGAAGAGGACATCTGTAGGTAATAGGAGAAAGATTAAGGGATACTCTGAATCATCCAGACGCCAGAATTTCCACACATGCTAGCGAGCAAATGTGTATCAAGCCGCCCTCCATGCTGAAATTCATCAGCTATAACTTTGAAAAGAAACATTCCATTTTTGGCAGCTTTGATGACCATTACTTTTCCACAAAAGAAATTTATCCGCTTTTAGATAATTTCACCTGTGCTATGGCTAGGACTGAGTAGGGGGAGGTTACCATGGCATAAATGTTAAATCCAATTAGAGTAGAAATAAATACGATGTTTTAGTCACCAC
Organism: Intellagama lesueurii; assembly: GCA_037013535.1. Classification (NCBI taxonomy): domain Eukaryota; kingdom Metazoa; phylum Chordata; class Lepidosauria; order Squamata; family Agamidae; genus Intellagama; species Intellagama lesueurii. The sequence goes on along the minus strand of JBAJHW010000001.1, from coordinate 8,214,113 downwards.
TTAGGTTGAGTTTCAGTGACCCTCTCCTAGTTCAGCCCCTCTATTTGTTTCATTTCCCTAAAAGTATGTGAATCTTTCTGCGGCCTGAACATTTTGACTATGTCCACCCTCACAGGGCAATACATATAAACAGAGAAACAGAAGACAAATACATAGCATGCCTGTAAAAAAAAAGTACATTGATTTAATACACTGATGTGGCTCTTGCAACGCATTTGTATGTAATGTTCAAGTATTAATCTTCCAGAGTAGAATAAATTCCATAAAATTCCTTTCTCTCTCAGAACCTCCTAACTGATTATGAATTTCACCACCTGTGTGCTCCATCATGCTTTAAACAACTGCATTTTAGACCAAGGAACCTTTTCTCTTAGTGTATTTTCAACAGCTCTTCTAACCCATAAGAGCTTGAATTCATCTGCTTCCTCAGGTCATGGAAACAGTTGTGTGCCTGCTCCACCCGTGGAAGGCAAGCCAGAAGGGACGGCTAGAAGACTGCCTCTGGGTGCCTGTTTGCTCCTAAGAGAATCCTGTCCCCATATTTATAAGGCAGGATTCTGCTGCAATCTTCCAATGACCCTATTACATTGATTTCATACACCCTGAAGGGGGGGGGGGGGAATCTAAAGCTGTAAGATTTGATCCCTTAAAATTATTGGCCAGCATCCCATCCACAATCATGGGGTGTAGCATTGGGCAGGCAGGCAGTAAACTCCTTCAGACAGGAGCCGTCTCATGCTCCTGCTGCAACCAGATAGCAACACTCACGGGGGGAGAAAGAGGAGACTGGGGCTCCTTCTTCCCTTGGATTGTTACCTTTCTGCCTCCATAAGGTGGCCCCTACCTGGATGATGCCTGGATACAGGGTTCCTCAGGGTCAAGACACTCTGGGAGATGTACAGAAGGTGTTCGGTGGCCAACCCTCCCACAGCATTTTCCCACTTACACCCCCAGCATGTGAAAGTTGGGACTATGAAGGCAACCGACAGGGAAAAAGATCAATTCATTCGGAATAGGGTGCTGGAGGACAGCTCTGCAGAGACGCTGGACCACCAGAAAGATGAACAAGGGGGTCCTAGATCAACTGAAGCCTGAACTCTCCCCTATAAGTCTATACGATAAAGTTGAGGCTGTCGCCCTTTTGACACATCGTGAGAAGACAGAACTCACTGGAAAATACAATAATACTTGGAAAAGTGGAAGGCAACAGGAAAAGAAGACGAACTAGTATGAGATGGATTGACTCAATAAAAGCAGCCACACACAGCCTTCCATTTGCAAGGGCTGAGTGGGGCTGCCATGGAACTGAGGTGACATGATGGCACGTAACACCACCCACAGCACTCCCCTTAGCCTTTAGGGCCCCCAAAAGTTGTCCATCATCCACAAAGTAACTGTGCTACAGATGGGAGTACACACACACACACACACACACACACACACACACACACACACACACACACAAATATGCCTTTTCGCAAGTTTCAACAGGTGGGAGTAGCTGGAATATAGAAGGAGTGTATCATCTAAAAAGGAACACACTGGGTTTTTCTCCCCTGCAGAACTATTTTGATTCACGTGCAAAACCAGTGGTTTTATTAAGGAAAACACACCACCTCCCCCATTCCCTGGCACTTTAAAACGGTCTGCAACTGGAGTCCAGTTACCACGCCCTTGCTGGAGAAGAACGGGAGGCATGTCCGTTAGAGACCCTCTAACGTCACATCTCGGGGCCACTTAAACCCCACTTGAATGGCGTAACAGTTATAACTCCACACACATCACTCCACGCCCTTCTCTTAAGGACCAGAACTTTTTTTTCAAAGTTGCACCAGGTTCTTCCCCTTCACTTTCTGAAATAAAAGCAAATGTACCGTCATCAATCTACGGGAAGAAGACCAGTCTCCTTAGTAATGCATATAAGGGCTGCCATCTTGTGGTTAAAAAGTTGCAGTTCCACAGAAAGTGTAGATTTTAATGACCAACACAATTTTGATTTACTGTAGGGTACCCAGTATGGTGTACTGGATAGAATAACTCACTAAGACTCGGAAGGCCTGGGTTCAAATCCCCCCGTCAGCCATTGAAACTTACCGAGGGAGGGGGTGACTTTCAAAAACATTCCCTGAAGCATCTCGTTCAGCCAGAAAGTCCTATTAGGGTCACTATGAATGATTTGCAACTTGACAGCCCAGAATAGCAGACACTTGGACAGTAAGCCACATGTCATCCTAACCCCAGACACGTATAGCTGTATAACACACATGCAAAAACTTATTTGCCACATTCACATTTAGGTACTCAGGCATACTCTTTTAAAGTATAAGAATACTTATAAGAATGAGACCACAGAGTCCACCTATAATTTTCTTCTTCTATCCGAGAAATTTAGAATCTGCTTTTTAAAAGGTTTCTTTTCTCAATTTAAACACCATCACATGACTCTTCCCCCCCCCCCCCCGATGAATGCTTTATATTCTTAAAGAAATCTTCGGAAGATTATCTTAACGTTTTACCTAGAAATGTAAAACATGTCTTTAGCAAACATAATTTCTACTGTTAAGCCTTCTCTTTCTTTTATCAATTCTACTCCCACAAAACTGCCAATCTGGATGAAACTTTAACATACAGTACAAAAGACATTACAGTATTATTGTAAGAACATCAATAGTTTACAGCCTATCGTGCTTAAAAAAATTATAAAAATAATTTTTAAAAAATGTTTATTTAAAAATAAATTTCTTTTTTAAAAATATTTTTTTATAATTTTTTTAATTATTAAAAAAACAGGAAAAACTTGGATAATCTGATTTACAAGAGTCTTTCTCCCTAGCATATACATGGCCAGGAAGCTCTGTTTAGAAATCAAAGGACCAGAAAGTGAAACCATGCTGTTCTCATATTTTCTCTTACCATATTACCATCATCCTTTCATTAGTTTCTTATCCTAACACCTCACTTAACCACTCAGCGTGACGCACTCCGTAATGTCAGCCACTCCCGATATCAAAAAAGGATCAACTGTGTGTTGGTCTAAAGTGACCCTTGGCACGTTCTCAGTATAGAACAGCTTATCAAACTTAGAAGTTATAAAAGGAATTATTTACCTTGCTGTTCTGCAACTTCAGATTTGGGCTTCACGCAGATGACTCTGGGTTTCACTGGTCCTGCCTGCAGTGTCTCTTGATGCTTTTTCTGTGGTGTCAGTTATTAAAAAGGTCATGTTAGCATTCCAGTACTTAATTTAGTTTGCTAAAATACTATTTCAATAAAAAAAAAATTGTTGAATGCTTAAGTTAACCATTACATTACGTTTGCTTCAACTTTGAGACTGAAAAAGGGTGGCTGATGGTGTTTCCTCGGAGGAAGACCATCGCCACCATCAACAGCACCCAAAGGAGCTGAGAAAATGAATGTTTTCCGTGGGGTGTCCCTGCATCACCTAGGACACAGAAACATACTAGAATTTTGCACTTTGTTGAACAATATAAACTCTGTTTCCGAAAAGAGTCTCATGGAACCTTAGAGAAGTTTTGCCTGGTACAAACTTTCAGGAAGTGCGACACGCTTTAGCATGTACTTCACAGCAGCTTACGGCAAATAAAACTTGATAAAACTTTAAAGTGTCACGAGACTAATTTCGTTTTGTCTGCAACAGACTTATGTGGCTCCCCATCCACCGGCCCAGGCTAAAAAAAACCTGAAGTCAGAGATTCTCCTCATCGTTCAGATGGCCCTCCTCAGGAGGCCACTTTTCTGGGTGCAAAAGCATCATCCAGTAAGAGCATCACAATCTGTCTTCAGGTTGTATGACATCTGCCCTGAGTGTTTTGTTTAAAATAGGGGTGGGGGGGAATCTTTAAAACAGAGATTTATAAAATGATGCATATTACAAGAGGATGATCAGGGGACAGGAAACGAAGCCCTATGAGGAAATGAGTGAAAGAGCTGGGTATGTTTAGCCTTGAGAAAAGAAGACTGAGGGGAGATGGGAGAGCACTTTTCAAAGACTTGATGGGTAGTCAGACAGAGGAGAGGCAGGATTTGCTCTCGATCATCCCAGACTGCAAGACATGCAATGATGGGCTCAAGCTACAGGAAGCCAGATTTAGGCTGAATATCAGGAAAAACTTCTTAACTGTTAGAACAGTATGACAGTGGAACTAATGACCTCAGAAGGTGGTGAGTGCTCCAACACTGGAGGCCTTCAAGAGAAAATTGGACAACCCTCTGTCAGATCTGCTTTGATGTGAATTCCTGCATTCAGCAGGGGGTTGGACTCAATGGCCTTACAGGCCCCTTCCAACTCCATTATTCTATAGTTCTTACCAGAGTTGCGTTGCCTGGATGAGAAGCCAGTTTGCTTTCTTCATAAGCTGTTGAGAAACAGGTTGGTCTAGTTCAGCCATGCTCATTGGCCCGCAGCTCACGTCAACATCTCCAAGAACTTCTCCTGAGAAGTTAAACTCATATTTCAAACACAGAGCTAAGCTACAGATTACAACCGCTCACCGTACTCCAACGTCATCCCGGGGAATTTCGACAGCCAGACCTGCACCCTGGGACTGCTTGGCCTTAGATGTACTATTTAGATTTAGGCTATTCTCAAAAAGAAGAAAGCCGTTTTCTTTCCTGTTCAATATATTTGGAGCACGACTCTTGTGTCAACAAAGCAGGGGGATCTTTGTAGCTGCCTGCATAAGCACTGGGAATTATTTTGAAAAAAAGGCGGTGGAAATTTTTGCCAAGATCCTGAAAAAGCTTTGAAGCTGAGAATCCCCAAACTAGCTATCATTGGTATTCTACAAGGTTTACCATAAATCTCTTAAATACTATTGTTTTGAAAGCCTTGTTCACTGCAAGAAAAAAAACATGGTGAAAGATTTCAAAGAGACTTGGTGTAGACAAAATGGGAGCAATCTCTTAATTACAGCTGAGAACATTACATTCGCCTTAACGGTGGTTAATATGAGTTTCCCACCCAGCCCCACAATTCCTTACGATTCTAAACTAGGGGTCTAAATCTGGCTAAAAAATCTGGGTCAGGCAGGGGAACCTGTCCAGCTCTGAACGGTGGTTGGAGGCAGTGCTAATATAATATTTGGGTATAAGGAAGGGAAGGCGTGCATGCCAGCGACAGCAGGAAGGAGTGAAAAAAGGCACACGGTTCCATGATTAACAGATTGGCCGTCCTACAACTTTGTAGACTTATCAACTGTTGGGGTTTTTTTATTATTATTATTCTCAAACATAACAGACATTAATGCTCAATTCTCAAGGTTGAAAGATTCCAAGCACGCACATTCATGACCTGAACTTTCCAAACGGGTCTAGATTTATGAGCCGAGATCTTGAAAATAAAAACATGTCGTTTTCTTATGGGAGAAAGCATAAAAGCCAGCCCATGCTAATTAAAAACAGAATAATTTGCTACAAGATCCACGACGCATTTGCAGACTCTGAGAAAGAATCTTTCACAGCCGCAGCCCACCGGAGTTCACTGGGCTTCAACTCAGACTTGACCTTTTTAAAATACCTGAGCCATTAGCTACAGAAATCATAGGATTTATATTGGGAACACAGACAGCACTACAGTTATTGCTTGGCTGCAGACATGAACCTTTGGAAATGCCGACTTAATTTATGAGACACAAACAAAGAGAGATCCCATGACTGAACACATGGTCCATAGTCCCTAGCATGCAATCCTGTAACACTCAATATGCACATCTTTTATATGACAATTATCCAAGCTAATTGCCTGCTTTTAAGTAACTTCATTAATTTAGCATGTATTCCTCTAAAACAAGGTCAGGCCCTAGAAATATGTAATCTTTTACAACCCAGTAATATAATGGCCTGTTTAACTGTTGAACTTTTAAATTATAATGCATGCAACAAGACTGAAATAAAATATAGCACTTAACCTTAACTGTTGATGGATTGATGCATAACCTCATGCTGTACATTACCCATATACTTTTTTAAAAAGGAATTATTCTGAAAAGTGGCAGCCATTCAAAAAGTAATTATCATGAGTTTCAGTTTTTCCTGGAAAAGACTGCTCTGTGTTGAGTGTGCGATTCTAACCATGATGCTTTTAGATGCTGGGGGGGGGGGGGGGGGAGTAATCCTCAATCCTTTTGCAGAGGAAAAAAATGCTTCTCACAAAGCAACTCCCTCTTGCTATCTGGACGTGTTCAATTAAAGAGATATCAATATTAGCAAGAAAGTGCTTTTTCCAGAGGCCCACTCAACAGGCTATGCCTTTTGAGGGTCAAGGGCAAAAGCCTCCCAGCTCTGCCACCTGACAGTGGCCGAAATCCTGTTGCCATAAAGTTACACCCACGTAAGGCTAATGATGTTTGCAGTCACTGTGGTTTTTTCAGAAATAAAACATTTCTGATCCAACTCACCCTGTCCCCTATGCCTGCGGAATCTTTTTTGTTATTGGGAAGCCACTGAACTGAGGATGGGGGCGTCTGAACACCTAAAAGTTCCTATGACCACAACAACTTCACCAGTGCTTGTTAGACATTTTCAGTACGTAAAGACTCTCCCCCAGGCTCCCAATGGCTTCCTAAGGACAAAAGGAATTCTATGGGAGCCTCGAAAACCTCAGGTGGAAGGAATCGGAAATGTTTTGTTTAAAAAAAAGAAAATTACCACAGTGATGACATCGCCAGCCTTACACGGCATAACTTAGTGCAACAGGATTTTAGCTGTCCTTTCTACTGCAGATAAGTGTAGCTAGTTCCAGGCACCTGAGGAGATGGGCTGTCAACTCACTGCTCCACAAGTCGGCAACAGGACAAGCAAAAGTTTTTCTCCTCACTGAATCAAGCACGGCCGGTTCACGATCACGGTTGCAGTCCGTTATCTGCAACCTTCTGCTGCTTTCCAATGGAAATTTTAACCAATTAAAAAAGGGATTGGTTCTGAGTCCTTCTGTAGGCAAGGTATGAGCTCTCCCACCATGCTATGGAGCTTCCTTGAAGTTCCTATTCATTTGCTATGGGATTCAGAATCTTAATTGTAGAGCACGGGGTAAGAAACAGGGTGTCCTGCCCAGCTCCAAATCCCAAGGATACCCGGTAGATTTTTGTTTCTCTCTGTAAAAGCCAGCAGAGCTCAGCTGCGGTGGATATAATTTTTGATTTACCCATTTTCAAGGGATTCTACAGGCCCTTTCTCGTCAGTCGCCACCCCGAGGCACAAGGCTCTGTTGGGGTGCTATAAAGTACAAAAACACACCCCTGTCTGAAATGTCTGTTGTTTTAATATTGTGAACTGGCAGAAGGAAACACTTTGAAGCCCTGGCGTGCTCCACAGAGGACACTCCCCAATAAAAAATAATTATAAATTTGCACCTGCATCTCTGTCACATTGTCCTGGTGATGCTGTTCGTTGAGTCGGTCGTCTAGACATCGGATCGGCAGCCTGGCCCATGTAAACCGAGTGGCCCATCAGGATACTTTCTGCAGCTTTTGTCAGCCTCGGTCTCTGCCCCTCACTGAGTTCCCCCGCGCTGTTGTCCATGTACTAAAACAAAAGGGACAGAAATGTGGCTGAAAGAAGAACTGGCTGCCATTTGTACAAGGCAGGTTTGATTGCAGATCAGGAGTGGGCAATTTCAGTATGTCTGTGGGAAGCCATTTTCTGTCCCCTGCCTCAGTTACCTAAAGAGGCAAACATATAACAGAAGCAAAGTCAGAAGTGACCAGAAGTCCGCTTCCAATTCTGAGGAAAAAAAAGATCTCTTTTTTGCTGTTAAAAACTGCTTTTTGTGACCTATTTACAAGGCTGTCCAAGGAGTTTACTGGGACAGCTGGGTCATTCTTTTTTCACTGGAGAAAGGGTTCGGGGTTTTTTCCTGGGGGGGGGGGGTCCATCGATCAGTCGAACAGCACCGGGATGTGCTGTGTGTATGTCTGGGGTGAAGGTGGGTGGAGAGGAAAGAAGACAACAGCCTTACTGCCCCAACAGACAGACATGCTCATTCTGATGCTCTCTTCCCCAACTACATTCCCTAGTTGCATGAGGCCAAACAGGTTCTGGCAGCTTCTCCTACTTTCTCCTACAAGCACACTCTGGAGAGCCATGGGGGGAAAAGACATAATACTATTGACTGGAGCTTTGAATATGCATACATTTAGCTGCCGTACACCGCGTTGCGTTCCTTCCTTGGGAAAAATTAACGTAAATAAAAAAACAAAACATAAACATCAGGAGTACAAAACTCGGGCTCGCAGGCCTCTGGGGCACAAATGCTGATGGATGCCTTAAAGACTAACTCTTCCCCTATAAGCCCACCTGATGCCTTAAGTCTTGCAGAGAAGCCTCCCTCCCTCTCTCATCCATCTATGGAAGAAGCTTAGCTGTCAGGGGCCTCCGAGAGAAGAGCCTGCTCTGGCTATTCCCTTTGTGCTATGAAGTTCATAAATTCATGTCCTCACGTCCCTGGCCATTTCCACCTCCTCAGTTAGAACCACGGAGACCACAATTCTATTCAGCCCCCATTTGCTGTCCCCCTTCAGATAAGGATCCAGGCTGAAGATTGCTTTTATTTGTTCAGCCTGGATCGCCGCACTTGGCTAATGCTACATTTCAGGATGGATTCCAAATTGACGTATGTAACATGCGCTGCCTTGAGCGACGGACAAGTTTCCGGGAGGCAGAATTAAAAATCCTCACATAAGGAAATGAAAAATTAGTGGGTGAGGAAAGAACCACCGTGATGTTGTGCTGTGTGTATGTCTGGGGTGAAGGCGGGTGGAGAGGAAAGAAGACAACGGCCTTACTGCCCCGACAGACAGACATGCTGCGACAGCAGCGGCAGGCTGGAAGGAGAAGGTGCAGTAAGAACGGGAAGCATTTTGGCGATTTGTTGTTTTGGCTTAATAGCATCCAGGATATCAACAGCACTGCTGTTTTCTTGAATGCTTTGGGGGAAACTGAGTGTCTCCCCTCCTCACCCCCTGCCTTTTCTCCCTAGAATGTCTTAGGCCAGCATCTAGTTCAAAGGACTGTGTCCACAATGGAAATCACGGAAGCAAACTGATCTAATTGAGCATCTCACTGGTCAGCTGGATCGGCTTCCATAATGACTTGTTCTGGAACGAGATGATCTAAAAACAACCGCCAACGTGAACCAGGGTAAAGGACAGAACAACCAGTGTGATCTACGTTATTTTATTACCTCTGATCCACATATCTCTTCCTGAGAAGCCAAAGGGGCTGGATTCAGTTTCGAAAAGAGGGAGAGGACGGGATCCCGATGGTACCCTCTGTGGGGTCGGTGCAGCACCTGCCCTTCACTGGGAGGATCGTAATCCTAAAAGATGGACGAGAGAACTGTGTGTAATATGAATGTTAAGCTATCCACGCCTGCAGTCAGCTGCTTTTCTGAATGCTTGGACTCTCAAAGTGAAACAGCAGCCGAGGAGTAAACAGGAGCATCGAAACCACTTTGTGATGAGGGGCACTAGAACACAACTTACAAAGTAGAAAAGAAAGGCACACCCTTAAGTGAAATAGGTGGCCTTGTTTGGAAGAACAGACACTACCAATGCATGAGTCTGCCTCATACAGAATTTAATAACCTTTGAATAATAATCTTAGAATGGCAGAGGTGGAAGGGACCCCATGGATCATCAAGTCCAGCCCCTGTCAAGGAGGCACCATGGGGAATCGAACTCCCAACATCTGACCTTCGCAGACAGAGACCTAAACCACTGAGCTATCCAGCAGTTCTTACTATGACTATGGGTTTACCAAGCCCTGTACTGTCTACTTATGGCAGGTAATCAAAGGATAAGACATCTTCTAATAATTGCTTCTCAAGATCCAGTTGGAGAGCCCCTGAATCTGGGTCTTGCTGTGCTTTCAGAGTGTATGCCCCACCAATGAAACTCAGCACAACCCTCTCAGCTTACACACATTTGTGTAAAATCCAACCTTTGCACAACAGGAACTGTGCTTGCTAACACTGCCTCCCCCCCCCCCCCCCACGCTCCTTCTCTCTTCTAGAAAACGGCACAGACGGGGATGAAAAATCAGAGAGGACCTACAGATTCAAGGTAGATCACAGATTCCTGAAGTCCTGGGACTGCTGATGAAGCAAATATGAAGACGATCATCTGTGTTACAGTTCTGACCAAGGTGGGGATGAAGAGAGAAAAGGTTGCACTCTGGTTTAGGGCCGTGGTGCCCAACCTTGGGTCACCCAGGTGTTCTTGGACTGCAATTTCCAGAAGCCTTCACCAACAGCTGTGCTGGCTGGGGTTTCTGGGAGTTGCAGTCCAAGAACGCCTGGGTGACCCAAGCCTGGGAACCACTGGCTTAGGGCACTGCAGGAGCTTAAGGCCACATTCTGTCATATTCCATTCGTACTGCAAACAGAGGAGAGTTCTTTAGTTACTGCTCCAGGCTCCATAATTCAAAGAGTCTTAAAAAGCGGACAGCTCATCAACAGAGCTGCTCAATGCGAAGAAACGAGTTACTAGCCATTTATTTTTTAAAAATTCACCCAGTTCCTCCTCCCAACTTTTAGGGGGGAAACTGAACTGTAGGATCAGATTCCGCGGCTTTTTCTACCACTTGTTTATCCACTGAATTGCTGCGAGAATCCATCATCCAACCATCCAAACTAGACCAGATCATTCTGCTTGCTTCAAGGTCATGAAAGGTTTCATTACCATTTCGCGTACGTCACGCAGAGAGCTCGCCAAACTGTCACTGAGGTGTGGAAGAGAGAGTTCTCCCTCTGCAAAAGCTAAGACAATGAAAAACACACGTAATTAGGCGTAAGGCTGCCGTCCATTTCAACTCGGCAATATCTCTATAATGAAAAACACGCGGCAGGGGAGGGGCTCTCCCTACCTCCGTTTTTCTATGCATAGATTTTTGCAAAGGTTTTTAGTCACTTGTTCCCCCAGACTCCTGATCTCTGTACACCATTTTCAACTCCTAAGGCAACAGGACCTCTTGATTTGCCTTTACGGGATGCTAGCCCATCAGGGATCTCGCTGAGAAGGCCATGACCTCATGGCAGCACACAGCCAATCAGATTTGCACAGATGATGCCAATGGGGGCAAACAAAACCCGCTGCTTTGCTTTGACTCTGAAGAGTTGGGAATGAGAGATGGGGAGGGAAATGCATCCTTGCAGGAGAAATCAGTGCTTCATTTAGCCAAGCTGTGATGGTGGATGATTAAAAGATATACTCCCGTTTAGAATCTGAAGGGATATGCTCCAGATTTCTACGGTTTGAGGTTGCACCAATACGCAGAACAGTTGGATGCAATCCTCAGCATGTAATATATCTCCCTAGCACTATTAGGGAGATATGTTACATCTTCGCACTCTTAAACAATTTTAAAAAATTAATAAACACCAACATTCCCTCAAATTTTCATTCCCACTGTGCGGGAGCCTCACTCATCTGTGCATGGGGGTTTCATCCAAAATCTGGAAGCAAACAAGCATCAACACTGGCTTACAGCTGTGCGGTGCTGATGGAGCTCTGCATGTGCGCACGCACACATGTTGGCTAACACAATGACAGGGAGCAGGAGATAACGTCACCTTTTGCAGCTAGCAGTTGTCCATAGCTGTACAAAACCTCGCCTTCTGAGATCGGTCGGTCTGCCGTCTCTGTTTCTGTGGTGCTTAGACTACTCTCCTCTGTGGACGGGGCAGAACTGGGGGTGTGGACTGAAAGGGAGGGAGTCCTGGGCGGCTCCTGAGGCTGCAGATCGTGGTGCTCAGTCACCACGGAAGCTGGCCAAACCAAGCTGTCTGGTTCTTCGTGTTTAGCCACAGACATTATACTGCAAAGAGAGAGAAAAAAAAATTAAGAATGCACTTTTAAAAACAGGTGGCACATATTGCTCATGAACTAGCTCAATGGCTCTCAGCTTTGGGTTGCCAGATGTTCTTGGACTGCAACTCCCAGAAGCCTTCACCACTCGCTGTGCTGGCCAGGATTTCTGGGAGTTGTAGTCCAAGAACTTCGGGGGGGGGGGGGACCCAAGACTGGGAACCACTGATCTAGCCCTTCAGTTATTTTAAAAGCTCTAACATGACAAGAGGCAGCTGGGGAGGAACAACAGGCCTGGCTGGCAAGCGAATCTTCTGCACGACAACACACCCGGAGCAGAGTAGGGAGAATGGAAAGGCCTCCTTGAAGAGCCAGGCAGTTAAATGATCTCAGCCGGCTTGGTCTTTTTTAAAGGAGAAAGACAAGGGTAAAAGTATATCAAATAAATACATCATAAATAATAAAGCAGGGGTGTCCCGTTTCCCATCTGCCAGTTTGGCCGATTTTGAAGATTTCCCCAATGCTTTCCCAAAGAGGCCATAGCGAAGGACGGTCAGAAAAATTTAAAATCGTAAATATTAACAATAAAGCCAAGAAGCTGGGAAGCGGAGCTGAAATGAACAATGGAAAGTAAACTGAGAAATAAACAGTAGAAACAGCTGAAGGAGAACAAAGAACAGACATGCAGGAGTTCGGGGGAAAAGACTGCCGGGTGTGGGTGAACGTAGAGGAAAAAAACATGGCGGGAAGTTAAAGACAATTTGTAATTCCTATGACTTCTGCTCTGCTTGGTTAGCAATGAGATTTCGCCCACTCAGGGACAGCATCTGCCCTGCAGTGAGTATATAATGTTTCCTTCGTTGAATCTGATGTTCCACAAAGGGTCTTTTTCTATCTTTGTAATAATCACATCTGTTTGGCTGACACTGAAGGGAAAGCAACAAAGATGAGCGCAGCTTAATTTTAATATGTTGTTCTCGTTGTTCAGTGCCGACAAGTTGGAACCGACTTAGGGTGACCTGAGTTGGGCTTTCAAGGTGAGTGAGAGATTTAAGGAGGGTTTTTGCCAGTTCCACTCCCCCCAAGTGAGTTTCCATGGCCAAGCGGGGATTCGAACTCTGTTCTCCAGAGTCCTAGCCCATCACTCGATCCACTGCACCACACTGGGTATCCACATTTTCCTATACCAGAGTTAAAACATGGGCTCTTTCCTTGCTTGCCATAGAAAAACAAATATCCTACACCACCCCAAAAGAGATCCAGGATGGATGGGGGCCATTCAGCTCAGCTCTGCAATCCCTCCTGCCTGCTTCCATACTTTCTAATCAAACCTACATGCTTTCTCTAAAGGGCCACGCCATGTCCCATGGAGCCTGGTTTAGGGATCCTAGAATCACAGAAGAATGGAGTTGGAAGGGGCCTATGAAGCCACTTGAGTCCAACCCCCTGCTCAAGGCAGGAATCCAGATCAAAGCAGATCTGATAGACGGCTGTCCAATTTTCTCTCGTCACCTCCCAGGGTAACTGGTTCAGTTGTTGTACCGCTCTAACAGTTAAGACATTTTTCCTGATACTCAGCCTAAATATGGAGAAAGGAAGGCCCTCCGAATGTTACTGAACTGAAAACACTCATCAGCCCAGGCCACCGTGGCCAATAATGAGGTATGTTGGGAGCCACAACCAAACAATACATGGAAAGACCACCATCATGCCCTCCATTTCACTAACAGGAAGATCACATTAACCTGGCAACAAGGTAGCTGTAGAATAGTCTCTCTCTCTCTTTTTACAAGTGTATCTCTTAACCTGCTGTAGTTTGGGGGTTCTTTTTAATTACTGTATATGTTTTATGTTTGAAAGCATATTGTTGGTTTGGCGGGTTGATGAGTTATCGTTTCTTGGTTTGTTGTAAACCGCTTAGAGCAGTGCATCGCACTAAGTCAGGGGTATATAAATGCACAAAATAAATAAATAAATGGTTGAGAAAACGGAAAGTGGTGAATGAAAAAGTGAGAGTCTATAATCCACCATCAACAACTTACACAGCCCTTGGGGGATAGCCTCCTTCTTCGCTCTGTGGACTCGGTTTCTCCTCATCCAGGGGAAGTTCTGCATCTCCCCAGGCATCTGGAGGTTTGGGCCTCGCGCCTGGAGGCTGCTCAGACCGAGGAGAGCTTGGTGTAGCTGCTCTGGGTGGGGTGGCCGCAGGGGTAGCCAAAGGTGTGGCCACTGGGCTCACAACGGCCGCCTCAGATCCTCCTACACAATTTCCCCACACAAAATACAAGAGAAACAAACATGAAATGAAGGCTACGTTGCGGCGTTTAAGACTCGTAATTTTTTTTTTTTCCTACAAGACAAAATAATGGTCCTGCAGTGCAGTGGTCCAAACTAAATTCAGCAGCACGAGTGAGCAAATACCACGCTACTGCTTTCCGTCCGCATTGCTACTTGCTAACGAGATCCTGTCTCCTCTGTGGCCACAACGAAAATCATCTCTGCCCAACGAAATGGGCCTCTTGGACTCGAACCTGGGGGGCGGTTTGCAGGAAGAAAAAAAGAGAGGTTACTTACCTGTAACCATAGTTCTTCGAGTGGTCCTCTGTGAATCCACACAAATGGGTTTTACTGCACCTGCGCAGGACTTCTCGGAATATTCTAGAGCTTAAAAAGATGTGATTAGTAGGACGTTGCCCCGTGGCGTGCATGCTCCGCCCGCCCGAAATACCTCAGTTCCGGAATGTCCGCCGCTGTCAAGGCTCTGACCTAAACAAAGCTCAAGAACCAAAGTGACGGACAGCGGGGAGGATGGGCGGGATGTGTGTATTCACAGAGGACCACTCGAAGAACTATGGTTACAGGTAAGTAACCTCTCTTTCTTCTTTGTGGCCTCTGTGAATGCACACAAATGAGTGACTAGCAAGCTCACTTACCAGAAGGAGGGCCGTCACGCCAACAACAAAGTCAGCACAGCCCTTCCAAAACTTGCTTCCTTCTTGGCCCTGACGTCCAGATGATAATGCGTCACAAAAGTCGAGGGTGTAGACCAAGTGGCCGCTCGACAGATGTCAGGGACCTCAACGCCACACAACCAGGCAGTGGAGGTTGCCATAGCTCTCGTAGAGTGCGCCTTCAGCACCTTAGGCGGTGTCTTGCCTGCCAAGTCGTAAGCTAAAGTAATAGCAGAGACAATCCACCTCGAGACTGTCTGTGAAGAGGCAGGAGAGCCCTTTCGTGGGCCATGGAAGCACACAAAGAGTCTGGGAGAAGTGCAAAAATCCTTAGTCCTGGAAATATAAAACGCTAAGGCATGACGAACATCGAGGGAGTGGAGCAGGCGCTCAACATCAGAAGAGGAGTTGGAAATAACGTCGGAAGAATTAGTGGTTGATTAACATGGAAATCTGAAATCACTTTAGGGAGGAAGGTGACGTCTGGGTATAAGACAACCTTGTCTGGATAAAACTGAATATAAGGAGTGTCGGCCCGAAGGGCGGCCAGCTCGCTGGCTCGACGTGCAGACGTTAGAGCTACAAGAAAGAGAGTTTTGAGGGAGAGAAGTTTGAGGTGTGTCGAAGCCATGGGCTCAAAAGGAGGGCGAGTGAGAGCACGGAGAACAACTTGGAGGGACCACTGAGGGAGTGGAGGTCGTACAGGTGGGCGAATGTTCCGCAAGCCTCTAAGAAACATCTTGAGAGTTGGGTGAGAAAACAGACGAGAGGCCTCAGATCCCGTAGGCTGATAGGATATTATCGCAGAAATATAAACTCTTAACATTGAGTGGGCCAAACCTTGATCAAAAAGGTGACGAAGAAACATGAGGAGGGTATCAAGTGAAACTGGAACTGCCGATAAACCTCTTGATGCAGTAAATCTAGAGAAAACATTCCATTTATAGGAATACAACAATTTAGTAGAGGGTCTTCCAGCTTTATCTAGCACCTCCGCTATGGCGGGGGGATTCTCCACGCCGTGAGGTGCAAAGATTCCAGGTCGGGGTGACAAACACGGCCGTTGTCCTGAGTCAGCAGATATGGCCGAAGAGAATTCTCAGGAATTCGGACTCCATGGCTCTGAGAGGGGTAAACCGTGGTTGTCGAGGCCACCACGGGGCTATTAGGATGGCATTGGCCCATAGGTGATGTAGCTTGACTATCGTCCACTGGATGAGAGGAATGGGGGGGGGGGGAAGGTATAGAAGGACATCACCCCAGTCCACCATGAAGGCGTTGCCTACAGAGTTCACGCCGCGTCCTGCCCGAGAGCAGTAGTTGCTGCATTTTGAATTGGCCCGAGTGATCCAGGTAAAGAAACGGTCGGGCATGACATCGAAGCCGACGGCACCGTAGAAGAGTGTGAGCGCTTGGATGGGACAGGCTCGTGTTGAGATGGCTCGCGTCGAGATGGAGCTGGATCGCATCGCGGTACTTCAGAGCTAGATAGACAGTGCTTAGCAGACTTCTTAGAAACCGGTACCATAGGATCAAGCTCGTAATAAGCTCGGTGTCAACTCCGAAGAGGCGGGTGGCGACGCTGGTGGCGAGGACTCAGATGGAGCGTAAGCATACTGAACACGTTTGGGGCGCTCGTAATAGTCCTGTTCAAATCATGGATCGAAGTCGTCAAAACAGTATCGGTGGCGATCACCATGCTGACCGAACTCATAAAAAGAGTCTCCATATTCAGAAAGGACATGGCGTCGAGACAGACGCGGGACAAGGATTACCTCCCGATACTGAGAAGGTGGGGAGATGTGGTGACGCTTTGCTGCCCTCTTACGCGGAGAGGACTGTGAGACCGATGCCTCCGAGTTTGAGAGATGGATGACAGTCCTTCTAGCCCGGTCAAAACAGGGCTAGAATGGGCTGAGGCCGGGCTGGATATGACATCAGCCTCAGAACGGCCATGACTTGGAGACAAGCTCGGTATTGATACCGAAGCTTGAGTCTGAGTAGGCGGACCTGACTCTCCCGCATCCGAAATAGAGTCATGGTCCAGAACGTCTCTTGACGATTCCTCCAAGATGGGAGGGAAACGTGGACAACCGGAGGCTCACGAGGCTGATGAGGCTCAAGAGCCCGCTTAACCTTCTTTTGTTTGACTCTGTCCTTATCCTTTTGTTTCTTATCAGATTGGGTCTTCGCTGAAACCGAGGATGACTTCGACATCGAGGTCGACGCCGAGGGAGATTTTGGTTTGGAAACCTCGGTGGAGGTCCTCGGCGAGGGAATAGTTGGAGCCAACGGAAGAGAGGGCTCAGATCGAGGCACTGGAGTAGGGGTTGGTTCCATTGTGGGGCTGGTTGGAGGACTGGAGGGTGCCAAGGATTTTTCCCACAAGTGGGACCTAAGTCGTTGCAGCCTGAGTTTAAGAGCTGGTTTTGTTAACTTTTTACACTCCAGACAGGAGTGAGTCTGGTGACTCTCACCCAGACAGAACAAGCAACGATCGTGGCCGTCAGTAAAAGGAATTTTATTGGCACACGTCATGCAATGCTTGAATGGGCCTGAGGAGGCCATAAAAAAAGGGCGGCAAGGAAGGGCGGGAAGGGGGGAGACAAAAAGAAGAGATAACTCACAGGGAAACGTCCGTAAAGAAAAAACTTGATTAAGTCCGTGAAATCGAAAACGTTAGGCAGTCCGAAAGATCAGAAAAACCGTAAAATCAGGAATCAGAAAATCACAAAATCGCTCTAGGAGTCGCTACAGGAGTCCAATTTCAGCGGCGGCTAAAAGGAACTGAGATATTACGGGCGGGCGGAGCATGTGCGCCACAGGGCAACGTCCTACTAATCACGTCTTTTTAAGCTCTAGAATAATCCGAGGAGTCCTGCGCAGGAGCAGTAAAACCCATTTGTGTGCATTCACAGAGGCCACGAAGAAGAACTTATTCCTCAGAGAAGTGGCCAGGGGGGGTGGGGAAGACTTCCTGCCCTCATCCAGATGTCGCTGAAAACCAACTCAAGAATAAATCTGAGGGCCCCCCCCCACATTTAAACAAAAAACAAAAAAACAGCAGACAAATTACCAGGGGTGGAAAAAAAAAGATTGGGGAGTTGATAGCAGCAAAGCTTCCTGCCTCATGGTGTAGTTAAACAACAACATCTAATGAGCCAGTCCAGCAAGAATTTTTGTTTTTCTTTTCCTCCAAAAAGGCTCATGGGATGCTTGGGAAAAAAAACTGGGGACTTCCACCCCATGAGCTTG
This sequence comes from Intellagama lesueurii, assembly GCA_037013535.1. Classification (NCBI taxonomy): domain Eukaryota; kingdom Metazoa; phylum Chordata; class Lepidosauria; order Squamata; family Agamidae; genus Intellagama; species Intellagama lesueurii. The sequence continues at coordinate 8,196,085 of JBAJHW010000001.1, read as the reverse complement.
TTCTGACTCACGAACAGGCCAGGAAATGCTCTATGATCCCAACCTCGCCTTTCACCCTCTCCATCCGACATCCCTCTCACTGAGTTCGGGAGGTGCCTCTGTCCGTCTCTGGCCTTCCACTGGGAAAGCAAAACTGTACAAAAAAGAATCCTCTCTCAGACTGGGAGATAACAGCTGAGCTCTCCATCCTGCTCGGGTCCCCTGCTGCTCTCTCTGATCTCAAGACTGGAGGCAACATGATTACTGGAAGTCACCATGAGATCCCCCACCCACCCTCCCCCTGCCCTGCTCACGTTCATGACCAGGCCTTCCCTTACTGGCATGATGGGGGTGCCCTGTTACCTCTGGTCTCTGGGTGGAGAGAGCAGGGTCCTTTGCCATGCCATGAAAGGGACAGGATTAGTTTGATGATAGCAGAGGAAGGGACAAGCCAGATCATCAGCCAAGCCACTGGCTTGGTTCTGGAGACCAACCTGGCCACAGGACTAATCCAGCTCCCCTAAAAGCATCCCACTCGCCCATTCTGCTTTCAAGCAGAATGGATGCGTGGAAGTAAATCAGCACCTCTTCCCGGTCATGAAACCTGCTCTTATATACCTGCTGCTGTTAGCTGTTGTTCATCAATACCGCCGTCCATTTCGTTAGCTGACAGGGAGGACTCGGGCGTTTTTACTCCAAGCGGTTCTTTCAAGGGCGGGGGTGACGGAGGTGGCGTGGCTTCGGGGGTGACCACGGGAGTCGATACTGTGGTTTCCTGGGTGGGGGGGAAAACCACACAAAGGCAATGAGACATAAACAGTTAGGCTGGTCCTGAGCCCATTCTGAGCAACCTTGGCTAAGTCTCTTTCAATTTAACTGAAAAGGCTTAGATAGGGAAAAGATTTATCCAAGCAACAAACTTCACCCCTGCCCCCCCAAACCCTAATCCTTCAATAAAGAAAGTCTGACATGCAATGGGATCTGAAGAGAGGAAATTTTTTTTAACATGAGCCAGTTTTTCCATATGTTGGGGGGATGGGTGAAAATACAAAGTCAAGTCAATGTGTGTTAGGCGCGATCAAGATGATTCCAACTTATGACGACCCTAATACGGTCTCCAAGGTGTATGAAATGTTTAAGGTGGGGTTTTACAGTGCCAATCCCCGCGGCCAAGTCAAGGATTTGAACCCAGGCCTCCTGAGACCAGGTCTGTCACTCTATCCACTACACCACGCTGACTCTCAGATTAAAACAAGCCCAATATAATGCACTCGACTGAGGAATCATAGAATAGTGGAGTTGGAAAGGGTCTATAAGGCCATCATGTCCAACCCCCTGTTCCATGCAGGAACTATACAGGCACACACACAGAGGAGCTAAAACTGCGAAAAGAACATCTGGATAGGTTTCTGTGATCACTGCTGATCACGAGCAGGGTCCTCGTTCCCCTCACAGTATGCCTCTTGTCCACCAGATGGGTCAGTTACCTGAGCCAAAGCAAGCTCAGAGAAACCCCTACGTGGCTTCATTTAGGACAGGCTTGGCCAACCTGAATCCCTCCAGATGTTGAGGACTACAACACCCATTGTCCCAGGCAACGCAGCCAACGGACAGGGATATTGCGGGCTTAATTCAAAACATCTGGAAGGACACAAGTGAGGTTAGACTGGTGTTCAGAACTACAAACTTCGTTACTACAGTACTTTCAGAAACAGAGGGAGGATTTCTTATAACGGTGAGGTCAACAAGAAAGAAGAGACCATGCTGATGGAAATTAGCCCAGTTCGCAAATATTTCTGAATGTCACGGAGGAGAATGGAAACATGCAAGCAAGAAATAAAAGAAACCTTCTTCTTATAGGTATTAAAAGACTGCCCTTTTAAAACCGTAAGATCAGTGAAACATAACAGCATGATATTCAAATATCATGCTGTTATCTGAATATTTAAATACTCAAGATATTCAAAGATTCATTCTGGGGATGAAGGCAGGCCAACCCATGGTAAAACTCTGCACAAGAGGATGAAGCCTGATCTGGGAACATCTTGTAGCAAAGGAGTGTGTAGTTCTGACAATTGACAAATTATATCCCTTTCCCATTCAATCTCCACTCCTAGCAGACAAAAAATACTCCGTGCAAATCAAGCAATGCAACGTCCAGGCCAGCTTGAGCCTTGGTAATGGATTTCTTGATTATAGGAGCACAAACACTAGTTCCCTGTTAGACTTTTTCTTTTTTTAATTGCCTACAAGCAGCAAAGAAAGCAAACATCAAGATTGCAGACGGCGTGATCTCAGTCTTTCAGCACACAGTCCCAGAAAAAGAGGAAATAACTCACCTTTTCTGGCATTGTTGAAGGAAGGGCCGTAGCAGGAGGAGCTGCTTTCTGGCCTTCTCGGTCACCCAGCATGATAGCAACCGTCTCAGCCAGTGCCTCGTTCACAAAATGTCGAATCATTTCTGAATCCACTGGGACGCCGGCGTCGACAAACAGCTGGAAACTGCTGGCACCTGCGGCTTCAACTAAAGATAAATCAGAATACAGGCAAAAAAATCAAACAGACCCTCGTAAGGATTGCCTCTTAAGACTCAGGAGTTTTGTTCTCCGTGGGAAACAACGTTTGCCCCGCCGTACAGACCCATGGCGTGGATCCCTCCATTTCCTGCTGGAACACAGGAATTATTGAAGGAGGAAATGGAGAAGAAGGCCTAGAATTTCTCCAGGTGAGTGGAAATGAAGGTGTCTGTAGGTGTTTAAGGGCCGGCACTCCGAGAATTCTGCCTGGGAAATTCTTAGAGAACTCTGGGATTTGGAGTTTAAAAACAAGAAGAAGAATAGCAACTTTTTTTCTAGACATACAAGTCATACAAAACATACAAGTCCGACAGCATTTGGGACCCTAGAAGCAACCGCCAGCTTTCTATTAGGAATGACTTCCCTAAACTCAGCCCTACTTATTGTTAAACCCCTGGCTTCTTTCTTCTCCTTGTCGGGGACACAAGGAGGGAAAAAGACGACTCTTCTTACTCACCGATGTCCGAAGAGACAGCCTGGCTCTCCTCGCTTTCCGACAAGCTTCTGTTGGGCACTGCCTCCTTCTGAGTGGGGTACATCTCGCTGATGATGCGTGCCATTACTTCTTGCTCCACCCTGAAGGAATAAATATTAATATTTTAAAGCCACCTGCTTTTACACTGCGTGAAGCAGAGTTGAAACGCTTTATCGCGGGCTTCCTATTCCCGCTCCCCATATCTGGAACATATTCTCAGTCCTTGCCTTTTAAATCCATTTACAGCTTTGACCTAAACTATCTTATATCCATTCCTGCCTATCTTCAAATTTACTCTGTGGCCTTCCTCTCAACCAGTTCTTTTGGGCTACATCTCTTAAATTCCTGACGACCCTGGTCAGAGTCGAAGGAGAGAACATCTTGAGGAAAGCAGGTTCCAATGACCTTCTCTTCAGTGAATCTTCTGAAGTATTTCTTTACAGGACTTTTCCATTCTTCTTTATTGCTTCTGATGCCAAGACCTCTTGCCCTGATTACTCACATGATCTGAAACCTTTCTTTCCATCTACAAATCTTGCAAAACCTATTCCTCTGAGAAGCTATTGTCTTGGGTCTTTACTTCGCACATCTAACCAAAATTAGGAGTTTAACTACATGTCACAGTATTTGCCCACAGCAGTTATTCCAAACTCCTTCCCCCTCCATCATTCCTGCCTCTGATGAAATAGCTGAAATGTAGTAAAGTACAAACTTCCCACAGAAGGAACATGTCTGTTTCTTTTTGCTTTTTTAAATGTAGGTAGACAGTGGTACCAGAAGACAATAAAGAATTTGGAGAGGGTTACCAAGAATCAGTGGGAGGAGAAGTACAGTTCAGTACCATTTCATAACCAATAGTCATAGAATCACAAAATCAGAACAACTGAGTTGGAAGGGGGCTTATAAGGCCATCGAGCCCAACCCCCTGCTCAATGCAACAATCCAAATCAAAGCAAATCAGACAGATGGTTATTCAATTTTCTCTTGAACGCCTCCAGCGTTGGAGCACTCACCACCTCCCAAGGTCATTGGTTCTATCGTTGTACGGCTCTAACAGTTAGGAAGATTTTCCTGATGTTCAGCCTAAATCTGGCTTCCTGTAGCTTGAGCCCATTATGACGTGTCCTGCCCTCGGGGATGACTGAGAACAGATCCTGCTCCTCCTCTGTAGGACAGTCTTTCAAGTATCTGAAAAGGAGTTGGAGAACTTACCAGCCAATCAGCTTGTTTTCCAGGGTCTCCCGTTTTTCAATTATCTCATCTAGAATGTCTGCCGAGAGCTGAGGGGCAGGAGCAGCTGGTGGAAAAGGAGGTCCATTATATTTTGGAGACTCTCTTTCTTGCTGTCTGTTGAATTCCAGGACTGGTTCTGAGAAGTCTGGTATCCCATCGTCACCTTCTTGACTCTAGTGGAAACAAAGATGAACTTACACATCTGAAAAAATAGGCTACAGTCGACAGGAGCTTATACCAAACACCAAACACAACACACTAGTTTTTAATGGGCCACAAGAATCCTAGGTAAAGGTAAAGGTTCCTCTTGACATTCAGTCCAGTTGTGTCCGACTCTAGGGCATCATCCCCGTCTCCAAGCCGTAGAGCCAGCATTTGTCCATAGACAGTTTCCGTGGTCACGTGGCCAGCGCGACTAGACACGGAATGCCGTGTTCTGTGTCTAGTCTAGTCTAGACACAAGAATCCTAGCTGCATTTATCTAAGCGCAGGTGTTCAAGGTGTAATCCCGTGCCCGTATACACTATGAGCAGCACAAGGTTTAAGTCAACTTGCATCAAAGGGAGTGGCTCTGAGAAATAGCCATTTCTTAGTGAAAATTGTGAGCAAAGAAGGCTAACAGAAGGCTATAGTTCACTAACCTGGCTTTTGATTTTACTCCACCATGTGGTTCTGCTATACAGGAGGACCCCAGTATGACTCGGGGTTTTGGTTCAAAGCCCCCCGTAGATGCTGAAAACTGTGGATAATAGTGAACGCTAGACATAGCATGGGAAAAGAAAAGAAAAATCCAGAAAAAAAGTATTGTCACTGTGTATTACCAGAACTGGCTGCTAGAGGGAGCCAGAGATCATGCTATGTATTAGAGACAGGCATGAACCTCTCCGGTCAGAGAGTCGTGCTGATTTGTACAGATGGTACCACAGGTGCTACATGTTCCCTTTCTTCACCTCCCCAGCTGGATCCCCCACTCACCAGCTGGCACATACTCCTCTCCTTCTCACTCTCCAACTGGTGAGTGGGTCATTGGCTGGGGAAGCGGGGGAAGGGAATGTGTGGCCGCTGTGATGCTGTGCCTGCAACCGGGCACGAAGCTCCAAACCAAGGTTGGTGCCCATCTCCAATACCTAGCATTGGTCTCTTGCTCCCTCTAGTGGCCAGTTCTGGTAAATACATTGGGAAAATACATGTTTCTAGTTTTTTTCACTTAATATTTTTAATATTTTCAGACTGCGGATAAGTGAAACTGTGGATACTGATCTGGCAGACACGGGAACCCTACTGTATACACAAAATGGGCAAGCACCAGGTAGACAGATGGCTAAGGAAATATGCAGAGTATACAGCATATGTCTCTCATCCCTGACAGCTAACACAAATTGTCTATGAAGAGAAACTGTACTTGCTTTGTAGTCTGCAATAAAAAAGAACAGTACCTTCAGCCCTGATGGGAGCAATGATCAACAACGCAGGAGAGGCAGTACTTTTCTAAATATAATTATGAGAATGTTGTGTAGCTCGGGAAGACCTATCTTACTGTGCTACTCAAATTGTGGCAAAAAGAGAACTGTAGAAAACCCCGAGACTCTTGGGCCAGGCAGGGTCACAGCCAGTGAGATCAAAAGAGCGTAAAAATAGGGCCAAGAAGAATCAGCAGCCAAGCCAAGGAATTGGCATGAAACTGCCCAAAAAATGACTCAACAGCAAGGAGAGCTGGTTTTACTTCCCTCTCGTGCTTCTCATAACAAAGAGAGAGTGTCTAGCCAACATTTTACAGGCGTTTCTTTGTGTTCGTGTGCTTCCAGCAAAGCGGTTCAGAAGATTTTTCTTTTGATGTCTCAAAATTTTCCTTCATTTCAGAATCTTGAAATACATGCTTCCAGATTAAAGTTGACTCTTGCGGATCATGCGGCTCGTTGTCTAAGCGGAACTAAGCCAAACGTGGGCGGGAGCTGGAGCATTTTTGCAGGGTTTGTGTTTGAACACATCATTGCAACTGCCACGAATGCAAGATAAAAGCAATTCCTGAAGAAATGGAGGTGGAGGGGCAGGAAAAGCCTTGTTCACGTCTTAAAGATTGAGCACTGAATGTTAGTAATAAGGATCATTGTGTGTGAGAGATACTACAGTAGGGCCTCCAAGTCCACCCCCCATGGATGCTTCTTGTTGTTCTTCTTCTTCTTCAAAAACACCAGGCACAGTCAATCGTTGACTAATATTATATAACAAGTCCAAGTTTTAACCAAAAACCTAAGTATTGGTTAAACATTGGCGCAGTAGGTATGCTGTTCCTAATATTGCCAGTTTTTGTATCTCTGAGGGTGGTGTGATTTCTGAGATCTGCAACTGCTTATAATACTGTGTGAAGTTTCTTGATCTTGTTCCCAAAGCCCCAACAACTACGGGGACCATTGAGGTATGTTTCTTCCAGAGGCGAAATATTTCGATGGCCAGGTCTCTGAATTTTGTTAGTTTTTCCAATTCTTTATTTTCAACTCTGGCATCCCCTGGAATGGCCATGTCAATGATCCAGACCTTTCTTCGTTCTATTACTACTAGGTCTGGTGTGTTATGTTCAAGGTGTCTGTCTGTTTGGATCCGGAAATTCCACAAGATCTTGACTTCCTCATTTTCTGACACCTTCTCTACCTGAGGTTCCCATGCGTTTTTGGAGGCTGGCCAGTTATAAGGACCAGTGCACTAACTTTGCCACTCTATCATGTCTAACTTTGTAATCTGTTTGTGCCATCTTTGGACATTCACAGATGAGGTGTGACACAGTTTCATCTTTTTCTCGGCAGAGTCGACATTTGCTGTTAGCACTAATTCCTTGGATCTTAGCTTTCATCACGTTGGTTTGGAGTGCTTGCTCTTGTGCAGCAAAAATCAGTCCTTCGGATTCTTTCTTAAGGGTCCCCAGTTTCAGCCATGCCCATGTTGAATTAGGATCATGCTTTCCATCAATATTTCTCAGGTGTTGTCCATGCAGTGGTTTAGTAGTAGTAGTAGTAGTAGTAGTAGTAGTAGTAGTAGTAGTAGTAGTAGTATACAACTTAAAGATTGTAAGACATTAACCGGGATGGTGAAACAAGGGACAGAATGAGCTTGAGTGGCTAAGGAGAAGCCAAAGAGGAAGGAAGAATACTGGAAGCTGAAGAAGGCTCAGCACCTAAAGTCCCCTCCTCTGAGCAGCCTGTCCATGGCCACCGTGGCTGGTGGAATATTTGGGCTCTATTCTAAGAACATTGGGGACGTTGGCCATGCTTATTTGCTATTTCACAGCAAACCCTCAAAAATCCCAGGAGGTATGAATTACTCAGCTTCCATGCCACAGACAGCCAAATTGTGACTTTTACTGATGGTTTTATGTTCACTTCTGCAACTTTTGCAACAGCCACCTTTCCCAGGCGCAGAGCCCAAGACGGCGCGGCGTCAAGCATCCACGAGCAACCCGGACCCAGCTTTCACAAACACCAAGGGCAATGTTTCATGCAGATCCCATAGGTGGAACGGTGTATTCCTTGTACACACTGATAAGCGGTCTCCTTGATCTCCTGGTGTCTCTTCAAAAGAAGCCTGTCTCCTCTTTGTTTACGTAGCAACCTCTGCAGCGCTGCTGCGCTCACCTGTGGGTCTGTAGCACTACAGGGATACTATCAATAGTACGGTAGGACCCCCTTATCCGCGGGATCCATATCCACTGATTCACTTCTCTGCTGCCTGAAAATAGTAAATTTAAAACCCAGAAATACTTATTTATATGTATTTCCGGGGGGGTGCACGTGCATGTGTGTATGTGCGCGCATGTGCACACACTTATTTAAAATATCATTACCCCATCTTTCTCCTTAAAAGGACCCAGAACTGGCCACTAGAGGCAATAGGAGATCCATGCAATGTATAGTATTTGATTGTGTAGGCATCCTTCAGTCTCGAGAGACGATGGTAATGTGCTCTGAATAGAGGACTTGGAACAACGTCTAGTGTGGCTGAGAAGGCCAATTCGAGAGTGACCATCCTTTCCACACTGAAGACAAATACAGTCTGACCCCTGTCCAGCTCCCTGGTTTTGCTGCTTTCGGGACGGCCTCTTTGCCTCGGCCTGCTGGACAAGGGTCTCTTCAAATTGGGAGAGGCCATGATGCACCGCCTGCCTCCAGGCTGAACGCCCAGAGGTCAAGGTTTCCCATCGGTTGAGGTCCATTCCTAAGGCCTTCAGATCCCGCTTGCAGATGTCCTTGTATCGCAGCTGTGGTCTCCCTCTGGGGCGCTTTCCCTGCACTAATTCTCCATCCAGGAGATCTTTTGCAACTGTCTGTTTGATACTTCCCTGGTTTTCAGCACCCAGGGGAGGGGAGCCTGTGGAACTGATCTCCCACAGAGACCGCGGTCCTCCTGTATCCTTTTTCTGATACGGGAAACTATCCAGACGGGTTCTCGTGTCAAACTCATACGCATCACAAAAACCAACTGGAATAAGGAGGGCTGTGCTTTCACAAATGCCATTCCACGACGTTGGGGGATAACAACGTTAATGAAATGAGCACCTGCTGTAGGAGGCTCTTTTAATAGTAAAGACAGGGGTTTTCAGAAACGGACTCATTTTTTTCTCCTTTGTAAGAGAGAGGTAATTGGAACACCCACCTGAGCGACATCGGTCACATCCACAAAGTCAGCACCAGGAAGTTCCAGCTCTTCATCGTCCTGGAGCAGACTCTCCTCTGGACTGGCCTAGAAAAACCCAGATTACACAAGAGTTTGAGATTTACCACGTAAAGCAGGCAGACAAACAACACAAAGCTTTCTCGCTAGATAGGAACAACATGACGGGAAAATGGCCTGAATTGTACCTCTTTCACAACTTCTAGAAATATAGTTAAATCTGTTGCAGGGGGAGAAAAAAAAAACCCTCACCAGACTGCCCTGCCCTTTCATGTGACGTTTTCTCCTTCAGAAGCCACCCTTCTGCACCTGTTTACTGTGATGAAGAGCGTCCATGATGATGTGTGTATGTAAGTCAGAACCGACGTACAGTGACCGTAACAGGGCTTTCAAAGGAAGTGAAATATTTAAGGAGCAGCTTCATGCAGTTCTAATCTGCCTCCCCCCCATGAGTTTCTACAGCCAAGGGAGGATCTGAACCCAGCTCTTCTGCCACCTAGTTTAGTAAAAATCAGGAAAAGGCCATGTGGTCCCCAAAACAATACAAATGCAGGAACAGGTGATACCTTTATTGGACTACTAAAATAAAATAACAAAAGAAAAAAACGAACAGCAAGCTTTCAATGATCATTCATCTTCCTCAGGCTGTGCACCAAGTTCTTGGGGGGTAGCTTGTCACTCTAACCCCCACACCACCACCATATCTGTACACCCACTCAACATTTACTTATCAGAAACTGTCTGGAGTACATTCAGATACCTGGAGCATGGTCGTTGTAGGGAAGGGTGCTAATGGAATGTGATTCGATGCTGCGCTGTCACTCGAAACGCTGTCAATATCAACGCTGGGCAGCACCTGGAAAGAAAATGCTCACAATTTGAACCCAAGCTCCAAAGTATCAAAAGGCCACAGGCTGCTCCTGGAGCACTGCCTAGGTTATGCCATTAAATGCTTGCCCTCTGGTGCTAAATACTCCAGCCATGGGTGGGCCGTTAATTTGGAAATACCACTCACAAAACGGTACCCTCTGTAAACAATGCTGATGCTTTGAGCACCTCCTAAGCAGAACTGCATTCTGCAAACAAAGGGAGACGGAGATGAGATGTTTTATTTCCAGAAATGCTGAAGCCGTGATGAGGGGCGAATGTTTATTCTTCACCAGAAGAGAGAAAAATACAGAAATGTAGGGGGAAACTTGAACTCTGCACAATATTAATTTTTTACACCCAACCTATATTGCTTTAAGCAACACAACATGTCTGATTATTAACTTAGCTGGAACATGGAATTGGACTATTTGGCATATTTATGAAACCTAAAAAAATATAAAGCTTCAGTTCTGTACAAACGTAACTGTGAATATATCCTACATCTCAGGATACATTCATTCAAATTTTGTTTGTTCTAAATGATTTTATGTCAATGTATTTTTATCCTTCGACTGTACTTATTTGTATTTTGTTTTATTTTTTATTTTCCATTTGGTTATACAGCATTGCATTTTAATTATGTTGCTTATGTACGTTGTAAACCGCCCAGAGTGGGCTTTGGCCAGATGAGTGGGATAAATAAATAAATAAATAAATTTGTATTTTTTTTAGTTGGTGTTCAGCAGTTGATTCTTTTTGTTTATTGCTTGTTTTGAGGAGTTTTCTGTTGATGTACAGGTCCTGGTTCTCTCTCTCGCTCACTCACTCACTCACACAAAATCAATTAAGGTTACGGTTAAATGTATTCTTGAAGGCTTTCACGGCCGGGATCCGATGGTTGTTGTGGATTTTTCGGGCTGTTTGGCCGTGTTCTGGAGGTTTTTCTTCCTAACGTTTCGCCAGTCTCTGTGGCCGGCATCTTCAGAGGACAGGAGTTAGAACTCTGTGTTCTGGTGTAGTGTGTGGGATAGTTGAGTATTTGTAGCTATGGGATCAGCTTTTTGTCCTTTTCAGGAGATTGGGTGATTATGGTGATCAGGGTGTTTTTTGTTATGGGTGTATTGTTGTGATAAGGGAGGGGGAGATGATCTGTCACTGTGATTGATGGGTGTCGTTAGCTCGTCTTTTGTGTGCCGTGAAGATGTGAAGATGCCAGCCACAAAGACTGGCAAAACGTTAGGAAGAGAAACCTCCAGAACACGGCCAAACAGCCCGGAGAAACCTACAACAACTTACGGTTAAATGTTTATTGCATGTTTGTACGTTATGGGTTTTATTGGAAGGCACTATAAATTGTTGTTGTTGTCGCTGTTGTTACAGCTGCAATCTGCAGCACCCTGACCATGCACAAACAATAAAGGCCACTCTTGGCTGCACAAAGGGTAGTCCAGGGAAAGGCTCCTCCTCCAGACTGTAAAAGGGGGGTAAGCAAGGCCACCGTCCGCATGGTGATGCAGGGCGATTCTCAGCAAGCACTGGGTCGGAGAGGTGTCCCTTCTTCTCTCCAGCCAATGCATGTGGAAGAAGCAGGCAATGGTGATAGAAAGACCTCTCTTTGGCATTTCTCTCCCCCCCCCCCCCCCCCGCCGCCACCTTCCACTCCCAGAAGTCTACCTGGGGGCTTCTAGGCAACTTCAGGGACCGGAAAAGTCATAGAATTGCTAAATAATAATAATAATAATAAAAATTAAACAAAACAAAACAAAACCCTGGTCCCTGGTATTTATTTATGCAGCACAGCTTCTGGCATTTTGAGAAAGGAAAGTTCTGTGTTTAAAACCATTTCACCCGTTCTAAGGAGGAAAGCGTTTTTGTCTGAACGACTGAAGCTTCCTGGCTCCATACCTGCACAGTAAGCTGAGGAGGGTCCTTCTTCTCTGATTTCATCTCTATTACAGCAATATTGGGCTTTGTTATCTTCAGCTGTGGCTTTTGTGGAGGAGAAGGAGGAGGAGGAGGAGGAAGAGAGACTGTCACGGTAACAGGATGGAATTCCCCCAGATTTCTTCCTCCAGGCGGAGGGGAGAGGCTGCTGATCCGTTTTTGACCTAATGGAAGTTTAAAATCGAAAAGAAGCAGGTGAGGGAGCCACCTTCGAGAAACCTGCGGCCGTGGCACCATTTGGAATTTAAACAAACACAAAACAAATGTGATGAGGTGGACGAAGAGATAAGCACAGTTCTACATGACCTAAGTGGCAATGCCATGCTAAGCCCTTCCTAGAAAGAGGGACTAAGGAATCGTTCGAAGCCATGCAAACCGTCTGCCATGTTCACCCAATCCATGTGTTTCTCATTTGTGCCATAAAAAATCACACACCAGCATGCCGGGAGTCTGGAGAGGGGGGAGGAAAGTGGCTGTCTACAAACACTGGCTGTATGGAAAGCATAAAGAAAAAAATTAGACCCTTGTGCCTCACATAACGACATTAGGTTAATAGATGAACCAGCCTGGCTTCAGCCAGTACGTCACTGAACAAGACAAGCCACATGGAAGGATGTTCAGGATTACATCTATTATTATTCTTCCTGAATAAGTGTCCTGTACAAGTTTAATGTGCTTCTGGTTTGTTTCTGCAGTTTCCCTAGACTTTATGATTTCATTTAAAAAAAAATACTAGTTGGGATGCCTGAGCAAACTACAGTAGGACTCCTGTCTCTGTGGGACCAGTATCCAGTGTTTCACTTATCCACGATCTGAAAGTATTAACAGAAAAATCCCAGAAATATGTATTTCTATGATATCATTACCAGAACCGGCCACTAGGTGGAGCCAGAGACCGTGCTATGTATAAAATTAGCTATTATCCTGGGTTTTCTGCATCCATGGGAGGTGCCTTGGAACTAATACCCCACGGATATGGAGATCCTATTGTACTGTTTCCCAGTTTCATGTATTACAGTGACCTCTAGGGATGCAGAAATGGAACAAGAATAACCAGGAGTTTCGTGTAGATGTTCCACACCTATCCACAAACTAGACTAACTGGGGGCAGGAAGACGGCAGGCAAGCTGAATGAATGAATTTCATCTGCGTTGATCTTCTCTGCAGAACAGAACCCTATTTTCTGAATCCTATTTTCTCTTAGCAGGGAGCAAGGACCAAAGAGGCGGAAATCCAGTAATAAGTCGCAACTAGAGTAGGCCCACTGAAACAGTGGAGATGTGGTGAGTCAACTCTGCTGTAAGCGCCTTTGATTCAAATAAGCCTACACTCATTGCAATTTTCTACTGGATTTGAGCCAGAAAGCTGCCCAAAGGATGTTCACTGAATGCACAGATGGAATCGGAACTGGGTATGACTAACCAGGGAGGAGATCTGAAGAGGGTAGGAATCGGGTTCAACAAAGTTATCACTTAGTATCCAGCCCATCAAGGCAGTCCATAACTCAAAGACTGGCTTGTTCTTGTTGTTTCTGTTTTCCATACCTAGCGGAATTGCCATTGGAATGAGATGCCCTTCAAGAGGACCGAAGGCACTGGATGTCTCTTTGATGGGGCTGAAGAGATACTGGAGTTCTTGATGAGGAGCAGATCCTGGAGGCGGCTTCTCAGGACATAAAACGGGGCCGGTTTGTGTCCTTGTCGATTTTACTTTTGTACCTGGGAGTAAGGTTGGAGAAGTCATGAGACACCTTGATGCTCTGAGACAAGCCCTTTCAGAGCAGACCAAATAAATACAATAAGAATCAGAAATCTCCAGGGCTCACGAGATCTTCTGAGCTTGAAGGGTAGCGATTGTTCCTTCATGAGCCCCCTGAACGCTTCAGATTAAGCATGGAAGCCCTCTGTTAACTTCCTGTTGTAGAGGAATGCAGGCGGAAGGGGCATTAACTCCCCACCAGCCTACATCCTCCAGCTCTAATATGACAGCAAGCCCTTTTTGCTCAGTTCTGAAAAAAGCTGAGACGATGGATTGCTCAGGATATGAATAGCAGTGGTGACAACGACATGAGCCTCAGCCACAGGGGGTAGGGCTAGAAAGAATGATCCCAAAACCAAGGCAAACAAGAGTGTTTAGTGGAAGAGGAAGGCAGACTTTTTGAAATACTGGTTTTTAAGCAGGAGGGGAGAGATAGATTTACCTACCTCGAACACTTTCTATCAGTTTAGGCCTCGGAGGCTTTGACTTCGGAGGGGGCGAACTGAACCTTAGATACGGCGATTTTTTAAGGGTGCTCCTATGACCCTGGTAGATCGGCCTGCCGTACACCTGAGAAAGACAGTCTTCCTTTTGAACCTCCGACCTTTTTTTCAAAGGGCCCTGCGTTTAAAAAAAAAAAAAAAAAAACACCCTCAGAGTCTATTTGAAACAGCTGTAGGTGATCCACCAACGGCCAAGGCCCCCATAGTAAAGGGTGAAGTCGGACGGGTTCAAAGACCTGCTCGGGGGTGAAAGGTGAAGGGGGTCCCTCTGGGCTCTCTCCAACACAGCTCTTTCAAAAAGGCTGTCTGCCAGTAAAAAAAAATGGAGTAACTGCCTTGAGCACCTTAGAGGGAAGCCTCAGTAGGGAGGGCTAGACAGCTGTGAACCCAAATAAGGCCACAATGGCAGCCCAAGTAGATCTGAGGACTGAGCAGAGGAAAACATGCCCATCGTAGAGAACAGGAGAAGAAAACGAGGTGACTCAAATCCAGGTGCTGGCAAAGGGGGGAAAACCCTAAAATGGTGGAGGGTTGTTTTTTTTTTGCTTTTCTTCCTATCTAGATCATGTCACTTCCTGAGTGGTGACGGGTGTAATTCAGAGATGAGCACCAACGTCCCTGTTCCGCCTCCTCCGGGCACTGCTTCTGAGTGGGTGACCACCAGAGGGGGCGGGGCACCGAACCACCAAACCCCCGTTGCAGAGGTCAACGAAACGGCACGAACTGCCGAACCAGAGGTTTGTGCCCATCTCTAGTGTAATCCAATCTCTTCTCATCCGTTAGAGAATAGAAAGAGGCTGTCGTTGACTCTACTGGATTCTACCCAGCATGAGGGGGGGGAAACCTAATTTTTCATTCCAGTGCCCCCATGCTGTTCCTAACAGGTTTTGTCCGAGAAGGTTCAGAAATATCGGTCGGACTATGAAGCTACAATGGACTCCGGACCTTAGAGTGTAGGGACTAAGTTTAATTTTAGTCCTGCCTAGAACAGACCAATTAAAATCAACAGGGCTTATTTTAGTGTTGACTAAACAATCCTATTCACTTCAAGGGACCTCCTCCAGGTAAGATTGAGATCGGTTTTAGTCCTGTGCCCTCCAGCTTAGCAGCTACAGGAGGAGGTCTGAGATGTACAAGGGAACTCATTGAGCAGGCAAAGGGTTTCCATTTCAAGCAGTCACACTGGGAACAGTCTGGTCAGTTTCACACAGGCTGACCATCGAAGAGGCCGATACCACACACTCCTTTTCCCACTTGTGTCCAAAGAGGCTTTTCAGACCCATGCAGCTCTACCTGGACTCCTATGATCAAGTCCTCAAACCTTTGGTAGCTTTCAGAATGGGTTCTCACCTTATCTGTCAGTTTTCGAGGGGACCTGGCAGCAGGCAAAGGCCTTCTCGTCGGGATTCCCAACGAACACGGAGGTCTTCCGTTTGGTTCTCTGATGGGCTTTACCGTCTTAGCAACAGGGTGAGTCTTGAGCCAGTCCTCCTTGGCTATTTCATCCTAAAGACAAAGCATAAAAGCAGCTGGGAAGATTACAGGTTTGTACCATGTGTTTCTGGGAGTTGCGGGTTCTGCTTTCAGCAGATGTCACTATGATATACACAGACCAGCAGGCAAAGGGTTTTGTGATGCTGTGTATCCTAAACCAGTAGTTCTCCAACTGGGGTCCACAGATATTCTTGGACTGCAATTCCCAGAAGCCTTCAGCACTTGCTGTGCCGGCCAGGACGTCTGGGAGTTGCAGTCCAAGAACATCTGGGGACCTAAGTTTGAGAACCACTGCCTTAAACCATTTTTAATTTGACCCAACTTCGGGAGGCAGTGGAAGACAGGAGGGCCTGGCGTGCTCTGGTCCATGGGGTCACGAAGAGTCGGACACGACTAAACGACTAAACAACAACAAGCCTTAAACCATACTGCATATAATACCGGCATAATACCAATGAAGCAACTTCAGTCTTTTGTTCGTTATGAGTAGTTACACCTGATTTATGGCAACCTGTCTTGGCTTAAGATGGCACAAACAGATTACAAAGTTAGACATGATAGAGTGGCAAAGTTAGTGCACTGGTCATTATGCAAAAAGTATAACTGGCCGGCCTCCAAAACCCCATGGGAATATCAGGTAGAGAAGGGGTCAGAAAATGAGGAACTCAAGATCTTGTGGGATTTCCGGATCCAAACGGAGAGACACCTTGAACATAACACACCAGACCTAGTGGTAATAGAACGAAGAAAGGTCTGGATCATTGACATGGCCATTCCAGGGGATGCCAGAGTTGAAAATAAAGAATTGGAAAAACTAACAAAATTCAGAGACCTGGCCATCGAAACATCTCTCTTGTGGAAGAAACACACTTCGGTGGTCCCCGTAGTCATTGGGGCTTTGGGAACAAGATCAAGAAATGTCACACGGTACTATAAGCAGTTGCAGATCTTAGAAATCACACCATCAGAGCTAGAAAAACTGGCAATATTAGGAACAGCATACCCTACTGCATCGATATTTAACAGATACTTCGGTTTCTGGTTAAAACTTGTATCTCTTATATAACACCAGTCAATGTTTTTATAACTTTGACTGTGCCTGGAGTTTTTTAATAATAATTTATTTAATTTATTTATTTTATTTTATTTTATTTATTTAACTTATATGCCGCCCACACTACCCAAAGGTCTCTGGGCGGCTTACAACAATTAAAATACAATAAAAAAGATAAAACAATTAAAATACAATTAAAATATATACTCTAAAAATTGCCATCAGGACCCACAGTTGATATTATTTCAATTAAAAGCCTTCTGGAACAGGAAGGTTTTGACCTGGCGCCAAAATGTCATCAGCATCGGCACCAGACGAATCTGACTCGGGAGGGCGTTCCATAGTCTGTGGGCAGCTGCCGAAAAGGCCCTTTGTCTACAAGTCATCCCTCTTACCTCCTTGAGGGAGGTATTATTATTATTATTATTATTATTATTATTATTATTATTATTAATATTAATATTAATAATAATAATAATAATAATAATAATAATAATAATAATAATAAAATAGCTATTACATGCCATCAAGTCGATTCCAATTTATGTTATTTTAGCCTTTTCATTCATTTATCGACCAAACGCCACCAAACACCAAGAAGATTCAAGCATGCTTATTCACCATAACGCTTAAAGTACTCTCTGGGCCGTTTACAATTTAATTACGCAGGCTACACATTGCTTGCCCCACTCGCCAACAAGCTGGGTACTCAATTTACCAACCTCATAAGGATGGAAGGTTGAGTGAACCTTTAATCACTGCCCTGGGATGGAGCCCGGCTCAAGAGCTGCAGTACTGCAGTTTAACCACCGCGCCACAAGGCTCAGGTTAATGAGGCTTAAGGGCACAAGCTATGGCACAAGCTCTAGTAGGGCCAACCTCTATGTTTTTGGGAGCCGTCATACTCTCTAGATTAGATAACCGCCAGCTCCACAATGCCTTTAGCATCCCCCCATCCGTGGGGCACCTGTCATTATGGCGCTCATGAGGTCAGACCTTGCACAAGTACGCCCATGCACACGGTTGCATGAGAAAAAGAGACGAGAGAGACGCAGCTACAAAATGTAGAATTCCTGTTGGAACTGCTTGCAAGGGGGGGTCCCGTGAAATCGCTCTGGGGTCAGAACTGGCACACACTTCCAGTGAAACCATCTGGTGGACTACATAAACATTTCTTTAAAAAAACCAGGTGTACTCTTGCCCTGCCTGTTAAGAGTCCCAGCAGTCATACCTGGATTTCTAAACTGATGGTCTTAATCCACTCATCCACCGTCTTTCGGATTCGAATCTCCTCCAGGACATCTCTAGAAAAAAGGAAGATGGATGAAAGTTACATCGCCGTCTTCTTCCAGCCCTAAATGTGCCTCCTAACGGTAGATCAGGAAGTGCAGAACATTTTAAGGCAAGTGAAAGAGATCACAAAGGAAGGAGGGAAGAAAAGAACCCAAACCTTCAGCCACAACTACTTTCAGAGTGGTAATGTTTAGCCTGAAGGCAGTTATGTGGAATACACAGCTACGAACTGTCTGAAGAGGAAGGGGTTTTTTTTAAATGACGGGTGGCTGTTCCACTTCTTTTGTTGTTGTTGTTCTTAAATACTGAATTAATCCTGTGCAGAATTAATGCGATAAGTCGTTTAACCATATTTTAATACTGCAATTTATTTCATGAGCTGGCTCACGTCCTGGAAGGAAGAAAAGTGGTACACAAAATAAATGCAGTAGGACCGCGGTGTGCATGGGGGATCGGTTCCAAGGCCCCACCCACCCGCGGATGCTGAAAAACACGGATCAAACGCTATACATGGCATGGTCTCTGGCTCCCTCTCATGGCCAGTTCTGGTAAATACACCCTGGAAATACATATAAATAGGCATTTCTAGTGTTTTTTATTTTGTATTTTCAGGCAGCAGATAAGTAAATCAGGGGATACGGATCCCACGGATAGGAGGGTCCTACTGTAAATAAATGAACTAAGTGGGTAGATAAAAATGGGTATTAGGCAAAGGAAACAGAGGTTTTTTTTAAAAAAAACAACCCAAGAACATTCTACCTGTCTGCTGTCAGCTCATCTATGAAGGCATGCAAGGCGTTGCCATCTTTGGCACGAATAATAGCTTCCAAATTCTCTTCAAGGAGCTTCTTATTCTTGCGCACAGCTCTCAGGATCTTTTCAGCCTCCCGCAGGATGGATTTGGATGCTTTGGTTGACTTCAGAACAGATGACTTGGAAAGCTGCTGAAGCTCAGCAAGACTGGGAGCCACAGGGTCTTTCTGCTAAAATCCAAAATAAAATCAGCAGTGGGAAGAACCACCTGTTTGTCACTAACAGGCAACAGGCGGAGGTATATTGGCCCACCACATAGTACCCTGTTTCCCCGAAAATAAGACCTAACCTGAAAATAAGCCCTAGTAGGATTTTTCAGGATGCTCGTCATATAAGCCCTACCCCCCAAAATAAGCCCCAATGAGTTCAATGGGGTTTGTTTCAGGTAAGTGGTCATAGGATTGCAGTCTAAAGGAAAATACTACCAGAAAAGTAAATGTATTTTTCCCCCCATTTTTTAAGAGCAAAGCATAAAAGACACTTTGCCGCTCGAGGTTTTTTTCCCCCTCTTAAAAAGCCACTGAACTAGCTGGTTTTCAAAAGATCTACCAGAGAAGCTTAAAATAACTCTGCGTATTATTTTAAGCTTCTCTGGTAGATCTTTTGAAAACCAGCTAGTTCAGTGGCTTTAACTTTTTTAACTCTGCATATTAAAAGCTGCCTTTTCTCCAAAAATAAAGCCACATTTGGAGAATCCTGAATGAAATGTACTTTCTTTCCCAAATACATATTTCTGGATTGCTTTTTGTTGTTGTTTAGTCATTAAGTTGTGTCCGACTCTTCGTGACCCCATGGACCAAAGCACGCCAGGCCCTCCTGTCTTCCACTGCCTCCCGGAGTTGGGTCCAATTCATCTGGATTGCTTACAATACATCAATTTAACAAAAAAACAAACAAAAAACCCGCAAAACATTATCATGAAAGAGCAGACAAAATCTTGTTCTGTAAATTACGCCTGCATAAGCGTGTTTGTTTTATTTATCGGTCACCTTTCTCCCCATAAGGGGACTCAACAGGATCTCTGACCTAGAGCACCAACGAGACAGTCTACAGGTGAGACGTATGGGGCACAAGACAGAAGCAGGAACTCTTAAATTGCTAGCGGTCTCCCCCAGCTAGGTAATGTTGCCAGGAAAGGGAGGAGTCCAGTAATTAAGAGTCTCCGCTTCCTTCAGGGGGCTTTCACACCTCACGTGCACTGAGACGGATCACAGTTAAGTGAGATGAGCCACAGGCCAGAAGTAGGATCTCTTTAACTATCAAAACTCCCACCTCCTGATGATAATCTCCTTACCCTTGTGCAGACTTAATTTATGAAAGTTAACATATATGCAGGGGGGAAACGAAGATCAATTACAAGCAGGAAAACATGCAGCAAATGCCTTACAATTCTTTAGAAAGTGGGCAAATAATGTCTTTGTCTTGCGCCAAGAAAAGAGCAAACAGTATTATTTGTGGAGAGCATTCCACGGGTATAACTGAGAAAGCCCCCTCCCTGGTTTCCACCCACAATACCTCCGTTTTTGAGAGCACATGGTTAAGAGCATCTGATGATGACCTCAATGGATGGGCAGGCAGAGATGGTGGTAGGCGATCCTCCATTTGCACAGGTTTCCTGAAGTGCGAGGTAGTCTACAGTTTTAAGAGAAATGTTAATTGTGACAGCCTTCAGCACTAGATGACATCAATAAGTCCAGCTATACATGTTTATAGGGTCACATGTAGAGGCCATGAAGCTGGGAACCCCTAAATTTCGATTTCTCCTGGAGAAACTTGATTCTTGTTCTACGTGAGCTTCCTCATCAAGGCTGGTTGGGGGGGGGTGCTTCTAGGATTATATGGCTGCCAGAGCCGCATCACTGGCCAAGCTTCACAAAAATGAGCATTATATGGTCAGAAATTGTTGGAAAGGTAATTTTTAAATCTGTTCCCAATCCTCATCAGAGGAGGATTTCTGTGACATTTCACATTTTCCCTGCAGCCTACGCTTGAACCCATTAGCAAGTTCAAAGATGTTTATGAGTAATCTGGCCTTTCTCACCAGATTACTCATAAACATGGTCAAACCCAGCCATAAACTCACAAGTTGCAGAAAAAAATATGACATGTCATAGAAATTCTACATAGTCTTTTAAAAACAATTCTTCATTATCACGTTACAATGTTGCAAAAGTAACTTGTTGCATTATTTGCTAACATACTACTTTTGTTACTATCCATTATTTTAAGAAAAATAACTCAAGACTGAAGGAATATAGGCATTGAAGAACATTCCAGAATCTGCAACCCGAGTTTATTTCTTTACCTAACTATATGGGGTTCTCTGCTGGTTCTGGAGTTCTGTTTGCTTCCTGTTCATAATTTCCCCCCCATCATTCTGTCCCCATAATGGCCAACCAGACGCTGCAAGAGGAGATACGTTGCCAGAAAAGGGGGCAGCAACAGCACTCTCCCACCGACTGATACATGGAGACATCCTGCCTCTGACAATGGAGGTGATATATAGTCACCAGAGCTAATGGTTTCTAATGTTGTTCCATTTCAGTAACTAAGAAAAGAGCCAAAGAACATTTCTGGTGATCTTGTGATTTTTAAGGACTACATGTTTGCGGTTTGAGTGCATTTATTTTACTCAAGTGTCTCAGAATTTAAAGGCAATCAAGATTTTAAAAAAATTTAAGTGACACAGAACCTTTATAAAACTATTCATGTCCGATTTCCATTCCTTTGCATCCTGCAAGGCAGAAAAAGAGAAAGAAAATCATGAACCATATATTCAGGACAATGTTCCCAGCACAGACAAGCTAACACTGTGTTTATATTCTTTATATATTTATTTAAAATATTTTATTTATTTTATATTTATATTTTACTTTTAATTTATTTTCTGCTCCATTAGTGCCGAAACACTATTCTGGGCGGTTTACAAACATTTAAAACCAACTCCATCAAACAAAACACTAAATTGCAAACAATAATAACAAAGCATAGCCTAAAAGCTTAAGCAACCCATGGCACGACTGAACGAATTTTCAAACGGAAGCAAAACAGGAGACGAGGCATTCATTTTTAGCCCACCTTTCTCCTTAAAAGCACCCAGGGCAACTTACAACAATTAAAAGACAATATTAAAAAGCTGAAAACAGTAACAGTAAGTATATAAATATTTTTAAAAGGAATTAAACAACTATTATATTAAAAAATGTTAAATATAATCCATACTAAAACACATTTAAAACAACAGAGCACAACAATCCATTTAAAAAACCCTCTCAGACTACCAGTCATTAAGGAAAAGGCTGCCTGAAGAGAAAGGGCTTTGCCTGCTTGCGGAAGGACAGCCAAGATGGGGCCAGCCTGGCGTCTTGTGGGAGGGAGTTCCACAGTCTAAAGGAGTAGCCACAGAGAAGGCCCTCGTCTCCCATGTCCCCATCAGATGCACCTTTGAAGGTGGCGGGACCGAGAGGAAAGCCTCCCCTGATGATCTTCACACACGAGCTGGCTCATAAAGGGAGATACGATCTTTGAGATAGCTTGGATCCAGGCCATTTAGGGCTTTATAGGTTAAAACCAGCACTTTGGATTGTGCTCGGAAACGGACCAGTAGCCAGTGGAGCTGCTGTAACAAGGTTTACATGTTCCTTGTAACCAGCCTCAGTTAACCATCTAGCTGCGGCATTTTGGACCCATTTAAGACCTCCTCTTCCATATTTCCATTGGAAGTAGCATATATAACATAATCGTTACATTTTATGGCACCTTTTTAAAAATCAAAATGTTTCTAAACCACTCTTTGTCCTTGCAGCTCTCAAAAGAAGTAAATAAAACCCCATTCCTTTAGCCAGCACACTTGAAAGCCTCACTCTAATATTTTGTGTATTTTTAAAATCTTATTTATCCTAATAAAATGTTACTGATTCCTTAGAGAAGTGGTTCCCAACCTTGAGTCCCCAGATGTTCTTGGACTGCAACGCCCAGAAATGCCAACCAGCACAGCTAATGGTGAAGGCTTCTGGTGGTCCAAGAACATCTGGGGACCCAAGGTTGGGAACCATTGCTCCAGAGGCTCTATGCTCTCTCTCTCTCTCTCTCTCTGTGTCCAGTGCAATCAATGCAATTGTTTAGGTAACTAGAAAAAAAGAATAGTCCATTGTTGATCAAGTGTTGATCAAGCCATGAACCTTGTATTCTCCACAACACAGGAAAAACCATAAACAAAAAGGAGGGGAATAGATCAAGCTATTCCATGGCTTCCTCGCAACTGTGTGCTATATATGGTTTGAAGAAAACATGCTGGACTGGTCCAGAATTGCCCCAGTAAGTTTCATAGCTGAGTAGGAAGAGGGAGCCAGCTCTCCCTAACATAAATCCAAGACTCTCTTCTGCCTCGAACACTACGCTGCACATGAAACCTTCTCTCTTTTTAAGAGCAGAAGTCTCTCTTCAATTCCAACTATTATAAACTGTTCTTAAACAAAATGTACACCAGGAGTTTAAGGAGCACCTTACGCAGACAGCATGAGATCTATGGCGTTCTGTCTGCATAACTGTTCCGTTTGCACTGATGTCTAAAGTCTGGATTTTCAGACAGCAAGGTTTTGATTTGCAATACAGATCTCAAGATTTTGCTCAACAGCTGCTTTCAAGCTTTTCTTGTTGTTAACAATTCCGGTAAGAATTATCTTCCGCTTTACCTGCAGTATGCCACACATTTCTCTCTTCAGCTGTCCAAGATCTCGAAGCACCTCGTCTGCTTTCTGAACTGTCCTCTCAACCGGATTGAGATTCTGATTTGTATTTTCAAATGCATGGAAGGGCTCTGTCTGGAAAAGGCTGGATCTGCTAAGAAGAGTATTTCAAAATGTTCAGTGCAGCTGACAAAGGCGTGTGTTCTCACAAGAGTCTAACTTGGAGAGAGAGATGGGCTTGAACCATTTCGTCCCATTACGTAAAGGCAGCAGCCCTTTCCTGCCTCCTCAACCGATCCAGCCACTCACCAGGCCCAGCTGGCTTGCTTGCTTTTCCCACCTCCTTGGCTAATCTCCCAGTCAGGGGCAAGAGTACAGACTTCTCTGCCCCGCCCTTTTCTCTGAGTGGCAGATCAGCCAAGAGGGCGGGGCAGAGAAGCCTGAGCTCTTGCCGGGACTGGCAGATCAGTTGAGGAGGTGCCGGAAGCTACCACGCCGGGTCTGATGAGTGGACGACTGAGCCAGAGAAGGCAGGGGAGGGGAGCAGCATACTTTGTGCTGCTGCCTTTACAAACTGGGACGAGCTGGGACAGACTGGTTTGTGCCCATTTCTAGTTGTAGACCTCTGCTGAGTTAAGGTTATATTACCAACTAACCTGCAGCATTTGTACAGAATTCTTGGAAAATAGGACTGTGTGTGTCATGGCTGAAAACAAGCAACTCTGAGGAGTGGCAGACCTTCCTACTAAAATGAGATGTCCAACAATTGTAGGAAGACTTGACACCCGAGCATGCCTGTTCTTGGCCACTGCAGTTGTCATGTGTTAGCTGAGCTGGCCTTCTGTCGTCGGCTCAGCAAAGATATAAAGCAAGCTGATTTCCCATCCAATCCATTATTTCTCTGATTTCAAACCTGTTCTGAAAATAATGCCTACTTCTTCACTGAATGTTTTCAAAAACTAACCATTGTCAACAACATGGATTGCAGTCAAGGACGCCTCTGAAAGCAAACCCTTGACTTATATGGCACTGGACAACAGATCAAGGTAAAGCCCCAGCATCACTGCTAAACTGAAGTGGGTTAGGAAATATATTTTTAGGAACGTAGCCAAAACAGCATCACTGAGAACGAAGGACGACTGGGATGCTGAGAAAGAGTTTAGCGTGTTTTTGAGAAATCCCAAGATATTGAAGAAGTAGAAGTAATCTAAAACAAAACAGCAAAGGAGAGAAAAGAACACAACCCCCTTTTTAGTACTGCAGGTTTAAAACAACCACCACCACAACAAACAGCTGGCCCTTGTCTAGCTTGAAAAGCTAAGAACGAAAACCCATAAAGGAGACGCTTACTATTGTCTTCCAAAATGTCGTGGCACTGCATTGCTGTTCACAGGCTCCTTCCTCGAAGATGCCTCCCAACTTAACAAAGTTTCTTGGGAATTCAAGATTTGCTCTAGAAGGTTTCCTCCCCCTGAAAAGAGATCAACCACAATGCTTCATTGTAGCTAAATAAGGTTCCACATACGCATTCACAAATATGGATTATTTAATGGTTTCTCTTCCTGAATACAAGCATTTCCATGGTCTCAGAGGGTGCTCTTAGACATGTGTGACACCACACGTTGACTACTAATTTTAAAGCATTCTTTTACAGAAACTCCATGGGGGGGGGAAATATCTCTTGTTCAAGCTTCAACACTGATCCGATTGGAACAATGACTGCTAATGACAAAAGTCGCCTCCAGAACTTTATACAAGCCATTCCACAGCTGTAATTGAACACCACTGTATTTAGAATAAAAACCTAAAATACAGTAGGATCACAGTATCCACAAGGGATCAGTTGCAACCCCCCCCCTCGCCGTGGATGCTGAAAAATGAGGAAGCATTGAATGCTGTACATTGCATGGTCTCTGGCGCCCTTCTGGAAATACATATAAAAAGGTATTTCCAGGGTTTTTTATTTAGTATTTTCAGCTAGCGGATAAGTGAATCAGCAGATACCAAGACCGTGGATAGGGGGATCCTCCTGTACATTCAAGAATGTGAGATATGTTTAACACTGGCACGTGTGAGATATTCTCATGGGCACATCTGTGTAAGCAAGAGGGAAAGGAGCATCTGACTGTGGACTTTCCCCCATCTTACCCAGAATTCCTCCACAAGGTGGCTGACACATGTTTTCCTTTTCTCCAGTAGGCTGTTCTCTCTTAGACAATTTCTGTGAGATCTTGGCATCTTTAGCTACGGGTACGGGAGCGTATTTCCGTGGCGCTGGGGTCTTCAGTGGGGACTTCTGCATGGGAACACCGTGGCTTCCAAAAGGCCGTGAAGAGGCTGCAACGCAGGAAGAAAAACTGATTTATCCATCAAAGAAGGCATGTTAAAAGATTCAAAACAATAAAGGTTGTAATAAAATGAGACCTCGCCACCGCTTAAAAGAATCTCAGCAAGATGGAACCCATTCAGTTAACAAAAAAGACAGAAAAAACTGGGGATCAAGAAGGTAGCAAATGTACTACACAGCTCCACAACCATTGGCCATCCATTTCATAAAATATTTAATGCAAAATGACATGTGCTGCCAAATCTGTGACTGCTGCAAAGCTCTAGACCTAGGCAGAGCACCCATGTTTCAAAAGCAGCATTTTAATTGAGGAAATTTTCTAAAGAAAAGACCTATGGGGGAGTTTAGTAGGGAGACGGACAATTGTGTCCCTTATGTTCTTCCATCCCCTCTGATCTCTAGCTTGCAAATTCAAGCTATAATCATGCAAAAAAACTCTGGAGCAGTCTTTCCAAATATGCTGAGGGCTGCTGAAGGAATAATGCAATAGAGACAACTATACTAAGCTCGCCATTCCTTATTTTCACAGAAGCTCAAATCTAGACATCACATCATTCCGTGGCTAAGGATGTTAAAACAGTGTCATGAGATTTCTGAATAGAGATGCCACAGTTTCTGGTTGCATGGCAAACTAGAAGAACTAGAACCAGAAACCACAATATGATTGAGGTCTGCAGACCACAGTGTGAAACTGACAGATCAGGTTTATGTTCTTTTGCTCTGCTATCCCAGGCTGCTGCGCTATGAAAACTGAAATGTACCTACGGAGCAGAGAGCTGAAAAGGGAAACAGAGAAGAAACTAATGAAGTTAGAAGACCCAAAACCATCGAGTCCAACCCCTTGCTCGATGCAGGAATACAGATCAAAGGATATCTGCCAGGTGGTTGTCTAAATTTCTCTTGAATGACTCCAGTGTTGGAGCACTCGCCACCTCTCAAGGCAACTGGTTCCACTGTCATACTACTCTAACAGTTAGGACGTTTTTCCTGATATTCAACCAAAATTTGGCTTCCTTTAGGTTTAGAAACTCTGCCCATGCTTTGTATTCAAAAGTACAATCTATTCGGACTGTGTTTTGTTGTGACTGGAGCTGACCCACTATTAAAACTGCCAGGTGGACCATTGAAAAAAGAAATACAGTAGGACCCCCTTATCCAGAGGATCAGGGTCTGCTGATTCACTTATCCACAGTCTGAAAATATTAAAAATATTAAAAGAAGTATCCTATAAATACCGTATTTGCCGGCGTATAAGACAACTTTTTTGCCCTGAAAAACATGCCTCCAAGTGGGGGGGTCGTCTTATACGCCGGGTGCAAGTGGTGCCTCGCAAGATGATTTTAATTTGTTCCGCGGAAATCGCTGTCTTGCGAAAACATCATCTTGCGAAACACGGTTCCCCATTGGAATGCATTGAAATCTATTTATGCTTTCCCTAATCTTTTTATCCCATTGGCCCTGCTTGTTTTCCAGGAGGCAGATCCTGGAAAGCCAGCAGCTCAGATGGCAGAGCAGCAAGGTCCAATGCAGCTGCCACAGTGAGCAGGTACTCGTTTGGAGGCCTTCTGGCACAGTGCTGGAACTGTGGGAGGCTTCTGAGTGGGGGTGGCTAAAGAGGTTTTAAACCATTTTTTACAGTATATTCACTCCATAAGATGCATACACTTTCTCCCCTACTTTTTTGGGATAAAAAAGTGGGTCTTATGGAGCAAAAAATATGGTAATTAATGTGTTCCAATGGGGGAAAAAGCAAAGCATCGTCTTGTGAAAATTGTCCATAGAAAACATCGTCTTCCGAAGCGCCACAGCGCTCGCAAAAACCCATCGTCTTGTGGATTAATTGTCCTGCGAGGCAATCGTCTTGCGAGGCACCACTGTATGTCCAGTATCGCGCAGTATCCAGCACGGCCGCAGCGAGCATCAGCAGCGAGACAGGGGTGCCAGCCTTTTCGGCGTGACCGGCCCGTTCTGCTCGGCGGGAAGCAGCGGCGCTCCGGCCCGCCCCTTGTCTACGCAGAGCTCACACATGCGCACTTGCGCACTAGTGCCGGTCACAGGGAGATGCAGGGGCAGGCCGGAGGCCGCTGCTTCCCACCGAGCAGAACGGACCGGTCACATAAGAGGGGGTAGTCTTATACAGCAAGTATATAATAAACTCTATATTTTGAGTGGAAATGTTGGGGGGTCGTCTTATACGCCCAGTCGTCTTATACGCCGGCAAATACGGTACATATTTCTAAAAATAACATTACCAGAACTGGCCACAAGAGGGAGCCAAAGACCATGTTATTTATAGCATTTGCTATAATCCACATTTTTCAGTCTCCATGGGGGAGGCTTGGAATCGTTCTGCCGCAGATACCACACTCCTACTGTATTCTACCTTGCACTTAAATGCTTTTGAATATTAATCCAATATCTTCTGTGCATCGATAGTGTATGGGGGGGGGGGGGGAATAAACTAACAAGGACCGCAGAAGCAGTTTTGACAAGAAATACAACACATTGCTTTTTGCTCCTGAACATAAGAACCTAAGAGGAGCCCTGCTGGATCAGGCCAAGGGCCCCTCTAGTCCAGCTCCCTGTATCTCACCGTGGCCCCACCAGATGCCTCTGGGAGCACATGAGACAACTAGATACCTGTCTCCTGATACCCCTTCCCCTGCATCTGGCATTTGGGGGTCCCTTCCTTTTAAGCCCGGAGGATTATACATCCCCATCATGGCTTGTAACCTGCGATGGACTTTTCCTCCAGAAATCTGTCCAATTCCCTTTGAAAGGCACCTAGATGCCAGATGCCATCACCACATCCCGTGGCAAGGAGTTCCACAGACTAACAACATGCTGGGCCAAGAAATATTTTCTTTTGTCTGTTCTCACTCTCCCAACACTCCATTGGAGTGGATGTCCCCTGGTTCTGGTACTGCGTGAGAGGGAAAAGAGCTTCCCTCTATCCACTTTATCCATCCCCTGCATAATTTCCCAGCTGCATTGAGAAAGAATTTTAAAAGGACAGAGAAGAATGCAAAAGAAGAAGCCACCACTCTCCCACCTTCTGCATGCGTTGCACTGGAAGGAAATAAATCTTGCTGAGGAGGTGACGTTTGACTGCCCAGTGACCTTCCTGCCTTCGTGGCGTGTTTTGTCGGTTCTTCGGAGAATGCTGTGCTGACAGTTTTGACGCCACCCGAGTTCAGCGCAGAGCTGATTAAATGGGACTGGGAGGAAGAAAGTACGGCTTCAGTAGAAGAAATCCAAGAAAATGACCAAGTAAAATAGCGCTATTTGGATACAGGACACATTTGCTGTGACTGTGGAGAAATTCAATCCATGCAGCAGTTACGTGCCTGCAATGTATGCCCCACAACATGTTTCAAAAGAAGCTCTAGCAAACGGCTGAGATAATGCTACTGAAGTAGCCCACTGCAGGTCAGAAATAGCCTAATTAACATTTTAATTTGTTTTTAATTTTATCTATATTTCATATACATCCGTAATTTTAAATCTGGAAAGCGAGAGATAGGATGGCCGGCACCAAAGGGAAGATACACCAGAAAGAGCCACACATCTCTTCATGTCATCCCACCAGATAAACAAACAAACAAACAAAAGTATCAACTAGCAAGAGCAGGACACGACATTCTCCTGTTAGTACCTGAATATTAATTTGCTGCTGCTGTAAGGTTTCAAGATGCCGAATTCGCTGCTCCATAAACAGATTCATCTGCTTGTCAAGCTGGCAAACCTTTTGATGGCAAGGGGGGCCCTCGAGATGTCGCTGCTCTACCACACGCTGCAGCCGCCGGTCTGTCTCATGTAACTTATTAAGGACTTCAGAAACAGAACTCACTTTTGCTTCCAAGTCACTCTGGACCTAAAAAGGGGAGACAGGGGGGGGTGAGGGGTTTGAAATAAATAAGAGTGGAAATATGTCTGAAGAAGTGGATTTGGCCATGAAAGCCCACATTAAAATAGTCTTTAAGGTGCCACGGTTTTTTGTCTTTTTATTTATAATTGTTTATAATTTTTTATAATTTTATATCATAATTGACCAGATAGGCGGGGTATAAATGAAATAAATAAATAAATAAATAAATATTATTATTATTATTATTATTATTATTATTATTATTATTATTATTATTATTATTATTATTATTATTATTATTATTTTTCTTCCCCTTGGCTTTTGCCTGATATGCTTGCACAGATTAACACAGCTACCTCTTCTAACTCTCAAGCTAATTGTGGATTGGTCGCAAAGGAATAATGGCCAGAACCCTACTCATTAGGGTACCATGTAAAGTTACACCGTCATCAATGTACCGGGTGCTCCATCCCGGTGGCAAGGGTGGCACAAGACAACTGCACAAGCCATTGCGCCACTTCTGTTTTGACCGATTGCACAAGGCACCAGCAGAGGCACTCCGGGGAGACCGTGTCCACCTTGGGGTGACGGCAGCTACTATGAGGGGAAATGTCAAGTTATACTGGGAAGCTATCAGGGTGGATAAAACTCAATGTTTTTTTCTTTTCTTTTCTTCGAATCGATTTAAATTTAAAAAATCAGTTTCTTGACTTAAAGCATAAAAAAAAATCCCATTCTAAATTTTTTTAAATCAATTTGATTTAAATCCAGTCCGTCCTGGTAGCTATACAATAGGATTTCAGCCAAAATATAGCTTATTGTCTAGACCAGTCATTCTTAACGGGAAACTGATGGCCCCTTGGGGGGCCCCTGGCACATTTGAAGGGGGCCACCGATTCATATGTTCATGTTGTATCCTTGTTTGATGGGGGGACAGGGGGGCAGAACCTGAGAAAGAGCTCCCAAAAGGGCCAT
Organism: Intellagama lesueurii; assembly: GCA_037013535.1. Lineage (NCBI taxonomy): Eukaryota > Metazoa > Chordata > Lepidosauria > Squamata > Agamidae > Intellagama > Intellagama lesueurii. The sequence goes on along the minus strand of JBAJHW010000001.1, from coordinate 8,165,553 downwards.
AGCCAAAAAGAAGGTTGAGAACGGCTGGTCTAGACCACAGTAAAATATTGTACAGTGGCAAGGAGCTATATATCGGCTGATCTTTACCTGGGCCGCAAAGTACCTGCCGAGTCCTTTCTGTGTGAGTGTGGTTTACTGGGCTTGAAAGGTAGTTATACAGAGGCGGCATAGGATCTGTTCTCAATCCTCCCACAGGGCAGGAGGCGTAAGAATGGGCTCAAGTTACAGGAAACCAGATTTAGGTTGAAGATCAGGAAAAGCATCTTAACTGTTAGAGCAGTACGATGATGGAACCCATGACTTCGGGAGGCGGTGAGCCCTCCAACACTGGAGGCCTTCAAGAGAAAATGGGACCACCCTGGGTCAGATCTGCTCTGATTTGGATTCCTGCCTTGAGCAGGGGGTTGGACTGGATGGCCTTAGAGGTCCCTTCCAGCTCCATTATTCTACGGTTCTACACGACTGACAAAACCTATCTAGGTCTTTGCACCTTGGTGAAGGTGTATCATTTCCTCCATGGGGTCTGGGAAGCACCCCGAGGGACACGTGGAACTTACCACCATTTGTTACTTACTTTGAGAAGTGGCGCTGTCGAAGCAATAGCTGCCGCCGTTGCAGCTGCAATGGTTGTAAGTGAATCCACTTCACTTTGGGTTGACCTGGTGCTGTCCTTTTTGTCTGGACATACATTATCTAGAAGCTGCACCTTTACTTCTTTAAACACAGGAGTGTTCTGAATTCTAAACAGGCAGACATGCATTGGTGTGTGGTTAGTTCTTTTCCAGGCAATTTTTTTCTAGGTCTTTTTGAGACCTATCGGTTGCAGTCCTCTCTGCTACACAAGCCCAGGAGTAAGTTTCTGTCTGCTCCTCCCTGGTAAACAAAGTGATGCTGATGCGATTCTTGGGGACCTGCACGCAGGCACCTCCTCCAAGAATCCTAGCAGCACCAGGGAGAAACAGACAGAAGGTTATACCTTGGGCTTAGGCTGCAAATAGGAATTCAGCCACTCTGTGTGACCATTAGTCCATAACTAGGCAGAGAAAGCTATCTTACATAGGACCAGACTATTTGCCTAAGTAACATAATGTTGTTCGCTCTGACTGACAACAGCTCTTCACAGTCCGAAGCTGGGAAACCTTTCTCATCAGCAGCTGCTTAATCCGTCTTTGGAAAAATTCCAGAGATTGATCGTGGGACCTTCTGCATGCAATGCACATCGAAGGAACACATGCTAGGGCTCCTTTCCACATTAAAAACTCTTCTGATAACTACAACTTTCATCCAGTGGCCACGTAAAATATATTTATTTTCAAAGACTCTCCTCGGATCAAGTTCAGTGGTCAGATAAAAGCCTGAGCGATGGACGTTAAAAATACACAGGCAGAAATGGTCACCTGGTTACTACATTGGAGAGTGTAATGGAGAAGCAGCGGCTTCACAGTAATATAAGCAAGTATCAAAAAGGCAGACTCATCCAACCAAAGTGAGCTTTAACTTTATCCTCTCAAGATTAGGTGTTTGTAAAGATTAACATATGCACAAACGAGCCCATCAACACGCAGTAACCCTTACCGCTGCTTGAACACAGCTCTTACTGCCTCCTTCTGACCGGCATCATACTGCGAGATAAAAATGTCAGCTCCTATACAACAAAAAACCAAAACATTATACTCAGCAAGATGTTCCTTAAACGCAAATGAAAGCAAAGGCCAACTCATCATCAAAAGCTCTATAAGCGGAGAGACTGGACTGGAGTCCACATGCCACCTTGACCGACTCCAACCTTACATGGAACTCCAGGACAGAAACGGGAATTCCAAGCTTCATCAGATTCCAGAATTTCTCTGACACTAGGTCTGAAATACAAGCTTGAAGGTGACTATGAATCACAGGGCTAGGAACGTCACACTTTGCTTCCAAATTCAAGATTTTCCATTATTCTTAGAAGGCGCCCTAAAGCTTAGGAGGAGTTCCCAGGGAAGCAGGGGAATGAAAAGACAAACAGAGAGAAATGTTTGCTTCCTCCATTCCAGCACTGGGATTCCTCCACAGGACTGGAAAGTCTCAGTGAACTGAAAGTGCCCTTCTGATCCTGGCAGGCAAATTCTGAATCTAGAGACCTAGGAATAGAGGAAGCTTCCTTATATTAAGTCCGACCTCTGGCCCATCTAGCCCACCGTATTTCTGGCACTAACTAGCAGCAGCAAACCAGGTTTTTCAGCAGGACTGTTTCTCAGCCCGAACGGAGACTCTTGTCTCTCCCTAGAGGTTTTTCAATCAAGTGCCCATCAGGTTCAGCACGGCTTAGCTTCTAAAACAAGAAAAGAACTACTCTGTTGAGGATGGCATGATAGCACATAGTTTTCCCACTGATTTAATAAAATCAGGGAAAGAAAAAAATCATCAACCTCAAACAGAGTCTGTGCAGCTTGCCTTTCATTGCTCCACTTCACGGACATGTGGTACGTTCCTCTACTCCATGTTACAACTTAAGCAAACCCTGCCTGAAGAGAAATCAGGTCTCCAGCCGACATCCTGCTTAAAGTTCCCCAGGTTCAAGTCTTGAAAAACACAGACTATTGTGTGTGTATATATACAGAATATTCCGATTCACAAAAAACAATTATAAAAGTTTATTCTAGTGGTTGATCCAGATTCCATTCGACTCGCAGAGAGAAACGTGGGAAACAAAGGTCAAAATAAATAAATAAATAAATAAATAAATAAAGGTTGGGACTAAGCCGTGCACATTTACCTGGGAGTATGCTCCACATTGGGTACCCAGTGTGGTGGAGTGGGACAGAGTTGTGGACTAGGACCAGAGATGGGATCTTTGTACTCATAAACGAATATGAATATCCCGGACTCGGGTGGCCTGGATCCCCAAGGCCAGCCTCCCAGAACCCAGACAGGGGGTGGGAGGATGAGTCTCCCTGCTCAGCTGCTGAGTGGCCAGAAGGGCAAGAAAGGCGGCGCCAGCCAGGTTTCATCGGAGATTGCTGCAAGACGCAGGACGCCAGTCCCACCCACTGCACCGCAACCCATAAGCGGACGGGTCAGTTCTGGGAGGCGGGCCTGGGCATCCGGGCCACCTGGATCTGGGATATTCGTGTTCGTTTACGAATACGAACATCCCATCTCTAACTAGGACTCAGGAGACCTGAGTTCAAATCCGTACCCAGCCATAGGAAACTCACTGGGAGTGTAGAACCGGTAAAGTCACTCCTTAAATATCTCACTTGCCTTGGAAAAAAATCCAATGAGGTTTACTTTAAGGCAATTCTGTCTTGACCGCAAGCTCCAGTTACAGTGAGCCTGGTTTCAGAAAAAATGCCCACAAGACTTCTGGGCAAATGCTCTTACCTTTTTGTTTACTTGAATCACCTTTCACTTGCGAAGGAACACTTCCTGCAGCTTCCTGAGAATAAGCCTGTGTTGTGGGGAAGAAGAAGAAACATGAAAGAAGACTGTATGTCAGTTGTCAAATATAGTCATGTCATTACTTAATTGAAGAAGAGCAACTTTCTGTATCTGACAGAAAGTATCTAGAAGCAAAGAAGGCTTCTAGCATCTTGACCCTAAGAAATATATTGTGACATAAGCTTGCACTACAACAGAGCTTTTAGTTTTGAATCTATGTTTACACTCTTTGCAGTATTCACTGTTACTTAAATACCTGCTCCATGCCATATACAGAAAGTTTAACACAACTTTTCAGAAAGAAATAAGTAATCGTATGAGCCATCCATAGAAACAGAATCCTAAATTGGGTAACTCTCTTACTCGACCTTGAAAAAGTTCAAAGACAACAAGCTTTCCAGAATTTTTAATCTGTTTTTTCGAACTATTTGCTACTATCTCTACCCACACTTATTAAACCGTCCTGCCTTAATGAAAAAGTTCTTATGGTTTGTAAAAACTTCTCAATCACATTCCACGCAGAAAATAGAATTGGGCTCCTTTTGGGGAGAAAAGTGGGACAGAAATAAAGTAAAGAAATAGCAAATATATCAGTATACCATACACTAGTAGGGACGTGGTGGCGCTGCGGGTTAAACCGCAGAAGCCTCTGTGCTGCAAGGTCAGAAGACCAGCAGTCGTAAGATCGAATCCACACAACGGAGTGAGCTCCCGTCACTTGTCCCAGCTCCTGCCAACCTAGCCGTTCAAAAGCACGTAAAAATGCAAGTAGATAAATAGGTACCACCTCGGTGGGAAGGTCATGGCGGTCCGTGTCTAGTCGCGCTGGCCACGTGACCACGGAAACTGTCTACAGACAAACGCTGGCTCTACGGCTTGGAGACGGGGATGAGCACCGCGCCCTAGAGTCGGACATGACTGGACTAAATGTCAAGGGGAACCTTTACCTTTACCTTACCATACACTAATTGGTGCAGTAATACAAGGTTAATAAATAAAATAAAATAATAAATAAAAATAAATATAAAAATAGGTACATTTCAAAGAGCAATGGGGAACATTGAATACTCAAAGCCCCCAGTGCAACTGCTATGCTACCCTGTTTCCCCGAAAATAAGACAGGGTCTTATATTAATTTTTGCTCCAAAAAATGCACTACGGCTTATTTTCAGGGGATGTTCTATTTTTTTCATGTACAACCATCTACATTTATTCAAAGACAGTCATGTCATCTTCTGGTTGCTGCACAACGGTAGAGGGCGGGGTTTCATTTAACGGGGGCTAATTTTGGAGGTAGGGCTTATATGATGAGCATCCTGAAAAATCCTACTAGGGCTTATTTTCAGGTTAGCTCTTATTTTCAGGGAAACAGGGTATTACCATATTCACAGCCTCAGTTTAAACAGAAAGCCTTTAGAAAGAAGTACAGAAATATTCAAATATGAGACACCAAGGTTCAGAAAGGACTGGGAAACTAATGAAGTGTGGTTAGAATGGTTTTCTGTCAATTATGGATTTCAAGACTTGGGGGTAAAAATCAAAACTTTGTCAATATTGTGGAACTGGTGGAAAAGACCTAGAATCATAGTGGTTCTTCCAGAAACCACAAGCAGAGTTTATCAAATGGGAATACAGGGCCAGGGTTCTGATATTTGGGTCACTCAAACTTAACCATATGAAAATGAGCATATAGAATATAATCTGAGGATTGAAGAATATAAACTCATTCGATTTACCTCTGAAGGTACCTGCAAAGGCTGTCCATCTTTTTCAGGTGATGGCAGCTGCTCTGAATGTCTGTCCGTGCTTTGGTTCAGATCACCTAGAGAAGAAATGTTGATTTACTTTATTATAATCTTCAAGATGAATTTATGAAAGCAATAGCTATCATCTTCCGGTTTGGACAATTACCTCTCCATGCATACACTTTGTTAACATCTACAAGACAAGTCGCACATAATAGGCCAAAGAAAAAATTAGCTATTTCATCCACTGTTTTATTACAGGCTATTATAACATATACAGAGGGACTAGGAACACCATAGACAGTACCTGTGGGATGCCATGTCACACGACCCAGATAATGGCTGTAGTGATTTCTTAACTTGGGGCAATTTGCCTCCAAAAATTATGCGATTTGCATTATACCAGTGTAACTATGCAAGAGGGTTCTGGCAAACTTCAGCTCATAACAGAAGGGTTTTCCCCAAGTACCTCTGTTTCATGACGCGTGCAGAAAGCTGCAACTAGAATATGCCCATTTGAATAAATGGAACTGACTCACCAAATATCCACTGGTTCAATGGGCCTACTGTGGTGCAACTTTCTAGAGTAAGCAATAAGATTTTACCCTCTGTGTCTCGAAGAAGCAAGACCACTTTTTCAGTTGTGGCACCCCAAAACTATGGAATACCTTCCGGAAGGTGACACTAGCAAAAATATCACAACGTGGCAACTCAAGCTATTTTTGATCACTGAGGCATTTTAAATGATTGATTCTGTCTAATTTTTTTTTTTAATCTACTGCTCTTCTTTGTTTTGACATGTTTTCTCTGGCTCCACTTACATTTTACATTTTCATTTACATTTGTCCACTACTTTGCGGTACATAAGAACAAACGGCAGTTTTAAAAATCTGCTCAGGGCACTAGCTAGAAGCAAGTCTCCCTAGTGCTGACCTGCTTCAACAGCCAATCTGATTTATACGCAAGAGCAAATGTGGCCCTAAGGCCCGGGGGGCCCTCATCCAAAGAGCTGAGAGTACAGGCAAGACAAAAGAAACAGCAAATCCCAACGGAAAATACTTGCTACACTGCTTAGAGGGCACTTCCTGAGCAGCATAGATTACAATGTGTTAACATCAAGGGAGCACACATTTTGCAAGAAACATTATATGTGCAAAGCAAAGAGAAGTGTGCTGCTTGTATAACTTCCCACAGTGCTTAATCTCTCTCTGGGTGGTTTACAATTTAATTATGCATGCTCCTCCAGTGATCTGGGTAAAGGCTCAGTCAGTTTCAAACCAGCTGCCTGAGCCTGGAAATGAACTCAAACTGTGAGCAGAGCCTAAACTGCAGTTGTTGTTGTTTAGTCGTTTAGTCGTGTCCGACTCTTCATGACCCCATGGACCAGAGCACGCCAGGCCCTCTTGTCTTCCACTGCCTCCCGGAGTTGGGTCAAATTCATGTTGGTCGCTTCGATGACACTGTCCAGCCATCTCGTCCTCTGTCGTCCCCTTCTCCTCTTGCCTTCACACTTTCCCAACATCAGGGTCTTTTCCAGGGAGTCTTCTCTTCTCATGAGATGGCCAAAGTGTTGGAGCCTCAGCTTCAGGATCTGTCCTTCCAGTGAGCACTCAGGGTTGATTTCCTTCAGAATGGATAGGTTTGTTCTCCTTGCAGTCCAGGGGACTCTCAAGAGTCTCCTCCAGCACCACAATTCAAAAGCATCAATTCTTCGGCGGTCAGCCCTCTTTATGGTCCAACTCTCACTTCCATACATCGCTACTGGAAGCAGTACTGCAGTACTGCAATTTAACTATCACACCACAAGGCTCCTTTTCTAGCTATGTCTTGTAAAGATGGGTGATAAACTGTTGTACATACTTGTAACTATCATGTATTTAACTGGTGTCATTATGATGCAGATTGCTCACCTTCAAAAGATGAAGAAATTTTGGTGATGTTGTTCTGACTTATATATTGGCTCACAGCACTTAGAGCACTCTCTGGCCAGTTTACAACATAATTATGCAAACAACAACTTCCCCCCCAGCAAGCTGGGTATTAATTTTACCCATCTCAGGAAGGATGGAAGGCTGAGTCAGCCTTGAGCTGGCTACCAAAACCCATTAGGATCAAACTCAGGGTGTGAGCAGAGTCTTGACTGCAGTACTGCAGTTAAACCACTGTGCCAAGGGGAAATGTGCAGTAGTATAAACATACCCTGTACGTCTCCTCCAGAAGTTGAGGTTGATGCTTTATGAAACATAGGTTTGTTTCCCAACAATGCTGGTGGAATATAAGCTGTGCCATCCTTAGTCAATGTCAAAGTCCCTGGCAAATGAGGAGGAGGAACCTCCCGAAGCTTCTTCACTGAAATGGCCACCTTTTTCCTACCGCAGGCAACACCTTTGCTGTCAGCAGGTGCTCCTGTCTGAGCGTCAAGGGGCTTTTTTTTCATGTGGATGCTGGTGGAGCAGATAAGGACGTCCTCAGCAGTGAGGCTAGCCAAAGAATTCTCACTCAAATTAGCAGTTCCTTCCTCTTCCATGAACAGCACATAGCACCGCTTCCAGTTCTTGCTTCTGTTAAATAAAACAAAATATTAGCTGACATCTAGTTATAGATAAAAGAAGGAAGGAAGGGTTTAACTTAAGTAGGATTGAGATACCTATTTATTGATGTGACTACAATAAAACACAGAACATGGTCGATTTTGTAATCTCCCACCATAAAAATTAACACAAAAGCCTACCACAGCACACCCTCAGGCACAAAGGCGGTTCCTGTTTACAGATAATGCAAGAAGAAACGATGGATGAGATTTTCCTTAATGAATCCATTCTAGAAGAAAGTGTGATCTAGCCCAGTGGTTCTTAACCTTTGTTACTCAGGTGTTTTTGGACTGCAACTCCCAGAAGCCTTCACCACCAGCTGTGCTGGCTGGGGTTTCTGGGAGTTGCAGTTCAAAAACACCTGAGTAACAAAGGTTAAGAACCACTGATCTAGCCAACTTGCCTGCAAGGCTCACAACTTTCTCTCAAGCCACCTTACACCCACTACAGTACCGTTCCTCACATGACATGCAAGTAAGAGATCAGTTTTTAAAAAAGTAATGTACAGATCACTCAAAGCCATACTTCTATATAATCACCCATGGCAACGCATATTCTGTAACTAAGTTATGGATAGAAATACGGAAGTTCTCTACCCTTCTCCCCCTTCTGCGTAACTTCAAATAACTTTCATAGGATGTAATAGAGACGAGCCACTGTCCACCCATTCCAGGGATACCTGGTTGGTTAAATCTTTTCAAACAAGGACACGGTGCTCTATTTTTTGGTGAAAGTGCCCCAAACCCAGGGATTACAGCGGGAAAAGGACACACGTCATGCTGGCAAACATAAGGGGTACTAGACACCCAAATACCTTAGAATGCAACCATTTTCAACATCTCAGAATTTAAGGACTTCCTTGCATCAAATAACTGATGTTCGTTGACTGCAACAATCATTTCCTTGTACAACCACATGAAGGTGTCAGCCCCAGCTTTAAGTCCTCCATGTGCACCATTCAAAAAAGTATACTGACTCTGTATCACTCCATAACGAGGGCTGTGCAATTAAGAGATCTCTCTGCCACCAAAGGTGCATTGAGACCCACATAAGCCAGTGGCTGCGGACAATCGGGCAAATGAACAGGCTGCTCCCTTAATTTTGCTGTCCTCTCCCCAGGTTTTAAAAATGGCTCACAAATCCTTTTGACCGCCAGCCCAGCTACAGACAATTCAGATGCCCTGAATTTTCTGGCACTTTGTTGTTGTTTAGTCGTTAAGTCGTGTCCGACTCTTCGTGACCCCATGGACCAGAGCACGCCAGGCCCTCCTGCCTTCCACTGCCTCCCAGAGTCTGGTCAAATTCATGTTGGTCGCTTCGGTGACCCTGTCCAACCATCTGGTCCTCTGTCGTCCCCTTCTCTTGCCTTCACACTTTCCCATCAGGGTCTTTTCCAGGGAGTCTTCTCTTCTCATGAGATGGCCAAAGTATTAGAGCTTCAGGTTCAGGTTCAGTTTCTGGCACTTGCTTCCTAGCAAAACATGGGGAGGAGGTGCATGCAGGGTGACACGTCCTATTCTGCTTTTACTCAAGCCCTGAGAAACCAAGCCTGGTGGGTTTTGCTGGTCTCATGAATATTTGTTGGACTCCAACTCCCATCAGGCCCAGCCAACCTGCCCAAGGGCCAGGGATGATGGGAGTTGTAGTATGACATCATCCAGGCTCCCTCCCCAATACAAATCAGATATTTAGCTATTTAAAGACAGCCCCCCCCCCAGGGTAAGATAATTAACAGCCACAGCCCAACCTCCAGGTAAGTCCATACCATCATCCTCTCTATTTTTCTGCAGGTCACCAGGCGCCCCTCACCCTCTGGGCCCCCCCTGCAGGCCCACCCTTTTCTTTCCAGGTAAGCCCACCTCTGCCTATGCTGCCCAGCGGCCTCCCACCGGAAACAGTTGTCGTCATAGCAACAGCAACACCTGCAACCAGGGTTCCCGCCGCTCCAAACGGACAAACTTAGCCCAACCTCCTTGGGCCGCCTCGACGGGAAACATTAAAAAAAAAGCGCCCGAGCCCAAAATGCGCATGCGCAGCTCAAAACACTTCCGGTATCCAAGACTCGGGGTGCTGGCGCGCATGCGCCACCCTCTCTCTCTCGTTCTCCCTTCTCTCTTCTCCATGGGATCCCCATCCTTGACTTCGTTCCCTTCCGATATCAGTCCGTGTAGAAACAAGTTCACCTCCACAAAAGGCCCTCCCACTTCTCCGCCCTGTTTATCGAGAGGGTGAGGTTGGTCGGGCCTACCAGCGGCCTCTCAGATTACCGGCCTTGTCCGAGGGGGAAAGGAACCCACCCCGACCTACCTTGGGGGTGGGGGAAGGAGGCAGGGGGGACACTTTTCAGTGATGCACCCCACGCGGTAGGAGGAGAGTAAAGCTATTCGAGAGCTCCGCCGTCGCCGATTCGTCTCCAGCACGAGGTCGGGAGGGAGGGAGGCGGTGGAGAAGCCCGAGGTGGTCGAGAGGCAGGGGATTTCGTCGTGCTTGGGGGTAAGCCTCAGTTAAGGAAGGGATGAACTTGGGGGCGGGGAGAAAAAGGAGGAGGAGGTAAAGCTGCTTTCTGAATTGGGTTGCCATCTTTTCAAGTGCTGGCTGTGCTTCTGCTTTTAAGCAGGAGCTCCTCCTGGAGAAGCGAAGCCGGTCGGAAAGCTCTCGTTCGCAGAAGGTCAAAAAAAGGTGAAGCCAAAGCTTCGCCTGCTTAGATTTGTGGATATCAGTTTGCTGTCAGTTGCATAGGAGCGGAATGGCGGGAACCAAAGAAAAGTTGGCAACCCTGGGAGGGAATTAAAATATGGAGGGGGTGGTGGAAACGTTGTCCCTTGTTGTCGTTTAATTTCGCTCCTCTGGGAAGAAGATTAGGGGTTGATTGAAAGCGTTTACTATGACCTTGGATTGTGCCTGAAACTGCTCCTGAGTGCCCTTCACGCTGGAGAGAGATTTGGAAACCGTAAGTTTAGGACACAGATTTTAAAAACCTAGATTTGTGCAGCCATCTAAGCCATAGATGGGCTAGGTGGCCTTGGACAGGTTGCCATCTCCGAGTTCCCAGCTCCCTTTGAAAAAATAGATCTCATGATGTCAATTAAGTGGCAGAAAATATGTATTTAGTGCTGGTGGTCCAGCATGGTTTGTTTCATGAAACAATCAATGAAGCATGTAAGATACATTTATTTATTTTTTGAGAAACAAGCCAAGAAGGGCAAAAATGGTGTGAAGGAGCCCAAACAGTGGTATTGGATTAAAGACTATAAATCCAGATGTAAAAAACGTGGGTTTCCAGATGTTGCTGACACCCAGCCTTCATGACGACCATTCCTCACCATGGCCTGTGCTGGCTGGAGAGGATAGAAATGATAGTCTGGCAACCTCTGGAGAGTCATTAGTTGCAGGAGAAGTATATCCATAATCAAAGAGTTGTCAATCACAGCCTCACTGCTGTAAACATCATTCTGTCCTAGGAATACCTTTAAGTCGCAATTTGTGATTGTGATTGGGTGGGCAGGAGATTATACACACTCTTCAGGAGTCTCCTCCAGTAATAAAATATAGTCAATTTGAAAACTGCAGCAGTAGTATAAAAAAAATGGGGGGGGGGGGCAGGTGCAGCAGATCATAGAATCGTGAAGTTGGAAGGGGCCTCTAAGGCCATCAAGTCCAACCACCTGCTTGATGCAGGAATACTAGTCAAAGGATATCTGCCAGGTGGTGGTCTAAGCAAGATAAGCACATAAATTACCTTTCTCAAACCCTGCTGAAACAAGAACCTGTTTGCTAGGTAATGGGAGAAGTATAAAAAAATGGACCAACCCTGGCTCCAAGTCAGAGGATTACACAATTTACATGCAGCCGATTTGCGTTTCCCCAGTGCTTATCAATCATACCTTCACTCTTAACTGGGATGTGAAGAAGGTCCTTTCCATCATACTTTAGGTTATATGCAGGCAAGTATGGGAGGAGGCAGGGTTGAGTAATTCTGGAGCTTCCTGGTACTTTGAGCTTCTAAATACATCCCTGTCTCAACATCGGACAGAGATGACCTAAGGCTGCAGGATGGGGCTTCTCCGTCACTCCCCTGTCATTAATTGATCCGGTTTTAGCAGTAGCAGAAACCGTCTGCCGGATGAAGTACTGGCAAGGATGGCTCATCCTCAGAGACTTGTGGAATCTGAGCGATTCCTGAAAACTCTTGGGGGTTGTCTGGTTTACAAGATCGGTTCTTCTGTCGAAACTTTGGGCTTGCTATGGAACACAGTTGGCCTCAAGGAATCCTGTGGAGCCTTTCACGGTCTGTGTTTCATACATAGAAGATCTTTGGGCAATGAAACAGGCGAGTCAGTCGCTGAAATGCAAGCAGTGTAAGTCATGAAGTCAGTACGACGGGAACAAGGAACAATGTCTCATTGTCCCCACTGTACAACATGGCCTTATTTTGCCTCCCCCATCGTTGCTGTCATCCAGCACGGCTTTTTGGAAAAGTATACATTGGGCTGTAGCTCAGATGGATTGAGATGGAATTCTTGGTCATCTCTCGTCACAAACGGACTTGTTCTTTCAAAAGCCCTTCATGCGTGTTCACTTTGCGGCTGGATGCTGCAATGGAGCCTGTATCTGCAGAAGTATTTGGAGTGCCTTCTTGTGCGTCTCTAGTCAGACTTCTTTGGATCAGCTTCGGCTATTGCAGCCTGATGGTGGGGACAGGTTGTTGGTCTCTGTCCCCTCCACTGCATGTCCATCTTGGAGGATAAGAGCTAGCAGAGATGGGATTGGCTGGGAGGGTCCAAGGCCTCATTATGTGAGCAGGTGTTGCCTGCTACCTTGAAGGAAGCCGTTGTACACCTTCTCTGAAAAAGACTGCCCTTTTTATTCTTTTGACAAGATGCTTGAGAATGTGCCAGCACGGCAGTTTTGGGCATTCTTGGAAGAAACCAGTTGTGACCCCTTTCATTTGACTTTCGGGCTGGGTTTGGGGGCTAAAGTGACCTTGCGGCCCCCTAAGGGATGACCCTGCTTCAGGAAAGACATGGGCTTGTGTTACTTTATTGATTCTTTTGGACCTCCGTTGTTTCGGTGCCATTAACCTTGGCCTCTTACTGGAACAGTTCTGCGGGATAGGGGTAGGAGACACCGTTTCTGTTCAGGAGGATTTCACTTCAGCCTTGTGGCTGTAAAGCTGTGAGGTACCACTGTCGGCGGGTCCAACTCCAGAAGCTTGATATGGCGTATTACCTCTCCAGAAGCTTGGAGTTAGATTCGGATAATGAAGCTTCCAAGAGCACTCTGTTAGGGAAAAACAAACCTTGGAGCCCAAGATAACAAGTTACACAGAGTCTCTTATCTGGTAGCTTCAAATCCTCCCCTTAATAAGCAGAGTAAAGATGCGAACGTATGAGAAATAACACGGAGACAGTTCTGATAAGACTTATAATATATTAGACTTGGTCAGACATATATACATGGCAATATATACATTGGCATAGATATCTCAGAGCAACATAAAATTCACATAAGTAATATAATGACCACCAGACTCACAACTGAGTGGCGAAGTGCTGTTCTCACTCTCTTGCTTAAATAGTGAGAGCAGCCTCTCACTGCAGACATAGCAGCTGAATGTGGTTGACAAGCATTACCTAAGCTTGTCCCATCTGTATGGTATCAGTCATCCATTGGCTTGACGTTACAGGCATGACTTTGCATTTTCACTACAATATTAAATTTAACCCCTTGTTCATTTAAAGGAACAAATCCTGACAACCACTGGGTTCTATTCTGTCCCGTGTAATCTGTATGAAACCACTGGAGAAGATCATAATGGGTTTTGGAACTGGGTGGTATCTCTATGCTGATGAAACCCAGCTCTATTTCTCCTTATTGTTGGACACAGATGTGGCTTTGCAGGTGGTGGACCAGTACCCTGACAGTAGACAACATGCTCTTGATCGGTCATAGTCCCCTGAAGGAACAAGTGTGTGTCCTGTGGGTACTCGTGGATAAGTCTCTGGCACAGAGGCTCTGCGTATCTGAGGCCAGCTTCAGTGGGCCCACTAGCTGCAGTTGTTCCACCTGGACAGAGATAATCTGGTCACAGCAGTCTACTCACAGGTATCTTCCTGTTTAAACTACTGCAGTGCACCAAGTGGGGGCTACCCTTGGAGACAGTGTGGCAGCAAGTACAATATGTGGCAGCTACCCTGTTTCCCCGAAAATAAGACCTCGCCTGAAAATAAGCCCTAGTATGATTTTTCAGGATGCTCGTCATATAAGCCCTGCCCCCAAAATAAGCCCCAGTTAAGTGAAACCCCGCCCTCCACCCTTGTGCAGCAACCAGAAGAAGATGACATGACTGTATTTGAATAAATGTAGATTGTTGTACATGAAAAAAATTAAAACATCCCCTGAAAATAAGTCCTGATGCGGTTTTTTTGGAACAAAAATTAATATAAGGCCCTGTCTTTTTTTCGGGGAAACACGGTAGAAAGCTGGCAGCAAAACCTTTCCGAAGCTGGACAACATCCATTCTGAAGGAATGGCACTAAGCTTCTAGTGTGAATTGAAGGTGCTGATGATTTTTAAAGCTGTAAACAGCTGAAGACCTAGATACCTGACGGATCATCTCTTCCATTATTTACTTGTCTGATCATTAACACTTGCTGGGGAAGTGAAGCATCACATGGAGATACATGGGAGGATTTTCTCAAGTGGGGTGGATCTGATTTAAATCAAATTGATTTATATTACAATTTAAATTTAAAAATTAGATATTTTTATGATTTAAATAAAAACTGATTTTTAAATTTAAACCATGATTTAAATCACAATTTAAATCAATTTGATTTTAACAAATCATTGATTTTTAACCTCTTTGTTCTTGAGTGTACCTCCCTTGTTAGGAGGCCTCCTGCTGCCAATAGTGCTGTTCTTTTGGCACCAAGGTAAAATCTGGCGGCTCACAGAACTTTTGGTAATTAACGTCCCCGTGTTTAATCCTTTAATCCATCTTAACCTTGTCTGAATTACTGAAGTGTTTTGTAATAAATAATAATTTCATGCCGTCAAGTCAATTCCGACTCATGGCAACCTTTTCTAGAGGTTTCAAGGTAGAGAATACTCAGAAGTGGTTTCCTCTTGGGGCTTCTTCTTGGGGGCTTCTTCTTGGGGTCTGTCCTGGGACCGAGCAGCTCTTCTCCTCAGAGGCACCGTGAGGAATCAAACTCCCAACCTCTGACTTCATAACCAGATACCTAAACCACTGAGCTATCCAGCATTAAGGTGTTTTAATATATTTTAACTCTTGGAAAGTGTTTAAATTCTGCACATTTTTTAAAAAATGGGCTTTTATTCACTAACCTGTCCTGAGATCTGTTGATGTAGGATGGGTTAAAAATATTTTAATGAATAATCAATATCTTGTGTTCAATTTAGGTGATATTTGGCAGAGCATTAAGTTATGGCTGGGCAGATATCGGAATCTGATCAGATCAAGCAGGTAAATTCTGGATCTCTAAACTAAGGATGCTTTTGAAATGTTTATAATATTACCTACCAGTTTAGCAACTTGAATGGTATTTTCTAAGTAAGCTGGTGTTCGTAGCCATGCAGATTTTTTACATTTATCAGTAAATATATTCATTATGTGCTGCCTAAGTGCCTTTTCACCTGGATGGGTGTTGCTCCCGGGAATGAAGGATCCACCGTGTTCTGAAGATCTCTTTGATTTCTTCACAGTTCAAGGAATTTCTTGGAACGTACAACAAACTAACAGAAACCTGCTTCCTGGATTGTGTTAAAGATTTCACTAGCCGAGAAGTCAAGCCAGAAGAGGTATGAGAGGGTTCCATATGCTTTGAATTTTGACTTGCTGGAGCTTCCGTGTATATTTTAAAAAATACGATTTAATCGTAGAATCATTAAGGGGCCTCTATGGCCCTCGAGTCCAACCCCCTGCTCAAGGGAGGAATCCAAGCATAGAATCAAGAACAGTAGCTTAAACTGAGCAGTCAAAGAAAAGCATAGGCAGCTGTTGGTTCTTTGTGGGGCCCAACTGGCAGGATCAGACTAAAGCCCCATGTAATTCGAATGGTCCCGTTACATGCCACTGTGAACCCACAAACAACATCAGCACCTTCTCGCTCATATAACCTGGCCTCCTGTTTCTGCATCGGAGGCAATACACACACACATATATATATAAATATGACACCCAGATAAAGGGGTTCTACACATAAAATGAGTACAGCAAGCCAAGAGATTGCAACATCATTTGGGATCCTTTGGGTTGTGGTCATCTATAGCCATCATAACTAGCGCCACTGATAGGACTTTGTCAGATTCCCTTTTAAAGTCATCTAGATTGGCAGTCAACGCTAAGTAGACTCTGAGGAGCTGCCTGCCTTCCCCCTGGGATAAAACATAAGCCTGCCATTCTCCTTACCAACCCACAAGCCAGGCATGAATGCAGTCAGCTCTCGCACATGGTGTGTCCCCCCAGCCCCTGGTAGTCGGAGGGATGCTGCCTCTGAACATAAGGTTCCCTTTAGCTGTTGATGAATGAAATCCAGTGTTGTATAAGTGCTTCATGGCCTCTCCCATTTTGAAGAGACGTTTGTCCAGCAGGCTGAGGCAAAGAGGCAGTCCCGAAACCAGCAAAGTCAGGGAGCTGGACAGGGGACAGACTGTATTTGTCTTCCATGTGGAAGGGATGGTCACTCTCGAATTGGCCTTCTCAGCCCCACTAGACGCTGTTCCAAGACCTCTACTCAGAGCACGTTACCATCATCTCTCGAGACTGAAGGATGCCTAATATAATAAGTGGAAGACCTGCTGGTACAACAGACGTTTCTCTCCCTCTCCTTTAGGCCTTGTTGCCTCACAAACAGCCTCTATGTAGACTGTGAGGATCCCAAATTGTGTTACAATATGTTGTCAGTTTACCAACACATAAAGCAGGAACCATACGTTTCATCTGATGCACGTAGTATTGGTAAGTTAATCAGAGATGTTACCAACATTATGAGTTAGGGCAGAATCACCGAAACCAAGAACCCTGAATGAGTGGTGAAGGATTCTGCTGCCAGCTGCCTTCCACTCAGCAGTCCTGAATTTCACCTATTGATCAGTTTCTCATCTTAGCAGTTGTCAAGTCCTTTTAAAGGTCCATTTGCTGTCATGTACCAGCGAGCTGCCTCCCAGCACCTCAGACACAACTGATTTGCTTGTAATGTTTTCCCTTGATATGTGCATCACAGAGATTAGAAAATCATGGTCCAATCCTGCACTCTTAAGATAGGATGCTCTAAACTTCATCCTTTTAGCAACAGCCAAAATGTTGCCATGTCTTAAAACTACATTTTAAGAGCTAGTTCACAGAATGAATACATGCCAAGTGCATATTTATGCAATGACAGACTCGGGTGTTCCAGTGGTATACATGGCAAGCTGTTGGGTCCAGCCTTAGCTCTCCCATCTGTCTGTAGGACATGTACCTTCAGAGTTTGTATACACTTGTGCTTAAAAATACATTTGAAAAATCCACACAAAACATGAGTCAATGGGAGAAAAAAAACATATTTAAAAAATGCTTACAAGTAATGCATATGGTTCTGAGACATGCTTGGAAATACGGACACAAAAAATTAATGTCAGCCCCGTATAGGGGTGAATCAGAACAGCCCTCAGGGTGGAAGTTGGAAAACGCTAAGGAAATGAGAGTTTTGCAGAGTTTCAGATCCGAGCTGTAATTATAGTAGATTTTAACATGGGATAAAAGATTAAGACTTTGTTGCATTGTGTTCAAGCTGTGTGTCCTGTGAAAACACAAAAGGAAGTCTGTAATCAACAGTAATTTGCCATTGGGTATGACATCATTCCCATTGTGCAGGCAGAGTTGTGCAACAGGATTTGAGCCACTGCATGTTAAAAGTGTTGAATTAAAAACGTAAGCAACTTCCCTTCTGTCTCTCTCTTCTTGATACAGATGACTTGTTCAGAACACTGTTTACAAAAGTATTTAAAAATGACTCAGAGGATATCTATGAGATTTCAGGAGTACCATATCCAACAGAATGAAGCTCTGGCTGCCAAAGCAGGACTCCTTGGTCAGCCTCGCTAGAGGGCAGAGGACCGACCTTGACAAAGGAGTACCATCGTTGATTGCATTGCTCACAAAGGTGCACTGGTCTCTGCCCCTCCCGTGGCAACATCCACTCACTCGGAACAGAACAGCTCGGAGAAGGAGACTGTGGGAAACCATCAGAAGTTTCAAGTTGCAGTTGACGGTGGCCACAGAACTGAAGGAGCCTGTTCCAAGATTGTATTTGACTGTGCGGTGGAATTATGTGGATGCCACTTTTTTCTCGAGACCTGTGGACTGGTTCTGCCAGTCACTACGTTAGAAATGGGGAGGGAACACTGACTTTTTTTTGTTTCTTATGCAGAATTGTTTATTTTAAAACACAAGTGGGTGGCTCAGAAATTATATCACAAAATGTCTAATGTGAGATTCAAAAAATTATATCCAGAAACAAAAATGTCCAAAGCAAGGTTTATTTTTTATTGATCATAGTGTAATAAATTTAAACCACTGTTTGTATTAGAAATCGTTTTAAATGAAGGCTCAGAGGCTTTTGCAAGGTCCTTCCTTAAGGGTGGCCCCTTGAATGATGCTGTGTTTGTCATCTCTAATCCTGTTCATTCAGACTTGTTTCCAGCTGCTAGCAAGGGAGAAAAAACGGTCAGCTGAAGAAGTACAAATGCACTAAAACTTTCAAATGCAGAATCTTGTAACATTTACTTGCCTCTCTAAGCACAGACTTAACTTCACAGATGATACACTTTCTCACACTTTGTAGTCTGCTTGCACCCATTGACCTTTCAGTATATGGAACAACCCCACCCCCACATCTGATTAATTTCATAGGCTAGAATCCTTGTCATCTGTTCCTTGATGCAATGCTCCGTTAAGTGATGGAACTTTGGGGGATTTTGTACAAACCTAAGTCATGTGCCTCACAAGGCGCGCACGCGTGTGTGTGTGTGAGGTCTCTGGTTCATACATACAAGGATAGACCAAAGATTGCAGGAGCTCCATGGACACAATGTTATGTTCTGACCACAACGAACAGGATTTTGGCCATGAGTTCAGCATGTGCTACATTCTTTAATAGTAATGTGGACTCGATTAATAGTTTAGGAGCATCTGAAACTGGCGAGTCACTTCAGTAAAATGACTGTGAAACTTCTCAGATCTTTGAAGGGGAAACAATGTCAAGCACCATTTGAGAGTGAGTCATTAATATAAATCTCTTAAATGTAGGGCCTTCACTTAATCTCTTGGTCAACATTGGTTCTGGTAGGTACAGTACTTCTGTTCTTCTGTACGGGGGTGCCGAAGCAGTCTTTAACATTTTTCGTACTGTTGAAAGAGAAGGGTGCATCGTTCAGATGTTGCTAACCAGTGACAAAAGGGGATTTTCAACTCCTTCGCAGAAGAGGAAGGAAAAAAGGAACCGTTGGGTACATCGTGTGGAGGAGATGGAGAAATACTAATGGGCCATTGAGAGAAGGCAAAACTGCTGAACGCTTATTTTGCTTCTGCTCCGAAAAGGAAAACAGAGAAAATACAGGAGGAAAGGATGGGGCTTCTGCCCAGGATGGGTAAAGAATTGGCATAGGTGCATCTAGCTAATTTAAATGAGTTCAAGGCTTCTGGGCCTTGGAGGCTCGGTGTCTAAAAGGAACTTGGAGGATGAATCTCAGAGCCTCTGCTTATGATCTGAGGATTCTTGGAGTGAGGTCTGTGAACATGGGAGGTGAGAAAATATCTCCATCTTTAAAAAGAGAAAAAGAAGATCAGGGCAACTACGGACGGTATCTTGATATTGGTATCAAGAAAAGTAGAACAGATAATTAACAGGCTCCTTCAAACAAGATGTCTGTGAGCACTTACAAAATAATATTGTTTGAGAGATCCAGCGTGGTTTTCTCAAAATCAAATTATGCCAGATTTATTTTATCTCTTTTTCTGACAGAGACACAAACTTGGTAGATTATGACTGAATCCTTGGGATTTGTTCACAGCTATGATTTTGGACCCCTTCACGGATTGCTGCCTTGTGGCGAAGGGGCTTGAGTAATTTTATTTATTTATTTTACTGTATTTATTTATTCGATTTCTATCCCGCCCTTTTAGACAAAGTCTACTCCGGGCGGGTTCCACCAAACATTGTAATTAAGAGAAGCTGAGGTGCTACACTCAATATGCCAGCAAATTTGGAAAACTCAGCAGTGGCCAGAGGATTGGAAAAGATCAGTCTACATCCCAATCCCAAAGAAGGGCAGTGCCAAAGAATGCTCCAACTACCGTACAATTGCACTCATTTCACACGCTAGCAAGGTTCTGCACAAAATCCTACAAGGTAGGCTTCAGCAGTATGTGGACCGAGAACTCCCAGAAGTACAAGCTGGATTTCGAAGGGGCAGAGGCACTAGAGACCAAATTGCTAACATGCGCTGGATTATGGAGAAAGCCAGAGAGTTCCCGAAAAACATCTACTTCTGCTTCATTGACTGTGCAAAAGCCTTTGACTGTGTGGACCACAACGAACTATGGCAAGTTCTTAAAGAAATGGGAGTGCCTGACCACCTTATCCATCTCCTGAGAAATCTATATGTGGGACAGGAAGCAACAGTTAGAACTGGATATGGAACAACTGATTGGTTCAAATTTGGGAAAGGAGTACGAGAAGGCTGTATATTGTCTCCCTGCTTATTTAACTTATATGCAGAATACATCATGCGAAAGGCAGGACTGGAGGAATCCGAAGCCGGAATTAAGATTGCCGGAAGAAATATCAACAACCTCAGATATTCAGATGATACCACTCTGATGGGAGAAAGTGAGGAGGAATTAAAGAACCTCTTAATGAGGGTGAAAGAGGAGAGCGCAAAAAATGGTCTGAAGCTCAACATCAAAAAAACTAAGAGCATGGCCACTGGTCCCATCACCTCCTGGCAAATAGAAGGGGAAGACATGGAGGCAGTGACAGATTTTACTTTCTTGGGCTCCATGATCTCTGCAGATGGTGACAGCAGCCACGAAATGAAAAGACGCCTGCTTCTTGGGAGGAAAGCGATGACAAACCTAGACAGCATCTTAAAAAGCAGAGACATCACCTTGCCGACAAAGGTCCGCATAGTCAAAGCTATGGTTTTTCCAGTAGCGATGTATGGAAGTGAGAGCTGGACCATAAAGAAGGCTGACCACCGAAGAATTGATGCTTTTGAATTGTGGTGCTGGAGGAGACTCTTGAGAGTCCCCTGGACTGCAAAGAGAACAAACCTATCCATTTTGAAGGAAATCAACCCTGAGTGCTCATTGGAAGGACAGATCCTGAAGCTGAGGCTTCAATACTTTGGCCATCTCATGAGAAGAGAAATCTCCCTGGAAAAGACCCTGATTTTGGGAAAGAGTGAAGGCAAGAGGAGAAGGGGACGACAGAGGACGAGATGGTTGGACAGTGTCATCGAAGCTACCAACATGAATTTGACCCAACTCCGGGAGGCAGTGGAGGACAGGAGGGCCTGGCATGCTCTGGTCCATGGGGTCACGAAGAGTCGGACACGACTTAACGACTAAACAACAACAACAACAATGATTTTGGAATGTTTTTTGGTTCCATTGTTCAGGATTGGGGGTGGAGTATCCCTTCCTGATGCATTTTTTGTCTTTTCTAAAAAGCAGAACCCATAATTTATCTCTTTGCTTTTATTAAACAACTTCTAACTGCAAATACTGGTATCTTAGATCCTTATAATAACAATTGTGTGCCCTCAAGTAAATTCTGACTTATGGCGACCCTTTTCAGGGTTTTCTAGGTAGAGAATACTCAGAAGTGGTTTACCATTCCCTTCTTCTGGGGGTGCTCTGGGACTACTGTGCAGTTTGCCCAAGGCCACACAGGCTGGCTCTTCTGGAGTGCACAGTGTGGAATTTAACTCCCAACTTCTGGATTCACAAACAGATCCCTAATCCACTGAGCTATCTGGCGAGCTTAGATCCTTACACAAAACATGAGAAGCAGGTTTTTCTACACATTCAAATAATAACATGCTGGTTGTTGAATGAAGCTAAGTCCTCATTAATGTGTGTTTGGAAAGTTTGAAATGTACCTACTTGCATTATATACGGAATCCTGTGTACAAGCATCTCAAACTCATGGGGTGGCAGAGTCTGTTCCAAAACTTGCATTATCTGGCTTGGATGTGTACACACCGAAATGGCATTGATGAGATGTTCGATGCTCTTCTTGGGCTCCCCTGTAATTAATTAATTTTCCTGAAATACAGCCTGTGTGATCCTTAGAACTACTATGAGCACTTACACACCATGAACCATCAGCCTATGTCAGTATCTGTATTGCCACATCAATCTCAGATGCTTCCTGCTTTCTTCATCCACCTCACCTACTGTGGAACAAAAATCATCGATTTCCTTATTATAGCTGGTGAGAGAAAAGAGCGGGGAAGTTGCCCTTTTTTGTTTGTTTGTTTTGCTTTTGCTACTTTGGGATTGTAAAACAAGGCAACCTTCTTGAACGTGGTGCCCTTCAAATGCCCTATGCTGGTTGGGGGAGTTCTGGGAGCCATAATCCAATACATTTGCAGGGCAGAGTTTGGGAAAAAAATGGATCAGGCACAGACTGTAGCCAAGGGCCTGGAACACACACTTTGTACGGATCCAGTACAGTAACACCACTGACTCCTGAGACGGTCAGCTCAGGATCAGCATCCAAAATAATAGCAGTTAAATAAAGGTTTTAGGTGTGTAAATACCCTATTATCTTAGTATTCTTTACAATTAATCTGGAATGCCAGTGAGCATCCTTTCTGCTGCATTACTGCAACAGGAGGACTGAGGCTAGAGAATATTTGGGCGAGGTGACAGCCTTCCTGTCTTGAGTTATGATATTGTAGATTTAAAAAGCAACAACAATGGTTTAAATTTATTCGATCCAAAGCATAGATTGGACACATCTTGCTGATTCTTTTACAGCAGAAAAGCATGTATGATAAAGAAGGAAACAGATGACCTTTAGGGGGAACCCTAAAGCAAATAATTTTAAGCAGAATGGCCTCTGCAGATGGAGAGTCTTCACAAAAAAACTGAAAAGGACAGAACAGTTCATCAGGTGAGCACAGGAATGCTAGAGAGGGACCCTAACGCTGAAGATAGGGCTCCTTTCGGTTTCCTCCCTGTGAAAAGTGGTAGTGTGTCTTGTTCGATGACATAAGGACAGGGATGATTTGTTACAGCTTCTACCGGAAAGGCTGGTGTTATTTCCACCCACATCATTGTACAGGATCCGAGGCTGATGATGGCGTCTATTAAATTAGGGGCATGCCTTGTGCTAATTTCACCCTTAGAAATTCTCTTATGTTTTTGCTTGTTTGTTTGTGTTTGGTAGAGCCCTAAATCTTTAGGTCTCCGTAAGGACTGGAGGTAGTAAAAAAGACACCAGTGATGCAGCTTTAATTACCAGATGCCAAAAGTATGAGAATATCATTTTACATTCTGTTCCAAGATTATCTGTATCAATGCACGCTTGCTACGTGCTGTCATATCATAATCAACTCACAGCAACCCTAATAGGACTTTCAAGGTATGTGAGATACCTAACGGGAGGTTTTACCAGTGCACCCCTCGCCCAGGGGGAGTTGAACCCTGGTCTTCTGAGTCCGACTCTGTCATTCTGCCCACTACACCACCGTGCTTGTCATGTATGTTTTTTTTTAAATAAAATTAATATTTTTTAAATACTGCCTAGCAACTTCCTATGTTCATTCTGAGGCTTTAACTGTTTCTTTTTACGGTACTGTCCAACCTTGAAAGAGAGGCTACAAACAAGTAAAATTATACCACTTTTTCTCAAAGGGGTAGCTGTGATTCAGTGTGGATAAGAAAAACAAAAATGAAAGCAAATATACCGTTGCACCTTGAAGACTTAACAGATTTATTTCCATGTGAGCTTTCCTTGATCACTACCTGCTTTCTCGTTAGGCTACAGGTTTCTATATCGGAGTACATGGGAGTGGAGTGCAGACTGAATGACAAAAGAACGAGAGGATGTCAGTGACATTGGGGATGAACTTTCAAAATCTCAGTTACATTTTTAACACTGGTAAGGTAAAGGTAAAGGTTCCCCTTGACATTTAGTCCAGTCGTGTCCGACTCTAGGGCGTGGTGCTCATCCCCGTTTCCAAGCCATGGAGCCAGCGTTTGTCCGAAGACAGTTTCCGTGGTCACGTGGCCAGTGCGACTAGACACGGAACGCCGTTACCTTCCCACCAAGGTGGTACCTATTTATCGACTCGCATTTTTACATGCTTTCGAACTGCTAGGTTGGCAGGAGCTGGGACAAGCGATGGGAGCTCACTCCGTCGCGTGGATTCGATCTTGCGACGGCTGGTCTTCTGACCTTGCAGCACAGAGGCTTCTGCGGTTTAACCCGCAGCGCCACCACGTCCCTTAACACTGGTACTGAACCTTTAAAGTATTGATGAACATAGGTAATAGGTGGAGCAATCAGCTTCTCTGAGTTGATAGTAGGGGAAGTTTGCTGCCTTTGAAGTCCTAATGGAGCTGTTTTCAGGAGGTTGTGTGGGTGTTATGTCAAGGAAAATAACTGTTTGGCTATAGCTGTGTACAACAGGTGCCCCCAACCTTGGGTCTCCTGATATTCTTGGACTACAGCTCCCAGAAGCCTTCACCACTAGCTGTGATGGTCAGGATTTATGGGAGTGTCCAGGTGTTCTTGGACACCTTGTGAGACCCAGGTGTCCAAGAACACCTGGGTCTCACAAGGTTGGGAGCCACTGGTGTACAAGTTTGCCAGTTTGGTGTAGTGGATAGAGTGAAGCATGAGAACTCGGGAGACTTGTGTTCACATCCTACCTTGACTATGTAAACTCACTGGAAGGTGTCAATGCTAAAGCCACACTGTCTCACATACCTTAACACTCTGTTAGGGTTGCCATCGGTTTGATGTGACGTGACAGCACGTAACAGATACACAAGACTGCTTTTTGTGAGTGGCTTTCTGTGGAAACAGAGAGCTGAGTGGAATGTTTTTGCTTCTTTGCTTCTAAAGACCAAATGCTCAACAATGCTGCTATATAACAAACAAAAAATTGAAATAAAAAATTGTGGCACTTTAAAGAAAAAGACGACTACCACGCAGATATGAATATGTTTCCATTGTCAAAATCATTATTTAGCTTATTCCCCATTAAGATCGTAGTAACGGATGATTTTCAATAAATGTACTGTGTGTGTAAATACATGCAGGTTTCACCAAAACAAACAGACACCCTTCTTCTATCCTTACCTTTTGACAGCCAAAGCTCCCCCACTTGGATCTCTTGCAGAAAGAAGTCCTGAAGGTTTGCAGTATCTTTCAGCTCAGATAACTAGGGGTGTTGCAAACATAGTTTGGAAGGAGCAACATTGACTGATCAGTTTGAGTGTTGATGAAAATAAAGCTGTTAACAGACAACTTTTAAAAATATCTTTCTGGGATTACGTTCCTAGAGCCGGGAATTAATCCTGCTGTGGCTCCTATGCCTCTGCTTTGTAAATAAATCCAGCCCTTTTGCAGAGCTTAATTCAATACATCACCAGAGTTTTGGTTTCTGGGCATGCTCAGTGGGCACCGGGGAATAAAGGACATGCATCGTGGCAATGTGTAATCTATCCATTTTACTAGACCCCTATTTCAACATTCAGCAAAATCATTGGCATTCATTGAAACTGGAGTGCTCGTAGAACCAACGACCACAATACAAGGGCCAGCACTTGAATAAATAGATAAAATAAGTAGTAGCAATGTAAATTTCCAGCAGAGCTAAATGCACTTCACACGCCTGCTGTACCAGACAGGATTAGAGAGGCAGAGCTGACCATTTGTTCAGTATGATGAGTTAAGTAGGACATTCACCTTAAAATAAAGGATAAGGTCTAGTCTGCATATTCATTAGTTGCTTATGTGGATGTCATTCTCAAGGAAAACTGCAGTTAAGTCACAGTGCAATTCCCACCGACAAGCATGAACAAATTATGCAGCCATAGCACAGGACCCGATGTCTCGTTTTTCCTATGCCAGATACACAAACTAGGCAACCACAGGCATCCCATAGTGTCAGTACTCCCTATGTCTGCTTATGTAGACTCTATCATCAACACCTCCTCCCAAGTTACATATAAAATACGACTGATTTCCTGAGGAAACTACATTCCATCGATAGCTCCCAAGAAAACACTGTTCTAGCCACCATCGACGTTAAGGCCCTTAACACCAAACCATTTCCAGTTGGGACTACAGCACATCTAGCCATCCAGTTCTGCCATATTGCACTCAGTTCAGTTATTTCTGCATTCAAGGGAATGGTCTCTTCAGATCAACAGTGGACCTTGCATAGGCACTTGCACAACTCCACAGTATGTGGACATGTGTTGTCAAGTCACTTCCAAGGTGTGGTGACCCTATGAATTAGTGCCCTCCAAAAGGTCACGTCATTAACAGTGGTTCTCAGTGCTTCCAGACTCGAGGCTTCCTTTTATTGACTCAATCCACCCCTTATTTGGTCTTCCTCTTCCATTGCCTTCAACTTTTCCTAGCCTTATTGTCTTTTCCAGTGTCCCTCGTCTCCTATGATGGGCTCAAAGTCGAAGAGCCTCAGTATGCCGACATTTTAATATCTAACCTAAGATGATACTTCTTGTACTCTTTTCCCCAGTGACTCTGCCTTCCCGGAGATTCAGAAAAAAAAACATCTTTATCATCTGGACTCATGGGCAGGAGTCACTAGCAAGATTCCATTCAGACTTTTACTACACCATCATTCTGGAACTAGACCAGTCCACACAACAGGTTAATTCTTTCCATACTGTTGAGCACTTAGCAACAATTAAACTCACTGGATGATCTTAGGTATGTCCCTTATCTGCTTCACGCAGCTGTGAGGACAAACTTCAAGGATAAAGAGAGCCATGTATAGTGCATTGGCTTGGAAGAAAGTCAGGCTATAAAAATAAAATAATAGCAATGCATGTAATTTTTTTTACCTCTGACTCACGTTCTTTTGCTTTTTCATGCTCTTTTCTTCTTTCTGTAAGAATAACGTGGAATATTTAATGTCTAAATTGAACAGCCCAGAGCTGTGAAAGTTTAACAAGTTGGCTAACACAATTTTTCCTTTCTCTACCACCGGCTCCCTCTAACATAAATGCAAATGAACTTGATACAGGAGACCCAGAACTGGTTATCCTGACATTCCGGCCCCCCATTTTTCCTCTACTGCAGCTTTCTAATTGTCTCCACCAGGAGCAGCTTTTCGTTCCTATGCAGGTTTGGAATTGATGTTGTTGAGTATATTGGTGTAAACGGAGTACTCCATCCAATATGAATGGAACTTTCTCCCAACATTAACCACCACAGGTCCTTTTGTAGCAGGCGTGAGAGGACTAGATCCTTAGAAGTTGCTTTAAAATGAAAACAGAATTGTTGGGGTGATGAAACATCTTCCACAATTTAAGTAATTTTGAATTCAGTAAGTGGTTATCTTCTAATTAACTGGAAGGAAGGAGACCCGACAAAATAAAATTGTACTGAACTGTTCCTGTTCATAAGTACAGGATGAAGTCTGCAACGTAAGAGCATGCTGAGGAAGAAATGGCAACAGGATTTAATGCTTAAAAAAAAAAGGTAAAGGTAACACACTCCTGTGTGTGTGTTTAGTGCAAAAATTAAAGTGAAATATGTCAGTTTAGGGGTTAGCTGTGACAGTCTGAAATCCTTTGGAATGAAGTAAGTTTCTGGATCTACCAGTAATCTATCATTTTTGGTAGATATAACCAAACAGGTCCCAAACAAAATGAACTAACCCAATCATGTGGCATCCTTTAAGACAGACGAATTAGAAGGGCTTCCAGCCAAGACATTGCCCAAATTCTGTTGGTATTTGTGTAAGGTCTGCGTGACGTGCTGCCACTAACTGAGGCTAACGGATGAGGCACCGGGGCACATTTCAGTTGTGCTCCTGGTCACATGCCCAACTACACAACGGATATACCCCCGGGGCGCCTCGTCAGTCAGCGGCAATTAGCTACAGGAGATTGTGCAAACCTCACCTAGAAGGACTCTCGCTCTCTTTTTTTGGTTATAATTTGTTGTGCCAAGAGTTATAAATGCTAAAATAGATCAATACGACTGCCTATTCTTGATAGGGCACTCTCCCTGAAAGTCTCTTTTGTCAAGATTTGAGGGATGCCTTTTAAAAATGTTGCTCCTGCAAGTTGGTTGAGTGGTCCTGCTCTTATGTTTCCATCTCTTCTCCTCCCGGATCTCCAGAAGGGACATGTTCAATTTCCGAGTACTTCAACCTCAGAGACATCTATTTGGAAGTAAAACCCTCTGAGCAACATGGGGTTGTTTTTCTATTTACATACAAGTTGATCAGAGCCTCTGTGGTCTCTAGTGGATGATGTACGTCAGCCTAGGACTCAGGAGACCCAGGTTCAAAATCTCACTAAGCCATGAACACGGTGTGTATGTTGGAGGCGTGGTAGCCAACCACTCCTTGCAACGACATCTCACATGTATTGAAAACCCTATTCACAGGACCATCCATGAGAAGGAACTTATCAGAACAGAACAATAACCCAAGTAGGCAGCAGGGGTATCAAGGGCTCCGTCTCCCTTTCCAACCAAGCAGGGAGAGGTTTTAAAAAATAAAGGCCAAAAAAAAAAACATGGCAGCCTGTTAAGAAGGAGTGGCCGATTTATTTCAAGGTGGACTTCCGTGGATCAAATCCTGAACTCTGAAATGCGCCTGAAGAGGGCTTCTATCCGCAACAGTGTGAAATGCGGCCCTGTCGACAACGTGACGCCCTAGTTTCTTTGTTTGGGGGGGGCCCATGGATAAAAACAGAAATATTTGCCTCACAGTCCCATGCTTATGTCTGAGGACGTAGGCTGGCCCACGAAAGCTCCCCTGAAAACATAGCGGCCGGTCTTTAAGGTGCCACAACGTTTCTTCGTTGTTGTGGTTTGAATCTATCTTTTGACGTTTTTGCCTATTCGCCACAAAAAGACCCCACTGAAACAAAATATCAGTCTTTAAAGCCCCTCAGTGTTTTGGCGTCCCTCACCCCCGCCTTAATTTTCACCAAAGTCCCCCCGAGACGCCCCTGGGCTGAAGGGACACCCACGACCACAGCGGGTGGCCTCCCCCCCCCCCCCGAAGAAACCCTCGTGGCCGGCCTGGGGAGTCGAGAGGCAAAGCCCCTGCCACTCACTTTCCCGCAGCCTGCGTTTAAAAGTCGGGACGCCCCGCTGCTTCCGGTCGAAATAGAGGCAGTAGGCGAGCAAGGCCAGGCCACAAGTGCCGGCCGCCAGCCACAGCCACTGTCGCCCGGCAGGCCACCAGCCCCACGCCATGGCGGATGCCCTTCCTTCCTTCCTTCCCGCCCACGCATGGCAACCAGAGATGGCCGGCAACCCTTCCAGGAAGGAAGCCCAGGCAGGCAGGGGGGGGGGGGGCAGGTCAGCAAGGAGGGCGCGAGCGCCTCTTCTCATGTTATCTGAACTCCCATGTTTTGTGGCAGACCAAGGGGAATGTCATGAGAGGGACCCGGAGGATGACAGCGGGCAGCATCCACACTCCATTCGGGGTGCTTTCGTTTTTGGAGGTGGGCGGGCTGGCCAGCCCACGTTCCACAAGCTGTTTCCTCACCAAAAAAAGGAAGAGGGGTTGAAAGGCGTCAAGGAGGAAGATCACAGAGTGACAGAAGAATGGGGTTGGAAGGGGCCTCCAAGGGCCATTGAGGTTCAATGCAGGAACCCGAATCAAAGCAGATCTGACAAGAGGGTGGTTCCATTTTCTCTGGAAGGCCTCCAGCGTTGGAGCGCTCCCCACCTCCCAAAGTCATGGGCTCCATTGTCGTACTGCTCTAACTGTGAAGAAGTTTCCCCTGATCTTCAGCCTAAATCTGGCTTCCTGCAACTTGAGCCCATTAATGTGTGTCCTGCACTCCGGGGTGAGCGAGAACAGATCTTTTCTCTCCTATGTAAGACAGCTTTTCAAGTATTTGAAAAGTGCTATCCTATCTCCCCTCAGTCTTCTTTTCTCAAGGCTAAACATGCCCCATTCTTCCAGTCTATCCTCACAGGGATTGGTTTCCAGCCCCCTGATCATCCTTGTTGACCTTCTCTGAACTTGTTCAAATTTGTCAGCATCCTTCTTAAACTACAGTGTCTAGAACTGTACACAATACTCAAGAAGAGGCCCAGCCAGTGCTGAAAAGAGGGGAACTTAGTACTTTACGAGATTTGAAGACTATACTTCTGTTAATGCAGCATAAAATCGCATTTGCCTTTTTTGCAGCTACATCACACTGTTGGCTCGCATTCAGCTTTTGATTCACAACAATTCCAAGACCCTTCTCGCTCGTAGTATTACTACTCCAAGTAATAATAATAAAAATAAGAGCAGACAGGCACTGGAGACGGGAGTTAAGGAACAAAACTAGTTCCTGCCAGCTGTCCCTACAAAAAACAGGCAATGGAGCCTCCATGGCTAGAGGTAATATTCAAGGAACATTTTTCGGCTGGTTGAGATTAGAAAAGGGGTGCCTTTTCAATCTCTGTAAAACACTTGAAAAATATTAGCCTGTTACCACAAAACATAACAATTGGGTAGACAAACCTCTATGTAGGTAATGAGACAGAGAGCCCTTGTTCAAGCCAAAGGGGATAAAGTTGAACCTCTTATGTTCTCGTCATTTCTTTTGCAATCTGTCTTTGATCTTCCAATGCATTTGATCTTTTGCAGAAATGTCCCACGGCATTTCATACAGGACAATGCACCAGCCTTTATGCCAAGTAATACATGGACACAAATCTGATTTTAGAAATAGTAGTACTCAACCCTTTGGGTGTGTGAGGAACACTTTAGTCCGGGGAGACACCGCTTCTTGATGTCAAGATGGCGATCCGTGAACGAAAAACCCATCAAAGAGAGATCTCTGGAGGGAAACGGCTAAACAAGACTACCTCTAGACTAGGGCTCTTGCATTTGGTTTTCACAGTTCCAGCTTCTACATTACTGTATAAACGTGTGTCTACTGCGGTGTATCAGAAGCAGCGATTCTCTAGTTTGAGAAAGCTTATGTGAAATAAATTTGTTAGTCTTTCAGGTGCCACAAAACTACTTTTTGTTTTTGCTACAACAACGTAGCACAACTATTTGGAAAACTGATCCAGTTGACACAAGAGGGAGAGAGGATTTTCATAAATTCCTCCTTTCTCTCAAGCCTTGGCATGAGAGGGTTTCCCTAATCCTCAGTATTAGTTGGGGGGCACAGAGGAATAACTCGAATCATCTTCCTCATTTAGTAGGGTCTGCTTGCACAAACACTAGTCCATAAATGGAAAAGCACAACTGATTCAAAATAATAATGGGAAAATTAAGCATGATACATGTGACCCACATTTTTACTGTAATGATAATTTCTTTTATTATTAAATATATAACTGAGTTAGCTCTGAAGCATCTTTACATCACAATATGAAGCCATATCTTTCTTCTGTTCGGACATGATGGCAGGTTTACAAAATCACTTAAAAATAAAATAAAGCCTATGTTTAAAAACATAACCTTTATTAATGCTCTCCACTGAGCTTCATTTACATCATACATTGAAATAGCTCTGCTTAAGAAAAAGACAGAAAAAGTGCATTTTTACAAGAGTACTTTTTCCTTTAGTCTCTATGAATATGGAAGGAACTGGAATCACAAGCTGACAGTGGTAAAAATGAAACTGTAAAGAGGCCGTCTTTTGTTTCATGACTCCCTTCCCAAGTCTTGCAGTTGAGACTTTCAGATTGTGAACTTTATCTAGATTTTCAGGATATTAATAATCTGTTTTATAACTCTACACCATATTAACAAGGAAAAAGGCAGAAAACCCCTTTTCAATGTACAAAGGTGAATTTTTTTAAAAAAATTGATAAAAAAATCACTTTATACACAATGCGTATGCAAACCGCCTTAAATACATGGTTTTGGGAAAGTTATTTACAAGCTCAAGACTGTGGGACAATCCACAGCCAAAGCAGTAAGTTTAACCCTTGGATGATACAGATCAACTTTGGCAGATACAAGACTAACTTCAGTAAAACTGCAAATTTTTAGACGTGTGACAAGCATTGTAATGGCAACCCAAGAAAAACGGTTTCCTTAAAAGCCAACAGAAGTACTAGGACTGCCAAAGTTCTCAAGACAGGATAAAGTTTAATCCAGATGCCAGATTAGTTTTACACTGAAGGTTGAACAGACTAAACCACTCCCATATGCAGGTATGGCTGAAGCCTCCTATATATGGCAGGGTTTCGTTGTTTTGTTTTTTTTTTTTCAAGTGACAGGTATATTTTACCAAAAGAGTGAACCTAACGGATTTTTTTCTTCCCAATTTTATTTTATTTTTTAAAAAACACATAAAAATACAACATCCAATGTCTGAATAAATATATTTAACAAGTTGCAAGATACCTTATTTTACACAAAAAAAATCTGCTTTAGAAATCTTGTTAAATAACTTCATTGTTATATATTTTATTTTTTTGCCTTTTTGTAACAAAATAAAAACTCTGAAATTACATAGAAAAGAAGACAAAATACTTTTGTCAAGGGATAAGATAGTCCACTGAAAACCTATTCACAATTCCACTGTAAACATTAAACATTAAAATATTTGCATAATCATGTGCTCAAAAATCCTATAAAAAAGTGGAAGACTCATTACAATGGTAGTTTCCAGTCAACTACACTTCCTTTCACAATATATTTTGTCCAATTTACACCTTTAAAATTGGGCACGTTGCTGAATACACACTTTGGCAGGTCTGTATTGCAAGTGCTTCTTCAAAATAATAATAATAAAAATAAAACAATGGGACTCTTACTCAGGATTAAGATACAGCTTGGTGAAAAAAAGTGCAGCAATAGCATTTTGATGAACCTGTTCAGATGCCGGGTTGGTGTGCTTGCTCCCCGCTTTTCCTTCTTTCTTTTTTAAAAAAAAGCAAATTTCCTTATAGCACCCAAAAGCTTAATTAGACATTTGTGTCTCCAGATTTCATTAAGTGCCCTTTTTCTGTTTTAAAGGAAAAAAAACCCTGAAAAGCACAAAGACAGAGATGTGTCTAAGTGCACACAATACACCTTGCCAATTAATTTAATTAATCTCCACGACGGAAGTTTTTGTTTAAAAAAAAAAGAGAAAAATCCTGAATGACAAAATGGAGGAGAGGGGCGCAAGGAGGAGAAGAGACAGACACAGTCCAGCAGTGGAAGAGTATACAGAATATACTGGGCAATGTCAAACCAGCTGAGTGCTTTCTATGGTATGTCAGGATTTCTGTCCATGAGAGCAACTTGCTGCACAAGGCAGAGAAGACCAGTATCACCTGCATTCAACAGCGAGCACGTTCTGTGGAGGCGAGGATGACGTGGGACTCATTCCAGTGTCTGAAGAAGCAGAGGACATGGAAGCTCCTGTGTGGGACACTGCAAAATACAGGGAGAGAACATTCATTCATTCATTCATTCAAAATATTTTTATCCCACCTTTTCCTTAAAAAGGACCCAAGGCAGCTTACACCCTTAAAAAGGCAATTATTTAAAAGCTAAAAACAGTATTATATGAAAAACGGAAATAAAATCAATACTAAACACATTTAAAACAACGGAGCACAACAATCCATTTAAAAAACCCTCTCAGACCCCACTCACTAAGGAAAAGCCTGATGGAAGAGAAAGATCCGTCACCTGCCTGCGGAAGGACAGCAAAGAGGGAACCAGTCTGGCTTCCCATGGGAGGGAGTTCCAGAGTCTGGGAGCAGCCACAGAGAAGGCCTCTCTCTTGTGTCCCCACCAAGCACATCTGTTTGGGTAGTGGGACCGAGAGAAAGGTCTCCCCTGATGATCTTAATGCACGGGCAGGCTCACAGAGGGAGATGCAGTCTTTGGTAGCTTGGACCCAAACTGTTTAGGGCTTTACAGGTTAAGACCAGCACTATGACTTGTGCCCGGAAATGGATCAGCAGCCACAAAATACCCTCTTTTATCGGTATCGCTGACTACTGCCTTTTATAGGGGAATACATGAAACTTTTTCACAACAAGCTTTCCTGGCCTTTATGGTCTTTACAATAAGTGGAGTCACCAATACAGGGATGGACAATTCTTGGCTTCCATGGCCTTATTCCCCCCCCCCCCCCAAAAAAAACCTCCCTCTCCTGATCCAATAGGTGCTGCACAAGCCCCCAAATGTGAAAGATTTAGAGCGGCCCCTTCAAATTTCTGAAACACTATTTCTGGGTGAGTTGGGGGATGGAATTGCGGGGCCCTGTTTCCCATTTAAACCGCTATTCCTGAAGGCTTCCAGAAATGGATGTTTCTCTTCCCCCTAAAATTTAACACAAAATAAAAATTGGGAAAAAAAAAATATATTGGAGGATGCACGAGCAAGATGAGGTGTGTGGGATCATGGGGTTGAAAAAGAGCCTCGGGAGTCACCACTTCACCAGTCCTTGCTTTAATGCCCAACTAGTGAGGCCCCCCCCCCCCCAGCCTGCAGCACAGCAGCAACAAATGCAGCAGCAGCTGCAAACAGCCTTGTGGTCACCCTTGAGAGCTGCAGAAGAAATATTCTACCAGTGCAGCACCAATTTTCCCTTTAAATATTTTCATGTGGACTAAACAGAACGATCCAGTACTGAAAGAGACAGCCCATGTTCACATCAAGGAAAAGGAACTACACCAGACTTCTGACAAGCCCACAGTCACAAACACTTAACAAGACCGGACTTGCCTTCTCGGTCCTTCTTTTTCAATCGTTTTCTTCTCCTGTCTATAGTGGCAACTTCTGACTTCAGAGACATGTAATATTTCCTGATTTCCTGCAGTTTTTCTTGAAGAAAGGAGATCCGCTCCGTGCTGCTCATGTTGTCTAATTCATCTTTTTAAAAAAACAAACAAATGATATTGTTATAAAAATAATTAAGGAAACTGAAAGACTTTTTATTCACTAGAAATTACAGGGACAAGTGCGATGTGATGTAGGAAGCAGAGGGCATAAAACAGCACAGCTTATTCCATCAGGTGATGTCATACTCAACACAGGTGACCAAATATGTAAAGATGTGCCTATTTAAAAGCGCTCTCTCTTGCTCTTCGTTGAAAGCTAATTTTTTTTTCATAGTAACTGAAACGTTTGCCACAATCTTCCTCTACCATTCCAGCACCATCTATCCATCTATGAATGCCTGCATGCATGAATAAATAAATGACATATTTATACCACCCCCACTGTGAAAATCCACTACTCTAGCCGATTGTACAAAGAGAAATCAACCCACACCACCCTCCAGAAACAAAGAAAGGAAAAGGAAACAAACAAACAAACAAACAAAAACTCCAACTAATGACTAAATGATAATGACTATTATCTAAGGTAAAAAACTAAGCCATGAGTCAAATCATTTAGCTAAGAGGAAGAATGTCCATAAATGCTTCTTTAAGTAGTTTTTTACTAGCTTCTTGGAAGTCTGGAGGGAGGGGGGGGCCTGCTGAATCTCCACTGGGAGACCGTTCCAGAGTGATGGGCCACCACCAAGAAGGCCCGATTTTTCACGGAAACCCTCTCTTCTGAGTCAGCAGCCAGTCTGTCCCGAGGAAAAGTTATCTTCTAGACCCCGTATCTGATAAATCTTGAGAACAAGCAGTTCTCCCCCCACCCACCCCCAAAATATTATTGTATGGAAGCATTTCACACAACCTAGCAACGTGGCTTAAATCTAGTGGCTTGGAAGCACAAACAGAGGTTTGTATGGGCAGCCGTCTTCCCAGTGTCTTTCTAGAAACAATGCCTCAGAAGGTCTGTCCTCCAAAGGGAATCTCAACATCCATGCAAAGACAACCTGCATGGTACGTTATATAAGTCAGCTGGTGAAACAGGTATAGTGCATCTCAGCCCATGCGATCTCTCAAGGATCTTAAACACACTATGATATTTTAAAAATCAACTAAAATCAGTAGGGATTTCTCCTAAAACAAAAGATTTGCGTGTTCTCCTTTGACTAGTAAATCTGCCATGGAAACCCTGCACGCGGCCGTGGACCTTGGGTGGTAGCAAAAGCATGTATTCAGTTTACCTTGAGCCCAATATAAAAGAACGCTGGAAGTGGTGGGGGTTCATGAATGAAGTTTGCCTACTGTTTCCTTCTGAGCTACTACACATTTGCATCTCCCAATAAACTAAAAACCTCTGGGTAAGCATTTACACTCACTGAAAGCTCAGTAAGTGGAAGACCTACCCGAAACTCCCTTCTGCAAAAGGAAAAGCGGCAACTGTCAGGATCCAACAGGACTGCCCACATGCTCTATTGCTCTGTGTCAAGAGACTGGGAAATGAGGGGATAATGGTTTCAGTTGCCTTTGAAACACAGACTTGTAAGCTTCTGCTAGAAGGGATAGCCTAGGCCCTAGACAGAGAGGGAGAAGCTGCGTGTTAACTGGAAGGTTTGGCTAGCTGGGACTCATTGGTGTGAGAAGGAATTTCTAAGATCATAAAACACTCCTGGCCAAACTCTCTCCTGGTACCAGGCTAATTAGTGAGATCTGGTTTGACTTGAGAAGAAGGGAGGGGAAAAGAGTGAAGTTACTTTAGCAAATTATTCCCTTTTGGAGTGAGTTTGGCTGGTGGAATACACTCAAAAGGTCTGGAAAGGTGGACGATAGGTATAAAAATAACATGGCAAATATGTTCAGTTTAACTTAGTTTCTCTGAGGAGAATGCTATGCTCACCTGCTGTTTCGCTGATTCATACTCTGCATATGCTCTGGAACTATGCTGAAGTTCTGTTTCAACGTTAAGTAGTCTAGAATAGTTAGCTTTCTTATTTTCTGTGGCAACTGTTCTAGAACTGCCTTAGCCTCAAACCTTTTGGGATGTTTATTTGCTTTCTGACTGCCTTTGAACATTTTGGAACTAATTTTTGAAATTGCTTGCGACTTTCTTTCTGACTTTTTGCAAAATCTTTAATAAAATATTAAAAAATCTGACCGCTGTTTGGTTAACTCTGAGAAGAAGAGGGCTTGCTGGTACTAAAGAATTGGTACCTCATACCCCTAACTGGATCATGTACATTCTCGAAATATTTTGGTATTCCTATCTGGCAGTGTTGGAATGCAAGTTAAAGCATGCAACCTTGTGAATTTTGGAAATTCCCTGGAGCACTGAGGAGTTGTGGTGACACAAGAGCATTGGGAGTGGACCCGACTGGAAGATTTTCCCAGCCATCAGCACGTTGATACACCCGACCCGACCCCCAGAGCTTATCCACACTAGGAAAGTCTGGGTAGTGTGTGTGAGTGGTTTGTGAGGTCCTCTCTGTCTCGGCCACAATCTTGACACTTCAGTTCCTTTCCACATG
Source organism: Intellagama lesueurii (assembly GCA_037013535.1). Taxonomy (NCBI): domain Eukaryota; kingdom Metazoa; phylum Chordata; class Lepidosauria; order Squamata; family Agamidae; genus Intellagama; species Intellagama lesueurii. The sequence goes on along the minus strand of JBAJHW010000001.1, from coordinate 8,128,243 downwards.
TATCTATACGAAGCACTTACTGAGCTGGACATTCCACTTATACACTCTTGGGGAAACATTCTGATGATTCTTCTCTCTTTGCTTGTCTTTATCCCCATCTTTGATATTTGGAGATGCCACTCTTGCAGGCGATCTAGTAAGCTTCTGTGGCTTGGACACACCCATGTGTTTGACTGGAGTACATTTGCTGGAACTGTCTAGGGCAGGAAGATCCTCGCTATCACTACTTTGACCTGCAACAAGATGATGTTTTGGGTTAGCCTGTGCACACAACCAGCATATTAAACGGTAAGAAATATCGAGGAGATCAGAGCATCCATACCACATATATATATATTAGATGACCTTTATACAGCCATGTTTAACTGTGCTTCACTTACATGATTTCAAAAGCTTACAGCAGGACTGCAAGGCAAGTCAATATTGTCCCCATACTGTGCAAGTGACTGTAAGAACTAAGAGAAGCTAAAAGAATAGTGGGTTCCTCGTATGCTCTTTTTTTTAACCTACATAAATTTTAGCAACCAAAAGCACATGAATTGCAGACTTAGCAGTTCAAGCTCTTCAGCCACCCTAACTTTAACATACACTGGCATGAATAAAAGTGGATCTTTTGGCTTACAAGCAGAGTTTAGGATATTACACTTGAACAGTTACTTATAGGGTATCAAAGCAGAGCAGAAATAAACGTTTAATACATGTGAAGTCCATGGAATGCTCCTGATGGTTATACTGCACCCATCTTAAGTATTATTAGGCATCCTTCAGTCTCGAAAGACGATGGTAACGTGCTCTGTATGGAGGACTTGGAACAGCGTCTCGTGTGGCCGAGAAGGCCAATTCGAGAGTGACAACCCCTTCCACACTGAAGACAAATACAATCTGTCCCCTGTCCAGCTCCCTGATTTTGCTGCTTTCGGGACTGCCTCTTCGCCTCGGCCTGCTGGACAAGGGTCTCTTCAAAATGGGAGAGGCCGTGATGCACCGCCTGCCTCCAGGCTGAACGCTCAGAGGTCAAGGTTTCCCATCTGTTGAGGTCCATTCCTAAGGCCTTCAGATCCCGCTTGCAGATGTCCTTGTATCGCAGCTGTGGTCTCCCTCTGGGGCGCTTTCCCTGCACTAATTCTCCATACAGGAGATCTTTTGGAATCCGACCATCAGCCATTCTCACAACATGCCCGAGCCAACATAGACGTCGCTGTTTCAGGAATCTATACATGCTAAAAGTACATCTTAAATACACTGCAGGAAACAAGTGAACTTCACTGTGACCTTTTCATTGCACACACACACACACACCCTCTGTTAATGGTTCATCCATTTCACTCACCCAGTAGGACTGGGGCTTCTTGGATGAATCCATGCAGTCCCTCCATGTATCACCAGTGGAAGCCTCACAGGATACTAAGCGGTGTGTGTGGACCGCATACGGGAACCACTGGTCTAAATATGAGCCATTCGTACATCCCTCAACTAAAAGGTGCAACACAAATTCCAGGATTTCATGAGCAGCAGCTGGTTTGTTCAGCCTTGCTTTCCCTTGGATACAGGAACACCATCCTCTGCACATGCAAACAGTCTATAATTGATAGCCACTTCTGGGGAAAGAGAGGCTAAGAACCTATCTAGGCTTGCAAAATTCAATTTGTATCTGCAGGGACAAGGTACAACGATACTGCTGTGAAGAAGACACGTTCATTTAACTGTTAAATCTCATGTCATGAAAAAAAAACGGTCCTCTGCTCCCTGTTTAAAAAATCTGAAACACATAGCAGCACAACTGTGGGCTTACCTATGTTCTCTACTTTGGCTCTACAAGGGGGTAAGCAAACATGCGAAGTATCTGTTAATACAGAATGAATTATTACAAGAACGTACGTCTCTTTCTGAAAAAAGCACACATACCTGTTCCATTTTTTTCATTTTTGGCTACAGTGCTTGCTCGTTTTGGGGTACGCTTTTGCTTCTTTGCTACTGAGTTGCTGCTATTGTCACCGGGCCTCTTTTGACCTGACAGTAAAAAAGAACAATGGCTAGTTATTTAATAGTCTTTAATGATATGCTACTGTAAATTGTCACACTACTCCACAAGTACCAGGATAGGAAAGAAACACAAAGGTCCAAAAATGGAAATCAAAACATAGTGGCTGAAATCCTGTTGCTCAGCGTAGTAAGTGTACTAGAGGAAGGCCCACTGAATCAGTGGGAATCTGGTAAGTCAAGTCCTCCTAAGTTCCATGGATTCAAATGGCCTTTTGCAACTCAATCACCTGAACGTAAGTGTGACTCGCTACACTAAGCAACAGGATTTCAGCCCCAATGGGTGGCAAGCAGACACTAAAGTCAAAGTTACTGCAGAGGGAAAACTTAACGTAGATCTGCCCAAGCAAAAGACCACAGTGTTCTACCGCAGAGGAAGCAAGAAGAGAGATGTAATATAATAAACCTTGTGGAGTCACCACCCCCTAGTCATCAGATATGCAACAGGAGAAGCATGCAGGGCACACAGAAGCAAGTGAAAAAGACTTTCCATCACATGATGGTAATGAGAATTATATATTGAAAGCAGAGAAATCCAAATACAAACTAATGGAGAGGAGAGGGGAAAATTCTGCAGCTAAGTATCCAACATTCTAGTTTCTTTTTCACGGTCTCCACGCATGGCTTTCTTGCCTGAAGGGATGAGAGCGCCTCACATACTAAGAGTCACTACCTTCTAGGACCCTCTTGCTTAGGAATGATCAATTTTGAGATTTCTTTTGGGGCTGCCCAAATATTTGTTATTTTGATGCCTAAAACGTTGGGCAAATGTGAGTGGCCAACAGCCTCTTTTAACCATCATAGTGGCTGTGAATCTGCAAACAGCAGCTCGCTTGCGGAACGCTCTCCTCTCCTCACTGTCTTTCACCCCCGCAGCTACAGGGTTCTCATTCATGTCAGCAAGCAGACAGATGTACACACAGAGCCTTTCGGTATTATCACCTGTATGACTACAAACTGCAATTCTCCCCGGCACAAATTCTTAGGCAGTTCAATTGGCACAATCAACCCACAAATGTTCAGGGCAAAAATACAAGGCAAGTAGGAGTAGTGACAACAGTAATAGTAGTTATACTAACAACCATCACAGTAACAACACAAATAAATCTCAGGAAGGGAAAATCGTTGAGGTTGCGTGGGCGAAGGGTGTGCAGAAGGGGCAGGGCCTCTAATGCTGTAGAACAGTTGGAAAATAAAGGACAAAACAGACAGTGGTTGAAAGGGAATGGAACGGCTAGAGCACACCATGCTACAAGATTTTTCTGCAGGTTCTGTGTGTCCTTTATGCTGTGCAGCTGCATCCCTCAGTTGGTTTGCTCCCTCTAGCAAAGCACGAGAGAGCAGGCTGCAACTGGAGGCAGACAAGGAGAGATGGCCGTTGTCATTCTGAGGAAATGTGCGTTCGTACAGCTCTTGATCAGTACTTACATAATGTGTTAATTCAAGGACAGACAGCGTAGCACTGAGACCTGCATCCATTTAGTTTTTCATATATATAACAGACATCCACAATTCAGTGCACCTCTATTATGCAGTTTAGTTTTTTAGATATATATAATAGAGATCCACAATCTTGGTCAGTATTTACTTCTCTTCAAAGGGAAAAAGGAGTGGGGAAGAGCATACAGTTGACCTTGTTCTGGGCCTCCAAAATCTGGAATAAAGTCATAATCCATCACTCACTCCTCATCCTAATTCAGGATTTGGTATCTGCACAAAGAGGCTTGCTTTACTGTGCCGCACTTTCAAGTGCTCCCCCATCCCTACACTGAATTTTAGCTTGGACCTGGGGAATCCCTGCCAGCTGTGCTGAGCTTCAAACGTGCTTCAAGAGACTCTGAAGGACAAGCTGAGCTCATCATGATTTCCTGTGACTGGAGAACATTTGCCATGGCTATTGGAACTGCGGAATCTTGGCAGCAGACGCCACATTGCTGCTGATTTCTAAGCTGCAACTAATGCCAATATTGTTCTGATGGGATAAGCATCCACAAAACATGAGAGTTTCTGAGGCAGCCCTTGGAAAGCCACACTTAAATGGGGATTAACTTTGCTCCTCAGCCTGCAGTTGTTTTCCCCATCACATTTACTTCGAGTCCTTTTTTTTTTAACAAACGATCCAAATGAGCTTTTTTTTTTAAAAAATAAAATTTGGAAGGCAATACTTACCCTTCTCTCCCATCTCCCTTTCTGGGACGGCCACGCTACCGTTGCTTGAAGTGGTGCAAGCGTCAAACCCGTTGGCCGACTCGCTCTCACAGAGGCCCTCCTGAGACTCCTCAGCCACACTGTCCACCTCAATGGTGATGTCACTTTCGCTTTTTACGCTGTGGGACTCGTCCTGGCTGAGCGCGAGAGGCGAGGCCGCAGAGAAGCCTGGCTGCATCACCGGAGGTAAGGCAGGGGGGTTCGGAGCGGGATGGCTGGCATCTTGTTTACCCATGAGAAAGCTTTCAGGCAGGCTCTTGTCCTTTTCATCAATGTCATCCAAGTCCACTTCGTGACAAAGGAGGTTTTCGGGCCCAATCTGAGGCATGGAGTCATCTTCATCTTTCAACAGGGCATTCTGATGGGCCTCAGAAGAACTATCAAAATGCTCACCTCCCTGAACCTGAAGGCGCTGATCCGATTCTGCCACCAAGGATGGCATTTCTTCATTCTCATTTCCGAGGGACTCCTCAGCCCTGACGTCCTTACATTCTTCTGTTCCAGAACATTCATTCGTTCTTCTGTCATTCACAATATTTGGCACATCTATCTCGTTCTCCGGCCGCACCCGTTTGTCGGGGGATGGTTGTTCTATCATCTTCCTTTTCAAAAGTTTCCTATCTTTTGCAAAAGGATCTGTTTCATTTTCAAAACTGGTGCTTAAACATTTGCTGTCCAAAGTGGACGTATCTAACCTTTCAGATTCTCCAAGATGTTCGTTTGCCTCTTCCTGGGTTAGTGCTGCGATTTTTACATTCTCTAGGGAGGAATCTCTTGTTCTGTTCCTCCTCCCTTTTCCTTTAGGTGATTTTTCTATCTCTCTCTTGAGGTCTTCTCCTTGATCATTCTTGTTGCCAAAAAGATGACCGGCTTCTTCGGCTTCTTCGGTGTCTAACTTCATTGCTTCTGAAGTAGTGACTTGATTCCTATCATTCTCTTTCAGCACCTGTGAGATCCTTGGGATCTCTATACCAGATTTCTCAGCTGTTCGTTTCTCATATTTTCCTTGTTCAGAATTGGCTGGAGAAAACTCTTCATTTAGATTTTTTTCAGAAGCTTCCTCGGCATCACTGTCAGATGAAACAGAGTCTACCAAAACATAAACAGCAAAGAATAATCAAGGAATAATGTCAGATAAAATCTAGAGAAACACCGTTCACATAAAACTACAGAAAGTATGGGCTAGGTTCCATTTCCATGCGTCTGTTCTTACAAAGGTGCATGAAATTATAAATCACAACTTTTCTCCCCCTCCTAATAGAAAATTAATGGAGAATGCTCCTCATTCCTTGGAAGAATATACTCGTGTGATTGGATGTGACCCGTTCTACTATGTTGTACTAGACTGAAATCAGGTATCAAAGGAAGCAATGGATTATTTATATCTACTTGGGAGGGAACTCTTAATTAACTATTGATAACTATAGTCTCTGGAGAACAATTTATATTTTGACTTTTAGTACCTTCAGATGGCAGGCAGAAACAAACCCAATGACTCTTTCCACGTTGTAGGTATTGTCCGTTCTCCTCTTCTACAACTCCTCTTTCTTTCCAGTTTTATAAAACACTCTCTTCTCTCCATTAAAAAAAACCCTCCTACTCACCATTAGACCCTCTGTCAGAATCCAACATTCCTGAGCTGCGTCTTGTTTGCCTACGAGGCGTTCCTAAATATTAAAAGGGGCATCAGTGGAAATATAGAATAATAAGGCATCGAAGAAAGCATTTTACAGCCATGATTTTTTTTTGCGTGCTCCCCCCTCCACATTCATGCATCTGTCTGTCTTGACTTCCAAGATACAAATCACCTCCCACCCTAACAGCTTGTGCCCATGAAAATGCCATATATCACAGCGGCAAGCCGGAAATACCTTCTGTCCCATTTGGCAAGAGTGCGCAATCCGGAAGACTGCTGCGCACACTTCGGACTCCCGGTTTACTTTCGCTATTGGGACTTTTGGATAGAGTGCAAGAAAGGTTGGATAGAAGAGTCGATTTCAGGGGAGGACGCCCACGTTTTGCTTTTTGTTTCTCCTCTTCCTTCTTTTCATCTTTCTCACAGTCTTCTTTACTCTGAACACAAACAGAAACTTCTTTAGAGAGGTGCAACCACCACCCCTTTTGGTTCCGACTCTGATTTGGCAATTCAGTAGTTAAAGGTTAAGGTAAAGGTTCTCCTTGACATTTAGTCCAGTCGTGTCCGACTCTAGGGGGCGGTGCTCATCCCCGTCTCCAAGCCGTAGAGCCAGCGTTTGTCCCAAGACAGTTTCTGTGGTCACGTGGCCAGCGCGACTAGACACGGAACGCTGTGACCTTCCCACCGAGGTGGTACCTATTTATCTACTCACATTTTTACATGCTTTCGAACTGCTAGGTTGGCAGGAGCTGGGACAAGCGACGGGAGCTCACTCCGTCACATGGATTCGATCTTACGACTGCTGGTCTTCTGACCTTGCTGCACAGAGGCATCTGCGGTTTAACCCGAAGCGCCACCACGTCCCTCTGTCAGTAGACAGGCCAAATACAGCTTGGACTGCTTTGGAAGGTGCCCCATTTGGCTTGGAAAGAAAGCTGAATCTCTTACCTTCCCACTCATTATCATAAGCAATTTTAAAATGGTGTATCTTGTTTGATTTCTAACAGAATCGTATGAAATCTGCAAGCCGAGTGCCCACCTTTTGAAGAGGCAGTGCCTGTACATTTTAAAACAAGACTAAGCATTTTTGTGCACAAATAGCTTTTAAATGTTAGTTGTTGTTGTTAAAAAGAGATTTGCTTTACTTTCTCTGAATCCCCCCCCCCCCCGGGGGGCGAGAGGAAGTCTGTAAGGAAGTTATAGGTGTGCATATCACAGAGATGTCCCCTAGGGAAGACCTCTGCAAGATTTCAGCAAGATTTTGTCTTGTTTGTTTAAAATGGATTTTAAGGAATAATGGGGGGCGGGGGGGGGGGAGAGGGAACTAAAGAAGAATTGACTTTCCTCTTGTGTTTCAGTGATCAATGTCTATTACTGCAGGGGTCCCCAACCACCGGTCTGTGGCCCGGTGCCGGTCCGTAGCCTTGGCAGGACCAGGCCGCGGAGACAGATCTCCCACCCCCCCCGCACGCATGCATGGGTGCCCTGCCCACCCGCGAGCGCGGGCCGCCCATCCACGCATGTGCCCCCCCGGCGAGTGTGCCCCACCCACCCACGAGCGTGGGGGTGCCCCGCCCCCATGCGCACAGACCCCGCCCCCCAACTGGTCCGCGGTTCGGAAAAGGTTGGGGACCACTGTATTACAGTACTACAGTGGTGTTGCTGGGAAGAACTATACAGAATTTCAGGATGAGAAGCACAGTGGAGGAAAGTTATGACAGGTGAGGACAACTTAAAGGACGGTTTGTTTTATTTGCTGCTCAGTCCACAGGATTAAAACTGCAGAAGGTTTAAGAGTTCGGAACAGATGGATGATGCTTTGAGAAATCATAAGAAAGCCCCCCTTCATAAAGCCAAAGTGATCAACTATAGCACTCCGTGTGCTCCTTGGGCACTCCCTCCTAGCATGCTTCAACTCATTAAGGCTGACGGGAGGTACAGTTCAATATCTGAATAGAGTTCTGCCTTGCTCACTTTAAGCAGTGGGAAAGGGGACAAAACCGATTCCATCCTCACACCTCGACACATTCTCCAGCGTTACCCAATTAAGCTGCTGCCAGAGACCACCTTCACCAGGAAAAGGGCCCCCCAGCCCCCAGCCAAATCAGGCAGCCTTAGAAAAGTGTTGTGGGAATTCTGCAAAACCCTTATGTATCTGGATGACTGGTTAATAGCAGCAGGTACCACTCACTTAACAGGCATCGGGGGGGGGGGGGTACAGGCATGTGGATAATTAATTCATTATGAATGTTACCTACTTTTGCCTTTTTCTTTTGCTTCTTCTTTGGTCCTCCCTTCTCTGCAGGCCAAATAATCCTATCCGCTTTCACCCACTCATCGTACCTACAGGAAATACAAACCTGGTTATCATCCCAGTCAACAATGGCCTTTTAATCACAAGGCAATTGTAGAAAGAGCCCTGAATTAGGATTCAGAAACCTTAGGCACAGTTGAGCGCAAGGCTTCAGGCAAAAGTCCAGCACCCTAATTCTTCAAGGAAAAAGAAAGACAAATTATTCTTATAACTGTAAAGGAAAAAGCTTATTATTCCTTATAAATAATAAATGATACTTCAATATACTAATAAGGTTCCATTTCCAAAACAGAGAAACCTTATTTTTGTTGTATTAATGAATGTTATTAGGGACATTCTGACCCATGCCCTGAGTTAACATTTTTATAGGACTGATGGCAGTCAGTGGTACAAAAAAACAGATGTGGGACAAACCAAATCTTGTTATTTGGGGGCAGGTCCACAAGACCATTTGTTTCTGTTCATGGGGTTTTCTTGGCAAAGATACTGGAGTGGCTTGCCAGTTCCTGCTCCAGGTGGATCGCGTTTAGTCAGAACTCTCCACTATGACCTGTCCGTCTTGGGTGTCCCTGCATGGCATAGCCCATAGCTTCTCTGAATGACTCAAGCCCCTTCACCACGACAAGGCAGCAATCCGTGAAGGGGCAGCAATCCATGAAGGGGCAGCATGAATTTGACCCAACTCTGGGAGGCAGTGTAAGACAGGAGGGCCTGGCGTGCTCTGGTCCATGGGGTCACGAAGAGTCGGACACGACTTAACGACTAAACAACAACCACAAGACCATTTCCCTCTGTAACAGTGGGAGGGGCAAACTGTTTACTGGTTACTGCTGGTTTACAACTCCTAGCATCACTGAGCACAGGCCATGCTGAGTGAGGGGAACTGGGACTCCCTATTTCTGCTCTAAATACAAGCACAATAGAAACTCCAAGGTGACAGATTCTCTTAAGGGGAAGAAAAAAAAAGACTTTATGAATCTGCTCTTAAGGGAGCAAGGAAAAATGTAATGGCTTGATTATGCTTTGTGTCTGATGACAGAGAAGGAGCGCCCACATTAAAAAAACTGGATTACTGCAGGCATTTGTCTGCAGTGGCCTCAGGTAGCCTCTCCTCAAGCCTCACAAGCCACTGCAATGCAACAAGCAAAATCAGAGCGAGGTTCGTGGCGGTCTCCTTACCTTACATTCCAGCCGTAGTAATGCACCAAATATAAAATTTCGCCATCATCATTTTCTGTACTTTTAATACTGGCTTCATAAATTTTCTGAGTTTTCCCACGGCCGTATTTTACTTTCACTTTGGTTCCCGTTAAACACGGCTCCGTGTCTTCTTCGCCCTCCTCTCCTTCCGATTCCCCTCGGTTTTCAAGTTCATCCCTGCAAAAGGATCCGGACGCAGACTAATTAAGAAGCAAAAGGCAGGCAGCAGCGCGGCTGGAGGACCCCTTCTGGGCTGCCAACCTCTCCCTTGAAGCAACATGACTCAGCAATGCGATCCAGGCAGAATCTGTCCTTGCCAAGTAATGAATCTTGCACAAGCAGCTAATCCATCCTGCAGTGACACGGAGGAGCCAGTGGAAAGCTTCCAAGTCAATCCGAACACAAGTGGTGCTCAGCCTTTCCTTGCACCATTTTTTAAAAAACAGATTTGGTGCTGCAGGGTGGTTTCCCTAAGCAGTTATTGAGCTACTTAAGAAAAAGGGTTTGCAGGCACCACTGCATCTCCACCCCCATGGTATATTTAGTGAGGTTTATTGCAAAACAGAGAGCAGAAAAGGAAAGCCATATGAAAATAACACCTATACAATTTGTTGCGTGCACATTTATTCTGCCACAGACACATACTACAGAAATGAACCACACCACCAGGCTTCCAGCTACATATAGACACAACGAAGGAAACAGGAAGACATTTGTCACAGGTATACACAATTTTCCATACAAACATCAAAGTAGCCCCAAGACAGGCCACTGCATATTGAGTAGAACTCTGTCACCCATACAGTATGCAGTAAAAAAACTACTCAAGAAGCAGGGGATGTAAACTGTCCACGAGGACTAGTGGCCACAGTGTTGCTGGAGTTAAAGCAGGTCTTTGGAGCTGACTAACCCACATGAAGCAGATTTACGCTGGTCTCTTTCTCCTATTAGTTTTCACTTGTCGCTATAGCACCAGCGACTTATCGGTATGTCATGCCACAGCCTTCTGGAGCCCTGAATCGGAATATCATGTACGTGCAAAGTATATTTTCTATAAATCAATTATGCTCCCTTGGATACAGGTTTACCCATTTCAGAGAAAATTCCTGAGCAGCAGAAAAACCGATGTTTCAACATTTAAATTGTCTTGCACTCTTTGTTATTACCATGTACTGTGAGGTTGGAAATTCTTCCAACATGAATCTTTAAAGGCTGGGGTGAATTGCAGGTAATGACAAGACCAAGGTCCAGCCATGTGAAAAGAGGTTCGGCCCCATCTTCACCCCCAGGTTTACATGCTCACCCCCCACCCACCCCAGCCAGCATGAGGAAAAAATTCGGAAGCCTTCATTTCTGGTATGCATGAACTGCAGCTTGCCGTGTCATTTACACCGGGACAATCTGGACAGAGTTAATGGGAAGAAGCCAGCTTCCAGATGTACTTTGTGGTTAGGTTTTACCAACCACAGTGAAAAGTAACCACATTTTTTACAAATTAAACAATAAGGAAAGCTGCAGTTGAACTAAAACAAAAACTTTCCAACCCTTCGTAGGGGGCTGTGAAAAAAAGAGGGGAGGCGCATGCACGCCCACAGGAGAAGAGTCTGGACTAAAAAATGGTTCAGCATGACATCGGCAACATCCCTGGCAACCATATTTCCAAGCACTTCCAACAGCCACGGGATACCTGGTGCACACTTCATATTCATTTAGAATCTGCTAAATCAGCGGTCCCCAATCTTTTTGGGACCGCGGACCGGTTGGGGGGGGCAGGCTATGTGCGCAGGAGGGGGTGGGGGCCCCCACGCTTGTGGGGAGGGTGTTGCGTTTGCGCGCATGCGCACAAGTGCGACACGCCCCTGCGTGAGTGCGACACGCCCCTGTGTGAGCGCGACACGCCCCTGTGTGAGCGCGACACGCCCACCTTGAGTGCGGAAGGGGGGCGGAGATCCGTCTCCACGGCCCAGTTCCAGCAAGCCCACGGACCGGGACCGGGCCGCGGACTGGGGGTTGGGGACCCCTGTGCTAAATGATCTCTTTTCCACCTCACGTTAAGATATTATTTATTTAAAACGTTTGTACCCGACTTTTCAAGAGGACCCGGGATGGCTAACAACATTAAAACAATCTAAAACTGGAAGTGTGAATACAGCAAGTTTCTGAGAAAAAGTTTTCTTGAAGAGAAACATCTTTGTCTGCGGAAGGAAAGAAAAGGGGAGCTCACCTGACCTCCCGTGGGAGGGAGTTCAACAGCTTGGGAGCAGTGACAGAGAAGGACCTCTCTTGAGTCCTCATCAAGCATACACTGGATTTGTATTATAAGTATTTTTGTCACAGGATGTCTGATTTATAGACTTTCATATTCAACAGTGTGTATGTACTGCAACACCAGACATAGAGACATAAGAAAGATTTTTTTCCCCTACCTCCTCTCATCGTCTTCCTCTGACTCCCTGTCAGATTCCTCTTCCTGTTTCACTTTCTTTTCCTTTTGCTTTGGTGTGGCTTTCCTGCTTCCCGGCGCCATCTCATTTTCCCTTTTTTCTGCATTATTGGACATTTCCTCAGCATCTTTGTTCTCCTTGTTGACGTCTTTTAGTCTGTCCTGCACTTTATCCTCTTCGCTTTCCTTTTTAGCCACAGTGATGTCACGGACAAGCCTTCTTCTTCCCTACGAGGGAAGAGGAAGTAGAGAAGGGAAAACCAGGCGGCTTAGATGCACTCCTGCCTTTCAAGGAAGCAAAATTACACAGTACAGTGCTACAGCATTAGGCTGAAGATTTTTCTTGACAAAGGGTATTTCAAAGAACTTAACACAATTAATACACAAGCGGAGTATTTCTCCGTGATAGAAAGCTAACATCAAGAGCTTTCCCGTTAGAGATCTGAACATGTGAACTCTAATTGTTAGAGATCAACACACATGAATTTTAAAAACTGTTTAAATAAGATATACAAAAAAGAAAGAGGCTGGAATAATACAATAAAAATATCTGGATGGAACAATAAACCAACATTCGGGGGGGGGGGGTGTCTCTGGCTTACTATGTTCAAGCAACAGGTGAGTACATCCCCCCCACACCTCTTCAGTCCTTTCATTAGCAGGAACATCTCAGGGCCTAACCATCTCACATTTGGGACAGACAAGCCAGAATTCCAGATTTACATGTCGCACTGAAGAAACCACGACTTGTTAAGATTCAGTAAGAGTCAGGGCTACTCCTTGGAGCAGCAACACACCAGGACACAATCTTGCTCACAAAAAGCCAGATCTCGTCATGCTTCTGGATAACTGTGATCAACTAGCCAGCCTGTTGCAGAGGTAATACAGAAGCTCTAGCATGCACCCCTGTCCTCATGTGGGTGTTGACACTCATGCTAGAAAATAATGGTGATTATTGATATATTCAGTTCATCTTTTACCCTGTCCTTTTTCCGATACTTGAGTCAAGGCAGCTAGCTCACTAGGTGATCAAAAAAAAGATAAAAATTAAAACCATTGTGGTATAATACAAAAACATAATTAAACATCTTATCGTGTTAGAAGAACTGAACCCTTTCCCCCACTACTTCAGTATAAGCTAGAATCACAAACTGTAATGGATTTGATCTAAAGCTTGTTGAAAAATAAACCTAAAAATACACCCTGATTAAACTGGGCAAAGGTTTTCATATGAATTCCTCTAACTGTAAGTACTCAGTGTGGAAGGGATTGTCACTCTCGAATTGGCCTTCTCAGCCACACTAGGCGCTGTTCCAAGACCTCTATTCAAAGCACGTTACCATAGTCTCTTGAGACTGAAGGATGCCCACAAAAAAAGCACTTTAAAACTACAGACTGTAAGCATCATCTTAGAAGGGGCTTTCCCTCTGGTCTGAGATTGAAGGGAAAAATGCTTCTTCAACGATGGTGCCCCCTGCAAGATACACACAAATTAAGTGTCTAAAAAAACAAAAATGTGGGATTTTCTCCCCTTCAGAACTACCGTTTTAGTCATCAGCACATTCATGCTGATCCAAAGCAAATAACATTGATTACTTGATGGTACTGTTCTTCCGACAATTTTTAAAACTTATTTTTTGTTTATTTTGCAACACTGCCCTACAAAGGTGTTTTATGGCTGCCTACAAGTGCTAATCAATAAAGATTTGTAAACAAAGGTGGAAGAAAAGCAGAAAGAATTTTGGAGAAAATAAGGCAAAACCTTTTTGCTTGATGCAGACAGGCTGAGAGGCCACACAAGGCCCACCTTACCTCAACAGGTGAATGGAAGTTATCAATTACAAAACAGCAAAGGTCTTTTTGAAATGCTTACCCTTGGTGACATCTGCTCAATGTCTTCTTTTTCACTTTCACTGCTACAATCATCCTCTTCTGCCTCATTCTGAACCTCAATAAGGGACATCTCTGGCTCTTCTTTCACACTTTCCTCCATTGGTTCTTCTTGTGTCTGCTGCACAACTTCTACTGTTTTTGGTTCATTGTGGTGGATGGTTCTAAACTGAATGCTTGCAGAGCGGCAGTACTCTTCAAAACCATAGAGATACCTACAGACATTTGAAAGACATATGTATTGCCATTCTAACACAGACAGAAACTCTTCTCGTCTTCCTGGCAGTACAAAACCTCAACATTCTTCTTTAGTACAGGTAACCGCCTGATCTGGAGATAAATCCAAGGTGTCACCAGCCCCTAAACATACTACTACATTTATCTTCAGCTGCAGGAGTAAGAAGTGGCTTTTCTCTTCTTTTGCTTCACTCATCTTCCAGATGCTCTGAGTAACAGTGTGTCAGATTAGTGAAGACAACAGGAAATTCAATTGGTATTTATCCTAGCTGTTGCTGACTAGCTTTCTATTTTACTTTCTAACTCTATGGTAATGTAGACGCTTGCCACTATACTAGCCCACAATAGTGGTGGCTCATAGGAGAGAAAAGTAAACAATAAGCAAATGCTCGATAGCTCAGTGGTTTATGCATCTGGCTGCAGGGCAGGAGGTTAGGAGTTCAATTCCCCACCGTGCCTCCTTGATAGGGGCTGGACTCGATGATCCACAGGGTCCCCTCCAGTTTTGCAGTTCTAAGATTATTAAATACAATGTGCATAGCACAATTAAGTTATTGTTATTAGATTCCCCATCCCCCAAATGGTTAATTCTCTGGTTCTTCTGAGTTCACAGCAAATCTGAATGACAGCTGCTGAAAGAAAAAAGTGTGATTACAAAAATCTATGTATGCAGAACCTTTCGTTCTTTTAAGCAGGAGCCTTATAGTTTGAATAATGAAAAAGGACTACTTACTTTCTATAAGCAGTTTTTACATTGTAGGAAGCAGCTGAGTTCAGAATAGGAATGCCAAGATCCATATAAATTTGCTTCCATACGGCTCCACTGTCAATCTTTTGGGTGCATGGGTGGAAGAAAGAGGACATGTTTTCAGTTGCTAACATCTTTTATACATTTCCTAATAAAAATTTAAACTTGAATTTAATGGGAAAATTAATAATGCAGGATCGTGTTAAGAAATGCTACACTTACATTGTCACACCCACCCTGCTGATGTACCAGTCTGAAAAGTTTGAAGAGGTTAAGATCTTTATATCCCAGAACAGGTGGCTTATTTATAGGGGTTCCTAATTAAGAAAGAGAACAAAAGGTATCAATACGCTGGCTTTTGCCTTTTCACTTTACAGCACAGTCTTTTTAATGCTTAAATCATCTCACTTCCTCCAGAGAAATTCTCGATCCACATAATATTGAAGAAAATTAACACTTAAAATGTTGCCACCAAACGGACTACCTCAAGGTATATTTTATAATAATTATTCAGAATTCAGCAGAAGAAGATGTTTGTCAGCAATCTCAGCATTTTAGGAGCATTCGAGGAAAATGTCAAAAAGTCCTGACATTTGCCTGTAAATGCCAAAATCAAATGAGCATTTCCAGGCAATCATATTCTAAGCACATCTAGGTTAATAGAATCACTCAATGGGAGGTACATTAGACCAGAATTTTGTACCTGTTTCTTATAATATCCTGGGTGTATTTGAGGAGCAGGTATAACCCTGTTCTATTAAAATTTAGTGACTTGACCAAAGTATTAAACAAATGTAAGTATTATGTGCCTCCCCCATAAACACTGCTTGGATTCTACATTGTTAACACAGCTTATATTTCATGGCTTTTATGGGAAGGTGATGCATGCATACAGAAGCAGTCCAATTCTATCTACATCTACTCATAAGTAAACACCAATGAGTGTGATGGAACATAATTTCAGGGAAAAGCGCACAGGAATGTGGTTGAAATCCTGCTACTTACTGTAGTTAAGTCACCCACTGAATCCTCCTTATGGAGGAGCTGACTCACTAAATCCTATTGACTGTTACCCATGCAGAGTGGTGCCTAGCACTAGTCGGGTGATACAAATATTTAAGAAATTAAATCAATTAATCAATCAATCAATCCCCACTGATTCAATGGGCTTAACTCCAGTTGTGACTTACTATGCGAAGCAACAGGATTTTAGCCATGGATTAATAAAATGCAATGCCACACTGCCCACATGAGCTCCAGTTATGTTTATTCCTAGACAGGCTAATCATTTTTACCTCTGTCTTCCATAAACTTGTAAAGCTGCTGAAGGAAACAATCCCTCTCTTCAGGATCAAGCTCCTCCTCAGGCTGTCAAAAACAATTTAAAAGACCACAGATATAAAATATTAAATATTTTTAAAGTTACGTATTTTCTTCAATTGCGGTGTCATAAACATTTCCACGAGGAGCGCAGATTTCAACGAATTTCAGACTCCTTACCAAGATAAAATATAATACAATAAAAATTGACATTTGAGAGAGAGAGTGATAGACAAAAACATCCTGTGAGTTATTTCAGCATGTTGTACACTAGCAGCTCCTGGATACGCCAGAGTCAGTCTTCCCTTTGCAGGGAGAACAAAGCCCACTCTTAGGTGCAAGACACCAAGGCCCAGCAAGTAAGAAGATATCCTTCGTGGATTGACAGTGGTTATAGATACATGTTCTACCTTAGACCTGTTGACCTCTGTTCAGTTTTCCATTGAAAAGAGGTGGGAGTTGTAAACAGGATTTGTGTTTTTACCAAACTAGTGAAATCTGCAACAAAATGTTGTAGCATGTGATGATCCCCCCCCTAGCAAGAGTGCCTCTGCACAGCCACCCAGATAGGTTCTCCTGTAGGATACTGCAAGCAAGGCCTCCAATTACCAAACACCCCAATCCCATTTTCAGGTTCTTTTCCAGCTACAGTCAGCCCTCTGTAGTTACTGAGTATGCTCTCCTTATTTAAGAAGTTAGCATTCTTTCAGGTATCTCATTCCTACTTTATTTCCCTCCGCCGCCCCCCCTCTCTCAGGAATTCATAGCACTATACACTCCTTCCCACACTTTACCATTCAGCTGAATGACGTATGGTGATCCTGGAACTCTGTGGAGCAGTAGTTCCCAACCTTGGGTAGCCCAGGTGTTCTAGGACTGCAATTCCCAGAAGCCTTCACCACCAACTGTGCTGCTGGGGTTTCTGGGAGTTGCAGTCCAAGAACATTCGGGTTACCCAAGGTTGGGAGCAGAAAGGAAGACTTAAAAAAAAAAACACCAAAGAGTCTTGCTGCCCTTTAAAAACTAATGCATTGCATTTGCCATAAGTTTTTGCAGGCTGTCTGCAGATACAGTGGACGAAATGGGCTGCAGTCCATAAAAGCTTATGCCCCGTCTCCATTCCTGCAAAAAAATGTTAGGTTTCAACCTGCCATAAGGCTTGTTTTTGCTGTGACTACCATGCCTACCTCCTAAACCCTTCCTTAAAAATTACCTTCATGTCTATATACCCAAGGGGAAGATCAACCCCCTGAGATTCCATACGTGCAGAAGAACATAATATCTTTGGATGGAAAATTATATTCCTTTGTGCTGTTATTTTCCCCTCTGTACCTCCTGCAAATGGTGGTCTTACATACTAAACAGATATATCAGGTCTGTGAGAACCACTTTCTCAACGAACAAATATTTTGCAAAAACTATTATTTAACACTTATTATAGTACTTTGCTGAAATGTGATTAGCACTTTTATATCCTGCACTGAAAAACAAGATTTTCCTCCACTCTTTCTTGTTTTGTTGGGTTTTTTTTTTAACCACAGGCCTTGGGGTTTTGTGGGGATGATATTAGGATTAGTCTTTTCATATTTTTTTATTATGCTTAATAATATCTATCTGTCTATCTATCACATTTGTTACTCACAGTGCTCACAAAGTAGTATATACAATAAGAAGCTTAACATTATTTTAAAACAGAGCAAAGTCTATATTAAAAAGTTATTTTTAAAACTGGATTTTAAAGTTTTGTTAATTTTGGTTTTAAAACTACAGCTCATACATAATGCCATTTTAAACACCTGTGGGGAGGGTTAAGGGAGGGAAAGACTGACTTATTTTGGGAGACTAAATGCAATTATTTGTTCCGTGTTGCAGTGGCTACTACCTCATAGACATACTTCAGCAGCGTCCTATGACTTCCTGATATCTTGTGATTTCTTGTTTCTTTATGAACTCAGCACCAGCTTTCATGTTAACATTTCACAGAATCAACAGTGAAACTCATTCAGCATTTTATAAATTTAATGTTAAAGTTTGACAGGTTTAGGACCTCAATACTTAGCAGAACGCCTTCTCCCACCTAGATCTACTCGAATCACTCGCTATAGCCAGGAAAGACGGCTGAGGGGCCTAATGCCGAGGGAGGCCCGGAAAGAAAGAATAAGAAACCGGGCCTTCTCGGCAGTGGCCCCTCGACTCTGGAACAGTCTCCCGTCAGAGATCTGCTTGGCACCTTCGCTGGGTGTTTTTAAGAGCCAACTTAAGACCTGGCTCTTTAGGCAGGCCTTCCCTCCTGTCAATACTTGATTTTTACTTTTCCATTTTACTTTCTGTCTATACTTCTTCCATCTTGAATGATACTAATATTACTGATTTAAATTGTTGTTTTTAACTGTTTTATGATATTCTTATTGTAAGCCGCCCAGAGTAGATGTGGTCTAAATGGGCGGGATATAAATTTAATAAATAAATAAATAAAATAGACAGGTATAGCAGAATTTTAAAGGGCAAAGGCTGGGCCAAAGCAATCCTATGATTATAATGTGAAGGCAGCCAGGGTTCTGTTTGCAGCCAGCAAAAGTCAGTGCATATGACAGTGCATGTAAACTTCTAAATATGTGCACTCTAGTAGTCTGACCTGTTTCATACAGGAGGGATGGATGTAATCTATATGAAGACTTCTATACAGAAAGGAAAAGGTTCTCTGTGGACCAGTTTTGGTAAAAGACAGGTTATATGCTGAATAAATAAATACATAAATAAAGATGTCAAGGAAACTTTCACTGACAACAAATATAGGTAGGTGTGCTACGTAATATGGTTCACATATATACAAGAGCCTCAGATTCAGCCTCCAATCCCTTCTGGGTACATTAAGCACCCATTTTCACCCTTAAGCCTGTTTATTCGTGAATAACAACACTACTACAGGTCTCTGAGCAACTCACAACAACAACAAAAAAGTAAAATCTTAAGACTTAAATTAAATACATATAGAAGAACTTGACTTATTCTTTCTTTGATGAATGTATGTGCCTATGATTCATGAACAAAGATACCAAGTTCAGTGCTAGTCTCTGATGCTGCTTGTAGTAATGAAGGAATTGGTGACTCCCAAAACGTAATGTTCCTTTGCATGTTCTGTAAGGTGTTTTTTTTTTAAAGGATATTTTCATAGGTGTGAACAGGAGTGGTAAAAACAGTGCAATTGTTTTTTCTTCCCAAGGTATTAATTCATTCATTCAGCTGCTCTGAAGCCATAAAGGTAGACCTTGTTCAGGCAAAGCTGTGTGGTTTATGCTTCTACACATAGATGATATTTGCTCAAATTATAGCAAGATTCCAAAGAAATGTAACAGCAACTAGGGAACAATGCTCAGTTTGTTTTCCTTTTAAGAGCTACAAGTGGTTTAAATGATAGAAAATGTAATAGTTTGTTATTTTTCAGAAAGGAGTAAACAAGAGACCGAGTGTCTCATGCACAGATGATTGCCACCCTTTCGAATCTTGTTTATAACTTGAAAGAACAATTTTCTTATTTGGCAAGACATAAAGAAGTATGTAGCATGCATGCAAAATGTTGGTAACAGCAACTAAAACTGCCATACTGTGTAAGCAACAAAATGCTAGAAAATCCTGTAAAGGTTATAATTCCATTTTTACTTCCTACATAAGCCAGAGGGCTTGGAATATATTCTTTTACTTCATTAATTGGCCAAAGTACTATGAAATTGCTGGAGAACCGATCAAGTTCAATGCAGGAAAACACTCACTAACAATTGTGTACCGTCCAGCAAAGACACAAGAGTCAAACAGATATTGTCATTATGCAGCAGTAGATAAAGATGTTCTCAGTCATACAAGGAGACCATTAAAATGTGTTTAGTCATAGGGAGCTGGAATCCCCTCGGGTTTATTTTATATTTAAAAGATTTCAAAGAATTACAAAGCATGACATCTTTGCACATTTTAAAATCACACGATCCCTGAACACACATTTTACACTAACGGGTCAAGGCCAAGTAGCCTTAAGAAGGAACAGAATGAAATGCTACCCATCATCCACAAGAATCCTGTGATCTTAGTCACCTAAAACACATTATCCCAGGCTTTCATCATATCCTACTTGCCAACCCTCTGAGTACTTTGCCTGTATGACTGTGAAAGCCATCCTAGAATTAATGCATACCCTTTACGAGGTGAGACCGCCAATAAACCATTCTGTTCAATGACAGAGGAAACCCAAAGCAACCTGGGAAAAGGTTAGAATGACAGCTTCTGGTAGAGCAATGTTTTCCCCTCCTCTCAATAAAAGCCCCTGGAGCCACCACAGCATCCTCAAGACAACAAAACGAGGTTTGCAAGAGGGCAATGTCCAAAGGATGGCATTCTACCCTTACTTTTTAGGTTTGCAAGCAGATCTGACCGATTTGAAGGACAGGGAATCCAAGATCAGCTGCTCAGTCTCCGGGGAACAGGAGAGGTAAAGGATGTGAGCTCATGAAAAGAGAATAATTGGACTAGCTTCCAAAACTGATAATATCTCAACATGAAAGCTTTCAATTGTTACTGAAAAGCAGCTCATGAAAGCTCAGGATTGCTATGCACTATTACAGGGTGACAGCAAAAATAAATAAATAATAAATAAATAAATAAATAAAATAAAAACATGATCTTTTGGACAATAGTACCTTGATGGACTGTTGCACACATTGGGGTAAAAACACAAATAGAGTGCCTGAAAGGTAGTGGAAAGCCACCTTTGCTTTCCCGCAACCAGTTTTTGCAAGTCACCTTATACAAGGGACGCAACAGAAATCTGCTAAAGATGCCAAGAGGATCTTTTCTGTGTAAACAAAGTCCTATGTCACAACTGGAATAATTCAATTATTATGACAACTGACTGAGATACCTCACACGGAACATATCAGGAACCTCACACGGAACATATCAGGAACATGACATCAATCATGTCAGATATATATCACGTGCATGTTAAATATATATTTCTGTGGGAGGACATTAAAACATATTGAAAAATGGGTTAAGCTTCAGTGTGGAAGTCCTGGGTTCACGTGTCTGCACAGATATATTAAGAAGGTACTTACAGGAAAGGAGGCACCATAAGAGCATCTGATCAGCCACTGCTGCACAAGCTCCATGCATTCCAACAGGACATGCATTTAAAGCCTACAGTCAACTCCTGGAATAACTGAAGCAGTACTTAGTGGATTGAGCCCTATATGCCATTTACCTTGGTCCCAGGATGCTAGAGGATTGCCCACCCTTCCTGAGGTATACCGTACAGCCCATAACTGCAATAAAGACATTCAAGTGGCAAAATCTCAGCACAAAGGCAGGGTCAGAAGATTTTATAGCCTGATTCGAAAAAGAACTCCACCCTATTATTTTACCAACAAAGCACAGAAAATGTTCCATTTTGCAAAGCAGAGAAGCCGTAAGAAACGCATTTATTTACTATTTACTTGCCACCAGAGGAAACTCAAATCAGACAAAATAAATAAATAAATCTGAATATTCCTTTTAGATAAAACAAGGGAGACCGGGGGGGGGGGGGAGAGAAGAGAAAGAAGCACTGAAGAGTGAATGCCTTATGTTTAAGAATAAACCTCATTAATTCAAGCTTAATGATTCAGTATGAGTATTTTCTGCTGACACCATAAAAAGCAAGTATCCGTGCTCCACCATTCATCTTTAGATCTTCTCTTTTACTGAACAAGCTCCACAGCCATGTGAAACAATAGATTCTGCAGATGTTCACAGAGTATTTCTTTTTTTCAATGTACTTTAACCTTCACATCCTCATCAATACTTTATGATTCTTTAAATGAGGTCTGGGGGGGGGGGGGGAGAAAATCTCCAGGAATGCTTTTTTTTTTTAAACAAAGCTCACCTCCCCCTCTTTTGTTTGAAAGGTAGAAAGAAGCTCTCTGGGGGGGAGGAAAAAAAATCAGCTGTAAAGAACAAAACAGTATTTCTTGCCCCCAATGCAAAAGCGAGAATCCTCCATATTCACTTACCTGCAACAACGGGATATTACAAATGCTAAGCAGGGCTGCAACAGTTCACACCCAGCAAAATGTGGCCTATTCACCGTGTATAACAACATGAGGGAGGGGGAGGGGGGAAGAGGAGGGGAGAAATTCCACATTCCACAAATGATCCAGCTCTTACGCTTTGCTCAGTATTAGCATGTTTGCATGGAAAGTGACTCCATTTTGTTAAAAAGCCATTCTTTTAGGGCACACCAAAACCTATAAATAGATCCGAAGTGTCTTTTTTTCCCTTCCCCTTTCCTCCTGCAAAGAAAAAAAAAGGGATTACGCGGGGAAGGAGGGAAAAATAAGGATCATGAACTTAGGAAATCCGAAGCCCACCCGCTCGTAGGAAGCCCCACACCCACCACGGACGAAAGGCCACAAAACGGAGGAGGAAGGCACGAGGAGTCCTTACCCAGGTGCTGCATTTCTCTCAAGTGTAAAAAAAAAAAAAAAAAGGTTCTATTTGCTTTTCTGCCTAATCGGCTCGCAAGTGGCTCAGTGGACGTCCAACCTAAGTTGCAAATATTTGCGTTCCGTCCCTTTTGCTGCACCAAATCCACGGTTATGCAGCATTGCTTACATTCTCTTCCATATTAAATAAAAAATTTAAAAAATAAAAAAAATCAGACATTGCATGAAAGGAAAAGAAAGAGACAGCCCATTTCAAAGCATCTGGTAAGCCTCCCCGGGCAGCCTGCCAAGCCCCTGCTAAATCTTCCCCTCTTTTCTGAGCATGCTCACTGGAAACCAACACAGTGTCACCATGACAACCCCATAGGCAGCCTCTAAGCATGAACAGACATTCTGTTTTCAGTCTTACAAGACCACAGCCTACAAGGGGGAAGTAAAAGGGAAACAACCCGGGGCTTCAACCCATCCAAGTTTCTCTCTTCATTTTCCGTTTTAAAAAGGCTCCCCCGATGCCACATTGTGGTGCGCAATCTCAAAAAGTGCACTGGATGGGCGATGTTTACCTTCTCCCCCATCTCTTCCTCCCCAAAAAAATCTTGGGGTTAGGCTTTAAATCAGACACACAAATTCCCCCAAAAGCACACTGTGGGTTTTTGGCGAAACAATGCAAGACTGAAGGAAAGGCTTGCACACTAGCGCACGACTCGCCTCGGGAAGAGCCGAGGACTTCTTCTGATCTCATGACTGGGATGCAACAGCCCAGGAGTGACTTAAATATTTCCTAAATTGAAAAAAAAAATATCAAATTAAATCCAAGGCAGTTTTCTTAAATGCAAGACCCACCCACTGAGAAGAAGAGATTCAGCTGAAGGGGAAAAGGGTAAACAAAACAGTGCTCAGTTGCCATGTGCTTTTACATCCGGCGAGGATGGGGCAACGAAACAAACCAAGGAGATTAATGGGGTCTCTGAGGAAGCCCTATGAGTAAAGGGGTATAAATCCACCCCTCCGAATTGGACTGTTTATATTTTTCTTTAATTGGGTCTGCTCTCCTGTCAGAGGCACACCGTTTAGAACTGGGTGCTTTTCACACCCCTTAAATACCGCGGGAGCCCAAAAATGACACCCAACATCAGGAGATCATCCCCAGTCAATCCATTTAAAATACAAGCATGTAGCCAGAAGAAACATGTTATAAGCAGCAAAATAAAATCTCTTAAGTTTTAAAGGTTAATTTTTTAGTATTTCATAAAGGCCATTGAGTCCTTACAGGCAAGGTAAAAAAACGTAAGGCAATATTCCTGCCTCAGGACGTAACATAACGAAGGGCTAGAGCCAAACAGGACCTTGCTAAGCTGTCTGTACACTGGGGGTGAAAATAGTTCACTGTCTTATAGTTGTGAAAATAGTTCACAACCACTCTCTGATGTTGTTGACCCCTGATGTCAACCTCATCGGATGCTACACAGGTCTAAGAAAGAAGAAAGGAAGGCCAAAGGGTGTTCAATACAAGATGAAGCATGCATGGTGAATGGTACACTGAGATTCATAGCCGCTGTAAAACAAAGATACACAACCCTTTTGTATTACCCTCATAGCTCTTGCATTGGTTCCTCCTCTGAAATGGGATGTAGTAACAGAGAAGATACTTTTTTCTTTCTTTCATTTCTGGCATCCTGAGAAACAAGCTCAGAGTGGCAAAAGAAGCCCATTATCCTGATAATTTCCAGGATATTCCAACTGCAGAGTTCATTTTCCCCATGAAGTCATCAATCCCATGTTTTTTTTCCACCAGAAAGACAGGCTAAGGACAGGCTGAAATCCTATTGCTTAGTGTAGTAAGCGACATTAAAGTAGGCCCACTGAATCAGTGAGGATTAGATGAGTCAACTAATTCCTCTGTAAATTCTATTGCATCAATTGGGACTACTCTGGTTGCAATGTAGGGTGCTGAAGGAAGTCATAACTAGAGTAGGCTCATTTGAATAAGTGGAACTCAATAAAGGAGCTAACTTACTAGGCTAAGCAACAGGATTTCAGCCACTGTTATCTAACACCAGGGATCTCCTGCAGAATTTGGACAGGACTCAAAGTTTGGATTGTAAGGTAAAAACGCTACTACTTCTCACTTTCTGGGAGGGCCAAACTACACTAAAAATTTAAGAGCTTATGTTATGCACTGGATACTGCAAGGAAAAAGCCTTAAAATGCATTATCATAACTTTCATATGACTTTTCTCCCCATTTATCAACTTTTTGTTCTCACAGCCTCTCTATTTATTGATAAATTCTGACACTAATAGTGTTCAGACTAATGATTTTACTCGTTTAAAATAGCCCCTTTATTCATCAGTCAACTACTACCCTTAGCACATTTCACAAAATTAGCAAAAGGCAGGGAAAGAAAAATACTTCAACATGATTTTTTTTTTTCTTGAATCAGTTTTTCATGTCTGTGAAAAAGATCAAATAACAAAAAATTGTGAAAAGGACTTTAGGAACTGCGGGACAAAGATGAATACATGCACTCTAAGCTATGACATAAGAGTAACAGTATGGTTTTGGTGGCACGGGATTTTTTAATTTGTAGTGAAAAATTGCAGTCTTCACGGTATAAACAGAAAGAAAAGGTTTAAAAGAACACATGTTATTTCAATATAACCTGAAGCTCAATTTCTTGACGTCTAGAGAGGGCACTGGGGAAAATCAGTTGCTCGACTTTCTTTGGTTTCAGGTTGATGGCTAGGTTTGGGGATAATGTAAATATTATCTACTTACAGGTCAATAAGTGTAGGTCCCATGTAGGTAAAACACACCATGTTATAAAGTGGAATGAGGGATACCAGGAAGTAAAGTTCGGACTGTTTACGTGAGATCTGAATCTCAAGAAAACGAGTCTGGGAATTTATTTTTTTATTTAAAACATTTCTACCCCGCCTTCTTTTTAGAAAAGACCCAACACGGCTTATATTATTAAAAGACAATATTTAAACAGTAAGTATACAAAAACTAAAAAGGATCAAATAAATACCACAGTAAAAAAGGTAAACCAAAGTAAAAAAAAAAAGCAAAACAAAACATTCAAAGCAGTAAGGTACAACAATTCATTTAAAAACCCCACTCAGGCAGCCATTCAATAAAGGAAAGCTTGCCTGGAGAGAAAGGTTTTGGTCTGCTTGTGGAAGAAGCAAAGACAGCACCAGCCTGTCCTCCTGTGGGAAAGAGTTCCAAAGTCTGGGAACAGCAACGCGGAAGACCCTCTTCTGCATTCCCCACCAAACACACCTGTGAAGGTGGTGGGACCAAGAGAAATGATCCTAATGATCCTAACACCCAAGCAAGGGAGACATGGTTCTAGAGACAGCTCGGACCCAAGCCATTTAGGGCTTTATAGGTTAGAACCAGCACTTTGAATTGTGCCCGGAAACAAATCAACAGCCAGTGGAGCTGCTGTAATTGGGGTGGTGGTAGTTATGTGATCCCTATGACCAATCCCAATTAGCAATCTAGCTGCCATGTTCTGGACCCACTGAAGTTTCCGAACACCTTCCAGAGGAAGCACTGCACAGAGCACATGACAGTCATCCAGCCGGGAATGTCTGCCTTCCTCTTGAAGCACTTTGGGAATAAACAGTTCCAAATTCAATTTCCCCCAAGCTTTACACCACAAGATTTGCCCAGTCTTAAATGGCCAGTTTTCTACATGGCACCTGGAGGAAATAATGCATGACTTAAGAACTTTCACTGAGGAATTTAATTTAACCTTTTCAAACTCTGATTTAATACTTATAGATGAATGGAAGCCTTCATCAGTTGTGGCAACATGCAGAAAAACACACACAGATGAACGATCTCCAACTACACCTTTCAGGGGAAAAAAGTTGGTGTGAAACTGCAGACTGAAGTCTCATCAACTAATTCTGGGTGCTATGTTACAATTTTTAACTGGTTGCTAAGAAGGCTAAATTATGTGTCTGTACCCAATTTAAAAGTATAATAGGATATTCCAGATATATTGAGAGATGACCGGGACCCCCTAATGGTCCTGTATATATCCTACAAAGCCTAACATATTGAGAGGTATCATGCATCCGATTTTTGCACTTAGCAAGCATAGCCATTACTTTTGTAGCCTGTTGCATAAATTTCAAGGTACAGCAATATCATTCAAATGGGGAATTCATATAGCCCGTTCAAAGACCAAGTTTAAACCAACTATGAAACTTGTTACCCACAAGTTAGCAAAAATAAACAATGGTAAAACACAAAGATACTGCAGGAGAACAAATAGTTAAAGAATCTGATTACAATTGAAATCTAAAAGGAACTATATGTAAATATTTTGTTTCATATGAATTTAATCTGTATGTAGGTTTCAGAAATGTTATGACGTCAAGGAGCTTGGACAAATGTTTTAAAGCTATGTGAGATAAAAAGGTCAATTAAAGGCCTACTTCAAGTATACAGTGCTTTGAAAAGACATGGTAGACATCTAGCATAGCTGTTGTATGTTAGGGTAAAAAAAAATTAAGAACAGATATCTCTGCACATATTTTTCACCTGACTCTTTATTCACGAATCTTAAATATGAGTGAATGAACACGTTCTTCTGCAAATGCAACTCAACAGTGATATCATACCTCTTGTATACATCTACTGTAGTTGTGCATCTATAGTTGATTCAGAATTTCCATGAAGGTGGTAAGTGGTGTTCCTTCTCATGAAGGATGAAACCTTTGTTTTCTCCTCTCGCTGAGACGTACAGATTCATCTTGTGTCATTAGCTGCTTTTTAATGCTGCTGGGAAGGCAGCATTCCTCCCAAAATTGCTTGATAAGACTTTCCCCTTCTGTTCCCTAGTTTTCCATCAGCAGAACATGCTATTCACTAGAAATATAATGCCCCTAAAACCAAATTGGGTATGCGAACTGGAGCTTTTCTGCACTCTTCCCTTTCAATAATCAGATTCACACAAAGCTGTAAGCCAAAACTGCCAAGATGTCTAGCTTACTGGGAAGAAGCCAGCACAGTGGTTCCTCTACCTGGTTCCTCCTGCAAGTCAGGGTAGCTACAGTAACTAGGAGTAAGCCACAGCGTTATGTCTAAATCCAGATGTGGCTTATTGCCGCCGCCCCGTAAGCCAGGATCAAAAGGTAAAGTACTCATTCTAGCCATGGGATTTTTGGCATTCATTGATTATAGCTCTTAGAGGTCTGCAGGAATTCCCCCAGCCAAACTTCTGCAGGCTTTAATGAAACAAAACAAAACACAAATTAATCATGTTCAGTTAGAAATAATGGCTTATGATGTAGATGATGAAGATGAAGTAAGTAGCTGGGCAGGCTTGAGCTCTATGGGAACTGCAAGGCATTATGGGCCTGGTAGTCACTCTGCCTATTATACTCCATACAGGGTGTTTCTCAAGAAATTACCAGAGCCATAATGCCTTGGAGTTCCCATAATGCCTAGTCCCTTCCTTCATTTTCATCATGTCTGAGAGAAAGTACACTTCTCCCTTGAATTGCATGGAAACAAGCAGCATGCAATTCAAACAAACAAACATGTATAAACAAACAAACAAACACAATTCACTAAATAAATAAATATTCAATAAATACAGTGTTTCCCCGAAAATAAGACAGGGTCTTATATTATTTTTTGCTCCAAAAAAAGCATTAGGGCTTATTTTCAGATGTTTTATTTTATAGTCATGTCATCTTCTGGTTGCTGCACAATGCTGCACAATGGTGGAGAGCGGGGTTTCACTTAACTAGGGCTTATTTTTGGGGTAGGGCTTATATGACGAGCATCCTGAAAAATCCTACTAGGGCTTATTTTCAGGTTAGGTCTTATTTTGGGGGAAACAGGGTACTATGCTGCTACTCATCTCCAGGAAGTGACTTGAGAAAGGTGGGTCTCAGACTTATTGAGGCCCCTCTTGTTGGCAGTGCAGCGTTCCCCACTCGGATGGTGGTGGCCCGGCCGGCTCCCTCACCTGGCACGGTGCCTCCACAAGGCAGCCAGATATGGTGCTTGGGCATTCCAAGAAGTCGACACGGGTCAGGGGAGAGGTGTGTGTGTGTGCATGCACGCGCATGCATGCTCTATAGTTACATTTTGGGGGGCATAAGAGTTATACACGGATTTTGAACAACATGGGCATCAGAAGCCCCTAACCCCAGTGCTGTTGAAGGGAAATGTGTAATTACAACACCTCCGGGTTTCTTTCTTTTTCCCCACTGGCTAAAGCCACCAGAAGTTTAGCTGAGGGAATTCCTGCAGACTTCTATGGTCTGTAATCCATGCATCAGAATATTGCATGACTAACACTGATCTGTTATGTGAGACATGTTTATTTATTTATTGCAATTTTATTTTGCATGTTCACTAAAAATAATAAAGTTGAGCAAAAGCATCATTATAAACAAATTAACAAAACCACCGTAATTATCTCAATGCTGTAATTCAATAAATAGTTTTTTTAAGGACTGTCTGAAAAGATCAGTCTCCATACCGTTCGTAAAAGGCAAGTGGCTGCAACTCAGTAGACTGTATTTCACAATCTTGCAGTAACACAGGAGGAAATCCTCCAAGTGCTACAATAAGCCAGGCACTTTGGTTTGAACAGTAATGCTAAGATGTCTTATGTTTGTACATTCCTGGTTACTGTAGGTGTTCCCCTTGTAGAAGCCAGTGGAAGCAGTCAAACTGTGTGCACCACCACACTTGTTTATTACCAACATACCAGGATTTTTAAAATTAATTTCCTGCAAATGCAACCAAAATGCCATCAGCATTTAACAGAACTGTTTTTAACATGAAGGCTGTAAATATATGTGTGTGTGTGTGTGTATGTATATATATGTGTGTGTGTGTGTGTGTGTATATACACAGTGATGCCTCGCAAGACGAATGCCTCGCCCAACGAAAAACTCGCAAGACGAAAGCGTTTTGCGATTGACTTGGTGACTCGCAAGACGACTTTTTCTATGGCCGTGCTTCGCAAGACGGTTTTTTTTCTGCAAGACCAATGCCTTGCAAGACGAAAATAATTCGTTCGTCTTGCGAAGTTTCCCATAGGAATGCATTGCAATGCATTCCTATGGGAAACCGCGCTTTCGCAAGACGAAAATTTCGCAATACGGCACTACTCGCGGAACGAATTACTTTCGTCTTGCGAGGCATCACTGTATATATGTATATGTATATATATGTATATATGTAAACATCAATCTCAGCCTTTCCCAATGTTCCAGTTGGTGTTTTTTTTTTAAAAAACAACAACAACAACTCCCTATCAGCCACAGCAAGCATGACCAAAGGTGAGAGATGGCGGGAGCTACATCCAAAAGATGTGGAAGGCACTAAATTGGAAACCTGCTACGTTCTTTTCTTTTCAAACACACAATCTGAGAAGCTTACTTAGGTCTGGAACACATTAAGTTGCACATTTGTACAAACAGAAAGCCAAAAACACTCACCACTACTTCTTCCTCTTTATTCTCGCTTTTTTCCTCCACTTCATCATCACTTCGAGCTTCAGCTCCATCTTCTTCATCGCTGCTCGAGGATTCCAAAATTTCACGCATATCCATCTTCCAATTAGCAGGTATAGCTTTCAGACTGAAGAAGCTGCTTGCCTCTTGTAACCCTTCGGAGGAAAACGGCTCGTGCTTACTCATTCAAGGTACTAAGAATCAAAACTGTGTTGTCACCACTTAGCACTAGCCTTACTTCTTTTGCTCAGTCAGTTTAAATTTCAACTTAAAATTGGCCTGCCAAGCAGAACAAAAAAAAAGCAGTTCTTGATTTGTAAAATAAAATGAAGCAGCATCTACAATTTCTCCCTTTTACCAGCTTAATTACTAAGCAAAATTGGCTGTGAACCAGAAAAAAACAGAAATATAATCAGGGAAGATGCAAAAAGACAATATTTGCAGTGAAGTTAAAATAAAAGCCATGGCAGATGACTTACAAACTCTTAGCAAATGGCATGTAGTGACAAAGACCCATTAAACAATCATTGCAACAAAACAGAAGGGAAGAGAGAGTTTCTTCCATAAGATTCATGAACACAAAGAAGAGTGTAAGCCAAAGTTAGGGATAGTGAATGATGAAAATAATATATTATCTGATCAGGTTAAAATAAAGACAAAACAGAAACCACATATTGAAGAACTATACAGCAGACATGAAAGACAAATTCTTTCAAAGAAAAATCTTTCAATGGAAATCCTGCAATTTTTGAAAGTACTTCTCAAAGCACTTGGTAGAAATAATCACAGGAGAAGTGGCGCACCAGTGGAACTTTTTCAGTCTACAGAGACTGAATCTATCAAAACCTAACATGAATATGTACACAAATATGGAAAACAAACAATGACCCATAGACTGGAAACATACTCTAAAGATAGGAGATGTGAAAGATTAATTGTAGGACACTGCATTCATTTCACATGCAAGCAAAGTGATGCTCAGAACTTCACAACAAAGATCTTTACTATGTGTGGGTTTTTTCCGACAAGGTAGCAGTGTTAGTCGTTTCAGCATGTATAGCAAAATAAAAAGTGTGACACCTTAGAGACTATTAGATTTATTTCATGATAAGCTTTTGTGGATTGTAATCTATTGTTCTGAGGAAGTGGACTGTAATCTATGAAAGCTTACACTGAAATAAACCTTAGTCTGCTAAGTACTTGACCTTTTTGGTTTTATTTTTTCTCTACATACCACATATTGAGTAAGACATGACAGATGTTCAAGCTGCATTTGGAAAAAGAACTGGCCCTAGAGATCATGTTGCAAATATACTCAGTCCTGCACTGTGCAGAGGGTTCCTGTACTGACCATGGGGTTGGACATGATGGCCTTATAGGCCCCTTCCAACTCAATTATTCTATTATTCTATACACTTGCTACTTGAGCATACTATCAAATTTTAAAATATCAATTTCTGATTTATAGATTTCAGCAAAGACTGACTGTACATCATGAACAGCAATGGATTGTTCAACAAGAAATTAGTGTATCACAACTTTTGAATGTGTTGTTGAATGATCTGTACTTTGTAATTAGGATAAAATATGGTAGGAAACAGAATGGTTTCTGATAGACAAAGGTGTCAAATGAGAGTACGTGTTATTATATATTCAATGTAGAACATATACAGCAAGATGAGTTTAGACTGGGATGGAGTGAAAACTGGTGGAAGGGTCAATAATTTAAAGTACATGACTTGCAGAAAGCAACGATGACCAGAAATGACCCCTAATGAAAGTGAAAGGAAAAAATGCAAAAGCAGAATTGCAGCTGAACATTAAGATGACAGAAATCTTGATGACAGAAGAATAGCATAATCAGAAGAGACTGAGACTGGGAAGGGCAGCTATGAAGGAACTAGAAAAGATTCTCAGAGTCTATGGATATGTTGCTGGAGACCAAGGCCACTACTACCCTTACTACGGTATTCCCAATTACTATGTATAGATATGAATGCTGGACAATGGAAAAAGCTAGTATGAAAAAAACGGATTCATTCAAAATGTGATAAGAGGAGAGCTTTAGGGATACCATGGATTATCAGGAAGATAAATACGTTGGTTCTAGAACAAAACTGAGCCTAAACTCTCATTAGAAGCTAGCTAGAAGAGCCCCCAAACCACATGAAGTTAAGAAGAATCCAACCATTCACTGGTTGAAGACTTGCTTGCTGTGAATGACAGCAATTGTCTAAAATCACAAATTCCCAGATTTAGGATGCAGACGTCTCCTAGCTCTTCTAACAAGATTCTTCTGCCTGGAAGTAGCGGGATGGCTGGAGAAACCAGGGCCTTCTGTATGCTATGTGCCATGGCAACCCCCACAGCACTGTCCTGAAATGCCCTGTTGATTGTCTCAAGAGACCAATTTGGTCAATGTAAAGACAAGCACATCAATGTATCCCAACTCCATAAACTTTCATAGGTTTGGATCCATGCTTAGACTTAAAAGAGTAAATTCTAGTTACCCCCCGTGGATGGTGCAATTCAGTGAGTCAGGTACAATCTTAGTCATACTTGTACTAGACCCATTTCAGTCTCTTAAGTGTGACTGAAAATACCATTGATTTACATATAAGTATGACAAAGTCTCAACTAGAGATGGGCATGTCCCAGTTCATCAAGGTGGCAGCACAGGTGCTGCCGCTCCCCAGCCCAGCTCCTCTGGCTCAAACAGCCGCACATCAGGTCCAGCTTGCTTGCTTTTCCCACCTCCTCAGCTAATCCCCCAGTCATGAACAAGAGCACAGACTTCGCTGCTCCATCATTTTTTCTGAGTCAACCAAGAGGGCTGGGCAGAGAAGCCTGAACTGTTGCCAGGACTGGAAGATCAGTTGAGGGGATGAAGAGAAACAAGCAAGCTGAGCCTGGTGAGTGGAGGGGGACGGGAGCACCAGCACCTGTGCTATAGCTTTTATGAACTGGGATGAACCGATTCATGCCCATCTCTAGGCTCAACAAAGCAAACTGTGTTCAAGAGGTAACTAAAATTTACATCCCTTATGTTCAAGCACCACCTAAATTGATCATTCATTACAACTGTATGGTCAGATAGCAATACTCTTTTATTTTAGAAATATAAAGCTCTGACATTGCAAATCTACAGGTCCCCATAGGTCTATTCAGCTGTGATAAAACTGGTATGCATTCACCAGAGTGAGCACCACAGTGCTCCAATTCCACCCCGTTCCATTGCTTTCCTGCACATGAAGAATAACAAATCTGAAGCAGAAATCCTTCTTACGTGCCAAGGACCTGGAAAATAAGGAAAGCACCACAGATAGCAGATAAGTAGGCATCCTTCAGTCTCGAGAGACTATGGTAAGATAGCAGATCTCTACCTATAAAAAGGCATAGTTCTCCAAGTATAGGAGGGTGACAAAACTGGAAACTGAGGTTGCAGCGGCAAGAGAGCTCCTTCTGCCTATAGTGAGTATCTCTCAATTTATAAGACATCAATAGACTTCATGAAAAAACAAGAAGCTGCCCATGGCTGGCATCCAAGCCTCTTTTAAAAAATAGTGTGGAAGAATTGTCACATGTGTCTTCCTTTTTGGTCATTTCAAAACACACTTCTCTGTTGTGCTGGCATGAACAACTCACCACACATGTGGAACTGCATTTTCAGCAAGGAGTTTGACTATTAATGACTGCACTGCATGTCCAATTAATACCTTAAGATAGTGAATCGTGAAATAATCCTACCTTTTCTAGAAGACAACTCCTGTTTTGTAATGTTCAGCATGTCTAATTCCTCAATATCCTTTCTTGCTATGGAATAACTGTAAGAGAATTTGGCAAATTAAAAACCCAGGAGAGTTATCTTTCCCTTAAGTCTTTCATTATAACAAGTTTTTGCTTTTTAGGCCACCAGAGCTAAAGCTGGGTTCAAATTCCTCTACGATTACGATTCACTGGCTGCCATGTTGCTACCTTCTTATTCTCAGCTTCAAATTGATGAAAAAGAAACAAGGGCTGAAGTCCTGTTGCTTAGTGGTAAGTGGCACACAAGTAGGATCACTTAATCAGTGGGGATTTGGTGAGTCAACTCCTCTGTAAGTTCCATTGATTCTAATGGGCTTACACTAGTGATGAGTAGGCCTATTTGAATCAATGGAACTTACAGAGGAGTTGACTCACCAAATCTCCACTGATTCAATCAGCCTACTCTGGTTCAACTCTAAGCAACAGGATTTCAGCCAGTGACACACTCCAAATGGCTGCATTATTTACTAGCCTAACACATGAAGAATAATAAAAACACTGCAGGCTATTAAGAGACACATATGTACAAATTCCATCCCTCTATATCAAGCCATCTTCCCACAGAATGGATGCAGATCTCATCAATAGTTTTGTTGGGTTCATCTGAAGTGCATGTCACACTCCTGCTTATTGACACAGAAAAACACTAATTGTTGTTCCCGCAACACACATTTAAGCACAAATCATTAAACAAATTGGGGGGGGGGAAGCTTTCCTAGTCTCCTGCCCCCTCCAGATGTTTTGGTCTACAATCCCTATATGCCTTGCTCAGCGTGGTCACTTAAAGGCTAAGAGTTGTAGTCTACCCCTTCTGGAGAGCATGAGGTTGGGAATGGCTAAAGAAAAGCTTCAGCTGAACACTCAGTAGGACTGCAGGTTTGCATTATTGCCTCTAAAGGCATCTATACTGAAGTCTGGTTAAGACACACTCAAAAACCATAGCCTACGTAATCAACCAAAATTTATGGCTTTGGGAGCATTTTTGGTTATGTTTCAATTTTAAGTTTTCAGGTCCTTCTTTTGCAATACCCCAAGATTTAAAGATCCACAGGCAAGATACCTAAAAATACTACTCACAATTTGGAATCTGCGAAAGATCGAACTAAACACTGGTCCTTTTTCACAGAAATATCCTCACTGCAGCTGGGGGATAAGATCTGAAGTTTCAAATAAAACACAGAACATTATGGATCTCTTAAAACTCTTCATTCTAAGAAAAGGCAATAGTCACACCTAATTGTTCCGTCTTTGTTATGGCACCTCCCCTTTGTCATGACAATAGTAAATTCTCTAAATGAAGTAAACTCCAGTTATTGACTTTTCCTCCTCTCATGTAACATTTGTTGTTGTTTAGTCGTTAAGTTGTGTCCGACTCCTTGTGACCCCATGGACCAGAGCATGCCAGGCCCTCCTGTCTTCCACTGTCTCCCGGAGTTGGGTCAAATTCATGTTGGTAGCTTTGATGACACTGTCCAACCATCTCGTCCTCTGTCGTCCCCTTCTCCTCTTGCCTTCACATTTTCCCAACATCAGGGTCCTAATGTTACATCACGTAAGATTAGGACATAATAAAGTTAGCACTAACATTAGAACCGAACATACTTCACACCCTAAGCAATGTAGCCTATGGAATTCACTACATTATGCACTACTAATTGCCAGAAGCTTATCAGGTCTTTTAAAAAAGGACAGGGCAAATTCCTGTGACATAGCTCCAGTGATAGCTATTTGTTAGGATCAGAAAATACTCGTGTTGATTCTTGAGATAGTGGCTGGACCCAAGCTTGTTCACAACTTGCATTGCTTGTATACAAAAACTAGAGCCCGGCCCTGTACAACCCTATTCCCTAAGAATTCCAGATTAGAGATGGGGGTATTTGTATACAAATACGAATACCCCTGCACAGGTGGACATAATGAGGGTCCAGCCCCCTGGGGCTGGACGGTCCACTCACCGATCCACCGCTGCCGTGGGCGCCACAGAGCCTTCCAATGGCTCCGAAGATCGCGTTCAGTGAGCCACTCTTTGACCTAGCAGAAAGGCTTGTCGTCCCACCTCCTGCCAGGAGTGGCTCACTGAACGCGATCTTCGAAGCCATTGGAAGGCTCCGCGGTGCCCGCAGCAGTGGCGGATCAGTGAGTGGACCGTCCGGCCCCAGGGGGCTGGACCCTCATTATGTCCAGGGATATGCGTATTCGTATACAAATACCCCCATCTCTATTCCAGATACTTAGTTAATCTATGTATTTATGATTGCTTCCAAAATAGTTGATCTTTACAGTTAAAAGAGGCAATCCTAACCAGTTCCGCAACGATGAGGTCCCCCACTATCATCCAGTGCAATGGTTCCCAAGCTTGTCTGTCCAGATGTTCTTAAGACTGCGACTCCCAGAAATCCTGGCCCACACAGCTAGTGGTGAAGGCTTCTGAGAGTTTTAGTCCAAGAACAACCGGGGACCCAAGGTTGGGAACCATTGATGTAGTGGGAGCCATTCCACCTGTTCACACAGTGAGCAATAGAGTAACAAGTCTATTTATTACTTTCGACATAGTTCATTCATGACAAGTTAAGCCCATGCTTGAGAAAACATTTAACCCAACTGTACCATACAATTGTTACAGGCTTGTATGCTCAAATCTGCCAAGACTGAACAGTGAAGCTCATTTATGGGCTGAAGTTTTATATAACACTGAAGGGTTTCTTTTTTTGCTATCACGATAGGTTACGACTGAAGCAGTTGTAGAGAGTGTATCAATGTTATGTGTGTGTGTTCTGTACTGTCAAGTTGGAACCAACTTATAATGACCCCAATAGAGCTTTCAATGTAAGTGAAAGGTTTTAAGGAGAGGTTTAACAAGTTCCACTCCCCTAGTTAGTTTCCATAGCCAAGTGGGGATTCGATCCCTGTTCTCCAGAGTCCTAAACTGTCACTCTATCCACTTCACCACCCTGGGAGTTAAACAGCACAAACTACTTCCAATTTGGCCAAAACATTATATCTACCCTTTATAATTCCAACCTCTTCCCATTTCTTATACATTCTACCATTTAGTAGAAACAAGCCTACAGGGAAAATTCCACTAGCACAAACAGTATAATTTCCCTAATTTAGCATTTTTAGTTATTGCATCATGCATTTATTTTGCACTACCTCAAAATACCTATGTTTCTAAGTTTTTTTAAAATCTTAGAAATGTACAGGAAAAATATCTAAAAATATTAAGCACAATATCTTATTACAAATAGAGTTTCATGCCCTGCTGACACTGACCTTCACATCCTCAGATTATATCTATATATTAATAAAGTGAGAAATGTATCTAAAAAGAAAGACCAGCTACTAGTGGGGACCCCTTTCTCCCTCAACTATCATTTAGTGACAACCATTCCATCTGGTCACACACAAAGAGGGGGGGTGACAAGCTCACTCCATTAACTTGTTTATCCTGCCCTACCCTGAACAATATTTATTGGGCTTTATTATTATACAACGTTTATAACAGGTGCTTACATTTTCACATTTCCCTCTGCCCTCCTCCCATTTTTTCACTTTCATGTCACAATTTTTAAATAAATCTGCAAATAGAACCGTCTCGTTTACAGCATTTACAAGAATGATATGTAACAGCAAGTGCTGGTTTATTGTTATTGTTATCAATAACAGCACCCCTTTGCAACTACGTAGTGAACCCAACAATCCTTGGACCAAAGAGTGTGCCCGTCCCTAAGAAACCCCAAAAATTCCAGTCATATATGATGAAGCAGAAAAAGTGGATGCTCAAACAATCAGAGCACAAGTGAAAGCTTTACACATGGACTTGATCCTCCCATATAATTTTAACAGGTCCAAGAACACTTTCATCTTGGGGCTTTTGTGGAGACTGCACATGTAATATCGAGCTACGGCCGCATAGCTAAGCAATAGGATTTTGCCCATTGATTAAGATTTCATTTTAACTCCACTATATTTCCTCACCTTTGTAAAGTAAATCAAGATTGACTTTTGGGCATCAAAATTAAGAGACAGAAACTCTTCAAAAAGGCTTCTGGGCTTGAATCTTCCACAATTCTACAGTGGAAGGAAGTTCTGTAACTTGGGGAAGGAAATGTGGTCTCTTTTTGCCACTGCTGATTTAGCTTACGCAGGTGGTGATGGCAGACGGTGCCCTTTGCGGTTCTCGGAGATATACAAAAGGAGCACTTTCAAGCAGAATGCTTTTAATCAATGATTTTAAAAAAAATTAAATCAGATTGATTATCTACTTAAGTAGGAATGCTGGACCATAAAGAAGGCTGACCGCCGAAGCATTGATGCTTTTGAATTGTGGTGCTGGAGGAGACTCTTGAGAGTCCCCTGGACTGCAAGGAGATCAAACCTATCCATTCTGAAGGAAATCAACCCTGAGTGCTCACTGGAAGGACAGATCCTGAAGCTGAGCTCCAATACTTTGGCCATCTCATGATAATGAGCAGGAGGGGCGGAACCAAGGGAGACAGTTAGACAGTTGGAACCTGAGAGAGACAGTGGAGAAGTTGGAGCTTAGAGAGAAGAGAAGAATTAGAGTGATCTGAATAGAGAGTTAGGAAAGTGAATTAAGAACAAGGTTATTGGAATGAACAAGCAGGAATGAGAACACCTAGAATAATATAGATATTAAGTGATTGAAAATACATAACACAAGCCTGAATATATGTCCCGTCCTATCCAAACTTAATCAAACCCCTGTTACAGTGACTACGTGATTTACTTTGTGAAATGACTAATAATAAAAGGTTATCTGTTATTCAAACCAACTGATTCTGTAGTTCAATAAGCCTTGCAGGTGGCAGCACATGTGTCTAACACTCAGAGGTGGTACCAAGAAAATAATACCTGGTGACAAGAAAGAGAAATCAAGAGGGAGAGAACCTTTGTGAGGGCCACAACAAACACAGCCACAAGGGCGATCTCCACAAGCGAGATAATGGCTCCTCGCCTCTGGAATAATCTTCCTCCGGAGATTCGTGCTGCCCCTACGCTGGGTATCTTTAAAAATCAATTAAAAACATGGATGTTTATACAGGCCTTCCCTCCAGTCAATACCTGATCTTTTTACCTTTTCTATTTATCTTTATTTTTTGTTTTATAATTGTTATGGAAATTGTTTTTGTAATAATTTTGTGATTTTATCTGTTGTTTTATGTTGTTTGGAAGCCGCCTAGAGTGATCGCAAGACCAGATAGGCGGGGTATAAATGAAATAAATAATAATAATAATAATAAGAGAAGACTCCCTGGAAAAGACCCTGATGTTGGGAAAGTGTGAAGGCAAGAGGAGAAGGGGACGACAGAGGACGAGATGGATGGACAATGTCATCGAAGCGACCAACATGAATTTGACCAAGCTCCGGGAGGCAGTGGAAGACAGGAGGGCCTGGCGTGCTCTGGGCCATGGGGTCACGAAGAGTCGGACATGACTTAATGACTAAACAACAAGGAATGCTACTTCTGAGTTTCAGTTGTATTATGCTCCTGCTAGAAATTACCTACTGTAAAACAGCCTACACAATCTCTCGAAGCTAGATCCACAAACCTCAAACAGGGCTAAAAGTTTGCTTTTCTTTGAAAAGCAAAAGCAAGACAAAAATGTGAACTCAGACTTTAAAGCAAACGTCATAAATATTTGAGAACATAGTTCGCAGCACGCTATAAATTAACTGGTACCTATTTAGACTCTCAACAAAACAGGCTCTATGATTATTACCATCTCCGCTTTGAGGGGCTTAGCCCTGTTGTGCTTAAAATCCTTGCTTCTGGAAAAAACTATGCAGTCTTCCAAGTAAATGATCTTACTTAGCACCCTCCTCAACATATACAAAAAGAACAAAATCCTTAGCATTTCAGAACTATCTATTATGTAAGTAGATAAATTCCATGGTGCTATAATCAGAGGTTCAGGAAAAGGGTTCTGGACACTGAAAACTGGTTGAAAATCTGTATTTTCTAATATTTATGCTCTTGCTTAGGAAATGTATACAACAGAAAATCTTAACAGTCTTCAAGGTGCATCAAAGAAAGTGAAGTTCAGATGTTTGCAATGTATGCTACTCTTAGGTAAAAATTATTTTAAGTTAAACTGCACCTAACAAATTGTGCTCAAGTAACAGTGACAAGCACTCAAACACATACACACTATAGTTAAGAGCACACACACAAAAAATCTGTTTATGCCAAATTTTAGCATAGCATGATTGAGCTCTCCTCCCCTTTACAAAGACAAGGAAGAGGCTGTGTCTCATTGATTTAGCAGTGGCCCTTGGCTTTGGTGAAAATTTAAGCGGAGATCTCCCTGAAAAATTAATTAATCAGAATATATTTATGGGAAATGGAGAAAGAAGTTCAAGGCAGGGATGATACATATTACACAAAAACAAGTTCAATCAGACAAAACAGCATTTGTGTGCACTTAATATTTTAGACTGGAGTACAAACAGAACTGAAAAAAACAGTTACATTCCAGACAGACAGTGGGCTAGAAAAATCTGTGTTGTGTTGGAAGGGAATATGCAACAGTTTAATTACACTTTATTAGTAACACGTTTCAGTGAAGAATTAATTGGGAATTATTTTTAGAGCACTGAATACATTCTCTTTTTTGCTGTTGCAAAGACATTACAAACAGAATGTCCTTAGGCAGATGAAGAAGACCCAAGGGCATAACTTAACATTTAAAGTTTCGCTCTACCTTTATGATAACTCAGTGCTTTAGCCCCAATGCAGTTCCAAAACTTCACCTCTTTGAAAGGCACTCAGTTTTTACTAGCTTCTTATGAATACCCTAAATACTTCCTACTCACCAAAGCCGGATACCACTCTCCATCCTCAGAACTGGTTGTCACACTGACAACTTTACCAAGCAATTCATCGTTAAGACGTCTCTTATCGTCTTCCTCCTCTTCACTACTTTCTTCTTCTTTTTCATCTTCATTACTAGAGGATTAGGAGGCACACAGTGATTGAGACAGCCTGAACATGGAGATAATAGTTAAAAGGAGACCACTACCTCATCAGAGCTATTATATTGTAGGCTCAATTTGTCAAGTACTGCTCCGTATCAGCCTCCACACTTTGTGGAAAACTGTTAACACAATGACAGAATCCGACATTGCAGACCTGTTCCGATGCTAGTGAATATAGGTGGCTTCTTTCCGGAGGTGCTGGGCCTAGAATCGGGGAACCCAACTTGTGTGCTGAGCAACCAAAGTTACAATACAGAACATTCAAAAAGGGCCATTCTGTTCTGAAGCTGAAGAGTGTCTCTGTACACCCACTCTTGAAGTTCATCCCTCTGCCGACTTTGGTCCTTCTGTCCCATCCCAACCACCCCACTCTCGCCACCTAACCCCTCTGCTCCAAAAGCTTCCTGCTCTGGAGCAGACAAGGTACATTCCACCTTCAGAGTTAAGAGAAAACACCTCCGGACTGATGGTAAAAATGGACACTACAGTGGTGCCTCGACTTACGAACGTCCCAACATACGACCATTTCGAGTTGCGACCAGCTCCGGCCACAAAATTTTGCTTCGATTTGTGGCCGGAGCTACGAGTTGCAACCAGAAAAGAGCAGGGAAAAAGGCGGGGAATTCAAATAACAAAGCAGCTATTTCGCCCCAACGGTAGAGAGTGTGCGTTCGGAGGAGGCTTCAGACTGCCTGGTGCTGCTTTCTGCTCCTGGGTGAGTACATTTACAGGGTTTTGCAGGGTGGGTTTGGGCTGGGAGGGTTTTTGTTTCTGTGCTGTTGTTTTGTTTTTTGGTGATTTTTTTTTGCAGCCCCATCACGTTCCGATGGGGCTTGCAGTGCTTTTTTTGGTGTGTGTGCTTATTTTTTGCAGCCCCATCGCGTTCTGATGGGGCTTGCAGTATTTACAGCTTTTGTAACTCTTCCAAGGACAGAGATCCTAAGCTGTTCCTGGAGAAAGAGAGGATTCGGTTTCAGGAGAGATGAAGAGAAGCCAGGACACAGGAAGCCTAAGAGACTTCTGCTTCCTGAGTCCCCCTTCATCTTGCTATTCAAAAAACTAAGATTTCTGGTCCAGATAGCTCTGGGCCAGCTTCAGGCCGTGTTCCAACTAGTTCTATTTTTCTTACGATGCTTTGTATTCCAAGTGTGTCTCCATTTGTTTCTGAAAAGGAACTTCACTTACCTCAACTTTACAAAGAAGATTTTTTTTTTCCAAATTTCAGAAGCAGTCTGCTGAAATCCAGTTGAGTAACTGCACTGGCATAAATGGTGATGATGTTGGTCAACTGATTATGGAAACTGTTTATGCAGTTTGAGGGAAAACTTCCTGTTCCCCCTTCATATTCCGAGGCTCTCTAGAGATGCCTTTTGCCCTGGGGAAACTTTTTGGAGATTCTGGACGTTGGAGGAGGAGCATTTAACATCCAAAAACTGCCACCAGTGGTCCTGCCACTGGGAATGGGACAGCCACAAGTTTCAAATATTAAATGCTCCTCAAAGGCTTCCCTAGGGTAAAACGGATCCCTAGGGAGTTTTTAATTAAATTAAGGATTTCTTTCACCAGCAGAACCAGCAGATGACATCACTGCCAGTGGAGTTGCACCAAAAGGATTCAAACCACTGTCTAATACGATTAGGGCAGGGCTATCTTTATTGGCTCCCTTTATCAGCCTATAAAAAAAACAAATAAAGCATGGGGAGGGAAAAATCCTTCCCATGCCCTACAGCCCTTGTTAAGATTCCAGTCTCTGTTTTAACTTCAACAGACCTTACTACTAGTTAATCGGCAGTTTTGTACTGTATCCAGCACTCCTATGAGTCTATGTTTGATTCAGTCCTGATGATGACAGAGAGCCCTTGGTGGCTTAGAGCAGCAATCCCCAACCTTTTTCGGTCCGCGGACTGGCTGGGGAAGGCGGGGCACCCCCCGTGCTCGTGCGCATGCGCAAACAAGCACACTCTCTCTCTCGCACGGGCATGCACGCGCCCGTGCGCATGTGCAAACGGCGGCACGGCGCTTCTCTGGGCACGCTTGCGCTCATGCGCAAACGCCGGCGCGGCGCTCGCACAGGCGTGCTGGAGTGCGCACGTGGCTGTGCGGGGGTGAGTGCGTGCGGGGGGGTGGGAGGTCTGTCTCGGCGGCCCGGTCCGGTTCAGGCCACGGACCAGCACGGACCGCGGACCAGGGGTTGGGGACCTCTGGCTTAGAGGGTTTATTGTACGGAAGATGGACGATGATGCAGCACAATACAACACAGCAAAAGGAAACACACAAATGCATTCAAAAGCTGAAGTCCCCCTGAATCTTGAAGAGGCTCATGGCGCAGTGGTTAAACTGCTGTACTGCAGCCAAAACTGGGCTCACAACATGGGGTTCAATCCCAGACAGCCAGCTCAAGATTGACTCGGCTTTCTATCCTTCCGAGGTTGGTAAAATGAGTGCCCAGCTGGCTGGGGGGGCCAATGTGTAGCCTGCATAATTAACTTGTAAACCACCCAGATAGTGCTTTAAGCGCTATGGGGCAGTATATAAGCAGCATGCTTTGCTTTTGCTTAGGCGTGCTCCTTTGAAGGCCTGGTTGCCAGATGTACGGCCAACCCTCCCTCCTCCTGGAGAAGGGCTACCAAAGAGTATTTACACTCTAGCCTCCATAAACTGAAACTGGCAGGAAGACATGGAAGACAATAGCCAGCCACTCCTCCATAGGAAGGAAAATGTTATGTGCTTGATGCAAAGGGTAAGTGATACTTTTATTGGACCAGTAAAAAACTGAACAAAACAGCCAGTGGTCCAATAAAGGTATCACCTGTCCTTGCCTTTGTATTGGGTAAGGACCACTCGGCTTGGTTTGTTTTCTTCTGTTAAGTGCCGAGTGGCCCAAATGCCTTTCCTGGTCAGGTCAGCACGTTAACACCTTGAAAATGTAAATTACATTTAGAACGATACGTTCAAAAGTCTGGAATCCTCTATGCAGTTTCCTTCTATGTTCATGGCTCCCATAAAGCTAGTGACACAACTTCCGTTGAAATAGTATACAAATGTGTCTTATACATTAAATTCGCCATCAGTAGACATATCATTGACACGTAAGGAATATTCAGTAGTAACAATTTTAATCTGACCAAGCATAAGGCAGATTTCAGCAGATGTTTACTCCTTATGAGGGAGGCAAACCTTTCACTGTGGAAGCCAAAATCTGCCTATTTTACTCCTGCTTGGGGAAAATTAAACCTCATGAAGTTACCAAAAAGTCTGCTAATACTATTTTAAAAATACAGTGTCACAAAACACTCACACAGGAAGAGAGGATCGCCTTCCTCTGTTGGATTTCTTTGCAATGACTGGTGTTCCAAAATGCTCTGGATTTGTTAGTGGCAGTTGGTCAAGTGTCTGTAATATGGAGAAGGATGTTAGAAACTAATTTTCCAATCTGACAGTCAAATAAATAGAATAATTTACAGCTTCCGAGTTGACAGCCTACCTCACTTTCTGCAAAATGCCTCTCCCCCTTCAAACACAATGATG
Source organism: Intellagama lesueurii (assembly GCA_037013535.1). Lineage (NCBI taxonomy): Eukaryota > Metazoa > Chordata > Lepidosauria > Squamata > Agamidae > Intellagama > Intellagama lesueurii. Next base: position 8,083,906 of record JBAJHW010000001.1, on the reverse strand, counting down.
TCCGTCTCAGTGTCCTCTCATCTCCGTCATCAAACACTGAACAAAGCCAAACCAAAATGATGTCAAATAAAGGGGAGGACTTTTTAAAATAAAAATCAGCTAAACAGAGAGAATGAATTATTCAAGTAAATAGCAATCCTCAGAAAAGAAACCTCCAAGATAATCAAAGCATTCTGCCATGTGAACTCAGGAGTCACGGTGAACCTGTGTCATCTCTCTCTCACTCTGTCATAATTGTTCCTATTAGAACTTACATATATCCCCCTCTTCAATAGATAAAATAAAATACAGAATAAAAAGATTCAGCTGTATTCACAATTATTCTCCAAACATACTCTCCCTCCTCATGACCTCAATAAAAATTACCTTCAGCATCCCTCATCTGAGACAATTATTTCTAGTGCAAGACACTGATAAATAGAAGTGCAGACATGAAAGTTAAGTATATTATTGTTGAAAATTAATTAGTTAACGGGTAGGGAAACCGTTATCCTCTAGAGGTTGTCAGACTGCATTTCCCAGCATTCCTCACTACTGGCTACACTGGCTATGGTTGATAGGAGCTGCAGTTCAACCACAACTGGCCACAGGTTGTCCATTCCTGCAACAAGACAAATTATTAAATGAATAGCTTTCTTGAGTTAGGTACAAAGGTGCATCTGTTAGTAGCCGGAGAGGACAGGACCCTAACTATCAAACATAGGCCTTCATCTCAGGATCACAAATAATTCTCCCCTCTCAACAGCGCCAGTGAGAGCAATAGTAGCTGGAAGCTCTGCGACTTTAATTGCCACGAGTTTTTGAAAGATATCCCAAATGTTATCTGGGAAGGATGGAAAAATTAGCTTGTGGCCACATGATGCCCATCCTTCCTTTACATCAAAAGTTGGTAGAATGATATGCATTTCATGTGGGGGGGGGAAGAAACTTGATATTTGACTGGCACGGTTTACACATGGCTCCGATATTCACAGCGTACATGTGAGAGATGTGTGGAGGCTACTCTTAGAAACAGCCACATACAGGGATTCTTGATGCGCTTGTTCCTTTTGGCAGTAGACATGGGCTGCATGTTTCGGTTCCACATTAAGTGTCATGCTTTGAGAAGAACCATAGACCGTATATACCAGAGCCATATGGGTAGTTAATTACTTCCATCAACCTTCCTTTTCCTGTAAGCCACTGAAAGAAATCATAAGCTATAAAACCATCATAATTTATTTTTAATTTACCGCATTCTACCCAGTTGTCAAAGATATACTGCAGGAAAAGAAAACAATCCTTTCTAGTATTTATCCAGAACTAGTTTTTAGACAGGGAATTACACTATGTGATATGAGCAAATTTCTGCAACAACATGTTCATGCAATTCATATGTCGGATTTCAGGAAAAAATCAGGACAAGGTTGCATGGTCTTCGAAAGAACACAAATGCAGGAAAACAGGTGATACCTTTACTAGACTATTAAGACCATGTCACATTTATTTCATTGGATCAAATATACTGCTGCCACTACTCTTCTTGGCACTGTAAATGAGGAAAGATAAGTATATGACTCCTCACCCACTTTTTTTCTTTTATTACAACCACACACTTCCATTATACCTCCGCCTACAACTTTTACCCAGCTAAATATTCCTTGCTGTTTTAAATCTCCTTTCTTTTTAATCTACTTCACATGCAGCCTACTTTAAATCAAAGCCTTCCTGAGCATGACCTTTTCAACGTACTGCTTAATTGTTGTTAAACAGTACATTTCAGATACTATAAAATTAAGGATTTCCAGAAGAGAAACTGACAGAAGACAGTGACAATGTTTTGCTCTCTTTTAACTCTGCTATCCGCAAAAATCTTACTAATCTCCTCAATATTAAATATCCCTAAGTTAAAGATACATAGCATTTGGATTTCCTATTGCTGCTGTAGAGTTTCCAAAGCACTTCACGTATATACCAGAGGCTCGGTCTTTGGCCCCACCGTTACTACTAAATGCATTTACTGAAATTTATACAATATAAATAGTACGGTAAAAGACCTAGGAACAAGGCACAACTAAACAAATTATCTCACTAAACATAATTGGTCCATCTCTTCCCCCCCCAACCGAGAGTTATACTTAAATACAGCAAAGAGGAGTTCAAAAGAGGTACCCAAGGCCACCATGGAGCGTAAGGATAAAGTAGGAATTTGAAGCTTGGCTCTCTCGTTGTTCCTTCACCACTCTAATCATTTCAGCACACGGCCTTGTTGTGTGACCCCTTTGGGGGAATGTTCAGGACAAAAAAAAGGAGAGCCTTCACTCCTAATACTACTGCTGTGTGTGTTGCACACAGGATGGGGCTGATGAGAGGGGAGGCCACCTGGCAGGTTCACGCTTCTTCACTGCCCAGCTTCCTCCAGCCATCATTCGACGCACATGAACCACTGGACCCAATGCCGCTGCCTTTCCAAGAGCATGTCCAAGACTGCAGCCCTGTAGATGCTCTCGGAAAAGGGCAGATTCATGTGGAGGGAGATGCAAAATCATAGAGAGCAAGCATCGCCGCCTAATTAACCAGTGACAGAGTGTCCCAGATGTCTGTTTGGTTTGTCAGAGACCACAGGTAAGCAGGTCGTCAGATGCAGTTATCAGTTCAGAGTAATCACTGCTACAGCGAAGATCCAGCACTGACTTGTTGCTTAACCCTGCTAATTACAGTTAACCAATTAGGATTTGCAAGGAGCCAGCATTACACTTACGTCTGTCCAGTGCGAGGCTGAGCTAGCAATATGAAAAACAATGATTTTAGACCACTCTGTTTAAGGTTTGCACAATGAAAAGCTGAGGCTCAAAATGATCCATTATTTACAATAGAAGGCGGATGCCATGTACACACAATGAACTGGAATGGGAAGAGCTAGGTCACTTAACTATTGTGACCTTCTATCACACTGGGAGGCCGGACCTGCTCATATATAAAATAACTTCAGATTTTATATTGCAGCAATGCCATCTAGCCAATATAGTTTAAAACAAACAAACAGAGATTCCCATTTCCATTTGATTTCCCATACAGTTCATACCTTAAAGGAGGCAATAGTAAGACCATCGGTTAAAAAGCCCTCCTTAGATCACATAATACTGAATAAATACCAGCCAGTCTCTAATATTCTTGGGCAAGGTGCTGGAGGCGGTTCTTGGACGAAACAGATTTAAGATCCATTTCATTCTGGCTTCAAGCCTGGTTCTGGGACAGAGACAGCTTTGGTCACCTTGGTGGATGACCTACGCTGGGAACTAGATGGGGTGTGTGTCCCTATTGGTTTTGCTAGACCTCTCAAAAGCTTTCAATACTATCAACCGTGGTGTTCTTCTGGCCTGTCTCTCTGCAACGGGACTTGGAGGCAGTGTTTTATGTTGGCTCCAGTCCTTCCTGGAAGACAGAACTCAGAAGGTGGCGCTGGGGGATTCCATTTCTGTTCAACACCCTGGCCAACGGCTTGCAGGGTTCTTCAGGGTTCTGTTCTATCTCCTCTATGTTATTTAACATGTACAATGAAACCACTCAGAAAGGTTACCCCGATTTTGGGGGTTTGGTATCACCAGTATCCAAATGACACCCAAATCTATCTCTCCTTAGCGTCTATATCCGAGGAAGCTGTTTCAACTCTAGATCAGTGTCTGGTGTCAGTAATGGACTGGATGAGGGTGAATAAACTGAAACTTAATCCAGACAAGACAGAGGTGCTCTTGGTCAGTTGAAAGGCAGATGAAGGAATAGGGATTCAGCCTGTGCTAAATGGGGTTATATGTTCCACCTGAAAACACAGGTACACAGCTTTGGGGTGCTCCTGGATTCATCTCTGAACCTGGATGCCCAGGTTTCAGCAGTGGCCAGAAGTGCCTTTGCATAACTACCTTGTCTCCCTGAAAATAAGACCTAATCTGAAAATAAGCCCTAGTATAATTTTTCAGGATGTTCATAATATAAGACCTACCCCAAAATTAAGCCCCAGTTAAGTGAAACCCCGCCCTCCACCCTTGTGCAGCAACCAGAAGAAGAGGACGTGACTGTATTTGAATAAACGTAGATCGTTGTACATGAAAAAAATAAAACATCCCCTGAAAATAAGCCCTAATGCGTTTTTTTGGAGGAAAAATTAATATAAGACCCTGTCTTATTTTCGGGGAAACACAGTAAAACTAGTGCACCAGCTTCACGCATTCCTGGAAAGGTCTGGTCGAGCCATGGTGATACATGTCTTAGTTATATCCTGAATGGATTACTGTAATACTCTCTACCTGGGGCTGCCTTTGGAAGGTGTCCAGAAACGTTAGCAGGTCCAAAATGCGGCAGCCAGTTTGCTAACTGGGGCTGGTCATAAGGAACACATAACACCCCTGTTACAGCAGCTTCACTTGCTGCCCATCTGTTTCTGGGCACAATTCAAAGTGCTGGTTCTAACCTATAAAGCCCTAAATGGCTTGGGTCCAAACACAGCCAGCCCTATCTATGCTGTCCTTCTGCAAGCAGGCAAAGACCTTTCTCTTCAGGCAAGTTTTCACTCACTGACTAGTTGCCTACATGGAGTTTTTAAATGGCTAGTTGTGCCCTATTGCTTTGAATGTATTTTTGGTGTTTCTTTTGTGTACCATGTCGATGTGGTATTTGTTTGATCTTTATTAAAATTTGTACTAAATACATCCATTTAAAAACTCGACTCAGGCGGCCAGTAAAACAGTGCCTCCAAGTCCCATTGCAGAGATAGGCCATGGTTGGTGGTATCAAAAGCCACTGAGAGGTCCCACAGAACCAGCTGGGACATACTCCTTTTGTCTAGCTTCTGGCGTAGGTCATCCATCAAGGCAACCAAAGCTGTCTCCGTCCCTTTACCAGCCCAAAGCCAAATTAAAATGGATCTAGATAATCGGTCTCATCGAAGAACCGCTGAAGCTGAGAAGCTACAACCCACTCCTGCACCTTGCCCAAGAATGGAATATTAGAGATCAATTATCTGACTCCTCCCAGAATACTGATTAATTAGAGGTAATTATTCAGTATTGTAGAATCCAAGGAGGGCTTTTTCAACAATGGTCTTACTATTACCTCCAATAATAGGACTGTGGCCATGTAGTCATTTTTAGTATGATGAAGTCACGAATTTTAGCATGTTTAAGTCAAAAATTCAGTATGAGCTGTTCTCCACTAAAAGCATAACCAGAGACTAGATGTAAGGAAATATAAAACAAGTTATTCAGTCAGGCTGCTGAAAAGTCACAAGAACTGAAGAGTCACAAGAACAGGCCAAAGGAAAATTCTCCAAGTCAGAAGGCTCATATTCTGAACGAAATAGTGCCAACATCTGCATAAAGCATACACACATTTCACTATTTCCAAAGAAAAGTAATATTTTAGTACATAGCCTTGTCAAATGTTTCCAGACCATATCCTATGAGGAAGGAGCAGCAGGACAAAGTACAGCAACAGTTTCCTAGAGCCCACATAAGGCACGTCCAAGAGCCAAAAAGTTCAGTTTAATGCACCAATCACAATAAAGCTGAGTTACTACAATGTTTAGTAAAATACACTTCCTGTTATCAACCAGCCTTAGTTCTTACATCTCAATACAAAGATAGAGGCTCAATTTGATTATTGCTACACTTTTCTCCTTTCACATTTGTGTGAACCTGTCGTAGAACATTTATAAGTCATTCTCCAAAAGGTCAATATTTACTGAAGTATTTAGCTGCAAAGTACTTAGACAACCTGAAAGAAGCAACTTACAAGTGAAGCCATTGTTCTAATGGGATGAAAATCAGTCCAAATCCCTGCCAATTATCTCTCTGCAACATGGAGATCATTCTAAAAACAACACTACAATATTATTTAATTCAAAAGCTAGTTGGAAAACTTCCACACACTTCCTTCTGCTGCAGTCAACGATTCTCAGGTGGCAGGAGACTCACTGTGAGCAAATTAAGCTGTATAATACCACATTATACATCAGTCTAGCCCAGTAATTCTCAGCCTTCAGTCTCCATTTGTTGTTAGAGTACAACTCCCATTATCACTGGCCACACTAGTTGAGCACAAAATTGAGCACTAAAGAAGCAAGCTTAGAAATCACTTGTTCTTTTAGTCACTTCCAGCAGTGGTCTAAAAGCCTTGGTCTCTCTCAGGGGAGAAATCCAGTGAACTCAAGGTAAGAATTATGCAGCCTGGGGAAATCATGGGTCCACTACCTGTTTATGTTCTTTTCCTAAAGAACTGAACTTCCAAAGCAAAACCTGAATTACTTAGAACAAGTCTTTAAAAACAACGTAAGTGTCCTACTGGATTATACCTAAGTCTTCCAAGTCCAACATTCTATTTCCACAGCAGCCAACTACATGTCTCTAGAAAGACTATGGGCAAGACGTGAGTGCAAATTGCACCATGATGCACCTGTAGCTCAGTTCAGGCAGGAGACTCTTGACAGCTGATTTATTCTCCAATATAAATTAGTTTTTACACAAGTGAAACTAGAATGCCTGGAAGAAACCTCAACTAGAGTTCTTCAACACATATATACAACTTTTGTACATACATTCAAGGAACTGCTTTTAACATACACAGGTATTCAAATAACACCCCCCCCCCCCCCGCTGCCATTTGGATTGCTACTGTTGATGATCCTGCAATACACATCTATTAAGTGTTGATCAAAAGCCACTAAATCTTCAAAGCTAGTAGAAATATTGCCTTGCTTGCTGATTTTTTGTTCCAATGACCACATGGTTCCCATGCTTATTCGTGATTTTATTGACCTCATTTCTGAACTTCTAAGAGCCCCCAGAAAAAAAGGATTTTTCTCCTGACCTGTTCAACAGTAGCCTTAAAGTGGCAAAAATGTACTTCAGTTTGTTTTTATTCCAGCACCTCCCCCATTCCAAACCACAGTGACATAATTAGGAATCTTCATTACATAGATGCCATGTTTTAAAGGTACATAGAAGAAAGCTAGGGAAACTGCTTTGTACAAGGAAAGATGAACTTATATATAACTTATTTTTGCACTGATCGTTAGACTAGTAGTATGGTAGTTACTTACCTACAGTATACCAGCTGGCATCGGTCAGTTTACTGATGACAGCTTCTTGAAAGGATCCATCTGGCATCTTCGTCTCAACAACTGCACCAGCCTATGATTTTGAAAATTAAACTTTTACATCCTCTTGCAAACAAATGCTCTTTAAAAAAATCCTTCAAGTGTTAAAGTTGCACCAAAACCAGTAAGTCTTGGGATCCCTTGAAAGACTAACCAGTTGACAGTATCCTGTTTCTTCCGGCGAACTCCAGAGGCAAACGTGCTACAATTTATGAAAGCTTCTGCCAAATAAATATAGTTAATGCTTAACGTGCTGTAAGACTCTTCCTTGTTTTTGCTGCAACAGACTACAGATCAGTGCAAATATTTTGCCCTCCCCCCCCAAAAAAAGAGCTGGTTTTTCCTAAACTCTTTAAGTGCCCAACCCAACCTTTGACCTCAAATACAGAGCACTCACATGTATTTTTCTCCCCAGTGTGCATTCTGAACAATAAGCCAGCATTTTGCTTACAGCGGGATTGCGCTATGAATACTACCTTTCAGGTCTCCTGGCCTCTTGCTTTGCAGTCAAGGAAAAAGGATTGCATCTTGCTTTTCTGGACAACAATCATTGTCTTATGTCCTTTTATATTTATAAGCTGTTGTGTAGATTATCCCTCCTCGCTTCCACCCACACCATGATGTCACTTTTCTGTGACAGGAAAAGTATTCCCCATGCTAGACTTATAACAATGAATGCATCCACCATGGTCATTTATTTTTTATGGGACATTTCAACCCTTCTCACGGCAGTCAAACTTCAAATCTAACCTGCATTAGTAATTCTATAAACTTCAAGAGCAAAGTTTGTTTCAGCAGTAATATGAATGTTCTCAATCCAAGGAATATTAGTCACACTTAAATATTTCTAATTTCAATAGGGTTAAAGAGCAAGGATCTCCAATAAATTGAGTCCAAAATGTATTTCATTGTCAGGTGTACAGAGTGTATGGACTGTCACAGAATCAAGCTTTTCCTTCAACAGCCCCACTTTTCATTCAGAAATTTTGTATCAAGTCCAACATTTCTTAAAGAAATAGATACATAGGTATATACACAGCACTGAAATGAATCCTGCTAGTCAATTTCCTACACTTTTTGTTACAGGGAAACTTCTTCAGTCTTGTCTAATCAGTACATTTTTTTTGTCTTATGAAACTGACTGAAGATAATTATGCATTCAGAAAACAAAACAAATGTGGAATCTTTCAACTCAACTTCCAGAGTCATCAAATAGAGATTTTATTGATCTAACTGAAGACAGCATCCACATACATACCCGTAAAGGTCCTTTCACCTGGTCATCTTGCACTAGCTGAGTTGAATTATCTTGCTTTAAAATCACCTAAACATTTTTGAGAAAAAGAAATCAAATAATTTTATTTGTGGGGTGATCACAGGTTAGTTTTTAATCTACAGAGGCCTGGGTCCAGACAACCAACCCACAGATCTACCTTCACGGGAAGTTGCCACTGAAGGCCAGGGGAAGATGATTTCTCCTGAGAACCCTCCCCACTCCACCCCCAGCCCCGACCCATGAAGCTGTTCTGGAGGGTACAGGAGCAACATAGCAACCAACATAGGAGCTGCAATGGGAATCTGTAAAACCCAACTCCACCCTCTTCCTCCAGCATAGAACATGACTGGAAGGAGGTGTCTATTTGGGAAGTGCCGAGTCTACATCCAAGCTAAGATATATGAGCATCCTGGTTAGATCAGAACTTCCTTCCAAATAAAGGTGTTCAAAAGCTCAAGTCTACGTATGCAAGAAATGCAAAATAAAACAATAGTAAACTATTGGTATAATTTAGAAAGAATTTAAGCAAACAAAAACCATCTGTGTCAACCAAAGAAATGAGCCAGCAATTTAAAAACCAGTATCACCCAGAAAGCTTGCGTACACAAAGCAGCATATCTACATTCTTGACAAAAATGCACCACACTGAGCTACAGCTGACTGCTGGCAATTATGCTTACTCAAATGCAAATACTGCTGAGTTAAATCTGTCTTACTTCCTAGAATACAGATGTCAAGAAACATAGAAGGTTGCTGCTTAAATCTCTTAATACTATAGAAGTGTCACTAAGACAATACTGGTCAGAAGTGCAATGTGTCAGCCTCTGATGTTTCCGAATGGCCTTTAATAAGCTGCCATGAGTGTTTCCTCTTACCTTAACTTTCACCAGTCGTTTTACTGTCTTAATTTTTGCCTCACAGAAGGCACCCCGGTACTTGGCACTGACATCAGTCCCCACAGTCAGGTAGGCAGGCTCATCGGCTGCCTGGAAAAACAAGAATATTAGTTAAAAACAAAGGTCAACTAAGAGAAACACGCAGCAGCAAATGCAAACACACAAGTAGAGGCACTGGAAACAAATTAAGCACAATCCCACACGACTGTGGATTTGTTCAAAGTTTAACTGTATGCAAATGACTGTAGCTAATGCACTTGAAGCACTACTGACCACAAAGGGTTCCTGAGGCAGAGATATTAGAGGTATGATTTTAAAATACAGATGTTCCAGAAACAGTCTGAAGGAGAAAAGCACTTTCAGTCAGTAGCTGAAATCCTGTTGCACAATTACACAAAAGGCATAGGTCTAAGAGTTGAATTGCCATAAGAAATCTCTGTAGGCAGTACCTGTTGCTCACCGAACACAACTCTATATGCAACAGATAACGCTTATGAAGGTTTTTTTTAACTTACAGCAATTTGCCTCTAAGTTAACCGCAAAAAAGTATACACGCAAAAGAGGATGTTGGCTAATGCGTAAAAATAAAAGCAGGCAACACTTTTTTTCCTTTTTAAAGTTTCTTCTTCTTTTTCCAAAAGGCAAGAGCTTACAACTCTAAAACTGCACTTGGAAAGTTTAGACACACTATTTAGACACTACAGCTCCACATAACTATCAGCTTTTTAAAGTGTGTCCTGGATTGGCAAACTTTGTTCTGAAATCAGGATGTAGCTCATAAAAAATTAAACATACTCCAATTGACAACAAAAACTGAAGAAATACATGGAGGAGTAACGTGTACACATATACAGGTGTAACACAACAGATGCCTGAATCACTCAAAGAAATGTTCCTTTTAATTTTGCGTTCACAAAAAAAGTAAGTATCAACTGAAGCAACAGTTGTCAACTCCATCTGTTTCATGAAACCTTCATAGATCCTCCCTCCACAAAGCAAGAACAATGTCACATCAACTTTTACTGAATTGCCTTCAAAACAGTAAGTTCAAGCACTTCAAACTAGGTTTCAGATTCTGCAAAACAGGAAACCAGAAAGGGGACAGCATCAATTTATTTCTTAAGATTTTCAGACCACTGCACTAATAACCTTACAGTAAGTGCACAAATGAAAGTTTTACAAATTCCCTTTGTACCCTACCAATATTATTTATCTTTCATTTGCTTCCCTATCATGACGGCTAAAGTTCAACATTAAAATAGGTACACATAAAGAAACACTTCTCATTACATGTATTTCCCTTCCCTGGGAACAATTGGCCCTCCAGGTGACGAGGTAACTCCCATCAGTGTTAACCAGCATAGCCAATCCTTAGGGGACAGGCACTTTGTTTACAGAAAAGTTCTGAAATATTACTTCTGATTCATGGAAATCTGTACGCAGGGCAAAACTGAAAGCTGTAAACTTTCAAACATGAATAGAGAAATAAACATACAGGGGAATCCAAAAAAGAAAACACAGGGCTCTGTACGTTCTGTATAGTCTCATGGGTCCCCTATGGGGAGAAAGGCAGCATATAAATAAATAATAACTAGACAAGAGTTGGACATGGGGAAAAAAGAGAGAGAGAAACAGGAAAACACTTTCTTGACCACTTATAGGTGTTTGCAACTATTTATATAAGAGAGACTATTTATACAGCAGACGAGTACATGCATTGTATTTACAAGGCCCCACAAGACAAATCCCATCTGCAGGCTGTAAATAACGAAAAAGGCTTCTACTGCTTAAGATGCATGGCCTCACCTAATAAAAGGTATGTTACTATACCTCTGTGCAGTAACAGTACTCTACTCCTAAATGTGCAGTCACAGTTGGGACAGATGAGGAAGTCACAAACCTGTTGGCACAGCAGCATGTGGACCACATTTTGCCAAATATGTGTTGATTAGAATGATAGATTTTTAACATTTTAGGAAAAGTAAACACAACAATATACAGTCAGCAGCTGGCTGAAAGAATAAAGGAGAAAGGAAAGCTTAAGAACACAGGCTCTCCAAAAATGTATTTACCTTCATCTTAGAAGGTTATTTGAGGGATTCCAGCTCAAATCCTTTGTCTTTACCACAGCTGAAAAAAATCTAGAATAGAAAAAGACAGTATTATTACCAAATTCACCCGCATGCTTATAAAAAGAAGGTGACAGAGCTCTAAAGAGTAGAATTGACTTACACAGCCCTCTGCAGTGTATACAGCACATCCACCTTGCATCACTACCCCACCCACCCAGGACCTAACACACATTAGAAAGATGAATGGCAAGTGTTGAAAAGTGTGTCGAAAATGGTCGTTTTGAAGTTCTGACTGAGCAGCAGCGAATGACACCATTTCCCCCCTTCAGCTCTCACTCATCTCTACATCACTTCAGGTCCAGGAACTGCCAGGGTTCCCCCTCCTTAGAACCCGTCCAGAGAGATTGTGCAAACAAGGAAAAGAAATGGAAGAGACGGCACAGGGGAAAACCTGAACCACCATCTCCAGCCCCACATTTCTTAAATCTGAAACGAACACATGATACCCGTCTAAGGAAGATGTTCTCTAAAAGGGGAAACTGAACGGTTTGATCCCATGCATGTTTATTTCAAAGTATGAAGTCAGTGGAACTCATGCGCAAATGTGCAGAGGGCTCCAGCTGTCACTTTCAACAGTTCCTCTACATAAAACCGCATCACTTGCACCCCACCTTACAGGAAGGCACCCCAGGTCCCCCCTACATCCCTTGTTCAACAACTGGACACCATCCTCGGCCTACTCTCCTTCGCCTAAAGACTTCCCCCCTTTCTTTTCTGGTAACTTCCGTATATGTTGAAGCTTTTCTCCTTCACCTAGGAAAAAACAAACTTCCCCACACTTCACAAAATACAGACAGTTGAGTTTTAACCCCACCTCCGCTTCTGAAGCCACCTTCCCTCCTCCATTAAAAAAAAAAAACTTGTGCCCCTTTCAGCTCACAAACCCCCCCCCCTTCCACTTGGCCTTTGGGTGCAAGTCCTGGCCTTACCCCCCCCCCCCAAATGCCACCCTGGACCCCAAATACCCGCAGATCCCTCTCCAGGCCCCCATCCCTGGGATGACAGAGTGAAACAGGAAAGCCTTTTGGGGGGGGGGGTGATTTAAGAAGAGTGTGGCGTATGTAAGTGTGCCGGGGGGGGGGGGGGGAGAGGAAGGGAGAAGAAGAAGAAGAAGAAGAGGACTAGGAAACCCACGAAGATCCCACCGAGAAAAGGTTTAGGGCCCGGGACGGGTGTGGAGAGGAAACCTTGGGGAAGAGAAGGAGGCCCTATCCAAAGACCGGCGAGGGGGGGGTGTTGGCGGAAATAAAAGGGGGGCACGGTCTCTCTCTCCCCCCCCCCCAAACGAGGTGGGAAAGGAAGCAAGAGACGAGGACCGGCGGTCTCCCCAATAAGGTCAGGAGGACCAGGAAGGGAAAGGGAAGCCCCCTCCACGCCTCAAGCCGCCCTTCCGGAGCCGAGCGAGAAGGGACAGGGCTCCGTCCCCGTACCAGAGGGCGAGGAGGGACGGATCCTGCCCCTTCTCCAGAGAGTCTCTCCTTCTCTCTCTCGGCCTCTTTTCCCCTCACCTCCTCCGTTCGAGCTCGGCCACCAACTCCCAAGCCGAGCCAGGCTCCTCCGAGGGCGGGAGGGTGTGTGTGTGAGAGAGGAGGGGAAAGCGGGGGGGGGGGGCGGCCCGGCCCGGCCGAAGGCACCGCCGTCCCACTCCCACCACCAGCAACAAGCGGCGAAGGACGAGGGCGACCGATCCCGGCGGTGGCGGTGGTGGCTCCGCTTCGCTCCGCCTTCGCTTCTTCCCCGCCCCCCTCCTCCTCCTCCTCCTCCTCCTCCTCCTCCTCCTCCTCCGGGCTCCACGGCTTCCCCTCAGCCAGCGAGCGGCTGAAGGCTCCTCTCCTTCTTCTTCTCCTCTTTCCTCCCCTCAGCCACTCAGGCTCTCGCTCACTCGGGCGGCGGCGGCGGCGCCACTCAGCACCCAAATAACAAGCTGTTGAGCCGAAGCTGCGCTGCGCGGCCTCCCATTGGCTCCTCCCCCTCCTCGCTCGCTCGCTCGCTCGCGCGCGCACCGCCTCCTCGGCTTCTCTCTCTCTCCCCCCCCCACTGCCCCTCCCTTATTGGGCGCTGCGTGACTTCCCCGCCTTTCCTCGGAGTGCGGAAAGGGGCCACTCCGCGGCGGCGATTGGGCGGCTGGGTTTTCACGCACGCACACCCCGCCTCGCCTATTCGCTAGAAAGGAAGGCGGGCTTCTCATTGGCCCAAGCCGCAAGCCCTGCCCTGCCCAAGGCCGTCCCGCCCTCCCGCCCAAGCCAGGGCTTTAAAAGGGAGTGAAGTCAAAGTTTCCACCAGTCCCATCCCACCTCCCCCCACCCTTTGCGTCTCTCTCTCTCTATCCCCGGCCCTTGGAGGGAAGAAGGACGGCAGGCCCCGGATGTGAAGCGCCGCGAGGTGGGATTGGACGCAGAGTCGCGGGGCAGGAAGCGGAGAAAAAAAGAGGAGGAGGCGGTGACAGGTGATTGGTCAGCGAGCCCCGTCTCCTGGATACGGAAAGGCGGTGGGCGGGGACGGCAAATGAAGGCAGGAGTCTCGTGACGCGCATGCGTCGCCCGGCCTTAGGGATTTTTATTATTATTATTTTCTTTCTCGTTCGGCCGGCGCCATTTTGTGTGTGGTCCGGTCACGTCGCAGTTCCATTTAGTTGGGCGGGGGAGATTGAGAGGGAGTCAGCCAGCAGATAAGCCCCCGGCAGAGCGGTCGGGAGCCGCGAGGCAACACCGTCTTGAGGCCTGAGGTAACGAAGGCCAGCGCGGGGAGTCGAACGCACTGAGGTAAATGGGAGGGCGGCGGCGGCGGGGAAGCGAACGTAGGCCTCCGCCTGGCGCTGGAGGAACGACGGCCCCTCCCTCGCGGGGGAAGGAGCGGCCGTTGGCGGCGGCCCTTGGGCTCCGGCCCAAGACCAGCCGGGTCGAGGGGCGGGGCGGCGGACCGGAAGTCGAGTGTGACGCCATGGCCGGCGCGGCCGCCATGAGAGGGGCGGGGCGAAGCGTTTCCGCCTTGGCCTTCCTCCCGGGACGGCGGGGGAGGGGGAGAGAAAGAGCCGTCTGTGGAAGGCTGGCAGCGTGGACCCTTCGGCTCTTTTGTTACCACACTGGGGGGAGCGCCTCTCCCTTGCAGCCCCACTAATGCCGGTGGACCTCGGGAGTGTCTACTTCCATTGTCTTCGCAATGTGGAAATCCGTTTCGACTGGGATGATGATGATGATGATGGGGGCTCTCGTGGTGATGGGTTTCCCCCCCTCCTTTCCTACTTCGAAGGCCGCGGCTTGACTCTGTCTCGAGTACAAGAGACTTGGGTGTTGGATCCCGTGATTCTTGTTCAGGAAACGCTTGCTGGAGCTTTATTGGGGGGAAAGGCCTCGGGATTTTGCATTGGCCCCACAATTGTCCCATGGATGGAATTAATAAGCTTTAAATAAATGCATCGTGTTAAACGACACACTGTGGCAATTGACTCTTCAGAACTCAAGTCACCTGAAAATCAAGGTGTGGACATCTTCCAGCATATGAAGTAGCTCATTGCCATGTTTTCAGATGTGGTAATCTCATTCAGGACAAATCTGAATAGAATGCTCATTGTCATTTGAAGGAAACTTTAATTCTGTCACTTGCAACTGATTTATTTCTTATTTAAGTAACTGCTGTTCAATCAATAAACCTACCACTATTTACTTTCACAGAAAACAATCTCTTTTTTTCACAATCCAAAAGCAACAGCAAAAATAGCATTAAGACTTGCTTTTAATCATAACTGGCTGGAAAGGCAAGAATTCAGCATGGGGGGGGAAAACATAGTTGGTCTGTGGGCAGCAGGGATGTAAATGATGACTGCCAGGTGACATTTGAGAGGAGAACATGTGAATTAAGTGTCATGAAACATTTAATGAGGGCTCCATGAATGTTGCCTGGAGGTAGGTGCTCAAAGGTAGCAGCCCTGTAAGCAGGGCTGCTTTCCAACCTTTAGAAGTATTTAGTATGTAGGAATAATTGGAAGATCACTCCGTATGATTCAGATCAGATTAGGCATCCTTTAGTCTCTAGAGACTATGGTAACGTGCTCTGAATAGAGGACTTGGAACAGTGTCTAGTGTGGCTGAGAAGGCCAATTCGAGAGTGACAATTCCTTCCACACTGAAGACAAATACAATCTGTCCCCTGTCCAGCTCCCGGGTTTTGCTGGTTTCGGGACTGCCTCTTTGCCTCGGCCTGCTGGACAAGGGTCTCTTCAAAATGGGAGAGGCCGTGATGCACGGCCTGCCTCCAGGCTGAACACTCAGAGGTCAAAGTTTCTGTATGATTACCGTTAGACAAAACTACTCATGGTCATCACCACACTGAGTAGTAAAATGTTGGTGATACCACTTTCCCACCTTAAGGCACAAATCCATATTTGGTAAATGCTTTGAAACTGCAGCTTTTCTACTCCACAAGGCCCACATTCTAGCTCAAAGCCAGCAACTAGCATACCCTCAGGCAATATACACACTGTCTAATCAGGAAGGGTGACAAAATTATCAATAACAGCCCTAAATGGACTACAACTGCTTGCAGGTCCCTCAAAGCATATGTGCCGAGAAAGGGGCACTTCATATATGCTTAACGCTTCAGTCACATTTACCATCTTGAGACAGCAATAATAGTTCTTACCATAATTCAGTTCACATGAAAATAACTACATGCACTGTTTGACTATCAAATAGCAGAGATTAAGCAAACAGCGAGAAACAGTAGTTATCCAGGTACCCTGTCACCTCCACTGGCCTCTGAGGGAAGATATGAGTTACCATTAAATGTAATCTCCTAGCCTGGTTTTGGCCTTTAGAAATCAGAAATAATCAGCAGTTCACTGCCTACTTTGAAAAATATATTACTTGCTCAAAAAAATGAGACTTGGCAAACTGCATGACCCTTGAGACTTTCCAAGCTAGTTTACATGTGTAAGTGGGGGAGGGAAAACATGCCCCCTGCCAATAGTAACTAGAAGAAATTGCTCACTGCTGCGCTAAACTATCAAACATAGAATTCTAACTCAAAATAATCCACTGGTTTGGTTTTTCCTTTAATGATATACACCTTCCCTTTTTAAAAACAAAACAAAACCAGAACGCTTCCATATTTAAGTCAATTCTTTTTGAAACAATCTGATATTTCAAAAGGGAGTGTTGAAGAAACAGGGGAAGTCATGATCAGTATACTAAACTAGGAGTTCGTTGTATGTCAGTCAAACATGAAGTATCTTCTTCTGATTATATTCCACAGCAACCCTTCTCTTTTTATCTGATTTCAGTCTAGGAACCAATAATACTCAGAGATCTAAATAGTAATTGGAAAAATGTTTAGTGCAAGTTAGTTACTCAAAATATTCTTCCAGCACATACATAATGGCAAATACATAAACAAGCCCGCAGTACACATTAACTTCTTTGTGTTAAAAGTAACAACATGTTACATGTTTTCGTCATCTGATTCATCCTCTTCTTTCAGAGATTCCTGTTGGAAAAAATAGAAAAGATCAATTTGTACTGCTTGCTTAAAAAAAGTAGACATTCTATAGTGAAACAAAAAAACCACTGTAGAGTAAAAAGTTTGACTGTTTTACACCAGCTTTATGTAAGCACAAGTACAAGAGCAGACTAGAAGTCAGGTCTCCACTTGTTTCTAGCTGATGTTTTAATATTTTATTTTAATAACATATTTAAATAAAGGTATTGCCCTTACAGGCTTTGAAATTTTCAGTGAAGATTATGGCTGTTTCTTTTATGAAATATGCAAGTGTGTTTAAACAAGTGGTGAAAATATTTGGATCTGTTCCAAATACTCTGAATTTCAAATGGTTACCTTAGCATATTTCTCTGCTTCTTCCTTAATGTCCTTTGGGACCATTTCGTGTTTTCCTTTCGTTACTGTAGACATTTTAAAAAACAGAATTTAAGGCCATGTGAACAATAAAGTACAATAGTATTTTTTTTCTACATTTAAGTAAATCTATTTAAGGGATAAATTTGTTTTCAAATGTGGCTATTTCCACAAGTCTTTGACTGTGTGGACCACAGCAAACTATGGCAAGTTCTTAAAGAAATGGGAGTGCCTGACTACCTTATCTACCTCCTGAGAAATCTGTATGTGGGACAGGAAGCAACAGTTAGAACTGGATATGGAACAACTAATTGGTTCAAAATTGGGAAAGGAGTACGACAAGGCTGTATATTGTCTCCCTGCTTATTTCACTTATATGCAGAATACATCATGCGAAAGGCTGGACTGGATGAATCCCAAGCCGGAATTAAGATTGCCGGAAGAAATATCAACAACCTCAGATATGCAGATGATACCACTCTGATGGCAGAAAGTGAGGAGGAATTAAAGAACCTCTTAATGAGGGTGAAAGAGGAGAGCGCCAAAAATGGTCTGAAGCTCAACATAAAAAAAAACTAAGATCATGGCCACTGGTCCCATCACCTCCTGGCAAATAGAAGGGGAAGATATGGAGGCAGTGACAGATTTTACTTTCTTGGGCTCCATGATCACTGGCAGATGGTGCCAGCAGCCACAAAATTAAGAGACGCCTGCTTCTTGGGAGGAAAGCGATGACAAACCTAGACAGCATCTTAAAAAGCAGAGACATCACCTTGCCGACAAAGGTCCGCATAGTCAAAGCTATGGTTTTACCAGTAGCGATGTATAGAAGTGAGAGCTGGACCATAAAGAAAGCTGACCGCTGAAGAATTGATGCTTTTGAATTGTGGTGCTGGAAGAGACTCTTGAGAGTCCCCTGGACTGCAAGGAGAACAAACCTATCCATTCTGAAGGAAATCAACCCTGAGTGCTCACTGGAAGGACAGATCCTGAAGCTGAGGCTTCAATACTTTGGCCATCTCATGAGAAGAGAAGACTCCCTGGAAAAGACCCTCATGTTGGGAAAGAGTGAAGGCAAGAGGAGAAGGGGACGACAGAGGACGAGATGGCTGGACAGTGTCATTGAAGCGACCAACATGAATTTGGTACCAAACTCCGGGAGGCAGTGGAAGACAGGAGGGCCTGGCGTGCTCTGGTCCATGGGGTCACGAAGAGTCGGACACGACTTAACAACTAAACAACAACAACAAATTTCCACAAGATAGCAATCATAACAAAATAAGGTTCATGTGATACATTACTTTCTCCAACCCAGCTGAGTTCCAGTTCAAAAGCTTTATCTTTTACTTCATCATGGACTATGTAGATTCTAGAAACAAAAAGAAAATGCTAATTATTTGAGATAATTATAAACAAGAAGAGTGAGATTCTGATTTATGTTTGCATTTTTATTTTAAAAATTGTGGTAATAAAACATAGGAGGCTGAAATATGTTAAAGTAAGGAACAGGTTTCCTTCAGTCAGTTTAAATAGGGCTGTAAGCAGGATCATAAATGGAAAGCCCAGTTTATCCAAACAGAGAGATCTGATTCAGAAAGTGGAGAAGGTGGCCTGCCTTGTTTGAAATCAGACCAAGACCTGTAATTTTTCTACTCCAACTAGAAGAGTTTCTTCTGAATGAAAACTGACCTCTGACAACCTGGGCGTGAAAAGTAGACAGTAAGAATGACTTACATCTTTGCAACTTCTTTAACAACATCACGGCAAGTCATGTCTTTCATCTGTGAAGGTGTTCAGAAGGCCAGCATTTTGTTATATGCAAAAAAAAAGTGACAAAATTCTGTATTAGTATCTTAAAAAGATTAAGATTTCACGAAACTAATCTCTACTCATTTAGTGAAAAGACTGCCAAAAGAAAGGGGGAGGGAAATACAGAAGGCCCCAAACTTGCTGCAACTTACTTTGCTTGTACCACTAAATCAGAATTTACAGTTTGTGAACAGACAACAATTTATGGGGAATCTTCTTCACTCCAAAATAAAACAGAGGTAGTTCTTGGTCAATAAGGGGCTTACTGGCACACACACACCTTAGGTAGAATTTGTTAATTACCTTGTCAGGAAAGTCTCCCAAAACTGCAATCCTCTTTCAAAAGAGACTGATCAAAACCTGGGGAATTGTTAAGTTTTTTTTCAGCCAAACAGCTACTGTATTTTTCCATGTATACGACCCCCCCAATGTATAAAACGACCCCCTAATTTTGACCTTTGATGAAAGCAGAGGAGCAGTTAATGGGCAACTGCTCCTCCATCTCCGTCTCCTGCTGCTGTCTCTGCTGCCCGCCCGATCACCTCCTCCATTGCGACTGCCGCGGCTCACCTCCAGCTCACGTTGCTGCCTTGTCCCCTGCCCTAAGGAGACAATTGCTGGAGGAGGTGATCCGGCGGCGGCAGCAGGAAGAGGCGCCCGAGCGCTTGTTTGCCTCCGCCTCTTGCTGCCTCGGCCACCGGGGACAAGGCGGCGACGTGAGCTGAGCCCGGCACTCCCACGTGATCGGGTGGGTGGGGGAGGCAGCAGCAAGAGGCACCCGAGTATGTGTGAATGCTCCTTTGCCTTCATCTCCTGCTGCCTCGGCCACCGGAGGAGGAGCTCTGGAAGAGGCAATTGGGCAGTGGCGGCAGCAAGAGGCGCCCAAGCACGCGTGCGACTGCCTCCTTCCATGTACAAAACGACCCTCAATTTTTCCTCTAATTATTTTAGGAAAAAGTGTCATTTTATACACGGAAAAATACGGTACTTATTTACAGTAAACCTTTCTGAACATATCCTGTCCTTTGTTATTGGAGTCAGGCAGTGCATCATACAGACTTTTTTTGAATAACGTTTTATCTCAGGATTAAACAGCAAGAAATAATGGTCTGAAAGCAGTGAATTAGCACATTTGATTTAAAGGAACTTTTTTTGCCACTAGATAAGAGTGAACAAGTAGCTCTGCATGGATAAGTGGAAAATCGGTAATTGCTATAAGCCACCTTAAAGAAAAAGATGGGTTAAAATATTTGAAATAAATAAAGAATAATAGAAAAAGATTTAAACAGTATTCATCTGCATAGAGTTGTAGAAAACATGGTAGAGGGTTTTTTGGTGGTAGCAAGCTTCTCCAGTGGTGTCAGATTCCCCTGAGATTTGAAAAATATACTGAAGACTGAAGTTTTACATGCATGTACAAGAGAGTATTGCTACTCTCCTTGTGGTTTAATAGGAGACCTGTAGGATGGTCCAAATATAGAAAAAGTTGAGACAGTCGAGAATATTTTAGTATGATTTCTTTAGAAGTCCACATTTTTACCTGTGAACTAGTATAAGGTTTGGGATGTAACCACAATGATGAAGTCATTTGAAATCAAGATGGTTCAGTTATAATTTTAGTTACAAACTTCACAGTAAGTGGTTTTAAGAAAACCAGAATTCTGTTCCAAACAGTCAACTGCAACTTATTTATTTATTTAAAACCAGAAGTGTAAGCTTCAAAACACTGTGTGCAAAACAGAAGTGGTGGCAGAAGAATCTCTACCAGCAACAGGAAAACACAGCTCAAATCAAGTGTTTGAGATTTTCCAATTGTCATAAAAACACTACTCTCATATATTGAGGCATATCATTGTGACACTTAAGGGCTAGAAATGGTTGTTAAGCTGAATCCTGCACCTACCACCAGATTCTCTTTATCACAGAAATACACTGTACATGTGTATTTTACACAGACTTTGAAGCAAAATTGGAAGATCAAAGAATCAAGTAAAATGGGGCCGCTTGGACACAGGACAAATTTTCTATCAATGTGGAGAAATTCAATCAATGCAGCACTTATGTGCTTGCAATTTATGCCCCATCATGTGTACAAAAGCTTTAGAAAATGGCCAAGATAGAACTATTGAAGTAGCCCAATTCTGGTCTAAAATAATCTATCTTAACATTTTGTTTTACTTTTAGGTATATTTTATATACATCCATAATTTTAAATTGTGCAATAATTACTTCATATGAATAAAGAACGAACGGACTTAAAAAGGATGGAAATGTTTGGAAAGCCACCTATGTGGGAGCAGGGTGACTTTCCTACAGTTGCCCAGTGTTCTACTGACAGGCCAACAGTTCCAGATAACCAAGACTAAAGTACTTGGAAATCACTGTCCTAGTGTTTCAGAAACCCCTAAGGAAAGAGAGACATTTGTTTAGGACTTTTCAGAACATTTCTATCTACTTGGGCAGTCTCTGAATGACCTGAAAGTGACTGTCATAGGGAAAAAACCCACTAAAACCACATACAATGCTGGACACTGACTGAAAAGGAATAAACATCAGTCAAGAGTTCCTAAAACATTACTAAGTGTGAAATCCTATCCTGATTCCCAGTTTGCCTTGTCTCAACAATGCTATTACCTTGTAGACTCATAGACAATAACTAATAATTGTAATTATTCACAGTCCTACTGCTTTACTAATAAACCATTGTCACTTTGTCCTTATTTGTATTCTCAACTGGTCATGGGACCATGTATAAATATGACAGTCATATAATCTCAGTCTAATATCTGAGGAAGTGGACTTGATACATGAAAGCTCACATTAAAATGTAAGTCTGCAAGATGCCACAACATTTTTGTGTCTTGTTTCATTAATTTTGTTTGTGCGTCTGATACATTTGTTTAGATACATGATTACATGAAATTGGGTTTATTACATTACACGACAACACAACCTTACCTGGAGCTTTTCAATCTCAGTCTTTGCCGCCTGCCGTGCTTTACCAATAGCACATCCCCAGTAACCCTGTAGAAGCAGAAGACAAATTAGAAGACCAATCCCTGTAGCAAATGTAATAAACTGTACTGTGATTAAGTATGCCAAACAAACTTATAAATTACAAAATCAAAACAGTAGTGCAGTCTTGACTTCTCAAATCAATTTTTTTGAGGAGGTAAATTCCTGGTTTGGAATTTGTCTGTTCTCTGTCAGAAATCTTAACAGTTTGTTGTGTACATTCTGAATGCACTGATTTTCTTTTTAGCCGCCTCCTTTCTGTTTGTATTACAGCACTTTTAAACTAAATAGCCACTGTGGTACTGGTGAAGAGAGCAAGGCAGCATTTCAAATATGCTTTACACTGATTCAACTAATAAAGGATTAATTTTGTGAGGAGGAAGAAGTCAGTACAATCACAGTTACCCAGCAGATAGATATTTCCCACCTATGAATATTTAACTTTAAGATGGGAGGTTATAAAAGTGAACACGAAACAATACATTTGCCTCTATTATTGGAAGGAAAGAGAAGAACAGGAAACATCAGGGGTGGCCAGTGAAGGAAGTAGTGCAACTTTTCCAGCCAGCACAGTGGCAGAAAATATTTAATATTGGGAAGGAATTAAAATCTCTTCATTTCCCTCCTATGCAATGGTAACTCTCAGATCAGCTGCCACAAAACTCTGAGAACTTGTGTTGCCTCTGTATTTTAAAGCAGCAGTAGGTCCAAATGAGGAGCGCTGGCTGCTTGTTTCCCTGGGTCTTAGAACTAACTTGATCTACTTGGCAGTGGGCGGCAAGATCTCTTTGACAGCCTTTTGCTTTTGCTGTCTGCTTCAGCTTCTGCTGTCCTGTTCTATGTCTCCTGCCTACAACACAGCCCTACCTCCACTCCCGTTGATGCCTCTTTCCCTTCTACACCCAAACCCCAACACTCTATGGTCATCCTGTCCAGCACAGACTTCACAGGTCCTTGGGGGCCACATTTACCCCTTGCAATGGGGGAGCATTTCTTAGGAAACACCCAGTATTTCTAGCAATCTCACTGTGACAAAAACTGTTCAAGATTTAATCACAAACTTACTGTCATTTCAGATCCCACCCAAAAAGGAAGGAAAAGCAAAGCAAAAGCAAAGTGTGCTACTTATATACCGCCTCACAGCGCTTCAAGCACTCTCTGGGCGGTTTACAAGTTAGTTATGCAGGCTACACATTGCCCCCCAGCGAGCTGGGGACTCATTTTACCAACCTCGAAGGATAGAAGGCTAAAAAGAAGAAATCTTTGTTTACAATTACACAGATTATCTACTTATTCACACCTGCCCTCAGGCCTGAGGGAACATTTCTAATCAGAGGTTTCCTAGGAGCTTGTACCTTTACTGGAAATACATTTAATATAATCTTTTACTAGTTACCATATGAATAGAAATCTTAACTATGTTTTCTATTAAGGGCACTCACATAGGAAACTCCTGATGGGTCAATCATGTACAGCTGTGAACCATCATCATCATCATATGAGCCCAACATGAAGCTGGAAAGACAAGAGATTCTGTTAGAAAGAAATTACCAACTAGAAAGAACCCTGATAGTCCCTAATAATAATCATCTGCCATCAAGTAAATTTTGATCTCTGGTGACTTTTCAGGATAATGCTATTTTGCATTTTTTTTTTTTTTGCAGTTAATGCATAACTGCTATTTTAAAAAGTGAAATCATTTGTGACTTTTTCACTGACTGTAGTTGCCGCAGTCAAGATAAGAATAGTTATGGCAAAAAAGAACCCTTTGTAGATAAAGTATGTTATTCCCCAAACAGTAACACATTCTGATGTTCATTTAATTGCTACAGCAAGCCAATCACCTATATCAATAGTTCCCAACCTTAGGTTGCCAGTCCTTGGCCGACAACTCCCAGAAATCCTGGCCAGCACAGCGAGTGGCAAAGGCTTCTGGGAGTTGTAGTCCAAGAACATCTGTGGACCCAAGTTTGGGACTCCTGACCTATATTGTGTTGTCAGGCATCACAAGAGAATTCTGCCACATTTGTGTTCTAGATCAGTACTAGGCACATTTTCCTACCACTTGGCAAAGGAGTTCAAGATGGTCAATTTAAGTAATGATTATTATGTAATGCTGCAGTAAGTTATTACTTTACTCAAAAATTATTACTTTACTCAATAATTATAAATTATTATTTACTTAAGAGTCAGCAGAATATTGGCCTCCATTGTAACTGAATGCCATAATTTTCAAGAGAGGGCTTGAGAGCATCCCTGAGGGAACATTTCTTGGCCAATGATTCCTTTTTAAGCCCCTCAACATTAAATTTAAGCTTCCGGCATACTCAGAATTATACAGAAAGGAATAAAAAAAAATCTTCAGATTTATTGTTCCGGATATAAAACCAGAAAGCAATTTGGAGATGAATTTAGAAGAGGAGGATGTGAGTCTTTCTTTAGCATTCACAGGCTTACACCTTCTTGAACTGACCAAACAAGACGACCACATAAGTAAAGTCACATTCTGAGGGCAAAGACTCTATAAACATAACCTTTAGTAGTAGTGCATTCTGGACACCCCCACCTATTTTTAGTAATGCTGTTTAGGACAGGTGAGGCATGTGATGTGTCTGAAAAGTTATTCTATAGAAGCTCGTGGAAGCGTCTCTTGAAAAATCAATTTTCTTGAAGAAAGCTCTCTGTTAAAATGTGTCTTGCAGTATTTTTATAGTAGTAACACCAACATACACCAGTTTGAAAGTAACTTTTCATCATCAGCCCATGTGCATTTATTTTTACATTTTATCTTTCAAATTAAGCCACTTCTCTTAAAAATTCCATCATGTATATTATGCATGTATCCAAGTGTCCTTGAGCTCTAGAAATCCTTGCAGTAATCCAGTGCAGGAAGAGCTTTATTGTGTGTTGGCCATGCATTTACTAGTTGCAAATACATTTTTAATACACTGTTGTAGAGCAGCTTTATTACATACTTTGAACCAGTATTCACAGGGTATATTACAAAAGGCAATATAGCAGATGAAAGTTCATACCTGCAGCCAAAAGGTCTGACAGCACTATATAGCGTGTAGGCATGTACGTACATTGCCACTCTATCTGCAAGATGCTATAGGGAAGAAGAGTGCAATTTCAGAACTTTGGAAATAATCAAGTCATGATGTAAAATAGAAACATTTGTGTCAAAGGTCTGAGGTAAGCTCTGGTCACATTCACATATCAAATTAAAACATGGTTCCTTATTATATACACTACCAGAACTATCAATGTGAGCCTCATGCTTACAATGCACACACACAAACATGCAACCAGGTAGGATTTCAGATGATTTGGGTTGACTCTGGTTTGTCATGCTGCCTGGAATGATAAACCGTATTTAATCTTATACATGGTTAATCTCCAACAAGCCATCTTCAAACCATGGATTAAGAAAGCAACCTTACTGGAACAAGCCATGCTTAGTATTAACCAGAATTCCAGGTCTGGTTGACAGTGCAAACTCTGAAATTAGTCATGAGTTTCCAAGCTACTACTTCTGGCTACATGGGAAGAACAGGAAGGAGTGTGCAAGGCTGAGACTTAGTGATACATGTAAACAGGATCCAAGTCTTTCATAAGTTGTATGAACAGCAGCGAAAAACAAAACAAAAAGTCCACACACTTCTACTTACTTTCAAGGGAATGTTATAACCATAGTTGGATCTAAAGTTTGAAGCTTCTTCCCTTGCTATGTCAGCTAAAGATCGGGCATCAGCCAGAAGTCCTGCTACTGCCTGAAATAAGTATAAACATTTTAAAAATAAATCAAGTCAAGAATGAGACTCAACATGCCAATCTTCATGTCTCATTTTGAAATTATCCTTTACATCAGGCACATGATTACAAAGTACATAGTTTTGGAACTGGTCAAACCAGCATTTCCACCCCCACAAGTTGAGGCATTGTATTCTTCCTGTTGCTTGCCCCTGAGGCCATTAAACAATGGGATAACTACCCTTTAATCCCAGACATGTGCTAAAAAAGAAGCATAAAATGACTGAGCACCAACTCACCATTCCAACATGTCGATCAACATTAAAAAGACGCTTATTGGATCCTTCTTCATAGAGTTTGGATAGAACGAGTTTCTCTACTCCAAAGACTACACCATCTTTACACCGTATTCCAATTGCTGTACTGAAAATAAGTTAAGTACAGTAGTTAGTTGACAGGATATTTCCAAATAAAAGGAGTTCAAGAAATGAAGGACAAAAGTTTCAAAATCAGTGAACACGAAACTTATTTAAAGAATAGTTTTTCTTTAAAAAACTGATGTAAAACAAGTCCCTCCCAACACTCTGCCTGAGAAACTAATTACATAATCAGTCCCTGAAGAATGGTTTATAAACTATGTGTTTTATAGAATTATTTTACATTGCCCTGTAAATAGCCCTTACTTCAATTCAGCAGCTAGAGTACCTACTGCAGTATGTACGGATGTGTGCTACAATTCTACATAAACTTATTCATGAGTAAAATAAACTGAAATCGATAAGACTTAATTATGTATATATAACCCTTAATAGCAGCAATTCTACACACACATACTGAAAGTTTAGTTAGTTATGTGCTGTCAAGTCAGAACCGAATTATATAGCGACCCTAATAGGGCTTTCCAAGCAAGTGAGATATTTAAGGAGCAGTTTTACCAGTTTCACTCCCCCAATCAGTTTCCATGGCCAAGTGGGGATTTGAACCGTGATCTCCAGAGTCCTAGGCCATCATACTAGGTTCCTTCATACTGAAAACAGATTCTACTGAAATCAGTGTTCTGTCAAGATGGAACATGAAGATGCAATCCTGTGTCTATGAAGAGCATTTACTCTGTCTATTTTAATAGAAAAGGATTACAGCTGCTCAATGGAATTCAATTCTGAGTAAAGTATTGGATAGAAACGCAGTGTAGAGATTAGGCCCTAATATGTATTAACAAATGAATATAAACTGAACCCATGTATCACGATGTTTAATAAGCACGGATTGATTTTAATAATAAATAATAAATTCTAGAGCCCAATTCTGAGTAAAATATTTATCAAAATGAAAAAAGATAGTGCTTCAATCCCCAACATCACCATGGGAAACTATAGGGTACCTATTAATGGAAGATCCCTGCCTGAGAGTTTAAAAAGACAGTACTGCTACAGGAATTTCCCTTTTTATTTCAATGGGGAAGCCATCTGCCATATGATAACTTCATTCCTAAAGAACTTTTTCTTGCCATGTTTTATTTACATTTGCCAGCTAAAAACCTACGGTCACTCTAGGCATGCAGCCAACTGATTGCAAACACCACTGTGAAATCAAATTATCTATCATTGCAACAGAAAGGTGATCACAAATTCTGAAAAATGAGATCTGTTGTGTGATGTCCACTGGTATAGACAAGCCAGCTGTATGAAAATAAGCTTCATAGAATCATAAAGTTGGAAGGGGCCTATAAGGCCATTGAATCCAAACCCCTGCTCAATGGAGGAATATAAATCAAAGGATACCTGCCAGGTGGTTTTTCATGAGTTCCTGCTATTCTCTGCCAAAAAAATTATTTGCAAAATCAGCTTGGCATAGATCTAGGTTTTTTTATATACTCTCTCTCTCTCTCACTCTCTCTCTCTCTCTCTCTCACACACAGATAGATTTATTCTTACCTGCTATTCTCAACAGCTTTCATAGCATACTCTACTTGAAATACTCTGCCATCTGGAGAAAATGTGGAGGCTGACAGATCATACTGTAAAACAGAAGCACAACTTGAATTTTTTTTCAAATACAGTTGGATTAAGAAGGGACAAATTTCATTATATCTCATCAATCAAGTCCTATTTAATCATTCCCTAATATGGAATTATCAGCATAGTTACAGGCAAGAAGCTGGGTCTGCCCCATTCCCTTTTCCCTTTGGGAACAGTGATAAGTCTAAAGAGGAGAAAGGTCCTGATCACATGTGGACTTTAAAAGCAAGCAAGAATTCTGCAAAATCCAGGTTCTCCTATGTACGAGCAGGATCTTTCTCTTCAGACATGTTGCTACTCCTACGAGCGAAAGAAAAGGGCAGATTTAACTTCTCCCCTATAACCACTGGGATGATTCCAGATTAAAGAATGACAAAATAGGAGTTTGGTGTCTGACGATTGTGGATGTCTCTCCATGTTGTCTGCAGAACTAGATGTTTCTGAAACAGACTGAAATCGTATTGCTTAGAGCAGCGATGGCGAACCTATGGCACGCGCACGAGGAGCCCTTTCTGCCAGCACGCGAGCCATAAGTTGCCGGATCGCTACTCCCCCCCCCCCCCGCGCAGCCAAACCTGAGAAGGCAGCTGCAGCCGCGGTGCTGGCGCTTTGGCAGGCGGATCCGGAGTGGGGTCTCCAGGCACCTCCGTGCCAGGATTCCCCCTTCCGCTGCCACTTCCGGTTCCGCAGCCACCGCAGCACGCCACCCACTGTTCCCCCCCCGGTTTGGGCACGCGAGCCCAAAAAGGTTGGTTCACCACCACTGGCTTAGAGTATATCCACTTGATTCAATGGAACATATGGAGGTGTTGACTCACGAACTCCCCACTAATTCAGTGGGTCTATTCTAGTGCAACTACACCCCTAAGCAACAGGATTTCAACCTATGAGTATTTATACTGTGCCTACTAAATAAATGCAAATATGGGAGACACAATTCTTCCCAATCAGGGGAAAGCTAGAACATCTGGTCCTGTTTATTCAGAAATAAATTCCACAAAGTTCAATGGTATTCCCTACTAACTTTCAATATTTTATTTATTTATTTAAAATATTTTACCCTGCCTTTCTCCTTGAAAAAGGATACAAGGCACCTTACAAGCAATGAAAGGCAATATTTAATGTTGAAAACAACGAGTATGCAAACGGTAGTTAACATCATTAAAAGACAATATTTAAAACTAGGAACAATGGATACGGAGGCATCTTACAACATTAACAGGCAACGTTAAGGCCAAGATACAGTTGAACCCTTAAGGCACAGACCTCCATCAATTCCAGTATTTACGGAAGTTCATCAGCCCCTACCCAGCCAGGTAACAGTGGCATATGTTCATGTCTGAAATATCAGTGTATGTAGTTTCTAGTTACCAATCTTACACAAGCTGATACAAAGCAAGCACAAACAAGAATTACTAAGTACATGATCTTGATTATTTGTATACAAAATTCTTGTGTCATCATGCTCTCCTAAGTAAAGCATGCTATAAGTCAAGGAATTAGTACACATTGACCAGAATCTTACCAGAATCCTCTTATTTATATACAGATGAGTAAGTTCAGCAGCAGAAATCTCAACAGTCACCAGCTGTATTCCTTGTTGCCTTCCAGTCACATGACTTGGCATACAAAGAGGAACACAACCAGTGACAACTTTACAGCAATTTGCTGCTGCGATTCACATCACTCCACATACACTGGCATAGGTATGTAATAGAATTCTGGCTGTATATTAGGGATGTGCCATTTGGGAGTTCTTGGGGGGTTGGACTCCAACTCTCGGTATTTTCCGAGGCTCCATGTATCCTGACTTCCCTATGCTACACCTTCTAGGCCTTCATTTCCTATGCCACATTGTTTCCTGGATATTGTCGTTCTTTGGGAAGCATTCTCTAAAGGGCAGTGTGACAACCATGCCCAGGAAGCACTGCAGCAGAAAATGAAGGCCTAAAAGGCCTAATACAACTAATTCTGGATCCACAGAGGGTTATGTGGCATGTGAGCAAACGGAAGGTGGGCGGTCTGTGAGCAGGACTCCCAGAATTTTGCCTGGGGAATTTTTGGAGAATTTTGGAACAAGGAATTTTTATAACTTATCTGAAAGTATAAATAAGAAGCAGCATAGTGATATGAAGTAGCATTTCCTTATTGCCATTTGAACTGTCTAGATTAAAATCAATGCAGTTGAATCCAACAGTCTTCTGAAATACCCAGGTGCAGAAGAGAACAGAACATCACACATAACTAACCTGGAGAGCGAGGTTTTGCACAGAATCTTAGGGACCTCTGTTTCAGATCTTACAGCAATTATAGGCTTTATTTGGGATTATAAGAATGAGCCTTCACAGATCCAGGCTTGTACATACAGTACTTGCTTTCATTTTAAATTAGCCGCGGCTTGCCATGCCATCCAAACACTGTACTGTGGGTAATTTTAACACGTTTTACCAAAACATACAAGCTTGTTATGCCTCAATTTGAAGTGCTCTTGTTTCAGGAAGTAGTAGCTGAGCTTAACTGGAATTTGATGACCATGTTTGGACAAATTAGTTAATATAAAATTGAACTAAAACTTCCTGTGATAACACCAAAGCCCTGTAACTACTCATTCTTTTAATGCTAAACCATGGTTTAGTGTTACAGCTAAACAAAGCTACAAATATAGTATTCCCAATGTCCAAGGTAACATCTAGTCACATCAATTTCACTTGATGTTAATTTGGATAGAATAAGAATGAGATACTACATATAATGTACTATGACCCAAAAGGCAACTAACTAAAGTATAGAGAGACTAGCGCAATGATATTAACAGAATGTTAATATCATTAAAAGAGATTACAGGGAAATAAAAAGATGTTAAACTGACATTTTAAGCTCCAGTCCCCTGAGAAGTGTAGACATGACAGCAATTACATGCTCTGAGAATCACTAAATGAATACATTATTTGCCAGTTTGGGTACTTCACCGTTATTTTATAAAAATCCAGTATAAATGTGAAAGCAGACAATTGAGATTACTTTAATGTGACTGCAAAAATACAGACATCTGATATGTCCAGGTGAGCAAGGCAGCGATCCTGGGTTCTTTTCTGTGTAAATAAGTGTGTTCTAAGCAATTATATTAACAACAATTATGTTGTTATCAGCAAAATCCATTCCACTCTCTTGTGGTGTTTGGTCCCAGAGTTACATAGGATGTTTGACTGATGCCAGTCAACAGCAACCTCTGCTGGCCAACCAAGAATTGCAATATTTCAGAGTTCAGCTCTTCATCTTAGGCCCATTTTACACAGTATACAATGGAAAACACTTTGAAGCCAAGTGTGAAGTATGGATCTTGAATATCAGCACACACAACAGATGCCAGAATCTGCAGTTTATATTAGCATCTGTTATCAAAGTCTTCTTTAAATTAGATACAACTTGCGGAGAGCAATCACAGACTCTCAAAAAATTCCTGGCCAAGACACAGCCGGTTAACAAAGGACAGGTGGAAAATAAGTTTTTTTTAAATTATGATTTGCTCACTACTGATCTGTTTCCTGCAGGTCTATGAATGAAACTTTAATATGAAAACTGACACGGACTTGTAATTCAAACTATATGCCAATTCCACTCTGCAGTTCAAAAACTCACTGTACTTACACAGTGAAGCTCTACTTGCTAAATCCCGTGGAACCAACCACTGGATTTAGGATTTTGAGGTGATGAGTCCAGGATTCTGCTATTAGTAATTCAGGCCTAGTCCTTATGATCACACAAAAGCATGATCTCCTGTCCTCTCTCATGTTATCTTACTGTGAGGTGGGTCTGAGTGAGACAGACCAGCTGGCCTGGGATCATCCAGTGAGTTCCGTACCTCAGTGAGGACTAGAACCCGGATCTCCGGGATCCCAGTCCAACACTTTAACCACTATATCTCACTGCCCATTTGCAAGGCTCCCGCAACACCCCAGACGAGTCCAACGTAATGCCACGGTCACTCTGCATTTCCATGTCCTGGCGCCGTACCCCCTCCTCACGGGGGCCCTGCCTCATCCCCGTCTTCACTGCATACAAGCCTGTGGCTAAATATCAGTTCTACAAGGGGGTGGCACACAAACCAAAGAAATAAAATACATAATAATAATAATAATATCCGATCTCATCTGTTTCTGAGCCACCGGGATCGTCATCCAGGAGCCGCTCCCTCCGAAGTAAAGCGCCAGCCTTCCAAAGGCCAGAAGGCCGTTGCTTTTTAATGCCGGCTGAAACCGTCTGGCCCGCGGCGACCTCTTCGGAAGCCCCGCATTCAAGCCGAGCGGCCTGGAAAACCCAACCCTCTCGTGCAATAGCTAAGGTTACCCCGCAAGGCCGCCCACGATTCGGGCTTCCCTTCAACAGACCCTCCACCCCCACCCCCGCCGCCGCCACGGCCCGCTCCCTCCCTTTCTCAAGCAGGGCGGCCTGGCCCGGCGGGTGGGTCGTCTCTATTCCCCCCCACCCCAATTCCCCCCCCCCCATCCCCAGCCCTCCCGCCGTCCGGCTTCCTCCGCTTTCGCTTTCGCCGAGTGACTCAGCGGCCCGACGCCGCCCCGTCCGCTCGAAGTTGCGACAAGAGGGAAGCGCGCCCCTTCCCCGGGACCCCCCCCCTTCCCTCGGTCTGTGATGGGAGCCGGAGCGCCCCTCCCCCCCCCCCGCGGTTGCCGTTGCGGCCTCCTTCTGCCCCCCCCCCTCCTCAGGTTCTCCTCAGGAGGGAGCCTGCCTGGCTTGCCGGGGAGAGGCGAGCCCCGCTTCCCCGCCCTTCCCTCCCTTCCCTTCAGGCTGGCTGGCTGGCTCACCCCGGTGCCGATGGAACTCATGGCGAAGGAGACCTGACAGCAAAGCGCCTTCCCGCCTCCTCACCGGCCCTTCCGTTCTCCGTCGCCTTCTTCTCGGGCCTCCCCTCAGACAATCACCCACTCACGCTTCCCGGCCACGGCTCAACAACGTGCGAAGCCATTGGGCCCTGGGTCCGGACTCTCGGCCAATGACGTCGCACGGTGGAGGTAGCTGGCCGAAGGGGGCGGAGCTACGTTCGTGTTACGGGCGCGCTCACCACAGACAGCCGAGTCACGGTGGTAACGCGCGTAGTCGGGTGGATGAGGAGTGCGCATGCTTCAGGGCTTAAGAAGGCTTCTGTGAAAACTGGGTCTACATCGCCCGGCTAGCTCAGTCGGTAGAGCATGGGACTCTTAATCCCAGGGTCGTGGGTTCGAGCCCCACGTTGGGCGCAAGCTTTTTTTTTTTTCCCCCCTTCTAGTTCCTTTTTCTTTTTTTTTTAATCACATAATTATATTCAGGGGTTAGGATCAATGGCTTCTTCCCCCAGAGCTGGTGACAAAATCGGAAAAAGCAATCCTATTCCCTCTCACTTGAAAAGAGTTTTCTTCAAGTAACTGGAAGTTATCTCCACACTTGTATGGGTATTATTATTGAATCGAGACAGTACCCAGACTATGGAAAAAATAATTTGTAAAGTCCCTGATTTCTCCCTCTCTCTTTCTCACAAGAAAGAGGGCAGGGCGAGTTCTTCCCAGATTTTCTGTCAAGACACTTTTTTTTTCCAGGCTCACAGAAATCAGGAAGCCACATTCCCCACTCTGCTTGCTCCACATACCCCCATCATCAAAATATTCAATTTCTTTCTTTCTTCTCTGGATGCATTCTCACACTGGCCTCTCCTCTCACGATTTCAAGGCCTAGCAGACCGCTGGCCTCTCCCTCCCTTTAGCCTCCCAGCCACCCAGTGAGGGAGGAAAGGCTGACAGAATGCCATCGTGGCTGCTTGCCATCTCCCCCCACCCCCCCCCAAAAAAAGATGGGGCAGACAGCCATCTTTACAATAAATGCAATTTGGGGAGAGCTTCTGACTCCCACCAGCAGGTGCTGCTCCTAGACCAGAAAAAAATAATAATAAGAAGAAGAAATAAGAAAAACATCCCCTAAACTTTGCGGGGCACTTAAATCTTTTTTGTTCACAGGTGGGGCTTGAATTTGCTTTGCTTAAGTCTGTTTCCCCTCAGGTGCCATTTAAAATTCAAAGACAACATGCAATTGACAAGGTCGACTCAGAAGCATCTTCTGGTCTGGTCCTTTCCGCCTGCCTGTGACTCAGGATTTACTTAACTTTATATAATGCATTTCCCCCCCCCCCTACATTTTTTCATTTAAAAAAATTAATGGCTGTTTGTTTGTTGCATTCATTCACTGCTCCACTGTTGGAAAAGGTCTCAGAAGGGCTATTTTGAAAAGGGTCCAAAATGCACTCCTGATTAGGGAGTGATGTGAGGGTGTGTTACTTGTTTTGGACTGTGCAAGGCTTCTGTATAACTTTTTAACAGCTACAAATATACCTGCTTTTGTCCCTTCTACCAAAAAACTCTACCTGTCCTGATATTCTGCAGTTTCTTAACTAATGCTTCCTCTATTCTATATATCATTATTATAACAATTACTCTTCTCAAAACTTGACACCTCTTTCTGGAAGTCCTCAAAATGTTAAATGTGATTATTCTTCTGAAACCTGACAGGGGTGAAAGGACACCGATTCCAACATGTTCTATCCATTGTGCCATGATTGAGTGATTGATTGATTGATTGATTCTACCACCCCATTAGTACAAAAGCACTATTCTGGGCTTTTGCTTAACAGATTAAAACAAAATACAGAAAACAAAACAAACAATTAAAAACACCAACAGTCTAAAAAAAAGAAAAACTTATGGCACCAGAACAATTTACAAAAGCAGCAGGATGAGAGATGAGCAAAATATCAACCCAGGTCAGTATGAAAGGCCTCCCTAAAAAAGAATGTCTTACATTTTCTCCTGAATGAGAAGAGGGAGGGAACCAGGCGTAGCCCCTCCAGAAGCTGATTCCATAAAGTTGGAGCCACCACAGAGCAGGCCCTGCCTCTAGCGCAGAGCTTCCCAAAGTGTGCGCTGTAGCGCCCCTCACAGCACCCTGCCTCTCCCTGGTGTGCCTCCAAATCAGCCAGCAGCAATGTGGACTCTTTTCTTTGTTTTTTCACTGAGCCAGCAGCATTTCTGGTGCTGTTCTTCTTCTGGCTTCAGCTCTGGCTCCTTCGTGCTTCTTTGGTCCTGCTCCACCCTGTCTCCCTCGCCATTCTTCCTGCTCTGCTGCTGCTGCTCAGGGGAGCTGCAAGTGGAAAAAGTTTGGGAACCATTGCTCTAGTGGAAGACTTTCGGGCCTCCCTCAAGGTGGGCACATGGCGCATGCAGGTCTGGGAGGATCCGGTGAGGCGGGCAGATGACATTGGGGTCAGAAGCTCTAACAAGCAACGTGGTCCCAAACCGTGGAGAGCTTGGTACGTGGGTATCAAAACCTTGAACCTGATCTGGGACGCAACAGGTAACCAGTACAGGTGAGCCAAAACTGGAGTGATATTCTCAGATATGCTCACACCAGTCACCCGTCTGGCTGCCATGTTCTGGACTTACTTTAATGTCCAGGTGAGCCTCACTACCTGCAGTTCTAAGCTGGCTGAAGGCCAGACTGGTGACTGGTAAGACCAGCGAAACCCTCCCAGTCTACAGATGTTACACATTATGTAAAACCTCTCACCTCAGCCTAACTTTGTGTAGATCTAACAGCTGTGTCCTTGGGTTCAGTCTGGTATAACTCAGTACCTCCCTCACCCTTTTTGTGTTTCTTTTGCTAATAGGTCTTAGTCAGCAAATCAGAGTATGACTAAGCAGGGGAATTTGGACTGATCCATGTCTTGCTTTAAAAACTCTTATCTTGGTGCAATCTATTTTATCTCACCTTTAAGCAATCCCTCCATTCACATGGAAGATGTTTCTTCTCCTGGGAGAAGGATCCAGACAGCTCTTCAGAGTGTTCCAATGTTGCCCCACTTCTATTATTGATATATCTGCCCCTGCACTTTCCCCAGCATTTGGTTGCAGCTGTAATTCCATGGGCTACGGCAACTTCTCTCCTTTTTTTTTTTGTCTAACTTAGTAAATGGCATAGCGCTACAACACTATATCAACCTAGCATGGATCCTCTTATGTCTGAAACCACACTGTATCACTTAGAAGAATATTTTTAAAAATGGTGAGAAGAGGAACATAGAGGAGGAGGTTTCTCCATCAGCTTTTCTATTGTCACAACCCACTGCATATGTCACATGGTTTTTCACCAAAATGAACGCTGTCCGTGGCTCTGTTTGGAGCGAATTAAGCAATCACACAGGCTGCGGAATGGGATAATCAGGAATGCTCTCAATTGCATCAAATAAACTGCAACACTAGCATTGTGCCAGAAAGGAGCAGAACAGCTCGCAAAAGGGGCAGGATAAATTGCTTTTATTTAAAACACATGTGATTGCTGGAAAACAGGGCGAACCAAACCACAGCCAAAACAAGCCAAATAGCAAGCTACATGTTCACCGGATTGCCCTCTCAGTTCTATTGGCAAATCTTTGTTATTAGCTGGCATTATTAGGGGATTTCTGCTGGCAAAATATATTTCTGTGTATTCCAAACTCCCTTTGAGTTGGATATTTTAAGTTATTGGTAGCCTGTTTTTTTTTTTTAATTAAAAATGTAAAGCCCTGTAGCATGCACAAAAAGAAAACAAGAATTCAAAGACAACAGAATTCAAGAATTCAAAAACACCTGCATGTAGGTTGTTAACATTTGTCACACGTAATCCCTGCTAAAAGACTATTGTGCCTAAAAAAAAATTTTAAGTTGGCAAGCAGGAATAGGTAAAAGTAACTAGCTAAACAAAGATGTGGAGTTTTAAATAAAAGTTTGTGTTCAGACCCAACTTGAAACAGTTCCCTTCATACTTGTTCAAAAAATTAGGCTGCTTTCTCTATCGCTGAATCAAGCCCTCTTGCTTGAGAGTTTTTCTTTCAACTGCCTTATCATCAAGCCACAACAAATCCCTCTCAACAGGCAAAGGAGTCGCACTAAACTCTTTATGCTGCCACCTACGTGGGATGAGTGTTCAAGCCTTACTGGCGAGAGGGTGAAAAATTCATCCCTCCTGAGACGCCCGAACTTTCTTGCCCAGGTTCAGCAGTCATCTGGGTCGGAAGGTACCCTCCCCACGAGGTCTCCTAGGAGTTTTGGAACATGCCCTCTGCTCGTGTCTCTGGGCCGCTTTCTTCTGCCGCTCTCTGGATTTCTTCCGTTGTTCTTTCCTCCGTTTCGCCCCAATAAGGTGGTTTGTGATCTACTTGCCTCTTCTACTCCTTCTCTGCCTATTCTCTAGGCACTTTAAACTTGGTCCATTCCCCCGTCCATGGGTCTCCTTGTACTATTTCCACCAGTCTTTCTCCCCCCTCATCTCTCTCCTATTTCGTCCAAGATGCCTCCTCCTAATTCCAGCTGTCCCCTCCTATCCTCTTCTTCTCCTTTTATACTATCCACCTGCCCAAATGCCACCCTCTGTTGGGTTCTTCTTTCCCGGGTTTCTCTGTTCATTCTCAATTAAGCGTAGTTCCTTTAAGGTCTCTTCAACAGGAATCATCTTTCCCACCGCATCTTCGCCCAAGAAGGCAGATGGCACACTCTGAGGAGAGCCCCCTAGGGCAGGGGTACCCAACCCGGTCCCGGTCTGTGGCCTTGGCAGGACTGGGCTGCAGAGACAGACCTCCTGCCCTCCCCCCGCATGCACAGACGGATGCATGTCCCCCCACGCATGGATGGACGGATGCACGTCCCCCACGCATGAATGTATGGATGCACGCAACCCCCCCCGCATGCACACATGGACGCACGGGCGCCCCACGCATGCATGCACGGGTGCCCCCCATGCATGCGCGCCCCCCATGCACGCACAGACATACTCCCACACGCATACACGCACACAAGACTCCCCCGGGAGCCCCCCCCACGCACGCTCAACCGGTCCGTGGTGTCAAAAAGGTTGGGGACCATTGCCCTAGGGTACTCCCAGACTCACAACTGATTATATGGTTGTAAGTTTGAGACTGAGATTGATGCCTGCAATGATGGAAACACCATCATAAAAGTTTTTTCATCCTAAGACTTATGGGAATATGTTTCCTATCAGTGTAGGTCAAACAGGATTGGGTTCATTAATAACTGTGGCAAAGTGATTAGGAATCTTTCCTTTGTTCTGGACCTTAATGTGATAGCCAGCTATTCCTGGCCTTTCAGTTGACAAGAAGGCAGTCCTGGACTGTTCTGGAAGTGGGCTCTCCTCTCCCCCACCTCAGCGTAGATTGTGCTAATGCAGAGCAGCCAAGGCCTGTGCATAAGCAGGAAACTGATGGACTACCTTCAGAATTAGAGTAGAACTGGAACAGATACACCTTAAGAACTGGGTGGCTCTCAGCAGAAAACTTATGCTGTTAGCATTAGAAAGCTGATAATGAAAAAGAGAGCTTTTGGAAAAGTCTGCCTCAGGGGTGTAAGTGATTAAACGTCTGACTATGCTTGCACTGTGTATTGGTAAACAAATACAAATGTTACACAAACAACTTAATTATCATTGTCCAAGGAAATCAAATGTGTACATAAAGATTTCTATCCCACGAATTCTCATTGTCCAGAGAACTGAAATGCAATATATTATATAATATAGAATAAATAATATACAAGAGCAAAAATGTATAGGGCGGGAGTCATGTCAATCTGTTGCAGCGAAAACAACAATGCATCTTGTGACTTTACACACTGGAGACGTTTTATTTGGCAAAAGCTTTTGTGGATTGCAGTCTGTTTGCACCTAATAAAGTGGGGCACATGCCACAAATGTTTGTGCGAACAAAGACTGAAATAGTGCAGAAGCAATGTTATTGGTGTGTATAAAATGATGGTATATGATTGTATCATGTATTAGATTATAGGTTTTGTATATAGATTATATTGTTTTCTTATCCTTAAGGATTGTCAATAAAAAGAAAAGAAAAAAGTTTGTGTCGAATAAAACTACTAAGTCGAAGGCGGTGCCACAGTAAGTGTAGCTGATCCGAGTGTTGGATTAGGACCGGGAGGCCTAGTTTAAATCCCCTCTCAGCCACAAAGCTCATTGGAACACTTTCTCTCAGTCTAACCTACCCCACAGGATTCCTAGGAGGATAAAATGGGGAGAAGGGACCACACAAATATGCCTTGATCTCCTTCGGAAAAAGGCAGAATAGCCGTGTCATAGGTATATTTCATGCTTGCCCCATCTGTATTAACTTTAAACGACTATGTAAAGTAGGCCAGTATAATTGATCCCATGTTGAACAGGGTGGGAAATCAGGCTAAGGCTCAGACAATAATTAGATGCTTTAGGCCTCCTAGCGGGTCAAGGTATGATTTGAATAAAGGATTTCCTGTCTCCTTTTACTCATGCTCTTCAAGCACAGCGTTTCTCAAGCAAAGCGAACAATGCTTCTGAAGCAAAACGAGTAAAATCTGAGTACTGAGCACTTTACAAATGAGCCAGGATGGGATTATCTACCATCACTGCATTATGCTCCACTGCGGCCTGCTAGCTTTGGTGAAGTTTTTATGAATAGCAGGGGGACATATTGAGGGATGTGATATGAAGGATGTTATACATGTTGCTCTCTTTCTTAGAAACTGGAGTTATTCAATGCAGCCCATAGTTGGTGATCTGAGGCAGAAGGAAATGTTCATGCAGCACATAGTTAAAAGTAAGCTCCGTTAACTACAAATCCTAACATTTGGTATCTCCTCAAACCCTAAGCCAAAGGTTTGTATTGCTTTGTTCTTCCATAAGCCCTGAGTTTTGCACTGTTCTGCAGAGGTTTGCAACAGATATATTTAGTCAGGGCTGGGTGAGGATCTTGCAGAAGGAAAAATAGCACAAAGCTAGACTAAATGTTTCAGATGGATTTTGAAGGGGATACTAAATGTCAGGTTTTTAGTTATCATAGTTTTTCGTTTTAAAATTGCGGAATTCACTTTCAGATATGATGACAGTTACCAACTGAGTTTCTTTTTAAAGCATTTAAAAAGACAAATGAATGATACGGCTATAAAGAATGATCTCTGGAGGCAAAAATGATGAAATTGGGCACATCATGAGAAGGCAGGATTGCCTGGAAAAGACAATAACGCTGAGAAAGGTTGAAGGCAACAGGAGAAGAGGAAGACTAAATGTGAGATGGGTTGACTGCCCTAGCGGAATCACAGTCTCGAGTTTGCAAGAGCTGAGCAGGACTGTTGAGGACAGGACATTTCGGGGATCGCTCATTCACAGTCTCTGTATACTGGAGGAAACGTGACAGTATGTAACAACAACAACAACAACAAGGCTATCAATGGCTACTAAGAATGATGGCAATGCACTCTCTCCAGAATCTGTCTGATCAATGGGAGAACTGAATTTTGGACTACATAATTGGACCCTTCTTATGAAGGACAGGAGCAAGGCTGCACGTACCTTGCATCCACTTGTGATGTCTAAAAAGTGCTACCACTGCACAGATGTAGGGTTCTTGTCCATGTGACTGGTAGGCTCCAGTTCAAACACAGAATGCCTTGTGCTTGCAGCAGTTTGTCTGTTCAGACCTTGCACCGCCATGATGTGATGCATTGATCCTACATACATCATAGAAACTACCACGAACAGTTATTTTAGTGTGTGGGTTCGTAGATTATACAATCCTGTCCCCAAGACAAATTCCTCATTGTGTCGGAGGAAGGCGATTCTGATCCATGAAGGCTGCTACTAAAATAATTTAGGGAGCTTTTCACGTGTTTTGAGTTTTGCTTCCGATGAAGTAGCAACAGGGTTGCCTCCTCGGAAAGTGATTCCTGTGTATGTGGACCAATTTCATGGAAGTGTGCTTGTCTCTAAAGAAAGTCAATGAGCATCACAGCATCATCCCAGATCATCCTTTGGCGTGCGGAATGTGCCTGTGCGAACCCGCCCGATCTGCAACCATCCAGGTGTTGAAGAAACAAGAGCCTCCTTCCCCTTTGGGGCAAATCTCCTTTTACTCCCCATGGAGTCAGACAAGAAGTGAAGGACATTAAAAAAAAAAAAACAACCCATAACTTGGCAACCTGAAGCTCATGCAGGGGAGGAGGAGGAGGGGAGGCTCACCTCTGCCCCTACCCTTTTTCCTTTATCCTAAACCCCCAAATGCATGTGTGTGGGGAGATTCAGTGAGGAGAAGAAAGGCTGCGAAGCGGGCAGGCCTGGGGCGCGCTCTGCCCATGCCCAGAGGCACCCTCGTCTTTCTTTCCTCCAGCAGGGAGCGAGTTCAAGAGTGGCGGTGCTGAGGAGGGCCAGGATCAGAGGGTTGCCTCTGAGGAAGTGCAGAGCGCCCTTCACACCTCCTCGTCGGCTTCTCTTCCCCCAACCTCAGCCTTTTCCCCCATATCAGAGGCCCAGGGCTGAGAGGAGGAGGAGGAGAAGTCGTCGTCGCGGCCTCCATCCTCCTCCTCCTCCTCACCCCTCCATACGCACCCGCCGCCTGAAGCGAAGGAGGGAGCCGGTTCCTCGGGGGGGGGGGAGGGTTCCCTCTTTAACCCGCGGCGGGGCGGGGAGAGGGGGGGGGCGATGGCCGGGCCGGGCCGGGCCGACGCCGGGGACGTGCCGCCGGTACCGCCTCTCCCCCTCCCAGGCCCGTCGTGTGAGGAGGAGCCGCCTCAGCCGCCGCCGCCGCCTCCTCCTCCTCCTTCTCTTCAGTCCTGCGCCGCCTCAGCCGCCTCTCGCCTTCCCTTTTCCCTGACAAGCGGCTGCTGCTCCCGCCGCCGCCGGTCCTCCGCCCGCGCTGCTCCTCGCCGCCGCCGCCGCCTCAGCCGCCTCCGCTCTCCCTCAGGTAGGTGGAGGCCTGGGCGAGGCCGACCTTTCCCAGGAGGGGCAGCGGGGGTGGGGGGGGAGAGGGTCGGGCCCGGCTGCCAGAGGGGAGTGGGCGGCGGCGGCGGCGGCTCCGCTAGGCCGGGCCGGCTCGGTGAGGAGAGGCTGATTGAGGGGCGAAGGGCGGCTTGGGCGTCGGGGGGTCTCCCGGGCCCCCGCCTCAGGGGTCTCGCCTCGCGGAGGAGAGCGAAGCCGAGGCCCGGCCTGGCGGACGGCCTGCCTGCGGGGGGGGGGGGCGCGCTTCTCGGCCGGAGGGCCCGGCAGCCTGGCCTGGGCGGGACGGGCGGCCGCCAAAGCTCATCCACGACCCCCCACCCCCGTCGCCGCTTCTCGGCCTGAGGCCTCGGGCAGCCCTGTCTTCCTAATCCTGTTTCCAACCCCCCCCCCCCAAAAGGATAAAGGGTCTTTATAGAGGGGGGGGGAGAATGGAGGAGGAGGAGGAAAGGGTCCCACCCCCGTGAGGTTGGGGTCCCGGCTCGTTGCGCCCACCAGAAAAATAGGAATATAATCCCTGGCCCGGGTTCTGGATCCCAGGAAGAGGTTCCCAAATCTGGCCCAGGAAGGGGAGAATCCCCCCCTCTTCTGCATTCAACTTGGGGTGGGGGAATAAAGGAAGGGAATCAGCCTCTTTCCCCCCCCCCTTCATATCAGAGGCACCCCTGGGTGTCCAAGCTTTATTGTCCTTTAAAGGTGGGGAAATCCTGTGACTGGGTGGTGGGAAGGAGCCCCAGGAAGGCTCCCCTCCAGGCTAAAGGCTGTTGGGAGGAAACGGCTTCCCCTCTGATTAAAGGAAAAAAAGGAGCCACAAGAGAACTTGGTTGATTGAGGTTTCAGTCCCTATCTG
The DNA here is from genome assembly GCA_037013535.1 of Intellagama lesueurii. Lineage (NCBI taxonomy): Eukaryota > Metazoa > Chordata > Lepidosauria > Squamata > Agamidae > Intellagama > Intellagama lesueurii. The sequence continues at coordinate 8,041,339 of JBAJHW010000001.1, read as the reverse complement.
AGTTCGAATCCGACCAAGCCGGAGGTGGTTTGGAGTCTATAAACAGCAGGCCTCTCCGGGCACCTGGGAGTAAGTCCCAGTGGGGGGAAGGTGATTTGCTCCTGAGTAGACGCAGGGAGGATGGTGCTGCGTGCTACAAGCAGGGCTTCGGTGTGAAGAAATGCTGGGGATCCCATGGCCCCTTCAGGTGTCGTTGGACATCAGTTCCCATCAGCCACACTTGTCTCATGATGGAACTAGTAAGATGTCAAGAGCTGGAAGATTGCAGGTTCTCCACCCTTGGTGTATCTGGTCCATGCAAACTGGGGGGGGGGGGGGGGAGGCAGGAAGAGGTGAATCCTCAAGGAGGGGGCTGAGTTGCGTTTTTATACCTAACATAATGCTGAGTAAGTTAATTGAACTCTGGGAAGGCTTGCTTCCAAGTAGACATGTATGGTGTTGTGATTGGAGTGCAAAAGCAAGAATGATTTTTAAATCCCCGCCTGAAAAAGGTTAGGTTTGTCTGTCGGTTTTGCTTGAAGACTATCTGCCCTTGGTTGGATCATGTTCTCCTCTCATTCCTAAACCTACGGTGGCTTTAGGTGTGTTTGGGGCTATTGGGTGTCTTTGGAGTAAAGTCTGCAGTCTGGGAGCTGCCTTCTGAAAGGGCCCAAGGAAGGCAGAGTCATGGCATTTTCTTTCTTTTCCCGATTGCAAATGTTGGGACTTCTTAATTGTATCTCTTCCTGTGTCTTACTTAAGGTTGCCAGTGAGGTCAACAGGAATAGGCTTAGCATGGAGGCCTGTGCTTCCTTGGGAGTTGAAAGGGTTGATGGACCCCTGAGAGGTATCTGACCAGCCTAAGTGTTAGTTTGAATGCCTTTTTTTGAAAGGCTTATTCAGGCATCTCTGCTTCCTGGAGGTGGGTAGGGAAAACAAAGCCCCAGTTCATGCACAAGACTATACTATGGCTTCATGTAACAGGAGCAAGCTGGTACGAGCCTGCATGTTCTTCCTTCCTCTGTGGGTGAAGGGCAGTTTTGCAAGTTGGTTTGTGGTATAGTGGTTGCAGTGTCGGGCTGCAATGAAAGAGATCCAGATTTTAATTTAGAACTCACTGTCACAGGGGAAACATCATTTCTGAGGCAGAAATGTTGATATTGTAGTTGTAGGCACACTTACCTAGGAATAAGTCCCATTGAATTTAACAGGGTTCACTTCTGAGTAGTCATATGTTGACTTGCATTGTGCATATCTCCTGTAGGAAAGGAGAGGGCACATGAGGAGCATAGGTCAAACATTATCAGCTGGCTTTGTTTGGTCTATACTAATTTGGCACTGTCTTTCTGAGGCATCAGAAGGGCAAGGGTCTTGCTCAACCCAGTTCAGAGATTCCAGAGTTTGAATCCAGGACTTCTTAGGGAGGAAACCCTTTCTGAGTGCAATGGTTGCCCGCTCCTGTAATGCTCAGCCCTGGTGTAGCCTCATGGCTCAACTGGATCTGTCAGTCTCATTCTGTAAAATTGTTAACTTTGACTATATGAATTGTTAAACTTAGTGTCACTGAACTAATTTTCTGCGAAGAGGAGATGCATTAAAGCAAGCGGCCGGGATAACATTTGTGTGTGTGCAGTGAAAGAAATGTGATGGCTTAAACAGATTATTTTTGTCGCTTGTTTTAATGCTTCCTCATACCAACCCCTACTTTGCTTTGGTAAAAACACCTAAGTAAGCCGATTTTTCCAGTACATTTTAAAGTATGCCACATTTGCATGTTAAACATTCTCAAAACATATTTTAGAAACTGTTGGGAGTTGCAACTTGGAAGCAGAGAAGATGCATTCTATCTAGGCTGCTGTACACAATATTTATCCTCAGATTTAGCTTGGTAGAATTGCTTCAGTAATGGATTCTTTGAGATCTTAAAGTTTGTTGGGAATGTTTAAACCAGTTTCATTTCCTCAGAAGCAGTGGTATACTTTTCGTCAAATGTCACTGACTTTAGGGAAACAGGGGCTGTTAATAGAGCAGCAGGTGAAGCCAAACCATGGTGGCCTAAATATACTTCTCTTTAAGTGTATCCTGCTGATTTCAGGAGAACTTCTACGTTTAGGGCTACAGCCAACAGTCAGAAGCATGTATAGTCATGCTTTCCAAATAAGTTTTCAATAATATTCTCTGTTTGCCTCTTCTTAGCCTAGATTAGAGGAGGTGAATATGAATAGATTTTGGACATAGACCATGTGAAGAACAAGTTTTCAAGCAGTTTGTTTGACTCCCTGACTAGTTACTATGCTATTCCCAGCCTCTCTGTTTTGGAAAAAAAATGTTCTGATATGTGTGTCGTTCTGCAATCTCAGATAACCCTTGGCTGTGGTTAACTTCCTCCATGTCTACCAGCCCTGCTGCTGTTAGTCCTATTAATGATAAAAGCATTACTTTGTCTTTCTGATTCAGAACTGAACCACCCAAGGCAATTATTAAACAAAGTTATGATATGGTACTGAGGCTGTGCTTATATGATTGACTGTTTGAATCTTCAGTGGTTTTCTGGCATTATTAGATACTGTTGATTATCACTTGTGGAAAATGTTCATAATTCCTTTGGGATTTTCTCATAGCAGCGGTGGGCAAAATGCAGCCTTCTAGTTTTTTTTGGGCTGCAGCTAAGGAGACTTCCAGCTAGCACCAGGGCAGCTTATTGTTTTTAGCAGGAAACTGCCCTGTGAAGCCTTCAAGCTGGGCCTTTCTCAGGTGAGCAAAATTTAGATGTTTGGGTCTATCAGGGAGAACTCCCAGTGGCAGACTGTGCCCTCATAATTACCTATGTCACCCCTTGCAGCCCCCCTTAAAATTCAACACAGTGAGATGGGCTATGGTACAGAGCTGGAGAAAGGAGTCACAGACATTTGGGAGCGGTACCTTCCGTAAGCAGAGCTCTTCTGCTAGTGGAAGGCAGATCTGAGATCCAACCCTGTATGTACTGACTATGTACATTAGTGTAGAGCCAGAGTGATTGAATGGATTAAGGGTCAGTCTAGGGCTCAGGAGACCTAGGTTCATATCCCTGCTCAGTCATAGAAACCCATTGGATATGGCGATGGAAAACTACTCTTTGAGCATCTCAGAAACCATATTGTTGTTGCGTACCATCAAGTTGCCTCTGATTTATGGTGACTCTATCAATGAGGGATCTCCAAAATGTCCTGGCCTCAGCAGCCCTGCTTGGCTCTTGTAAACTCAAGGCTTTAGCTTCCTTTGGGGGTGTGTGTGTGTGTCAATCCATCTTTTATTTAGTCTTCGTCTTTTCCTGTTGCCTTCAACCTTTCCCAACACTATTGTCTTTTACAGAGAATCTTGCCTTTTCATAATCTGCCCAAAGTAGAACAGAATAGCCCAAAGGTTCATCATTTTTGCCTCCAGAGATAGTTGTTCAGGCTTGACTTCCTCAACCCACTTGTTAATCTTTCTGGCAGTCCAGGATATTTGCAACACTCTCCTCCAGCACCATGTTTCAAATGAATCATTTTTTTTTTTGTCAGCTTTCTTTGCTATTTTAGGGTAATCATTTGTTAGAAGTGACGTAAAAACAGTATATATGTTGGGCAGCAGTTGATGGGGAAAATATATAGTAAACTGATGTCCTTATATTAGTGAATGCTCCCTGTCACTCTGCTAAATGCAGTGTGTAATCCTGAGCATATCTACTCAGGGAGAGGCTGCCACCTTGATCGGCAATGAGACCTGTTGAATTCAGGGTGCTTACTTCTGAGAAGATGTGCACAGGAACATGCTGTGTGTTTCAATAGGTTCATGGGAGTAAATCCCATTGCAAGCATGTACCTGCTTTGGATTGTGATCTGCAACTGTTTTAGCCTGGTTGTAGGCTGAAACATGGAGCATTTTGACTGCTGTCCATGTAGCCTGTCTCTGTAAAATGTATTTGGCTAGATCTTAAAATGTCATAAAAGTTACCCATATGAAAAGAACTTTAACAGAAGAGGAATCTGATTGTTATGTTGGATTCTGTAAATATGCTGCATAACTAGTGACTGTGCAAACAGTTGTAACATGGTGACCTTTTAATCTTATTAGCTGATCCTTTTTCTGTACATGGGATTCTCTTTTAATGTGGTGGGGGTAGGAAGAACATCTTACGTGGACTAAGAATAGGTTCCCAGAGGCCTAAACGAGGGCCTGTGGGTCTGCCCTATGTAGAATTAAGGGTGAATCAACTGGAATATAACATGTCTCGTTTTAAGGATGTAAAATCCCTTTCTTAGTTTTGTTGTCTTTCTCCAAATCCGACTTGCTCTTTCATGTCACCTCTGATTCACATCAAGACTTCATTTTCTTCTTCTTAAAAGGAAATCTAAGCGCTTTGTTGTGTTTTTAAATTGTTTCCATTGCTTTATACACCTTTAGATGTGTTCATTTTTTAAACATAATTTATTAAAGCAAGTTTCTGTGTATGTTTCAGTTGTAAATAAATAGCCATTTGCATTTTTTAGAAATGTGTGCATGGTTTTGTATCTGTTTTGTTTCTCTGAAATGTACTGGAAGAAAATTGTGTATGTATGAGGTAAGGTTTGCATTAATCAAGAGTCTCCAGCCTCCTGAAATTCTTTTCTTCCCCTACTTGCCATTGCATAGGAACAGGTAACAAGTAATAGTGGTACCAAGTTCAATTTGTTTTAGCAGGTGCTAAAAGAAATGAAGTGCTCTGAATAGCATGGACCCAATTAAATGCCTTCAGAGTACATTTTGTTGAGTCTGGTACTAAGTCCTGGCAATGGATTTAGGTTTGCCTTGATGGCAGTCATTGATCACCAGGAGAATGTGTGTTAAATGAGGTTATTGGTTAGTATGGACAGGTTAGTATGAACTGATATGAGCAGGAATTCTTAACTATTACAGCAGTACAACAATGGAACCAATGATCTTGGGAGGTGGTGAGTGCTCCAACGTTGGAGGCATTCAAGAGAAAATTGGACAGCCATCTGTCGGATCTGCTTCTATTCGGATTCCTGCCTTGAGCAGGGGGTTGGACTCGGTGGCCTTAGAGGCTCCTTCCAACTCCATTATTCTATGATTCTATGAAAGCTACTTCTGGAGAGAATTATGCAACTGGTTTGTGTTGATTTCTTTACACACTTTTCAGGTTGTGTGAAATCAGTGTTAGAGAATATACTGCCTTGCTAATATTAAGTGTAAATTTCTTAGACCACTTTCTTCAAAAATATAGTGAAAAGAAAGCTGTATTGTCACTCACACTTGAGTTAGGGGAGTCGCAGGCTGACAGCATTTGAAGAGCCAAATGTTTAGTGCTTTCACATGTTCCCCACCCCAAGTTACAGTAGTGCTTATTTGTCTGTATTGTCATTCAGTCTGTATTTAGCCCAAGTAGTTTCTTTTGTTTTTGCTTTCGCTTTTGCCAGTCACGGTAGCCAAGTTGACCACACCAAGCCATGCAGTTAGTTTGCCTGAGACTAGTTAGTAGGCCAGTGACTTCAGGGCTTCCTGTCCTGTGTGTCCAGTGGTATTTTGTAGACTGCAGCTGACTTTCCTTGTAGCTTCACCAGTGAAGGCATCAGAAAACAGCTTTTCCTTTAACTGTCCTGGAAGAATCTGCATCTGAAGAATCTGAAGTGAACAGAGACATCAGTTCATATTCCTGAGAGCTAAGTTGCAGACCTTCAGATAATGCTGGATCACAGCTCCTGTTGGCCCTAGCCAGCATAGGAGTGCTCAGCTTTGCAGTTTCACAAACTCCTCGAAGGACACACTTTGCTCAGTGTTGGTGCAAACTGTCACTGTCCCTTGGTTCTTTTTAAAAGCTGCAGATTCCCTTTTAGCCTCTAAAGTTTAAAAGTAGCATTGATTAATGCTTGCCTGGTAATAGTTCCAAATGTGTCTCAAGGCTGCAATCTTGGAGAGTGCATGCTTTTAAAATAACGAAGTTCAGCTTCTCAGAGGCCATCCAGGATTCATGGTTCCTCCACAAGAGATCATACTGGTAGCAGTGCAGTGTCTTATCCCTCACAGGAGAAAGGATGAGGCTTGCTGAAGCTTGCATAGGCAGTGTGGTTGATGCAGAAAGCTGCATAGCAGCTCTTCCTCCCCACCCCGTCATTCTGTACTCCACCTATTTCTGCAATGGAAGTGAGATGATCATAGGTCAAAGTACTTCAATTACTGCTAGAAGCAGATTGCAAGATGGTCAGTGAGGCTCAGCAGTTATCCTTTTAGTCTGTATGTTTTGGTTAATTGTGTAAACTGCCCCAAGTAGTATTTTACTAAGTCGAGCGGTCTACAAGCTCAATAAATAAATAAAATAAAGAAATAATTGTTAAAAACTTCAGTGAATAAAGAAGACTTTCGTTTCATTCCTGACATCAAAAATTCTGCAGTGGCTAGGATATGAGAAGAGGGGAACCTTTGTATTTCTGTAGGGGGTCACTTTCTGAAGATGGTAGAGGTGTGTTTCTACTGGGAATTGTTTTAAAAAACCAACAGCCTTAAGGCGAGGTTGAAAATATTGCAGTTTCAGTTCTTCTAGCTTTCTTTGAAGCTTCCAGAACTATGTAGAGAACTGTGTGAACCTCTTACTGCTGTTTCACAACATGACATTTATTTATTTTGTTTTTCTTTGATTTATTTATGCTCTAACCCAGAAAAAATATTTCAAATTCAAAAGTTGAAGCAGGTAGTTAAGACCAAACCTGCTCAGTGCTATGAGAAGATCAGAATTAATTAATGAAATTCCTAAATGCCACCATAGCATTTTTTTTAAGTTGAGGGACTTCAACATCAAGGATTTTTTCCAGTGTGTTCTCTCTCTCTCTCTCTTTCTCTGTCTGTCTGTCTCTCTCAAACACCCTTCTTTTTAAAAGTGATTTGAGGGTAGGGTGAGTTGGAATGGATTACCTCCTTGCAAGTAACACATGTTACTGTTAAGTAACATTTTTTCATAACTGTGCATTCATCCTTCTAGAAAGCCTCTGAAAGGTCACTGAGTAACAGGCATGTTCATATTGTTTATATAGTAACATGAGCAAAAGTCAGGCCCCTGCCCTGAAGAGCTTACAGTCTAAATATATACTGTGGTACAGCGGGAGGAAGTGAACATATGGGGGAATGCTGATAAGCAGGTGGAGTTATAATTAGGGTTTGTTTCTGTTAGGGATTATGACAAAGGGAATGAGTCAAAGGTTGCATGGAGTAGGAGAGTTCTACCCTGCAGCTGCCTTTATTCCTCGTCTTGAAAAAATAATAATCAGTTTGGAAGAATTTTTTTCATCCGGTTCAGGTTTCATTAAATATTAACAGCTGGTTTTATGTGGCTTTGGTTTGTTTTTTTTTTAAATCAGGTTTGTATATCAGGTTCAATATATATTCCTGTAGAAACTTATGAATCCAGTAATTTCTAGTTAGATATTTTGTTAACACTTAAGACCTGAACCTTGGGTTTGAGTGATGTGTGTGTAATACAAATTCATACATACATGTGCATGAGTGTCCATACACACATACAGCCTTATCCAGACAAAAGTGGGGGGCCAACAAATACTTTGTGGCACTGCAGAACCTTGTTTGCAAGAGCTGAGCAGGGCTGCTAATGACAGGAATTTTGGTAGTCACTAATTCATGGTGGCAACTTAAAGGCGACTTGACAGCATCTGGATATGCTTGTACAGACTAGCACAGCTACTTATTTGAAAACATATAAAATCTATGTGTACATACCGTATATTTATTTTAGGGATGAGAATGCTCTAGCATCCAGGGACCATTTTTCAGCTCGAGCATCCTTGGTGGCTGCAGCGACCCCTCCGAATGTAGACGGGAATGATTCCCAGGTCTAACCAGGTTTAGCAGAAAAAACAATATTTAACTTTTTTTTTTAATAAGAAGGGTTTTCCCTTCCCCAAAATATACTGCAGGAGAGCACCTTGTTTTATATAAATCTATGCCTGGAGGGATGAGCCTCCCTTTTTGAACAAATAAGATAACTTTTTTGTTTATCTATGTGAACAGTGTTCTTTTGTGAAGGAAAAGCAGCCTTCGGTTACATGATTCCCACCTCTGATTTATGTATATACACACAGTTAAAAAAAAATTGGATTGATTCCCAGAAAAAATAGATGGTTGTTATGATTTTTAAGAAGCGATAGTAAGCAAGGAGAGGACTAGGATGGGAGGAAGTGCTTGAAATGATGAGCCTGTCAAGTAATGGGCAGGTAGAGCTATAAGTGTAATGGAGAGCAGAGGACTGAAATTTTTTGCCTGCTTCTTGAGGTTTGCTTTACTTGAGACCTTTGATTATACGGTTTGAAGGTACCTGTTTGTACCTGTATGTAGCAAAATTCAGTCCAGATTGCAACATAGACTCTTTCCAACTCTGTTTCAAGTTCAATGTACTGATACAATCCCTGATTAGAAGTTGTTGTATTCCTGACAAAAAAGCACAGCTAGGGAATATATATTCACAGTTAGTTTATTTATTATTTATTTATTTATTTATGGTACCATATTGCTTGTGGTAGTCATTGCGTGTTGTTTTTAGTATGTTTTCTCCTGCAGATAATCAAGCAAACCATAGTTTCTTTTTCTGGTTTTTGATCTCTTGCTTTCCTTTCTCATTTATCAGCTCTTGCTTTTCACTGGGCAGCTGTGGAAACTAGCTAGGAGGAAACTATGGGTCTGGGGTTCAGATGTAACAGCAAGTCATAGTTTAAACATGCCTGAATAAGCTGACTCTGATAGATTCTAGTTGTGGTATGCAACTGGCTAACCAACTCTGATTTGTTCACAGGGTAGTTTCGGACACAACAGGCCATATTTTAGAGGAATGCAGCCTTGCTTAGCGTTTACATGTAAATCTTACCAATCTTACTAAACAAAAGGGCCGACTAGGCAATTTTTGTGTTTCTTGTTTTTAAGGTATTTCATTCTCCATTGTGGAGCATGACCGTTCTGTGTTTCCATGATGTAAGTTTGTATACTGAGTGCCTGTCACTGCTCTATTGTGAGGTTTCAGGGTTTTGTTTTTTTTGCTTTTGCGAGGGTACTGAAGGTAACTGCCACGGGCAAACAGTACCTAATTGCTCAGCGGCAGCTAGCCAGACTTAATGAGTGCTGTAGCTTAATTAGATTATATTTGAATGAATAAGTTAATTATTCAAAATGAGTTTGAAGGCTCAGATGAGCATACTAGATGAAACATTGAAAAGAATTTTTGAATTTTCAGTGGTGGAGGGCAGCCCTCAATAAAATTATTGTGATACAGCAACTGTTGCAGGCTTGTATAAGCTGTGATGCCACCAGCCTTTATTCAGCCATTGGCAGCCCACCAAGAGCTGAACCAACTTCTTTGGTTTTCCTGCTTGAGGCTGTAAAATAGGATTTTAAAATATGTGCTAGGAAAGTCAGTTTGAGGATACAACACAGGACACAGAAGGCTGACACAAGAAAGTAAACTGCCATGTAACTACCAGCCAGAGTGAATAAAAATCATTGATCTAAAAAAATGTATCAAGTTGACTTAAATCACAGTTTAAATGATTTAAATAAAACTTGATTTTTAATTTAAATCACACAAAAAAAAATCTTATTTATTTAAAAAAATCCACTCCGCTACCAATCAACCAAACATCTCTTCAGTAAAACAGCAGCATTTCAGAAAGAAAAGGCTATAGGATCCTCTTCTCCCCAGTATGCTAGTTTTCTGTGTGGAAGAATTGTTTAGATGTGTTTTGGGGGAGCCCAAAGGTTTTGCTATCTTCTAGAAATGTTTATATCTCAGCCAGAGTTGTATCTGTCATGCACCTATTCTTTGTAGGGTTTGGAAATGTTACCTTCTTGGACTTACAGCCCTCTGGAATTTCCTTGTTGGGAATCTCCCAGCTAGCATGGCTCCTAACACTGCTGCCTGTGAGATTTTGGAGGTGTTGTCCCCAAGATATGTTTCCTATCTTGTGGGCTTTTAAAAGGGTCATACCATAGTGTGGATTATAGGAGTTAAAGTTGGAATGTGGAAATGTCTTAACTTTTGACCAGTGGAGATGGGTTAATTTTACCTTGGGTTGCTACCTCCTCCTGGCTTTACGTCATGCACTTCCTCACTCCAAACACTCGGATGCACCTCTTTGTTGGTGGAGGCATATTAGAGTGTAGTCCATATCTGTTTCAATTTCCCATGCATTCTTCTACCGTTATGGATCTTTCATTCTATTTTGAAGTACAGGTTCTTAACATAACACTTGGTTCTTAACAGAAGTTGCAGAAGCACCCCAAAACAAGTTTCACAATAGGTTCACAAACCTCAGTTTAGAGGAGAGGACTGTGGTTGGTTAACTTGAGTGCAAACAGTGATAAAGGGAAAAGAAGACTGAGGGGAGATAGGCAAGTGCTTTCCAAATACTGTACTTGAAAGACTGACATAGAGGGGAGGGGCAGGATCTGTTCTCAATCATCCCAGAGTACAGGACGTGTAATTATGGGCTCAAACTACAGGAAGTCAGATTTAGGCTGAATATCAGGAAAAACTTATTAACTGTTAGAGTAGTATGACAGTGGAACCAATGACCTTGGGAGGTGGTGAGCGCTCCAATGCTGGAAGCATTCAAGAGACAGCTGAACAACCATCTGTCAGATCTGCTTTGATTTGGATTCCTACATTGAGCAGGGGGTTGAATCTTGTGGCCTTACAGGCCCCTTCCAACTCAGTTATTCTATGAAAGGAGGAGGGCAGAGGGAGTCTGCTTTTGGGTGGGAGCACTGCGTATATCACATTTTTCAGGCAGTGTCACATCTGTACCAGGACAAAGAGACAGCCTGACATCTAGGTGGAGAACTGAGGAGTTTTCTAGTAAATGGGATGATCATATGAAACCATTCAGCTGCTGAACAAATAATAAATATTTAAAAATCTGTCTGTTTCTTTGCAGTTGGGCTTGATGCGACTCGGCAGATGCTGTTAGTATTGGCCACTTACAATCAAATTAACTGTGAGGACAAACTGCTCAAAGCCTAAAGCACTGGGAAGATCTGGCCCAACTCAAACATTTTCAGGCACCATTTAAAGAAAATGTGGCTGCTGGGTTACCAGATGCCCTTGACTACTGTGTTGTAGATGCACAAAAGCGAGCTGTCGTTTTTCTAACTGCTGTGCTTTTAAAACGTTGAAGATTTTGGTTGATGATTAAATTCATCTTTTATCAAGTTTTTCTTTTTGCTGGTGTAGGGAGTTGATTGATTAATTTGTATATTACAGTTTTCATGTTGAGCATAGAATTAAATGAATGGAAGTAATAGAGTTGAAGGTGGAACATATAAATGGTCTGAGCAGTAATCTTAAACTGATTTAGATGCAGATAGCATGTGAATAGCATAATCAGCATGTCAGGCTGTGTGTATATTTTTCCCACCCGGAGTCAGCTCTATACATCTTCAAAATAATTGTGTGCGTCAAGTCAATTCTGACTCATGACAACTCTTTTCAGGGTTTTTTTTTGGGTAGGGACTACTCGGGGTGGTTTACCATTCCATTCCCTTCTTCTGGGGGTGCCCTGGAATGTTGTAGCTTACTCAAGCACATGGAATTGGATTCCTGACCTCTGGCTCCACAGCCTGATACCTAACTCACTGAGCTCTCCAACTCTTTACATGTCTATTTAGCAGTAAATTACAATATTTTAAGTATTGCTTACTCTGAAGTAAATGTTCAAAGGATCTTACTAATAGATCTTTTGTTAATATATTATTTCTGTCTTGTTTAGAATATCTGAGCAAGGGTGTCAGTCTACACAATCACTTCTAAATTTATACCATTTAAAAAAAAATCCTGAAGGAAAGAATAAGACATTTTCACTGTAAGAAATAATGTGCTGCTGCTGAGTTCCAGCCACACTCTGTTGCTTTAATGTTTCTGGTAGTTTGGAATGAGTTGGCTGGAACCAAGATGGAACAGAAGGAGGGAAGTCGTGAAAAGCTGGTGTTCAAAAGTTGGAGAATCAAGTTGGGTGGGGCTGGCGTTGGAGGAGACTTTTGTATTACACAGTGGGAAGGAAGTGATTCACCTATTCCTAATTTCCATCCATTTCTGCAAAAAGTCATGCACAGAGGCTTCAAACCCAGACCATTTTTCTAGCTATTGCCATAAGGCAATTCATTTTGGCACATCCATAGTGAATGGTTTTGGGGGTTGGGTGGGGACAGCCGTTCTCCTGCTCCCCTCAGGCAGAGTAGTGAGTGACTTTTTCAACGCAGTCTTGTTTGTTTGGAATAGAATGAGCCTAGCTGGGGAATTTTCGGTGTAATAGTTTTTACTTTCCTATACCCTGATATTGATGAAAAGTCTCAAGGTTCCATGGAATGGGGACGGCTTCTCAGTTCAATGGCTGATTTCTTTTTGTTCTCATGGCTGTATGTTCTTTTCTGAAAAAGGGAAGGAAGCTATGTGCAACTTTATTTCTTGCCATGCATCAGCAAGAGAGAAATAGGTCTCTTCTGAAGTGTGGGTTTACTCTCTCTCTCTCTCTCTCTCTCTCTCTCTCATTCTGCCAGATGCCTGGTTATTTTTTTTATCATCAGCGCTCAGTTCCTTACTTCACAGGGGTGATATCAGTGTAGTCCTGACCAATGTACAATAGTTTTGATTTTAAGAAGATGACTCAGCAGTTGTCGGCAACCCAAAGTCCTTCTGGCATAGCTGTTGCATGGCTGATACAGAACAGCAAACTGTTACTGCTTCACAGTGGGTCCTTTTTTCTTTTTTAAACTGAGATGTCTGGGTCTAAAGCAAGGAACTTTAGCGTTCTAATTATTCTTGTTGTGTGTGTGTGTGTGTTTTTTAATGTATGCCTGCCTGCCTCATGTGCAGTGGTAGATTGCTAGTGAGACTTGTGGTATTTAACTCCGATAAATGATATATAGTCAGAGGAGGAGATACATGATGTTTGCAAAGCGCGGTAGCTGAGATGCCCCTGCCCATGTGAAGAACTCTTTGCACATGGAAAGCTGGCAGGTGAGAGTGGAAAAAATTTGGCTACAGTTCCCTGTGACCTGCTGTATTTCTGCATGCAGAAGGTCTTGGGAGAGCACAGAGCCCTCTCTCTGCACTTCTGAATGGTTCGGACTCCATTCTTGCCCCCTCTCCCACAGGACAATTGGCTCAGAGGTGGGCATGACCTAGATTTGTCCCATGTCTGTTCTGAAAGCCAACATTCCATGTTTATTGGTTTATTACTTTATGATCCAAAGAGTGCTTCTTGATTAAGACTTGTCCTGGAGCTCTGGCATATCATCACGGTACAAAACCATGATCACAACTACTAGATCATCCTCTTTTCTTTGGAGTTGACATGATCTTTATAAAGAGGCAGCTCTAGGAACTAAGGGACCCCCAGGAAGAAACTCAGAGGCATTTAATGTCTGCTTCTGTAATTTTAGTTGTAAATCGCAAGGTCAAGTCACTGATGTGAACTGTCTGTGTAATGACACTGACTAATTGTGTCATTATGAAGTATTGTATTGTGTACTAACAGTTGTGGTGGCTGTCACTGTTGTAGAGATGTGGACAACACACAACATACTTCTGGGGAAATTGTTTTTGAAAACAATGACATTCTTCTAGTCTTCATTGGGTAATAGAATATTGAAAATAAAGATGCAAGTATTTGTCTATTGTCTGCTTCATCTCATATATTTCCACAGTATCTGGTGCTATGAACCAGCTTCTTCCTCTTTCTTACACAGCATGCAGGCACATCAGCTCTTGCTTTGTAAGAATGAAAATGTATTGGAGAAAAATATTTGAAAGACTGAAGTGCTGATGATGTGTACTGGTTGTGGAAATGGCATAACTGTATTATGTAGTTCTAAACTCTGTTGCGACGAGGTAATTTGCATAGTTCAGAGCTCTGCAATAGTTTTGGTATTAGGTTACATATTAAATTTAGTATACTATTTTTTGACATGGCAAGTATTAGAATGAAGATAGCTGCTTGTATCTTTTCAGTGAGTTCAACGATCGCCACACTGCAGAATAATCATTTCCAGAAGCTGGAAACTTGGTTAGATGCTTTTTTGTTTTATTTGTGTAGCCTGAATATTGCTGTTTTAAAACAAAAACTCCTCTTCAAGCACTTTTTAATATAGAACTTCTGGATAGGTCAGTGGTTTAAGTCATCCGGCTGTGGAGCCAGAGTTTGGGAGTTCAATTCCCCACTATGTCTCCTTAACAGGGGGCTGGACTTGATGATCTATAGGGTCCCTTCCAGCTCTGCAGTTCTAAGATAATGACAGTGATTATCTGGGTTCAGTAGAACAGAGGACAATGTCTAGGAAATCTGCTATGAACTGGATTTAGTTATAGTCTGTGTTACTTTGTTAGATGTGAGCTAACCACAGGTGCATTACAGCTAAACAGACAAAGGATTTTCTCTTCAGACAGCTTTTTGATGACTAAACAGAACTCGAAGAAATGGGCTTCTGAGGGGGGATCTTGTACATTTTATTTCTTAAATGATATTCTTTTGAATTGTTTAAAAATGTGTTAATTAGTGTTGTTTTAATAAGATAATGCCTGAAATCAATTGGCAGTCGCACTGTACTAGAGTAGACCCACCGAACAAATGGAGCATATCAAAGTGCTGACTCACCCTTCAACAGCTGATTGAAAGGGATCTGTTCTGGTTGGCGCTACTGGTTGGATTTAGGCCAACCTGTTTTACGTTTTAATATTTATGTGTTTTTAGCTGCATTTGTGTCTCCCCCCCCCCCCCCCAAAAAAGCTGCCTTGGTTCCCTGTTTTGGAAGATAAGTGGAATATAATTAACTAAGTAAAATATTAACTGGGTAGCTTAAAGCATATTACTACATTTTGCATAGCAATTCATTGTGTGTTTCATTCTTCAGCTTCTTTAGATAGGTAGCCTGTGCCCAAGCATAATTTTTGAGATAGTGTAATATATATCTATTTTGTTTTAAATACAAGCTCAAGGTCCAAGTTGGAAAGCTTTTGTCTAAAGAGTTGAGTTGCCTGCATGCAGGGGGTGCTCTTTTCCCTGTTTTGATTTGTGTGCAACTTTGACTAATATGGGGACGTGGTGGCGCTGTGGGTTAAACCGCAGAAGCCTCTGTGCTGCAAGGTCGTAAGACCAGCCGTCGTAAGATCGAATCCACGCGATGGAGTGAGCTCCCGTCGCTTGTCCCAGCTCCTGCCAACCTAGCCGTTCGAAAGTATGTAAAAACGCGAGTAGATAAATAGGTACCACCTCGGTGGGAAGGTAACAGCGTTCCGTGTCTAGTCGCGCTGGCCACGTGACCACGGAAACTGTCTACGGACAAACGCTGGCTCTACGGCTTGGAGACGGGGGATGAGCCTAGAGTCAGACATGACTGGACTAAATGTCAAAGGGAACCTTTACCTTGACCTTGACTAATATGACAAAGTAGTCAAATTTACTAGGGTTTGCAGTAGCTGAATGTAGAATCTTCTAGTCTAGAAATGATATCTCAATTGGAATGTGCTAGCATGATCCCTCCAGATGCGTTCTTCAAATTGCAAAATGAAAGCAAGCTAATTTATGATTTACAAAGCTGAAAAACTTATCCTGGAAGATAATTGCTCATACTTGCTGCTTAAGACAGCTCAATTCCTAATTGCAGCAGTACCCAACCCTTCCCTTTCTGGCCCTGGAGGACTCTTCCACTGTACCTCTGAAGCAAAAGGAACTGAGCTGCCTTATGACTGTACTGAAGCTAAGCTAAGGTGAGAATCTCCATGGGAATACTCTGTAAGCTGTTCAATGCCCTTTGAGGAAAAGAGCAACCCTTGGAGTAACACAAGAACTAAAATGAACTTGCTGTATCGTTCCCACTGGTTTTCCTAGCCCCTCACGACCTGAGTTTAATCCTGACAGGCTCAGGTAGCCAGCTCAAGGTTGAATCGGTCTTCTATCCTTCCAAGGTCAGTAAAATGAGTACCTACCTTGCGGGGGGGGGGGGGGGCGGCGGCAGCAAAGTGTTCCTTGCATAATCAGATTATAAACTGCCCAGAGTCTTATTTGACCTACACTTGCATGGACTGCAGCCTGCTTTTCATTTGCATGAAGTGTAACCTCAATAGACAGATATTTATGCATTTATTTATACAGCAATGGAAAATGCTGTTAAAACCACACACAGATTGTTGGTTGCAGTGAGCATGCATACATGTGTGTACATAGATGCTGAGAAGTATTTGCCGAGAAACATAGATGTACTGATTTCAAATACAGATGCAATGTTATTTCTACATGTCATGCCTGTTTGCGTTTTGGACTTAACGATATTGCCTGCATTGAAGAAGTGCATGGTGGGTGAAGTAGTTGCAATTAAACATGTTTACAATGTCTTAAGTTCACTGATACAAAGTAACTAGCATTTAAAGAAAAAAAAAATCCTGCTTCAGGGACCTGAAGTAGCTTACAACAGTTGATCATCATCATTAAAAAAAAAAAAAAAGAACAAAACCAGGAACTTCATTGATAGCCCACTGGTGATTCAGATGATAACCACATTTATTTCCCTTTAGTGTCCTCCCTATACCTATGAGCATGACCCCAAAACTGTACTGGTTGAGGACTCCAGTTCCAAATTCTAGTGGCCAGCTTTTGTTACTGCTTCCTTAGCTGGAGAGAGTGCTCCAGGTAGTCACACTTGTAAAAGCATAGATCTGTATATACAGTGATACAGTGGCATATGTTTACTGTACTAGTTAGGATTTCTGTAAGTTGAGTGCAGTTTGATGGTGCATTTAACACTCGCAGTTAGTAGTGAGAGCCTGGGTGGTGTTGTGGATAAAGTGATGATGGGCTCAAGGTTCAAATACTGCATGGCCAGGGAAGCTCACTAAGGAGAGGCAATGATAAAACCACACTTTAAATATCTCACTTAACTTGGAACCCCCTTTCAGGTCTCCATAAGTCAATTGTTACCTCATTAGTTAAATGGCTGCAGAGAGAGACTTTTGTCTTTATTTTTTTGTTGTCAGCAAACAATTGTTGCTCCTACCTCCACCTCCCAGAAGTAACTAGGAGAACTAATTAAGTTGAGGACTACGTACCAAACAGATTCTTAAAGACCCTAGCTTTCATAAATACTGTGTTTCCCTGAAAATAAGACAGGGTCTTATATTAATTTTTGCTCCAAAAATGCATTAGGGCTTATTTTCAGGGGATGTTTTATTTTTTTCATGTACAACAATCTACATTTATTCAAATATAGTCATGTCATCTTCTGGTTCCTGCACAAGGGTGGAGGGCGGGGTTTCACTTAACTGGGGCTTATTTTAGGGGTAGGGCTTATATTACGAGCATCCTGAAAAATCCTACTAGGGCTTATTTTCAGGTTAGGTCTTATTTTCGGGGAAACAGGGTAGGCACGCAGAAAGACAGCTATTCAACCTTCTTTGCTTAACACTTAAGTGTAGTTTAAAAGTTTACATCTAAATCATGCAACTGTTTCATATGTATAGTTCAGCACAGTAAGCAATATGTGAATTGAAACACACTCAGTTTCATCTTTAGGGGCATCTGATTACTGATGACTGCTGCCTTATGGGGAAATGTATCTGGGAATGCGTGTGTGCCCATAGAAGCATCTCTTCAGACTAATTTGTTAGGTTGGAATGAGTTGTTCCTCTCTCTAGTCAGTAATGTCTTCCATTCCTTCTGTTTAACAATAGTCCTGTTGAATCTGCTGAAGGTTAACGAAGCGGTTTTCTTTTGTCAGTTGCCAGTCTCTTTGTATGTGTGAATGGTAGGATGAATAGAAATAACAGACACAATTTTAGTGGGTCACCATGAGGCACCATCTCAAGTTGAAGACCTGTTTAGAATTTCTAGATTGTTAACTCCCTTAGATTTCTGTCACTAGAACTTGAAGTACTTCACAAATCCTCTATCCTCTGCTTTTTGTTATTGTTGTTGTTCTAATAAAACATAGGAGCGTTCTTCAGAACCATAGTTCCAATAAAGTGGTAACATTTTTCTTAAAATCTTTTATCTTCTGGTCACCATCCCTAAATAGTGGCAGTTTTTTCTTGTGAAGCTTCAGGTCATTCATTCCTCTTTGGTTATAGCAGCCTCCCCAATATGATGCCTTTCGGATGTGCTGTACTAATACGGCTCCTATCAGCCACAGATAGACACAGAGAAGAAGTAGTAGTAAACTGTCCTAATTCATTGCACAGTTGGGGCAAAACTGCATGTTACAATAAATATATATTTATATTTGTGCTTTGTGACCACTGAGGGTGGATTAGAGATCTGGATATTTTTGCAGTTTGTTGGGACTGTGGAGTAAAAGAAAGAGTTAACTATGCACAATAATCAGGATCTAGATCTTGGAACCATCTGTGGTTGGCATTTGCAGCAAAGCAACAAAACCTTACACATCCAAACGTGAATGTGCAAATACTGTATTTAAATTCTTGTGTGGTTAGACTTACAGGGTCCACAGACAGTGAATACATAAACAGAAGAGCAGCCTTGTTGGATCAGACAAAGAGAGACATTGTTGTGACTTCTGTATGGAATTTCCAGGCTCAGAAGCAATGTGCTTCTGAAGGGTATTTGCTACTGCTACTGCTGCCTTCATACCTAGCTTGTGTTGTTGTTGTTTAGTCGTTAAGTCGTGTCCGACTCTTCATGACCCCATGGACCAGAGCACACCAGGCCCTCCTGTCTTCCACTGCCTCCCGGAGTTGGGTCAAATTCATGTTGGTCGCTTCGATGACACTGTCCAACCATCTCATCCTCTGTCGTCCCCTTCTCGTCTTGCCTTCACACTTTCCCAACATCAGGGTCTTTTCCAGGGAGTCTTCTCTTCTCATGAGATGCAGTAGAGATGTTAAATTTCATGGATTCTCAGTCTGATCCAGTTGGACTTCCTTTATGTTCACTTCCTGTGGGTACCTATGTATGCTCTTAGGAAAATGGCAATGAGGCAGTGGTAAGATACTAAGAGTTTGGGCTGAGTTTGTGATAACTCCGTGATGAGACTTCTTGGGGCTATATTTTTCATATCAGAAAAAGCAAACCACAGCATGGGTGGAGGCAGCTGCCAGCTGAGTGTTTAAAGTGCTGGGCCAGCAGCATTACGTATAAGCTGTTGTGCAGGGAGCTCATGAAGCCAAGAGGCCCTTTAAATTTAGCGGGTGGGGAAAGCCTCTACCTACACAAGAATCTGTTCTTGCTGAAAGGTCTCCTCTTGTCTGGCACTTGCTTAACATTTCAGTGTAGTTTAGAAGTTTACATCAAAATCATGCAACTGTTTTATACGTATAGTTCAGCACATAATTCTCTCTGTCCAATTTATCCTGTCTTCTCTTCTGGTTTGGAAAGAAGAAGATAAGTTACTAGGACTTTTTTATTTATCTTTCTTCTGTTTTCATTTTCAGTCTTACTTGTACAGAAGTGTATGGTGTTTAGTTCTATTGTAAACATTCCCACAGAAGACAAAAAACAAATAACCAGGCAAGAGCAAGAAAAAAAAGGGGGGGGAGAAGGGATGGACATGATCAATGAAAGCTCATATTCAAATGTAATCTTTTTAAAGATGCAATGTGTTTTTGTCTTTTTCCCCCCTCCCCCCTTTGGATTTTGCTTGATATGCTTGCACAGACTAACATGCTTACTTCTTTAACATAATTTTTCCATCAAAGCCATTGTGATCTTTGGTTTTCTCTTATACTGTATCAAGCTATTTTGAATCTCTGTTGGGAGGTAGGGGGGGGGATATTTAAATAAATGGAATGAATGGATTGGTAAAACATAGGATGCTGCTCGTACAGAGTTAGGCTGTTGGGCCATCTAGCCCTGCTTTGTCAATTCTCTAGCAGCTGTTTTCAGGCCAGATTCTTTCCTGGCCTTACCTGAAGATCTTAGGTATTCTTTGGTAGTCTCCCATCCAGGTACTTGTGAGACTTAGTGCTGGTTAGCTTCTAACATCAGATGAGATCGGTGTGTTCAGGTGATGTGGTGGTCAAAGTAGTATTCCCAAAATACTGTGTTTCTTACCACTCAGATTTCAATTTTCTTTGGGTACTGGTTGCTCTCCCTTCAGGGGCAATGACACTGAGATCTGTACAGAGAAATGAATTCTAGTCCTGTTGTCATAGAGGTAGGAAAGAAATGTTAGGATAGATTTTTGCTCTTTCTTTTCTTGCTCAAACTGAGATGCAAGCCAGAACTTCTCAGAGATTTCTGTTTGTCTTGCTTGTCAGGGATGAGATACATTCACCTGCTGAAGAAGTGGTGAAATTTCAGATGGCAGCTACTTGTCCATGATGGTCCATAGGTCCTCGTTTATCAATTGTAGGGTGTGGACCACACTGATCCTATTGACCTCAGAGGTTCTTGTGAGGAGCAGACATGTCCCTGAACTCTGTTGTTATGTGCCATCGAGTAGCTTCCGATTTATGGTGATGTTAATAGGGTTTTTGTGGTCTGTTAAATTCAAGGAGTGGTCTACCACTGCCCACCCCTTGTGAGTTTTCATTGTTAAGGGGGGGGGGGTTTCAGTCTAGTCTTTCAAGTACTAGTTCAGCAGTCCATCCTCTTCACTAAAGTGACTCTTCTCCTACCCCCCCCTCTAATGCACTTTATATTTAGACTCTGTCCCATCATTTCATATATCAATGCTTCTGTAACTTCAAGATTTGATTACACCAACTTGCTGTTTGTGAGTCTTCGCTGGAGGCAACTCAGAAGCTGTATTTGGTGCAGAATACAGTGGAGTATCTCCTGTTCACTTATTTATTCTGCATTGGTCAGTTACAGTGGTTACTGGTTTGCTTCTGGACAAGCAGAAGCAAATAAATGCTGCAGTACTTCAGCCTAAGGCAGCCAGTATCTTAAAGACCAGTTTTCCCTGTGTACAGCCCTGTAGCTACCGAGTTCCAGTTGGCCTGCCTTTGTGGTAAATTAGGTTGGTAACAAAAGTGAGACTTTACAGTTATGACTTTTTTTAAAAAAAAAGCAAAATATGCTTTAAAATGACTAGAGAGAAAGATCATGGGGGGCTGGTGGTTCCTGCTGTTCCCAAACATCATCCCTCAACTTAGTCCATCATCAGAAAACCACCCAAAGTCACACACACCCCAGGTTCTTTTGTGGGATGAAACAAACAATCATATAAGCAAAACATTCTTCAAATTGTTGTGGTTAGAAAAAAATAGAATCCCTCCAGCAGCAGGGGAAAAAAGTCCAGATTGGAAGGGAAAAAAGGATGAGCTGATTTCCATTGACTTTGTGCGATCATTGAAAAATACTTCAAATTCACCTGTGCCAATTCCAAAGCAAGTTGAGAAGTATCTGCCAATGTAGTTGCATGCAAAGTTTGGATTGCATCGCAGTCAGAAGGAAGTGCTACCTATGCATTTGGCTGATGAAACAAAATGGCTTCGGGAGAGGAAACGTAGGTTTGATTTGTTATGATTTTGAAAACAGTGTTGCTGTGCTAGAAGGCCAATGAGGGAACAGTGTAATTTATGACTGGATGTTGTGGTATCACCATGACAAGTTATAGCAAGCAGAAGAGGCAAATAATGAGCATGTTTCCAAAGTTACAGATTAGGTAAACCAGAAAGGAGTTTACTGTAGTTAAGCAGAAAGTGGTCGTGTCTTATCTATTGCGTTTAGAGCTAGAGAATTAATTTTGAAGTGCGACTTTCCAGTGAAAACAGATTCTCTGAAATTTCAGGCCTTTGGAGTAGAAGTAAATAGTTTTTCAGTACAGTAATTTCAAAAGAAGTATCTGTATTAGTCTGTCTCAGTATGTTTGCAAAATTGAAGGAGGCAAGGAAGAAAACCAAGAGAAAAACCAAAATATTGTGGCACTCTGATTTATTTTTGTGTGAATTTTTATGGGTCAAAATCCACTTCTTCAGGCGCAAGGAACAGTCTTCCTTGTGTCCAAAGAAGTATATTTTGATTCACAAAAGCACGCAATGAAATAAATCTGTTTGTCTCTAAAGTGCCACAGGGTTTTTTTTTTTTGCGTTTTTCCCTCCTTTCCCCTTCAATTTTGCTAATATGTTTTTCAATAAAATTATATTTAGACTTTTAAAAGCTGCACTTTTATTTTTAAAAAAATCCAAATGTGCCTTGAAAGTCAAGATTAAAATGACATTTCTATATAAATGACTTTTGTTTGTACTCATTGTGTCTTAAAATGGCATTTTCTACTAAATTCTTTTTTATGTATCCTGCCTTTTAGAGCAAAGCTTTTGAGGCATCTTATAAAACAGATATTAGGAATAAGTTATGGAATAGTGCCATTGATATGCGATGCCCCTTTTTAAGGTTGATGCCAAAGAATTAGTTTCTGGTTCAACATAGAGATTCATTTGCATTGTTTTAATGGGATGGTTGGGAATAAATAAATCCAAATCTCTTTTGTTTTCACATTTGGGAACATGGAGGCAGTGTCTGCAAAAGCTCCTAATTTCTGTGCTTTTCCCACCCTAGAGAAATCCTATTTCTGTCGTCACCACACTGTTAGTTAGTGTGGTTAGTTCTTGCTGAACATTGGAGGAGGTTCAGTCAAGAAATCCTTCAGAGCATAAGAGCCCTGATGGGTCAGATCAATAGTTTTTGTCAGTACAAAAGTTATTTTCCTCTTCTTTTCCTTTCCTCAAGCTCTTGTAGCTTCTTAAAATGGGCACATGCACTGGCAGAGTTTTCACCCTTTGGGGCACCACAACATGGAGTCTTGCTTGCACAAGTTGCTATCTTTCAACTGTTTTCTTTTAGGCTTAGCTGGTAATTCCTGCTTTCCTCCTTCTCCCTTGCTAATTAAAATTTTGCCAAAACATTGGAAACCCATGCAAACAGTTGGGATAGATTGTGTACATTAGATTGCAGACTGGTGTTATCTAAGCAGAAACTGCAATAACAAACAAATAAAAAAAATCAATGTTTGTAAGAAGCTGTGTCATTTTCTTCATTCCCAAGCCTGGGAAGACCCTGTCATCTTAAATTTTGATAATGCTGTCCAAGAGTTTCTTTGTGCGAGGAACTAGGGGAGGAAAGAGCTCCAAACACATAATACAGGCATCCACAATTATAATAATGGCCCACATATTTAACTCTCTGTCCGCTTTCTTCTTCCAAGTCACTGACTATGACTGTAAGGAACAAGAATGGACAGGTTCCATCAGGTTTATTTTTCTCTTTATTGCTCCTTTTTTTTCACTCCATAGTCTACATCAATTTGTGACTTTTTGATTGCCCACATGTATTTTCATAGGGATTTCTCCTAATACACATTTCTATGCAATGATGTGTAATATCAGTGTGTTTTTTCAGAGTTTTCTCTCATATAATACTATTTTTTTTACAGTTTTCACTATTATACACACCTCAGTATATATTTTCCCCAAGACTCATATCTTTGTATGTATATATGTATGCATACATTTATTTTGAAGACTGTGTTGCAAAAATCTGAAACATATAATACCACAGAATAACTGTATTCTTGTTTGCATATTAATTCTAGAAGTACAAATTTGGTACGCTGATTTCAAAATGGGAACAAATGATTTTCTCTCCCATTCCTAGAGCAGAATAGATGAAGTGCCTTTGGAAAATTATGTACATGATATACATTTCTCCCTTGAATTGCACTCATCTGAGCAGCAGTTTTGGTTTAACACTATTTATAAATAAATAGTTCAGTAAATAAATACTCAATAAATTGTTGTTGTTGTTTAGTCGTTAAGTCGTGTCCGACTCTTCGTGACCCCATGGACCAGAGCATGCCAGGCCCTCCTGTCTTCCACTGCCTCCCGGAGTTGGGTCAAATTCATGTTGGTAGCTTCGGTGATACTGTCCAACCATCTCGTCCCCTGTCGTCCCCTTCTCCTCTTGCCTTCACACTTTCCCAACATCAGGGTCTTTTCCAGGGAGTCTTCTCTTCTCATGAGATGGCCAAAGTATTGGAGCCTCAGCTTCAGGATCTGTCCTTCCAGTGAGCACTCGGGGTTGATTTCCTTCAGAATGGATAGGTTTGTTCTCTTTGCAGTCCAGGGGACTCTCAAGAGTCTCCTCCAGCACTCAATAAATACTGTGCTGTTATTGATTAGAAGTGGCCTGAGAAAGTTGGGTCTTGGACTTACCAAGGCCCCTGTTTTGGGCAGTGTGGCAGCTTGACCAGCCCCCTCTCCTGGCATGGTGGCTCCATGTGGCAGCCAGGGAAGGTGCTGGGGCATGGCGGGAGGCTGACAGTGGCCGGGAGAGGTCTGTGTGTATATGTGCGTGTTAATCAAATGTTTATGCTCTGTAATTATGTTTTGGGAGGCATAAGAGTTATGTAGTTTTTGAACTACATGGGGGTCCAGTGTCCCTTACCCCAGCATTGTTGAACAGAGAAGTGTAATCAGGGCTTGCCGTTTTGGTTGGAGTATTCTGGGGATTTTCGCCCAGAAAGTAACTTTTTCAAGATATGGGCAAAAGGCAACATAGGAGAAGTATATAGCCAGGTTGTAGAACACTTACTGAGCTTGCAAAATTTCCTAAACTTTTCCAGAGAAAGCTAGGGGAAAAAAAAAATCTGCATGAAGAACCCTAGTCAAATCGTACGGATGATATTAAGCCAGATGGACCAGTGGCCTAGCTCAGTATAAGGCACTGTTCTATATTTTAATTTCTAGAGAACATCCCGTTTTTCAGCTTCAGAGGGAGCTTCCGCTTACCCACTGAAGCCCCAAACAGTGTAAGAGTGTATTGCTGTTTTTTCCTCTTTTGCATAAAGCTGTAAATGCCTTCTGCACCACTGTACCAGTTTGAAGTGTGGAGTCACTGTCTTTCCCTCACTTACGTGTGTCCCACTGCAATTTCTGTTTCCTCCCTTCTTTTGCTACAACGGATCTAATTTTTCTGATAGTAGTGCAGTTGTCACAGATGTAGATGCAGTTTCTCCGTTCTGAAGGGTGTGATTTTTTATTTTGACCCATGTGTCTATAACCTTTCCTTGTTTCACAAAACAAAGAGTGAAGAATGTGGACATCCAGAGGTGGATGAAACCAGCTTAGTTATTCCATGCTGAGTGTCTCTGTGAAGCTCCTGTTTGCTTTTGTATCCCTTCTTAAGCTACCAAAATCAGCAAGTTACGTTGCGCTGCCTAGATTACATTATTTTGTATGTTAGAAGCCAAGTGCCTGGGTCATTTTAAGAGTCTGAGGGCATCGAATAGTAACTCACCAGATGGTAGAGACAATGGAAGGCATTTACCTGGAGGGTATTTAGAGGGCTCAGATTATTGTGTTCAGCAAATGGCTTAATTGGATCAGTTTAATCGAGAGATCAGCGAGAAGATCTTAGAGAGCCTTTGTCTGCCTTCTTTCCTCCCGAGTTTAAATGCAGACCAAACTGCTTAACAGCAGTAACAATGGTAAGAGGAACGTTAAAAACTGGATCGAAATAAAGTTGTTCTGGATTTTCAGTGCTAAAAGGAAAACAGTAGAAATTCAGGGAGGTGGTTTGTTTGTTTGTTTTTTAAAATCCACATAAAATTGTCTTCATTCCTTTTCTTGGGATTTCTAGTTAGAGCAGTGTGTGTTTCTCTTCCAGTCATGGAAGAATTGCCTCGGGTGGCAAACCTTAATGTTAACGATTATGATATATGTTAACAAATACCGCTGCTTGTCAGTTCCCCTTTGTCAAAGGTCCTTAGCAAGGACTTGAGGCAAAGCAAGCCACTGTCTGTGCAAACCTGCACAAACACATTCTTGTCATTAAAGCTGTACTCCAAGGCTCTTGTTTCACCATGCAAGGTGTTTTCTGTGGACGGCCGAGGGACTGCATGTGCAGGATTACCGTATTTTTCCGTGTATAAGATGCCCCATGTATAAGAGCCCCCCCCCCCCCCACTTTTCTAACCCAAAATTAAGAAATCTAAGTGGGGCTTAGCAAGTGTAGGGGGAAAGGGATCAAAGTACTGCAGGATTGCTTTGATCCCTGCTTTCCCCTCCACTTGTTTTTGTTCTCTCCTCAGCTTACTTCCATGTATAAGACGACACTCAATTTTTAGTCTAAAGATTTTAGACAAAAATATAGTCTTATACATGGAAAAATACGGTAATTTTCTCTGTACAGAATGGCCATAATCTAGAGCGGAGTTCCTAGCCTGTGGAATTGGACCCTTCTAAATTTGAAGAGTTATCTATTTCAGCATCTCCAAGTTTCATCATCCTTTCACACAAACGTATGAAAGACTTGTCCAGCCTGTCTCCCATATGGGCAATCTTTGAAAAGCCCCAAACCGACTCATGAGTGCAGTAGTCCTCACCTAGTGTTCTTCTCCAGTTACTAGTGTTCTGAATCATGCTGCTGTTGTTACTAGAGGCAAGCTGTAGCCATTGATGGACTTATTTTCTGTGAATTGGCCAATCACCTTTTAGAACCATTCCTATCTTCTTCTTGAGGTAGTGAATTACATAGTTTAATTTTGCACTGAACAAAGCATGCTTCCTCTTCTGTGTTCTCACTCTTCTGCTATTCAAGTGCAGTGGAAGGCTTGTTATACAAAGGAGAAAATTATTCTTATCTTTTTTTCCACACTGTGCATAATTTAGACCTTCATTGGGTGAAAAAAATAACAAACTACTATATCTAACCACTCCAATGTCAGTCTGATTGCTCAGTGAGTGGCTTCTGAAGGATTTATTAGCCTGGCTCAGTGGCTGGCCAGTGAAGCCACTGCAGTGCTTAGAAGTTAAGAAGGGTCATGAACGTCAAGAGCAAATCCAAGGGAAAAGCCCCAGCTAAAGATGGCACAGCGGCTAGTGTTGTCCTTCTGAGCTGAAGCTCAATGCGACTGGTCAGTGATCTGCTCAGAAGTATATTTATTTATTTATTTAAAATAGTTTTACCCCACTTTTCTCCTTAAAAAAGACCCAAGGCAGCTTACATCATTAAAAGACAGTGCTTAAAGCTGTCAACAGTAAATATGCAAATGCTAAAAAGGATCAAAGAAGTATTACATAAAAAACTAAATAAAAGCAACAGCAGAACACATTAAAAGTAGTAAGATACAAGAATGTGTAGATCACAGCAAACTATGGCAAGTTCTTAAAGAAATGGGAGTGCCTGACCACCTTATCTATCTCCTGAGAAATCTATATGTTGGACAGGAAGCAACAGTTAGAACTGGATATGGAACAACTGATTGGTTCAAAATTGGGAAAGGAGTACGACAAGGCTGTATATTGTCTCCCTGCTTATTTAACTTATACGCAGAATACATCATGCGAAAGGCAGGACTGGAGGAATCCCATGCCGGAATTAAGATTGCCGGAAGAAATATCAACAACCTCAGATATGCAGATGATACCACTCTGATGGCAGAAAGTGAGGAGGAATTAAAGAACCTCGTAATGAGGGTGAAAGAGGAGAGTGCAAAAAATGGTCTGAAGCTCAACATCAAAAAAACTAAGATCATGGCCACTGGCCCCATCACCTCCTGGCAAATAGAAGGGGAAGATATGGAGGCAGTGACAGATTTTACTTTCTGGCGTGCTCTGGTCCATGGGGTCACAAAGAGTCGGACACGACTTAACGACTAAACAACAACAGCAAGATACAAGAATCCATTTAAAAACCTCACTCAGGCAGCCAGTCACTAAGGGGTAGCTTGCCTGAAGAGAAAGGTCTTTGCCTGGTTTTGGAACATAAGCAAAGATGGGGCCAGCCTTCCTTCCTGTGCAGGGATCCCCCCCCCCCCCAACAGAGTGCATTGCCAGCTAGAGATAAGATTGCTAATTTGTTCTGGTTCAGAGGTAGAAGGATGGATGTTAACAATGAATGTTCAGGAAGGTGTCTGCTGAATCTCACTAAAGTTGAATTTTTACTGTGGCAATTACAGTTTGGAAATCCACTTAATGGCCCAAGGGATATAGGAGAACATATTCAGACTGGCCCCATCTTTGCTATCTTTCTGTGTGATTTTTAGATAGACTGTTATGCATGACTGCTTTAACTGGATTTTAGTACTACTTGTATTTTCCATTTTTGTGTTTTCCATTTCTCAGAGTGACATGTTTTAAATTTTTGTATACTTATTGATCTTTGCCTTAATATTGCCTGTTAATGATGTAAGATGCCTCATTCATTGTTTGTAGTTTTAAAATATTGTCTTTTAATTATGTTAACCCCCGTTGTATACTCATTGTTCTCAACTTTAAATATTGTCTTTCATTGTTGTAAGCCGCCTTGGATCCTTTTCAAGGAGAAAGGCAGGATAAAAATATTTTAAATAAATAAAAAAAATAATGGAGGCTCCCCCACTCCCGAATCAGGCAAATTGTGTGACTGGCAAAAGAGGGATTCCATTGCTAAAGATGTGATTCTAAAAAGTCTTGTTAATGAGCAATTATAGTCAGATATAACAAATCTGCCAAAGCAATGATATAACAGTCCCTTGACTGTCCTAGTGCCAAAACATTGATTTACCTGGACAGGGCGACTGATGAAACTGAAATTGAACTCATAAGAACCTAAGAGGAGCCCTGTGCTGGATCAGGCCAAGAGCCCATCTAGTCCAGCTCCCTGTATCTCACCGTGGCCCCACCAGATGCCTCTGGGAGCACACGAGGCAACGAGATAGCTGTCGCCTGATACCCCTCCCCTGTATCTGGCATTTTGAAGTACCTTCTTTGTTTAAAATGTACATTCCTTGTTTAAAACTCAAAATGTGACTGATTCCCACATAACTTCAGTGTTACACTTTTTTTTTCTAATCTGAGCCTATGTGGAAGGGAGCTTAGGGATATACAGAAAATAGCCTTTCTTAGGGCAAGTTGCTCCCTTGCTGAGGAGCTACAGTTGTTCTGAAGTCGCTGGCATACTGCTATGAACCTCAAAGTAGAATTCTTAATTGCAGTGTATGTGTGTATTTATTTTACACCACAGTGAGCAACAGTGATCTGCTAGATCAGCAATGGCGAACCTCTGGCATGTGTGCCACAGCTGGCACGCAGAGCCCTCTCTGTGGGCACACGAGCCATAAGTCGCCGGATCGCTACCTCTGGCAGCCAGACCTGAGGAAGTGGCTGCAGCCGCGGTGCTAGCGCCCCGACAGGCGGCGGGTCAGGATCCGGAGCAGCTGGCGCTGGCGGGCCGGCCAAGCTATAGGCAGTGGCGGGGTTGGGCAGGACTGGAGGCGGATCCGGAGTGAGGTCTGGAGGCACCTCCATGCCCGGGATTCCCTCTTCCGCCGCCTCCCACTGTCCGCTGGATTGTTCCCTCCCCCCCCCCCCCCCCCAGTTTGGGTGCTCTGGATCAAAAAGGTTCGCCATCACTGTGCTAGATGTTGTGGACTACAGTTCCCTCAACCATGGCCAGCATATCCAGTGGTTAGATGGATTGTTATGCATGACTGCTCTGATTGGATCATTAGGACTATTTATGTTTACCATCTCTCAGAGTGGTATTTGTTTGTTCCTTTTTAGTATTTGCATACTTATTGGTTTAGCTTTAAACAGAGTAGACTTCGGTCTAGATGGGCGGGGTATAAATTTAATAAAATAAATAAATAAATAAATAAATATTGTCTTTTAATTATGTTAACCCCCGTCGTATACTCATTGTTCTCAACTTTAAATATTGTCTTTCATTGTTGTAAGCCGCCTTGGGTCCTTTTCAAGGAGAAAGGCAGAGTAAAAATATTTTAAACAAATAAAAATAAATAAATAAATAAATAGGTCAAATTTTGTAGTTCTTTGTTATTTAAAGAAATTGGAGATCTCGGTATTATAGATGAATGATATTTCCGTGTGCAGAACATTTTCTATCTAACCACTCTTTATGTTTTCCTTTCTTTCTCTCTCTCTTTTAATGTTGTGTTCACGATGATATTTTAACACAGGAGTTCCCAACCGTGGGTTGTTGGACTACAACTCCCAGAAATCCTGGCCAGCACAGCTAGTGGTGAAGGCTTCTGGGAGTTTTAGTCCAAGAACATCTGGGGACCCAATGTTGGGAAGCACTGTTCTAATGAAAAAATGCACAGGCTCAAGCATCTGGCTAAGCTCCCACCTGCCAGTGGGCTCTTTTATAGCACTTTTGCACCATTGTCAAGTTCCTTTGCCTATGGCCGTTGAATGTCAGAGTTACCCTTGCCTTTCAGGAAGTGGTCTAGGACTAAAGAAGTATAGCCAGAACAGTTGTTGTTAAGTGCCGTCAAGTCACATCTGACTTTTAGTGATCCTAATAGAATTTTCAAGGTGATATATTTAAGGGGTGATTTTATCAGTGCCCCCCCCCCCCGGTGAGTTTCAGTGGCCAGAGATCTGAGGCCAGGTCTGAGTTCTAGTTTGTCACTCTGTTCAGTACACCACATGGGCCCCCAGCCACAACTAGAGGTATGCAGATTTGTGGTTTTGGACTGCAAGCAACCTGCACACTTCTAGCCGTAACCACACACTTTCCTTTCTGAATCCAGTGAACAAAAGAGAGCAGAACCGCTATTGTGAGGGGAATTAAGTGATAAAAGCACAATTGGCCCACACATTTGGCCCACACTTTCAACAGTTGGGAGCTACTTCATAATCCCAATTTGTGGAGGGGGTAAGTGGAACATATGCTTCAAAAGTTGCAAGGGAAGTCTCACTTTGTTCTCCTTATAATACTCGTCATTCTCTTGGCAGAAAGTAGGAGAGTGATTTATAAAGACGATAACTCAAACAAACATAATATAAACTTTCTCAGTAACTTCCGGCATCATTCACAGAAACGTTGACAGTGGGTGCTCATGACCAGTGCTCTGCGGATGCCAGTGGCTATGGTAGCCCAAGCCAACATCTGTGCTCATTTGCCATCTGCTCCTGAGCCTCTGTGATACTACTGTCTCATTTCAAGGGCAATCTTTTGCTCTCCCCCCTGGCTTTACAGTCAGGGCTGGAGTGGGAAGTTGGGTTGACAAGGGTTGTCAGTAACCCAGCTGGAGTTTAGAGGTATATGAGGCTCTTAGAAGCACAGAGAGATTTGGTCCCTTTATCGCAAGTCACTTCAGACTTGAAGAGGCAGGCTTTGTTCTGCCGCTGGGCAACTGAGGTACAGAGACCACTTGTGTGGCATTGTACCCAGATGGGCAGCCTCAGATTTTCTACTCTGATTTTTCCACCAGCCAGTGCTAAATTGTATTTAGTCAAAGGTTAGCTTTAACATTCAGAGGAGCACTTATCTTCTGATTGACTAACCAAATAACTGAAATTCTGTGTTTGTGCTTCCTCCTTCACCCTCCTGCAAAACAAGAATTTCAACCCAACAGCTGAGTTGCTTAATACTGGAACTGGGCAATATTGGTTAGTGTTTAGGGCGTGTCCCTAAACTTTCAGATTGTTGAAAGAGGTGAAAGAGCCTACCGAGAGGTGACATGGGATATCTCTTCCAGTGGCAGTTTGTGCCGTTCTTCAAAACAAAAAGCAGGTGGAGGTGGCAAATTGCTCCAGATCCCAATTTACTGGTGAATGGCCATGCTGGTTGGTGAACTCAGGGAGTGATCCAAAAAGTTATAGATTTTTTTCAAGCTCTGTTTCAGGCCAGATAGCCAGCCAGTGTCTTTTAGCTGCCTCTGCAGAACTTGCAAGCAGAATCTGAAACCCACTGTCCTCCTTATGTTCCCTGTGTTCAATATTCAGGGGTAAACAGTCACTGAATATTCTGATATCTCTGTCAGTAATCAAAGAATATGAATCCATTTGATACTTCAAAGAAGGGGGATGAGCTAAGATATTGGCAGTAATTTCATCTTGTAGAAGTGAATTTATTTTATTTAATTAATTTAAAATATTTTTACACCACCTTTCTCTTAAGAAAGGACCCAAGGCAACTTACATCACTAAGACACAATTTTAAAGCTAAAAATGGTGAAAAATTCAAATATTAAAGAAGTTAATGATAATATATTAAGAATATTATTTAAAGCATTACTAAAACAGATTTAGAAGCAACAAAATGCAAACCATCTCATTTTAAAACTTCTCCTAGACAGTCAGTCACTAAGGAAATGTCTTTTTTGCAGAAAGATAGTAACAGTGGCGCCAGCCTGGCCTCTTGTGGGAGGGAGTTCCAAAGTCTGGAAGCAGCCACAGAGAAGACTCTCTCCCGTGTCCCCACCAGACACACCTGTGAGGGTGGTGGGACCGAGAGAAAGGCTTCCCCTGATGATATTAACACCGAGGCAGGCTCATAGAGGGAGAGGCGGTCTTTGAGATAGCTTGGAGCCAAGCTGTTTAGGGCTTTATAGGTTAAAACCCAGCAGTTTGAATTGCACCCAGAAACGGATTGGCAGCCAATGGAGCTGCTGTAACAGCGGGGTTATGGGATCCCTGTCACCAGCCCCAGTTCACCATCTGGCTGCAGCATTTTGGATCCACTGAAGTTTCCAAGCAGTTTCCAAAGGCAGCCCCACAAGTTACAGTAATCCAGCCGGGATGTAACTAAGGCATCTGTCACTGTGGCCAGGGCAGACCTCTCCAGGAGTGGGTGCATCTGGCATACTAGTCTTAACTGTGCAGAAGTCCTCCTAGCCACCACTGAAACCTGGACATATATAGGCTCAGAGATTAATCCAGGAGTACACTTACGTTGTGCACCTGTGTTTTCAGAGGGAGTGTAACCCCGTCCAGTACAGGCTGGGTCCCCTCCTCCCATTTTGTTTTTTCTTCATTAGATGACCTGGAGTTCTTTACTGTGAGAGAGACAAAAATTTCTATTTCTATTTTACACAGTTCATAGTTTTATCCATTTGTACAGTGTGACTTCTGTATCCCCCCTCCTCAAAAGCCCCCAAACATTCCATGCCTTCCCTTGCAAGTCAGAACCTCATCTAGCCTTGTGAATTTGCACTTCTTGTGTTTTTGGCCTGATCTGGCCCAAGAGAATTTGTAGTTCAAGAGCACATTCCTGATGTGTGGCTGAAATGCACTGAGCATTTTGCTCAAAAACCTTTTCTTCTTTTGGTGGTATTAAGGTTATGAATAGAGCGTTGCAGCATCTTAAAGACTCCTCAGTTTGTCCTGGCCTATCTTCTGTGGACTGCTACATTCTACCTATCAGAAAAAAAATATAAAACAATTCAACCGCTCTGAATATCTGTTTTCAGCAGCTAAGCAGGGTCAGGCCTGGTTTGTATTGGGGAAGGGGAATCCTTTAGGGAATGCCAATTAGAGATGGGCACGAACCGGTTCGTCTCAGTTGGTGCCTCTCCTCGCCTCCTCAGCTGATCCAGCCACTCACCAGGCCCAGCTTGCTTGTTTTTTCCACCTCCTTGACTAATCTCCCAGTCATGAGCAAGAACACAGACTTCTCTGTCCAGCCCTTGTCTCTGATTGGGAGATCAGCCAAGAGGGGAGCAGCAGCACCTGTGCTGCTTCCTTTACAAACCGGGACGAACCGGTTTGTGCCCATCTCTACCAATGATCTTTAGGTAGGCTGAGGAAAGAATATTGTCTGAAACCCTGGAGCACTATAGCTTCCAGGCAGAGCTGACAGTACAAGCTTAGGCTCTCTGACTCATTATACGTCAGCTTCCTACAGACACCAGATGCATAAGAAAGTAGTCACCAAGTGAGGACATGGGTTGCTTCTTTGCTTTCCGTGTCCTCGATCTGTGTTGTTTTACACAGTACTGCACACTGTGGTGCTGAGGAGCAGCAGTGGCAAGTATATAGAAGTATGCAAATTTGTGGTTTCAGATTCCAACACCCAGAATTCCCTCGGTAGCCGTGGGAGTTATGCTTCCTAGTGTCTGTGTTGAGAGATCCCTTACCAGTTGGCCAGACCCAACTTATTTCAGCAGGGTGTTCTCATGTTTTGAGAAACTCAATTTGTCATGAACCCAATCTGTCATGTCTAGCCCACCATGCTTCCTTCAGTGGGTGAGTGGGATGCAGTGTAGGGCATCGGGCCGCTTGAAAAAGTCAGATTGGTGTGAAGGAAAGTGGTAATTACAGATAACTTCAGAGCAGAATGAGTGTTTTGGCTTCTGGGCCGAAAAGGGTGGGGGAAATGTTTATCTTGTGAAAGGTGAGAAAGACTTTGAAACAACTTTATAATTTTTTCACTATGTAATTTCTGTAACAACTGAGGGCCACCCACATTTTTAAAAGCCTGAGATAAATGTGTTCCTTGGTTAATCACAAATCTTGGTGGTATGTTGACAGTGTGTTCAAAGACACACCTGCTCTACAAACATTTGAGAGGATGTGTGGTTGATAAAAAATATATGTCTTTTTAATTGGGGCACTTCAGCAAAGCTGCCTCCCTCCTCCCGCCCATCTACTGGCTGGGATCTCCCATCTCCAGTGCCCCTCTGTGCTTTTGATTTTTCTTCTAGTAAAGTAATGCCTTTGTGAATTTCTTTGGAGGCAGTGCCCTTGGAGGTACCTGGGTGTGGCGTTAAAGGACCCTGGATTGTGAGTTCAGAGATCAGGATGGTTGAGAGAGAAGTCTGCATTCTGAAGAAGGGTGTGTGTCTTAACATGAGCAGTTTCATAGCCTGTGGGCAGGCGCTTGGCACATGGCAGGAAAAAAAGGGGTGCAGCACCCATTTAAACCAATATTTCGAACAATGACCCATACAGTTTATGATAAGATTATATGCAATGACATTGTTCTATATAAGAAAATATACAGTTGCAAAGAGGAATGTGAAAATCTGTCAGGGGTTGCCTTCAAATTGCTTAAATCCTTAGGGGTTTTTTTCTGTCCCAAATTGAAATAGAGTGTATATCTTGGTAAAGACTTCAGAAACAGGCTGCAGCAAATTTCTCCTGTATGTGTACTGGCCAGATTCAACTGGGAGTATTATATAAAGCATGGAATGGACCTTACTGTAGCTGCTCTACCATACAGGACTTAGGAGCTCCTCATAAAGTAGAAGCGGTAACTCAGATTCTACAGTAGCATGGCTAAATGTAGAGTGTTTTAATCTCAGACATTTAAGAGTGGAACATTGAAAGACCTGGGCCCAGATGTACGAATCTGTTGGGTTTCCATTCACATTTACAGAGAAATTTGCAAACGTTGGTAACACTTGTGAAAAACTGAATGCACTCTACTTTCAGTGCATTTCTGATCACTGTTAATTGTTCTCTGTTGCAGGATACCCCGAAGAGGGTTAGATGGTTCTTTAGCACATGTCTGAGGGCTGAAAATGAAGTCTTAGGCTGCGTGCAGTCTTTGGCATTAGGGCCGCTACACAGTAGGGCTATAATGTGGTGAGGGCAAGAGAATAGGATAGAATTGTTAGAGTCAGTAGCTCAACTGGCTGCCACTCTCTTCTTAATCCACACAAAATGTACTACTGAACTCTAGCGCCAGGATTCCTTTCATTCAGATGGTTTGCATCGTGGACATTCACACTGTGTGCAGAAGAGCATATCTGGTGCCCCTGTGTGCAAGCATAAGTGGCATTTTCAGTGGGAACCGACTCTTGCACAATAGCAGTGTTTTTGCAGATGGTGTGATCCTGTATTATTCTGCCAGCCAGGCTTTCCTCTCATTAAAGTCTCCGTAAGACATGTTTTTTAAACGTTGTTCTTTCCAAACAGGGTTATTTGTTGTGCTCTTGCTGTATAGACTCACTGTAAAGACTTTGCCTATTGCCTCACTGTCTAATATACATGGCATGAAAGGAAAAAGGAACGGAGAGGGAAGAGGAAAAGTGGCCAGTGAAACAGCTGCCCCTTCACTGACCAATGGATGGAACCAGCTGATCTTTCCTTTGCCGAGATGTTTCTGCTCAGGAAAGGGGAAACCCCTGTTACTGGTTCATCATCCTCTGGCCAGTGGCAGAGTCCAGAGTGATATTCCCTTTATTAGGTGTGCAAAGGAAACTCTCTTTAGGACTGGAGGTTGGTCTAGATTGGGGTGAGCAAAATGTAGCCGTTTAGATGTTGATGGCTTGCAACTCCCAGCATTCTTTGCCGTGCTGTCTAGGGCTTATGGGAGTTGCAGTCCAACAACGTCTGGAAGATCACACTTGCTTTAGTTCTCTGAAACTCTCCTTGTACTTCTTTAAAGAAGATCTTGGTTGTTGCATTTTCCCACTTTGGGGAATTATTTCCATCTCATCTTGCCGCTGGGTCTGCAGTAGAAGTTCTGGAAATTATATTTACAGTACTTGAATCAGCTCAGTAGTCCCTTTATCTGGGTATTGTTTTCTTCAACTAACAGTGACTCAGGTTTCTAGCAGAAAGTTTTCCCCAGCTTTAGTGTGCAGGGAAGCAGAAGTTACAACCTCTTTCCTTCTGCATGCAAAATGTATTTTCTACTGCTGAGCTATCGCCCTGAGTATAGGGTGCATATTTGGTTCCTGTAGGCTCTGGGCAGCCTTCTGGAGAACTGCACAGCTACTGCGCATGAGTTGAAAGTGTGGTCTTAACACACCCAGAAGTTTCTCGTGGCTGCACAGATCAGTAATTCTGGGTCAGATGTCAAGACTCCCAGAGCGGTTCACAGTAAAAGCAAAACCAAAATAAAGAAGTCTTGCTTACAAGAAAAAAACATGATGCAAAGGGAAAAGAGAAAAAGGTGAAGGGGATGTGGGTAGAAGAGATTTCAGCATTAGTTCTTAAAAATCACAGTTTTTATAAAACCCAGCTTGTGTGGAGGCAGTTTGAAGGAGCATCAGCAGCTAGGTGATAATTCAGGCGTTGAGTCCTGTTCCTGGAAACAGGAAAGGATATAAATTGGATGAATGACTAAACAATTAAATGAACCAAGTAGCCATGCTTCTGTTCTTCCCCTTGCCACATTTTGGCAGAATGGCTGTGAGTTCATTGTTAAAGTTGGCACCTTGTAATACAGCTTTAAAAGCTCAATTCCTAACTATGCTTTCCTAAACAGCTTGCTTATTGTTCTCTTTTACTTTTTATTTGCAGATTTATTCTTACAAGCAGTAGTTAAAAAAAAAAAGCACAATGGAATTCTATGAATCTACCTATTTCATCGTCCTTGTCCCCTCGGTCGTGATCGCAGTCATCTTCCTCTTTTTCTGGCTTTTTATGAAGGAAACACTGTACGACGAAGCCCTCGCCAAACAAAAGAGGGACCAGAAATTCCCTCCTGCCAAGACTGATAAAAAGAAAGCCGAAAAGAAGAAGAGCAAGAAGAAAGAGGCTCAGAATGGGAACCTTCATGAGTCCGACTCAGAGAGCACCCCTCGAGACTTTAAACTCTCTGATGCTTTGGGGGCCGAAGAGGAGCACATCCTTCCTGTCGCTTTGGGGGTGGCAGAAGCTGCTGGCAACCTCCGGGAGCGCAAAAAAAAGGAGAAGAAGCACAAGGGTAGTCCAGAGGAGCATGCTGTGAAAGAGCCAGAAGGATCCAAATCTGCAGGGAAGAAGGTGGAGCCCATGCCCATTACGAAACAGCCGACCCCGCCTTCGGAGGCCGTTGTGTCCAAGAAGAAAGCTGGGCCAAAGAAGCAGAAAAATGGAACAGGTATCACCGTCTTATGGTTTGGGTGGATCTTTTGTGGGCCCTGGGGAAGGGGGTGTAATTTGCCTCAACTTCACTGAAACCATCGTCAGTAATAATAACAACATTTCTACCCCATTTTTCCAATAAAAATACTGCTCAGGGTAGCTTACAATCATCATGCAACAGAATTAAAAAAAAAGTGTAAACAAAGTCAACTAACAAACATAATATCAGGTGTTTTTTTTTTTTAAATCCAGATGCAACCACAAAACTGTTAAAATCAGTTAAGTCTATTGGGAAAAAAAAATGAAGCAATAATGTCAGCTGTCTTAAAAAGATTTATCTTCCCACCCTTTCTGAAAGCAGTGAATCTGGTAACAGACTGTGTCTGTTTGGTGAATGCCTGTAATCTGGGAGCAGTGAGGAGAAAGTCCTTCCTTGGTTGCCTTGTTGATATTCTCAAGCCAGCCTTTCCTGAAGGTCTACTCTTTTATCGCATTGTGGAGTCAGGCATGCTGTCAGACCAGCTTACATATCAGTTAGAAACAAGATAGCCCTGTCTTTGCTTGTAAAGCTTTT
Source organism: Intellagama lesueurii (assembly GCA_037013535.1). Lineage (NCBI taxonomy): Eukaryota > Metazoa > Chordata > Lepidosauria > Squamata > Agamidae > Intellagama > Intellagama lesueurii. Next base: position 8,003,303 of record JBAJHW010000001.1, on the reverse strand, counting down.
CCAGATGCAGTGCACACAGAAAGGGGAATGCGGAGAGCAGAGGAAAACAAGCAAACTCAGATACAATGAGCAGATGTAATGGGTACAAGTGGCAGAAATATGTCTTGGGAGGCCTCCAAGAGATAGTCTGGTGGCCACCAGAAAGGCACTAATGCAGCCCGAAGCTGCCAGCTTTACAGGGAGGGACCTTCCTGGGATCTGCCAGCATTCCCAGAAAGGAAAAGTCAGATGGCTCTAGACCAGTGGTTCTTAACCTTGGGTTACTTGGGTGTTTTTGAACTGCAACTCCCAGAAACCACAGCCAGCACAGCTAGTGGTAAAGGCTTCTGGGAGTTGCAGTCCAAAAACACCTGAGTAACCCAAGGTTAAGAACCACTGCTCTAGACCACTGCCCCCCAGACCAGGTGATTCTTCTCTTCCTGAAAGGACAGCTGGTCATAAAAATTTCTGGAGAACCTCAGCCCTGCTGATGGAGTTCCTGCAGTGGGTCGAGATGGCAGAATGGGGAAGTTAACTTTTAATTTGGCTAGTAGCATAATAGGTCTAGCTGCTAGATCTATTCCTCTTTTAAAATGTTCTTGTTGCAACGACCAGTCAGATTTAAGCCATTTGCTTTTCCCCCCCTCACTACTCCAAAATGGTCACTCTGCATAATAAGTTTAAAGTTGTTTCCTGGTTTAAAAACAGAGGAAATTTTCTCAACGTTTCTGAAAGACCTTTGGGATCCAGAGAGTTCCTGGAGGAAATGCTTGCTAACGGCTGCTGCGCCATGTAATCCAAATGAAGCCAATTTTTACTGCATTTATTCAGAGGCCATTGCAATTTGGGAAAGAGTATAATAAAAATAATCCACGACAGGAAAAGGTCAAATCAGATGCTGTGTACAGTTGAGCCACTTTTAAACAGTAGATCCATGAATGGTACTTTAAAATGAATGCTTAAGAACATTTCATTTTTCTTTTAATTAAAACATTTATATCACAAGATCTCAGGGGAGGTTACAAAGCAGTATAAAACATTTTAAAGACCAAAGATATTTAAAACAATTTAAAATCAAGCAGTTTAAACACAAAATTAGAATATTAAAATTATTGCATTAAAATCTGTGCAGACCACGATCCTTAGATGTTCTTGGTCTCAAGTGTGTTTCTACTCTTAAGTATTCTTTCATGAGAATACGAGTTTGTTCTTAGCAGAAAGACGACACCTCCTTGTCTTTGCAGTAGCATCCTTGAATTATGAATGGGTTGTGTGGAAAAGTGGCAAATGAACCAGACGATGATGAAGCTGCTCCTTGAACATTTGTCTGAAAGCCAACTTACGGTTTCAGTTTGGATAAGAGCCTCCAGTTTAAATCCCACCCCAGGCCAGAAAGCTGTCTTTTTCCAACAAATATTCAGAATGCTAAGAGTGTGATCTTGAGTTGCACATAGCGGCTTTTTAAATCTGAGTGTGGCACGAAAAAGATATTGCAGTGCCATTTAGCCATTAAAACAAGATATGATTCACCCCTGTCAGTCAATGCTTTTGGCTACAGTCCTAAGGAAATAATAATAAGCTATGTTTAACTGAGTTTTGTTTTGTTTTACTGATCAAATGCATAGGATTGTTGCTCCAGTCTAGTGATTTTCATTGGAGAGAGATTTCAGCCTCTCCTATTGAAACAACGGTGCTAGAAGGGATGGGAGAAGACAGCCTTTTAGAAGGAAGTTTTTTAAAATACAACTCAGTGGTACAGATAAAAGGTTCAGTTTCAGAACATATATGTGATTGTGGGAGGAGATAATATACGAAATAGTTTCCAAGACACCATTGTAGTTGAGCTGTCATTGGGCTGTCCAGAGCCATTGAAATAATAATAATAAAAATATTTCTTCATGAAATGTATCAAGAAAGGTACAAGATAAACTTGGATAATATAGCCCTCTCTGTTTAAAGGAATAAAGTTTGTGTCTCAAAAGTGGTGCTGATCCATAATGACAGCAGCATCTGGCCAAGCCTTCCTTCTGTAGAAAATCTTTGCTGGATAGCTAAAATAGAGCATCTCTTTTGAACAGAGTCTTTTAGCAGCTGCATGAGCTCAGCATGATGATGCAAGTGAGGCAATACTTTATTAAAAGAAGCCGGTTCAAAATAGGACACGACATCAGGATGTCGCTCTCGCAGCGTAGAAGTTTCTGCCTGCTGTGAGGAAAAGGCGCTTCTGCACTCCAGTGATTGCTTTCTGATACACAGCTTCATATTCGCATGTGAATTTTTACCTGCTGCCTCAGCAGACTTCACCCACAATGCTTTTGCACCTTCTGATTTTGCTGGAACAAAGTGTTGCCTCAATTTATGGAGTGCAGCATCGAAAATGGAAACACTCTGTTAAGCCAAGTAAGTTTTCAAGGTTAGGTGTAACTTGTCCCCGGGTCCAGATGTTCAAATTAAAAGAGAGAGAGAAGGAAAGCAGAAGATAGTATAATTAACCAGGTGTGGATTTTCTGTTTTAGTTCTGCTTTAACTGTTCTAATATTAAAACTTTTCAGCCTAATGCTTCTGTTAAATGGTAGCTGTACTGAAGTGCTGTTTTAGGTTATTGCATGGTATCTGTCATTGTGGTGGGGAAGAGTGTGTATAGTGTTTGTATACTACAAATCCCATGGCTGGACTCGGAGCTGGGTTATTGGTATGATCTGTTCCTGGAGGCCCACAGTCGCACCTCATGTGGACTTCCTTTTGGTGAACCAGTTCCTTGTTTTTTTACTTGGTGGTAGTTTTGCCTTAATAGTGGCCTGAACCCTATTTACACCTGGACTTGCCAGAGTTGTCCGTCTCTGGAGTTGTCCGTCTCTGTCCCAGACCTAGAATGTAAAGGGTTTGGTGTGTCATGCTGTTGTATATACATAATCTTAGCCTGCCCAGGCCCTTTGTGAGAAAGTAAAGGCTACTTAAATAGATAAGTAAAGGTGAAAATGCAAACACTATTTGAGTGAGGGTTAAATCTTCTCCTTGTATTTAGGGACTCCACCACTGACATTTTTGCCTGCTTCTGTTTTGATAGTCTGAACCTGAGTTCTGTGGTCACGAAGGCTAGGAGTGGTAGAGTTTCGGGGACTGGCTTCCTTCTGTCTGTCTAGCTAACTAGCCATCTGAAACACTTGCATGACACCCCCCCTCGCATTCATGTACATGAGGATCTACAAAGGCTGATATGTCTCATCTCATCTTTTTATAGATGACCAGGATGCCAAGAATGATTCGTTTCTGTCCCCAGCAAAGAAGCAAGACTCTCTTCTTCATCATGAGATAAAGCAAGAAAGTGGGTCAGGAAGGAAGAAGGTTTCTGCAAAGAAACAAAAAACAGATAATGGTAATACCGTGTGTGTGTGTGTGTGTGAGTGTGTATGCATGCATGTGCTCACTTTTAAATTGTTCCATCATCATCAGTACTAATGAATGAACTTCCCTAGGCTTGATTTTCAAAATTGAGGCTCAGCAGACCAAGCTGCTCCCCATTCTTGTGCAGAGGCCCCTGCTCTTTAAACCCCGTTAGGAATTACATGTTCAGTAGAGTCTATTTCTGTTCCTTCTGCCTGCGCCCTTCCTTTTCTCCCAGACGTACCTCTTTGCCTGCTTCCCCAGGTGCGTTATGGTCAACAAAGGGAAGTCAAAGAGAGAGATGCCTTGCTTGCCAGCTGAGTGGACAAAGGAAGGATGGGAGAGGTCTGGCCAGCAGTTATGGTGGTGATGGCTAGGTGCTAGGGTGAGCCCCTGCCTGAACTGGGAGATGGCAGTGCTTGTTTTATATGGATGGAGTATATGCTAATTATCCACCCACTTGGAATTTGTCCATATCGCTAATCATCATCATCTTTTACTGCATTAAAGGTTAATAATTAGGTTATGATTTAAGTTTTTTTTCCCTTGGATCTGTTTCACTATCCTCCACAAATATATCTTAATACAATTATTAGCCTTAAAGGTGACAAAGAGCAGTAAACATAGCTGTCCCTCGCAAGGTACCACTGTCCAGCATGCATGCATAAGCTGGACTAGCTTCAGGAGGGATCTTAAAAATGAGAAAGCTTCCAGCCTTCCAAGCTCTTTTGCTCCTGAACTCCAAGGTTGCTCTGCTTGAAATGAAACCCGGAGTTCATTGACATAACTGCCACAGTTTCTTTTGAGCTGAATCAAAATCTAGGTTAACTGGCAGTCATTATCTTATGACTGCTAGGAAAGTCTGAACAGCAGAGGCCCACAAGGGTTGGGTGTCCTTGGGCTTGTCGCTATCGGAAAGCACTTTGACCCTCGGTCTTGGTCACCTCGGTTGATAAGGCTTCCTTATTCTGTACAGGAAAAATCAGGAACAGGCCGCATGGTTGTGGAAACAATAGAAATACCAGAACAGGTGATACCTTTAATTGACCATTAAGAATATAAAACAAAACAAAAAACAGGAAAACAGTGAGCTTTGGATGATAAAACATCTTTTTCAAGGCTGTGCGTCAAGTTCTTGTGGGTAGTTCCAACTTACATGCTGTTATTATCGTCCCAAATTCACATGGCTGAACCATGGCCAGGTTCGCTTCTTAGATGATGATAGTGCAGTATGCAGGTTGTTTTCAAACTCCTTCCCAGCTAGCAGTTTGGAATGTATGGCCCATCTCTTAAAACAAGAGGACAGTCAGGCAACCTGGAAACACCCCCCCCCCCAACGCCACTTTCTCTGCCTTTTTTAAACTCAACGAATTTCTGTTTGGCTAGGGGAGTTAAGAATGCCCAGGAGCCTCTAACAGAACTGGGACTGGGAATTTAGTTAAACCACCAGGAACAGTCCATTTAAACCAGATTAAAGCCAAATAAATAGTTCTACCTGGCGGATGCTTTCTTTAGCATGCAGTGCTGCTTGTTTGGTGTCAAGAGTCCATGATGTTTGAGAACTCATCTTGGTCTTACAGTTCAGGAAAAATCAGGAAAAGGCCCCATGGTCGTGGAAACAATACAAATGCAGGAGCAGGTGATACCTTTAACTGACCATTAAGAATATAAAACAAAAAAAACCAAGGAGCTTTTGATGATAAAATGTGTATGCTATTATTAAAGTCTCAGTTTATTTATTTAGAATGGTTATAGTTTCTCTTTATTTTAGAGGAAATGCCACCTTGCAAGTACTTTCCTCTCTTTACTGCAGAACCTGGGTTTTTACTTTTTAAAAGCAAACTGTTGGCACAGGATAGCAATTACAATTATTTTTTGTCATTGCTTGTTGCAATGTTGAACCCCCCGCCCCCCCAAAAAGGTCAGGAACTAGTTGTACTGCTATTTACTGTTTTTCTTTTTGAAAACTTCATCCATTAACCTGTTATTTACATAACTCTCATCTTTATGTTTACAAATCATAACCCATTCATTCACTAGTTGTCGAGACTTTTTATAATTCATTGACCTTGCTCTGCTGGAGCTGGCTAATTGTTTTTCTACACTTATGTAAATGACTTTTTCAAGCCACAGTGTTTTTGTTTTAAAGAAATGTTCACTTTAGGGCAATTTTCCTGCACCCCCTTAATTTTTCTACTTCTCTTAAACACAACTGGTTTCTAATCTTGACATATCCATATGCATTGGTAATGCAACCTAAGTGTGCCATGAAGCTTTTGTAATCCATAAATAGAGAAATACCTTTACAGTATTAGTCCATCTTGAAGTAAAAAAAAAAAAAAAACTGGAAGCTTTTAACTTCTTCAGAACTCTTCATCATGAGATGAACATGGAGAACTCAAAAACTTGCACAGTGTTTCTTTTTCAGCATTGGGTTGGACTAATAAGGGCATTGCCACATTTTATTATTGGCACTAATAATAAAATTGATTTTTTTCTTATGGCTGATGTGGTTACTTTCTACTTTTTATCTATAATAAACTTGTTAGCAATAGGGCTTTTATCTTTATGACTCCTCTTAATGCTTAAACCTTAGGATGAGAAATGTTCTCTCCCTCTGTTGATACTCTTTTCCCCCATGAGAAAACACCTGTGTCCTTTTTGTGACAGAAATTACTGTCAGGCACTGGAGTTCTTGTGTCCACCAGGATTAATCTGTCTCAGAGATCTGCCTTCTGCTCTGCCATAAACTCCTTACGGCTTTGATTCATGAGTCAGGCAGTGCTGTGTCAAGAATCTTTATGTTGGATTTAATAGTCTCCTCCCCAGGTCACACTCTGGTCTCTTGATGATGATTGTGGCACTGAGGTATTTGAGTAACCCCTCTTCTGCCTTGTGGCGGAGGGCTGATGGAAGCCCACGTGGAACCATTCTGCAAGATGGTTCATTTTTTTAAACCAGTGGTTCTCAACCTTGGGTCAGCAAGGTGTTCTTAGCCTGCAACTCCTAGAAATCCCAGCCAGCACAGCAGAGCACAGCTGGTGGTGAAGGCTTCTGGGAGTTGCAGTCCAAGAACACCTGGCTGACCCAAGGTTGGGAGCCACTGGTCTAAAGGAATGGATGGGCAAACACTAGGTCACACATGGTTCACAGCTGAATTTTATCTGGTTTATGGTGCCTGATGGTTCCACTCTTATTTGAGGCTTCCAGTTTCCTACTTCACTTTGTATTTGGCTTGCCCTGAAAGAATTAGGTGAGCTTACGGTTTAGGTCTGCTAGGAGACACACCTTTCAGAGTCCATATGACACTGGTTCTGAAAGAATTGCACTGGTTGCCAATACACTACCAGTCCGAGTTCAAGATGGTGATGATAACCCATAAAGCCCTAAATGGCTTGGGACCTGGATACTTGAGGATCCCAGTACACACCTGCCCAGTCACTAAGATCTGCTGGAGGAGGTGGCTTCCCCTGTGCCCCACCATGGAGAACAATCCACTTTGTAGAGGCATAAGGGAGGGCTATTTCAGCTGTTGTTGTTGTTGTTTAGTCATTAAGTCGTGTCCGACTCTTCGTGACCCCGTGGACCAGAGCACGCCAGGCCCTCCTGTCTTCCACTGCCTCCCGGAGTTGGTAAAATTTGTGTTGGTAGCTTCGATGACACTGTCCAACCATCTCGTCCTCTGTCGTCCCCTTCTCCTCTTGCCTTCACTCTTTCCCAACATCAGGGTCTTTTCCAGGGAGATTTCTCTTCTCATGAGATGGCCAAAGTATTGGAGCCTCAGCTTCAGGATCTGTCCTTCCAGTGAGCACTCAGGGTTGATTTCCTTCAGAACGGATAGGTTTGATCTCCTTGCAGTCCAGGGGACTCTCAAGAGTCTCCTCCAGCACCACCATTCAAAAGCATCAATTCTTCGGCGGTCAGCCTTCTTTATGGTCCAGCTCTCACTTCCATACATCGCTACTGGAAAAACCATAGCTTTGACTCTGCGGACCTTTGTCGGCAAGGTGATGTCTCTGCTTTTTAAGATGCTGTCTAGGTTTGTCATCGCTTTCCTCCCAAGAAGCAGGAGTCTTTTAATTTCATGGCTGCTGTCACCATCTGCACTGATCATGGAGCCCAAGAAAGTAAAATCTGTCACTGCCTCCATATCTTCCCCTTCTATTTGCCAGGAGGTGATGGGACCAGTGGCCATGATCTTAGTTTTTTTGAGGTTGAGCTTCAGACCATTTTTTGCACTTTAGCACCTTATATATGGAATGCTCTCCCCTTTAGAGGCATGGGGCTGACACTAACATCAACTCAGCACCAAATGAAGACATGACTATTCACAGGGCTTGAAAAATGCACTCGTCCACTCGTCTGTGACGAGTGAAAAGTGCTGCTGGACAAGTCACAGCTCCCTCCCTGCCTGCCTCCTTCCCCTCCGCCTGTCTCTCTCTCTCTCTCTCTAATCCTGCAGTCCTCCCCTCCCCCCCATTGCAAAAGGAAAACTGCCCTCTTCTCGCGAGAAGAGAGTTCGAGCGGCACATAGAGATATAGCTCTGCAGGAGAATGTAGAGTAGTCGCATGCCGGAGAATATGGAGATTCCCTGCTCCCAATTTCAACCGAACGAGGACACATCCTGGGGTGGGAGGGAACCGTGGCTCCTTAAGAGGCCGGGCGCTTTTGCTTTCAGTTTTATTTTTGCTGGAGACATTCAAAAGAAAGGCATTCAAAATACAAGCTTCATGACCCCACAGGCATGCAGGTAATAAAGCAACCCAAGTCTGAGGGTATAAATCAGTGATTCCCAATCCCAATAAATTGCAAGGCTATATAGTCCGGTCATGCTGACTGTTGAAATTTTTGACTGACTGGTGAGACATTCTAAAATTTTTCAAGCCCTGGCTATTCAGCAAGGCCTTCTGAGATTAAGGCCGTAGGTGGTGGAAGCTTCCTTATTGTTTCTAGTTTTAATGTATACATATAATATATATATAGTTTTTGACAGTTTAAATGGTTTTAAATGGTTTGAAAATACTGAATTGTTTTTATTGCTGTACTGCACTATGAAATCGTAAGATACAGGGTGGAATAGAAATGAAATGAAATAAGATCAGGGGGAGCAACCTCCAAAATTCTGAGGACCGCATATGCCTTCCGCTGCACTTTAGACTCTGGCTCCCAGCAGTACAGAACCTGTCCTTGATCCCCATCACCCCCCAAATTAAGAAAAAAAAGGTTGACAGTATAAGGTCCTTGGAGATGTGGGAGGGCTTTTTAAAAACCAGTTTTTAAAGTTTGGTGAAACGTAAGGGATTTTGCCTTCTGAGGTCAGTGAACTCATTGGGGGGGGGGCAATGTGTAGCCTGCTTAATTAACTTGTAAACCGCCCAGAGATTGAGCGAGAGAGAGAAGGTGTTTAATGGTAAGCCTAGGCACAGAAGAATTAAGCAACTGGGAAGGGAAATCTGAAGAACAGTTGTCTGCTGTCTGGATGTAAATCTCTGGCATTTTCTGTTACTGGGGCTTCTCACTATAGTGGAAAGAATGGTACTGATGTTCTTGCACTTGCTTGGTGAAGTGTGAAGAGCCTTATCGACAAGAGGGAGCATTCAGACATGCTCCTGCCCCAACCCAAACAGATGGAAAGGGCGCGAGAGGAAGTGTGGCCCATGCCAGCCCTATAAATAGTGGCCTTTATTTGGCTTCTTGAGCTTAAGGCACACAAGTGAATATTCAAGGTGGGTGTAGCGCCATCTGCTGTAACTGCACTTCTGAAAAGGGTTCTTTAACATGGGCGTTCAAGAACCTTTTTTGGCCTGTAGGCCAGGGTTCAGATGCCACCGTGCGCTGGTGGTACCCATGGAGCTCGCCTTGTCTTGGTTTGTTCTAGCTTCTAGTTGTAGAAGGGGTAGCCGTGTTAGTGTGTGCAAGCATTATAAGTGAAAATAAAAAGTAAAAAAAGGACAAAAATGGGGTGGCACCTTTCGGACTAACTTTTATATTTTTTAATATTAAAATATTTTTAATATATTTAAAATATATGTTTAGTTTTTAGTATATTTAAAATATATTTGTCTTTAATATAAATATACTATTTTTAAATTAAAAATGTAAAAGTTAGTCTTTAAGGTGCTGCAATGTTTTTTTGTTTTTTTTTTTGTTTTCACCTATAATTCTTGCTTCTAGTGTATGAAAGCACCATGCAGGCAGCTCCATCATCTTCACTAGCCATTGATTATTTATTACATATTATGGTATTTCTAATCCACCCTGTATTGACTGATCCCTAAGTGGGGTATAGTCAGTAAAATCACATTAAAAGAGACTAATACAATATAAATACTTAAAACAATTAAAACAAGAAAACAGAAGGCTTGCAAATTATGACACTTTTGGCAAATCTGTAATTGCCTGTCCATAATTCTACATAGCTTTCAAAATCTATTCTCTTTCCATAAAAGCATGAGCCAGGATATGATTGCATATGGTGTTCTGATAACCTAACAAGAATCAAAAGTTAAAATTTGATTATGGTTAAAATGACCTGGAATCTTCCAGGTTTACTGGCCTTGACTCAACAGCTGTTTTCATTTATACTATCAGTCCTGCTGTCTTGCTCTATATCATTTTATATTATTTTAATTATTTTTTTAAAATGTTGCTTATTTTATTCTTATTTTGATTTTATACTGTTATGTTTATTGTTTGGGATTGTGTATGTTTACTATGTTAACCGCCCAGAGTGGCCTAGTAGCCAGATTGGCGGTATAGAAGCCAAATAAATAAACTAGAGTAGACCCATTTGAATCAGTTGCTGAACAGAGAAAGAGAAACTTGTCTGTCTAAGAAAAAACACGTGGAGAAGGTGGATTGTCTGAGGCCACCTAGCTAGCTCATGTCTCATGGCCAGAGTTGAATTGAGGACTTCTTGTTTCTAGCTCAGCTTCTGACATACGTACAACAGCTGTTTCACAGCCTGGAAAATCTCATTCTTTGGGCTACAATTCCCAGAATCCCACAGTGACTATATTGGCTGGATGATTCTGGGAAATTGAATCCAAAAAGGCCCCCCTCATGCAAATTAGTACTGTATTTTACTCAGAGGGAAGCGTTTGTTCAAGCTCAGTGGCCCTCAAATTATGTTCAGCCTGAGTTAGAACAATGAAAGTGAAACTAATTTTAAAAGCTTTAAATAAAATCTGCTATATTTCTTATGTTTGCTAAATTCCAGTTATGACATTAGTGGATGAGCCTTTGATACATGCAACAACGTACATTCCCCTCATGGATAACACTGACCAGAACCCAGCTGTGGAAAAGAGAGAAGCAGCTGACGTGATCAAACAAGACGGGATCGAAGGACTGCAGAAAAGCAACACAAAGAAACTGAAGAATGAAACGGATAAAGGTATGCCCAAGGGGACCAGAGTTTTGTGCGATGAAGGTGGAAATGTGTGACAAGATTTTTAGGTTTCCTGTTTGTCACACTTATTGTGACACTTTTCTAGATCATCCCAGAATGCAGGACACGTAATAATAGGCTCAAGTTATAGGAAGTCAGATTTAGGCTGAATGTCAGGAAAAAAATGTCTTAATTGTTAGAGCAGTACGACAATGGAACCCATTAGCTTGAGAGGGGATGAGTGCGCCAACCCTGGAGGCCTTCAAGAGAAAATGGGACAACCGTCTTGTCAGATCTGCTTTGATTTTGATTCCTGCTTTGAGCGGGGAGTTGGACTTGATGGTCTTATAGGTCCCTACCAACTTAATTATTCTGTGATTGTCCTAGAGGCTGAGAAGTAAGATGAGTTGGGCAAGGTGCTCAACCTCTTGCAGATGGGTTGGGTGCCAGGGGAACGTTTTAGTGGGAACTTCCAGGAAAAGGCAAGGTCTAGGACAGTGGTTCGCAGGCATCATGTGCCCCCAGGAGTGTTTTGGCATTTTTCTCTGCCCCAGCATTTAAAAGGGGGGAGGCTAATTATTTTTTCCAGTGTCGAAAATGTATTTTCACATCCAGAGGGGGGGGGGTGCTCGCCCTCCCCCAGCCCTCTCAACCCCAAATCAAAAGGAGGAGTAACCCTGTTTCCCCGAAAATAAGACCTCACCTGAAAATAAGCCCTAGTGTGATTTTTCAGGATGCTCGTAATATAAGCCCTACCCCAAAAATAAGCCCCAGTTAAGTGAAACCCCGCCCTCCACCCTTGTGCAGGAACCAGAAGATGACATGACTGTATTTGAATAAATGTAGATGGTTGTACATGGAAAAAATAAAACATCCCCTGAAAATAAGCCCTAATGCATTTTTTGGAGCAAAAATTAATATTAAAACCCTGTCTTATTTTCAGGGAAACACGGGTAGATACTTTATTGAAAAAAGTCTTCAGACCATTTCAAAGAAACACAACTAACAGCAAAAACAAGAGCAAACATTCAGTTTGCTATGGGTTAAAATTGATAAGTACTAAAATTATATATACAATTTAATTAGACAGTTTGCCATAATAAAATAAACTTCTGTCCTTCCAGTGAAACCTCAGTAGATACAAAAAAAACATTACATACATGGCTTATCCAAACAGATACTTTTTCTTTCTTCCTGAGAAGCTGCTTTAACAGCAAAGAGAGTAACCCTCTGTGTCACAAATTGGTTGGACCCCTTGTAGTAGGAAGTTCAGCTTCTCTCCCAGAAGTGGGCTTCCAGCTTTTTAACATGGTTTTGTGCCCCCTCCTCTGGGGTTGGGGGCAAAATCTGGCCTCTAAGCTTTCCAGAGTTGCCACCTCTGGTCCACCAATTGACTGTGTAGGAAATTGTCCCCCCCCCATTACAGTTTCTTAATTGCTAACCAGTTTATAATATTGTACTATTTTTCATAGACTGTAGATTTCAGCTGGCTTGAGAGGCGTGTGTGTGTGTGCGCGTGCACACACTCACACACACACACACACACACACACACAGAGTTTTTGCTGAAAGATTATTGGGGTTGGTGACTGGTACCAATTAGGTCATGGTTGGAATTAGCAGACAAAGAGGTTGAAGACACGGATTGCAGCAGAACATCCTGATGTTATTGTGGGGGATCTATTTTTGGCAAGCAGTGTGTGAGGAGTGCATGCATACAAACATCTTTCAAAGCCCTTGTAACGTATTATAACACTGACATGTCCTGTGATGTGTAGAATTCCTGTGATACTGCTTCCTGAAACAGATCAGTCTCAGGCTGCGACTCCATTAGCAAAGACTTTGGGATCTGCTCTGCAGTTAGCACGGGAGAATTCAAAGTATTTTCAGTGGTCACACAGCACAAAGGCTAGTGTGAATCCGCCGGGCCCTTTTTGCTTCACATTCCAAGTTTTCCCTCCTGCCATTGGGGGCTTTGACTTTTTAAAAGTTGAAACGATTCAAATAGTATTTTCCCTGTGTGGTTATTTGTTTCATTCTGCAAACGTATGGGGTGGTGTGACACTGGGTGGTGATAAGGTGACCTATTAAGCGGGGATGAGATGTTTTCAGACAGTGGGGATACCCAGACCTTTGATTTTTCTACTATGTTGTCCCAAGGATTATATATTTGATTTTTAAAAAACAAACGACTAAGATTAGCATCAGATTACCATTGATACGTCAGTTTAGTACTACATCACTTTTGCACAGGGAAAAAACAAGGGAAGAGAGGAGAACCAGGGGGTCACTGGTTGAGTGGTATCAAAGGAAGGGGCGTTATGGGCTCGTATCAAATTGTGTTAGGTTGAGGGCCAGTGTGGACCCTGGCACTGAAACAATCCAGGGTGTTCATGTGATCACCTAAATCGAATACAACCATTAAAAAGACTGTGAATCAAGCCACAGCAAAGCCGAATTGCTCCGATATGGCTTGCCGGTGTAGCGACACCCTTGTATGCCCATTGCCAATACATTCAGAGTATTGTGTGCGTTGCCTCTGCTCTCTCCCAGCCCATTTTGTCTCTTTAATCCCGCAATTCCCTTTCCTTATGCCTATGCAATCTTGTGGCTTGCTCCCATGTCTCCCATTTCATGACTCCATCATCTTTAAACCTACCCTAATGTAGATAGTGCTCCTTCTGTGAACATCCTGGGATTTGCCCCTCCCCATTAGAAGCACTCCCCATTCTTGAGCTGTAAGCTTTTTTGAGAGGTATCACTGTGAGGTATCAATGCATTTATTGGATTGCCTGAGAACACTGATTAGAACCAAATCATTCACATTCTTAGTCAGAATCTCCTCTTAACCCATCACATTAGGGTGAACTGATCAGTTAAGATTTGATGCCACCTGAAGTTACAGCTGCTGCGTGTGCTTGGCCTCTTCCTGAGCTTAACTGGCAAAATTCACTGATCTCAGAGAGACCATTTGTTACGCTGACACAATAGTCAGGAGGCTGAGACAACTCTTCCCTTGTATCCATGTTTGATATACATGCTGACATTATCCAGCTGTTACAAAGCATGAGTACTCTGACAGTACAATTTATTGATTTCGGAACTTGCGGCGGGGGGAAAGAATTTCTGAAAGATTTTCTCCAGTTTTTCACACGTTTGACAGTACTTTGCTTTTACAAGGCGCACACAAGAGTGATATGTTTTCCAAAACCCCAAACACCTGGAACCAATATAGCTTTGTATTCCCTTTTACGAAGGACCGTCCTCTGTCTGTAATCCATTTGAAAGTCCTCCATTTGAAGGGCAAGCCAGTTTACCTTTGACTTAAAGATAAGTGCTTATCCAAGCTAAATTAAGGCCCATTGACTCAGTGAGAACTTTTAAAGCTAGTGCTTACGTAAATGCCATTGATTCAGTTTGGTCTGCTTTTGTAGAAACGTACAACTGGGTTTGATCTAAAGCTGCAAAAGAACGGAAACCAGTGAGTCCCCCAAAGCTATCCATCAAGAGCCCGTGGGCATCTGAGCAACCTGGTCATAGTCTTTCCCTTAGTGGCACAATACATGACATTTGTATTTACTACTATAATTATTTTTACTTGACCCTGGACGTATAAATTGGCAGGTGGCAGTCTTTGTCTTTACCGTATTTTTCTGTATATACGACCCTCCAATGTATAAGACGACCCCCTAATTTTGACCCTTGCTGGAGGCGGAGGAGCAGTTAATGGGCAACTGCTCCTCCACCTCCGTCTCCTCCTCCTGCTGCCTCCCCCTCCGGAGGGGACAAGGCAGCAAGGTGAGCCCCGGCAGTTGCACTGGAGGAGGCAATGGGCGGCAGCGGCAGCAGCAGCAAGAGGCGCCCGAGCACACGCAAGTGCTCCTTTGCCTCTGCCTCCTTCTGTGTATAAAACGACCCTCAATTTTCCCCCTAATTATTTTAGGAAAAAGTGTCGTTTTATACACGGAAAAATACGGTAGTTCCCCCACCCCCTTTCTACAATATGTTGAGTGACTTCTAAATTTGAAAGTTAGGTCTCATGCCTTTTGTTCCCCAGGAAGATAAAGCAGTGAACAAAATATTTTATTGTACTTTACAGCAACAAGCCTCTGTGTATTTATTCAAATTAAGCCCCACGGAGTCCAGTCAAACTTAGTCTCAGGGAGGTTGCAAAGTTCCCTGACTTGGCTGATGTGTGTGTATCAGAACTGGTGATGCGCACCAGTCTTCCTCTTGCTTGACCCGTGTATTGTGATACAACAGGAGAAGGAAAATGCCATTGCATCCCTAAGTTAATCCTTGCTGCTGTTTTAATGGTAGAAAACGCCGAAGTGAAATTTAAGGACTTCCTCGTGGCAATGAAGAGCATGATCTTCACCGAAGAGGAGGCACTGAGTGTGGTGGAGCTGCTGAAGGAGAAATCCAATGTGATACAAGGGGTTTTGCAGAAAGTAAGTGCTGCTCTGGGGACCACACATGATAAGGAAAATAAGGTGGTTGGACTGACGAGACGATTCAGTACAAGGGTTTTTTGGAGGGGGGGTGAGCCTTGGGACTGTGCAGCTGGCCCAAGGCCACCCGGGCTGGCCCTTTCCCTAAAAGGAATCAAACTCCCACCTTCTGGCTCCGCAGCCAGGTAATCTAAAACTACCGAGCTATCTAGCCAGCTTCTTTTTCATAATGGTCCCAATATTAATGGTCTTTACTATCTTGGCTACCACCATGTTTACTAAAGAGGAACCTCAAAATCTTGGTCTGAGTCCAATTGCTAGTGCCAAGCAGAGTGTAAGCCACTGAATCCATTCTGTTCTGGCGATTCCTGTCCTGTAGAGCTGAAAGGTATACAGCAAAAAGGGGAGCTTATTTGGTTAGAAAGATCGGTGTGAGCACACATCTTGGATTGTCATCTGCAGAGAAATTAAGGTTCTCCGTAGATATCACTTGCTTGGACCTTTGGCTCCTTTTAACACGTTTGCCACCCTTGCCTGTGAAAGTGCTTCTTCTGGTGCTGTTTTGGCAACTCTTTTCCTTCTCTGGTTGGACTCTTCCCCATGTCCCAGTCCTCAGAGGTTTCCTTTTTGTCTAGTTGTGTCGGTGTATTTTAGATGTCGTCCACTCTGTGCCCAGCGTGGGACGTTTCTGAGCAGCTTTGAATGTCACCATTAATGACATCAGACAGAACCTGACAGATGATGGTTTCTTGTTCCCAGCAACACTGGGGCTGTTGGGAAAACCTAATATCTGAACAGCCCTCCTGTAATATCTCCAACCTCTCTCTATTGCATCTTTATTTAGCTTGCAGGTACTTTGCTCAGACATCGATCTTCTCTTACTCCTGCCTGTTTTGTCACATCACGAGTGACAAAGCTTTTTTAACTTGAAATATTGCACGGATCATTTTGTGTCTTTTTAGTTGGCCTGATAAAGATATTACTGCATAAAATTCGGAATTTTTCTTACATCTTCTCCTGCATTTTTCGTTACGGCTGATGTTAAATATGGCTTTCCGAAACAAACTGTATCTTGTTTAGCTAGCAATAAATACAGTTCAGAATCTGAGCACGACACTTTTAAATCAAAAACAAAAGCAGAAGTTTCTGATCTGACAGAGGAGAAGGAAGAAGGCAGTATTTGACACTGAGACTCTTCGGCATAATGAGAAATACCAATTTATTTTGATATTTGAACTGGGCCATTTCTGTTTTCTGATCTTGTGTTTTGTTGTTTATTGCAGGCTAGTAAGGGTGATTCAGCAACAGCTGCGCATCAGCTGCAAGAAAAGGAAAAGCTACTTGCCACAATGAAGGAAGAAGCTACTGTTGCAAAGGAACAGTGCAAACAGCTCTCACAGGTACAACAACTCGCAGATTAAAGAAACATGCCTCAAATGTACAAGTACATACAATATGGAGAAGGAATCATTCATTGACTGTGAGCCACCTTGAGTCCCTTATGAGGAGAAAGGTGGCATATTTCATTCATTCATTCATTCATTCATTCATTCATTCATTCATTCATTCATTGAAACAGACCCAGCTTTGTAGTTACTGATTTAAGGCATTTGATTTCATCTGGATGTAGGCATCCTTCAATCTCGGGAGAGTATGGTAACGTGCTCTGAATGGAGGACTTAGAACAGCGTCTAGTGGGGCTGAGAAGGCCAATTTGAGAGTGACCACCCCTTTCACACTGAAGGCAAATACAATCTGT
The DNA here is from genome assembly GCA_037013535.1 of Intellagama lesueurii. Taxonomy (NCBI): domain Eukaryota; kingdom Metazoa; phylum Chordata; class Lepidosauria; order Squamata; family Agamidae; genus Intellagama; species Intellagama lesueurii. The sequence continues at coordinate 7,986,340 of JBAJHW010000001.1, read as the reverse complement.
CCCCTGTCCAGCTCCCTGATTTTGCTGGGTTCGGGGACGGCCTCTTCGCCTCGGCCTGCTGGACAAGGGTCTCTTCAAAATGGGAGAGGCCATGATGCACCACCTGCCTCCAGGCTGAACGCTCAGAGGTCAAGGTTTCCCATCTGTTGAGGTCCATTCCTAAGGCCTTCAGATCCCGCTTGCAGATGTCCTTGTATCGCAGCTGTGGTCTCCCTCTGGGGCGATTTCCCTGCACTAATTCTCCATACAGGAGATCTTTTGGAATCCGACCATCAGCCATTCTCACGACATGCCCAAGCCAACGTAGACATCGCTGTTTCAGTAAAGTATCCATGCTAAAAATTCCAGCTCATTCTAGGACTACTCTATTTGGAACTTTGTCCTGCCAGGTGAGACCAAAAATGTGTCGGAGACAATGCATATGGAACGTGTTCAGCTTCCTCTCCTGCCGTTCACAAAGGGTCCAGGACTCACTGCAGTACAGGAGTGTGCTCAGGACACAGGCTCTATAGAGCTGGATCTTGGTATATGCCGTCAGCTTCTTATTAAGTCATACTCTCTTTGTGAGTCTAGAGAACATGGTAGCTGCTTTGCCAATGCGTTTATCCAGCTCGACATCTAGGGAGAGAGTGTCAGAGATCATTGAGCCAAGATACACAAAGTCATGAACAACCTCCAATTTTTGTGTGGAGATGGTAATAGAGGGAGGTGAGTTCACGCCCTGACTTGTGTTTTCTTCAGGCTGATTGTTAATTCAAAGTTTTGGCAGGCCTTACTAAAACGATTCATAAGTTGTTGGAGGTCTTCAGCAGAATGGGCAACAACAGCTGCATCATCGGCAAAGAGGAAGTCCCGCATGCATTTCAGCTGGACTTTGGTCTTCGCTCTCAATCTAGAGAGATTAAAGAGCTTTCCGTCTGATCTAGTCCAGAGATAGACACCTTCTGTTGTAGTTCCAAAAGCGTGCTTCAGCATGACAGCAAAAAAAGATCCCAAACCTGTTGCATCATGGTTTTGTTAATATATTTGTTTCTGGAAATGAGGCCTCATTTGATGTTTTTCCTTAGGAGTTAGTTTCAGAGAAGGAAAGAAGCAACTTGGTAGTGTCTAAGATGAGAGAGAGAATCGCCACCCTGGAAAAAGAGCATGGAGTCTTTCAAAACAAAATCCACGGAGGTTACCAGGAAAGCCAACAAATGAAGATGAAGGTGAGAGACATAGCTTCATTTATCATGGAAGTGTTCTCTTCTCTTCTGGTGTAGAAGATAAAGTGGGCTGAATGATTAAAGGTAACCTAAGTTCCAGGCATTTAAAATGATGATAGTTTTAGGGGTAGTGATAGATGGATAAATTTGTTTGCAGGCTGCTTTCAGTTCTTCTTGTGTTCATGTATAATTCTATTTCTTTCTTATTCTGCAGTTTGCTTTTTAAAAATGCAGAAATGTGGCTTCTTTTAAATGCATTTTAACAAGATGTGCATTTTAAATGCCTTTTGACCCTATTGTTATTTTTTGGAGCTGGAAACTACATCCCAAAATCTGAAAAACCACAAAATCAAAGGGACCATTTTGTTTGATTGGCATCTTATTTGAGGAAGAGCAAATCAGATATAGATTCATTGACAAATGTGGGCTGAACAGTAGTACCCTCAAGTACCAGTGGCCCGGCCCAGCTGTCCTTGCCTCTTGCTGTTCCCATCCTGGGCAGATTTCTCTTCCCTCGTAGGTCCATCTTCTCGAATTTTGTTCTCTGTACCAAGATGAAACTCTGAATAACCAGCTCCCTGGTTTGTTATGAGGCAGTTACACAAATGGGTTTTCAGTCTGGGATAACAGGTGGTTTTAGGGACGTGGTGGTGCTGCGGGTTAAACCGCAGAAGCCTCTGTGCTGCAGGGTTGGAAGACCAGCAGTCGTAAGATCGAATCCACGCGACGGAGTGAGCTGCCGTTGCTTGTCCCAGCTCCTGCCAACCTAGCAGTTCGAAAGCATGTAAATGCGAGTAGATAAATAGGTACCACCACGGTGGGAAGGTAACAGCGTTCTGTGTCTAGTCGCGCTGGCCACGTGACCACGGAAACTGTCTACGGACAAACGCTGGCTCTACGGCTTGGAGACGGGGATGAGCACCGCGCCCTAGAGTCGGACACGACTGGACTAAATGTCAAGGGGAACCTTTACCTAACAGGTGGTTTACAGCAGTTCTCCGAAGCTTTAAAGAAGATGGTTCTATTTCCCCCTCTCTGTTTCTAGTTTCAGCAGCTTCGTGAACAGATGGAGGCAGAGATCAATCGGCTGAAGCAAGAGAATAGTATCCTGAGAGATGCTGTCAGTACTTCCACCAACCAAATGGAAAGCAAGTACGCTTCTCCCCTGATTCCGCTAGTGCATCCGTTTAATCTCCTTAGAACCTGAGATTATGAGGACGAGGCTCTTACAGTTACGAAATGGTTAACACCTGTGTAGGTTGTCGATTTTGATTCTTCATGCTGAGCTTTGGGTTGAACACCCCTATTCAATCCCTTCTGGGGACACTGGAAAGGTGGATACTGACTCATCTTCTGGGACAAAAACCCAGGAGTCTTAACCAGAGTAGACACATTCAATGAATGAGGCCCATTACATCAACACATAAATAATACCACATGTATTTAGCGGGTTTACGATAGCCTGGAATGAAAATTGGATTTAACCCTTCCAGTGGTATAGACCAACCGTTCTCATTGGGGGTCATATAACCCCCTGGGGGCCCTTGGCACATTTGAAGGGGGTCACAGATTCATCTGTTCATGTTGTATCTTTGTTTGCACACAGCCAGAGGCTGTCCTTGTTTGACAGGGGATCTCCCGGAACCTGAGAAGAGCTCTTAAAAGGGCCATGGCCAAAAAAAGGTTGAGAATGGCTGGTCTAGACCATAAAAATCAAGGTTTTCTCATCTCCATCAAGCCAAGCAGGACGGGGTTTTGGACTTCTCTGGGTTGTAGATTCTGCCTTCTTTTGTGGGTCCTCCAAAATGTAAAAGGTTCAGTCTGATGTTAGGTCTGCTGGTATTTGATGTTTTGTAGAGGCTTTAGTGTTCTTCATGAGTTTGAGCCTTTGAGCCAGGTGTGAGCCAAGTGCAGCCCAGGAGTTGCATGTGGCCCCCCCAAGACCGGTTTAGTGGGTCCTGCTCACTCTCTCCAAACCCTTCTGTCAAAAGGGGGTGGATTGCACCTTCTGGAAGCCTCCAGGAGTTGCGAGTCTCCTTTCAAATAGGTCGTAGGGGGCCCCTTTCCCCTTCCAAGGAAAAATAGAACATTTTTTTCAAAACTAGAAGTGATATTCTAGTGACACTTGTCTTGTTCTTTGTGGGGTTTGGCATTTTTGGAAATCCGTGTGACTTCTGGAAAGGTTTCCTCCCCCTGTACTTGAAGCTGCTACGGCTATTCCTGCACAGGAGCTTCTTCCAGATTTTTGTTGTTGTTTAGTTCCGAACTGGAAGCTTGGAAGTGGAGTTACCACCCCTAAGGAGATGTTGCAACACAGTCATTCAATCCATAGGCCACATACCTGATTTCCCCTGGTTTTAGCCAGCTCCTCACCCACACCCCAAATTGCCTTCTAAAAGCAGTAACTGGAAGGGAGGGAATTTTCTTGGTAGATAAGGAGTGGATATCCCGGCTTAGACTTTGAATGCTTGGCAGCCCTGATAGTGTGATAATGCATTTCCTTAAGTGAACCCCAGGGAAGAGCCAGGAGAACAGGTGGAAACATGGAATTCGGGTCCAGACTTTCCTTTCTCTGTCCTCTCTTGTCCCCACTCACCTAATCTAATGATTGGCCTACAGAATAATTCAGAACATTTTTCTTCAGAAGGGCAGGGCCCTTGGCCTGTGTGCTCTCTGTGTGCTAATTCCATACTTTTAACTAAAATGCCAGGTGAAGCCGTTGGGGGATAGTTGTGCATAAGAACCATTTCCCCCCAAATATGATTAACAGCTTAATATGGAAGGAGAAAAACTTGTATCGGCAAGAGTACCTCATTGGACCCTGTGTTTTGAAATAGAGAACTGAATTTTGTGAAGGATTTGGAATGGTCAACAGTGGAGCGGTTGCCCAGCCTCATAACAGTGGAGTAGTATATTTCCGAGTGGTGTTCTAGATAGTATCATGCCGTCCGTTCCAAGAGACTGTGTGCTGACTGCTTTCCAACTCCATTTCATTGTTTTGCTTACAACCATGAAAAGCAGCCTTCTTTCTGTTCTTTTTCTAGACAGTCTTCGGAACTCAACAAATTACGGCAGGATTGTGCTAGACTTGTGAATGAGCTGACGGAAAAGAACAACAAACTGCAGCAAGAAGAACTGCTGAAGAAGAATGCAGAGCAAGCAGCTGCTCAGCTAAAGGTGAGCATCATCTTGTTTTACAGGACTGTACAACGTCTTCTGCCTCAGCTGTGCTGGGGTGTCTAAAATGGCTTTTGGAGCTGTGGTTTGTAGCAGTCATTCAGTTGGGTGGCTACCAGTAAGCTTCCACATATGGAAATGTGCCATTCTTGCCTCCTAAAAAGCTGAGCCATTGTCAGTGAGTAGGAAACCAGAGTCCCATTGAAATCCCCGGAGGTTGAGCCCCTTGGCCAATGACTGAGCTTGACTCTAAGGCTTGTTTCTCGGACGATTCATGAGGTTGATATTAGTCATGCACAGAGGCTTCCCCGCTCATTGCTGGCAGCAGCCCTTCGTGTCCCCTGAAAAGCCCTTCATGTTGGTTGGAGTCCTTCTGGAGCAACTTTTTCAGGGTAAGGAGAGAAGCTATAACTGTTCTGTGGGTGATGAATTTCTGAGTTGCTGTATTTCCAGGGTGGAGGCCACTGTGCAAGCACATCGCACAAACAATAAGACATCTTAGGGCACCTGAAAAGCTTAACAGGTTCTTCAGACGTATTTGAAGAAGTGGGCTCCAGTCCTTGAAACCTCACGCTAAATAAAATCCGTTAGTTCCTCAGGTGCCGTAAGACATATTGTGATTATCATGCTCTCTGGCTGTACCTTTGGCCTCCTGTCTCAGTTCTTTGTCTTCCGAAGCATGGCCTCAGAAAGTCAGCTAAAACTTTTGCAAAGGGCACTTTGACCGCAAAAGGTATTCTTGGGCAAACACAGTCCTGTTGGTTCAAACGGGCAGAATAGGCAAGAGTTGCCTCTGCTTGTTTTAATGAGTTACCAGCTCTGGAATCATCATGACCTGTTCAATAATTGATCTGCGCAAATAAATTTTACATAATTATTAATTGTTAATCAGTGCATTCCTAAAGTGGGAATTGCAGCTTTAGAATCGAGAATCCCCTGGTATAGTAGTATCTATCTACAGTATAAAGCAGAGCGAGCACTGTAGTGTCTGAGGAAGTGGATTCAACCCACGATTGCTCACAAGGAAATGTAAGAGTTGAGTCTTTTAAGTTAGCACTACACTTTTGGTTCTTTGTTTTGCTTTCGTCTGGATCTGCTTGCACAGACCAACATGACTACTTTTTTTTTAAAAAAAACCTAATATTACAGGAACATCTCTAAATCTATTCAGGTTGAGCTATAAATTATGTAAAGGTCCTGCATCTGGTGACAGTCATATGGGAGAGATTTCTAGATGTCCCACTGGCTGCATGGAACCTTGAACCTTTGCACATACAGAATCTTTATTAATTCTTCAATGAAAAGCCTCGTTGGGACCTTCTGTAGGTTAATTCCCGTTTTCAGCAACAGCAGTAGCACCTGGGGTGAGAAAGACAGGAAGCTCCCTCTTGATCGCCCAGTTAGAAGTGCTTCCTGTTTGCGTGTGGAGGGCTGGGCAGAGCCAGACTGGCGTGATGCTGGGTGCAGATTGATAGTTCTTTCTGTGGAACCAGAATGCCACTGCAAGCTGGCATTCTGGTTCCTTAATTTTGTCCTTTTATCCTTAATTTTATAAAACTCTCCATGCGGTGATGTGGTACCTAGGCAGATTAAGCCAGTTGATGCAAAATATGTGTACTACACATGGCTTCCATCTGAGTGCCATACTTGGTGTGAGTCCCCCCTCCCCCAATATTGTATTGTAAATAAAATAGTACAAATATGAGGGGAGGCCAAATGTAGTATCACACACTACAAAGTGGAAGGTACCAAGTCTGTTAAGCAAGTACTCTTGGGCTTCACGCCTTCTCTTTCTATTGCACCTCAGATGCATATTTATTATTTACTTTCACTCTTTAATTGTTCAGCTTATTTATCTTGGAAACCTATGCTAGAAAATCTTTGTTAGAAAACAATAGAATTCTTCCATTATTGTATGTAGACCTTTGGTCTAGATGGGTGGGATAGAAATCCAATAAATAAATACATATGTATATTTAAAATATTCATATGCTGCTTTTCTCCTAAAAAGGATCCAGAGCGGCTTGCGGTATTAAAGGGAACCATATTAAAAGCTAAAACAATAAACTATTGCAGTATTTAAAAAAAGAATTAAACAGATACAGTATGTTAAAACCAGTAGATAAAAAACATTAGTGAAACAATAACAACAAGGAAAACACAACAGTCCCCTTGGAAAAAAAAACACCTGTCTTAGACAGGCAGTCACTAAAACGAAGCCTGTCTGGAGAGAAAGGTCTTTGCCTGCTTGCAGGAGGTCAGCAACGATGCGGCCAACCCGGCCTCCCGTTGGGAGGGAGTTTCAGAGTCTGGGAGCGGCCACAGAGAAGGCCCCTCTCTTGTGTTCCCACCAAGCACTACAGTGTTTCAGTGAATATGTCCTTTGAGCTTTCTTAATTCAAAACATTTAGGTTACTTGTTTGCTTCTCCTAAAGAGCTGTTGATGACCTTCTGTCAGTTGAGGATCACAGATACGTAGTTCTTAGAATTCTTCCAGTACTTGCCTCAGATAGTAACAGCAAAACTGTGTTTTGAGTGACCATTGTTCTCTGCAAATATGGATATGAATTAGCTGTAAAATTTCTCTAATTTATCAGTTATTCGTGCAAACTAGAGATGGGCAGGAAGCGCTTCTTAGCACTTTGTACGAACCTGTCAGGGTCACACCACAGGTGCTCTGCCGGCCCATCTCCTACCCGCCACTGGTTGGCCAGGCCACTCACCCTGCTTCGCACACCACCGGGGTCCTTCTTCACCAGCAGCACTCCAATCCAGGTAGGAGCTTGGCCAGCTCTTCCCCACCTCCTCCGGCAGCCAGCCACTCTGATGAGGAGGCTGGATGGAGATTCTCCCTGTGCAGCTGATGAGTGGTCGGCTGCCGGAGGAGGCGGGGATGGGCCGACCAAGCTCCTGCCCAGATTGGAGTGCCACCAGAGAAGAAGGATCCCAGCGGCACGCGAAGCAGAGTGAGTGGCCCAGCTGGCTGGGGGGTGGGAGATGGGCCAGCTGACAGGTTCATACGAAGCGCTGCGAAGCACTTCGTGCCAATCTCTAATGCAAACCTATTCTTCACTTTTAACCTGAAGCTTAGGACTATTGGGCACCCCATAACTCTGTGAAGTGATGTTCTTGGTGTCGTGTTTGTGTTTCCCCTTCTTTACAGACGTCTGTACCACATTCATGCATGTTGTCAAATGTTAGACAAAAGTGAGAATGCAAGGAAGTTCTGCTTTGAGAAATGTTGGGCTTGAGTTTTGATTACAGGTTTGAAATCCAGTGAAAGGCGGAAGGGACTCTTTACTTTTTCAAGAGTGTTTGAGGAACAATTCGGAATAAGATGATGAATGATGGATATTGTTGGATTTTTGGTTTCTTTTTTAAACGTCAAGGCCCAGCAACAGGAAGCAGAGCGAAGATGGGAGGAAATGCAGAGCTATCTCAGGAAGAGGACAGCAGAGCATGAGGCGATCCAGCAAGGTGCGTTCGGGGGTGTGTGTGTCTTCCCCTCTGCAGAATACCGCCACCACGTATCCTTTGTCTTTTTCTGTCAGTGGGAATTAAAGTTGTTTTTTCCATGGATCCCTTGTGTGGGCACTCCAGCTGCCTTTGGTGGCGGCTGTGCGCTGGTGGGAAACACTTTTGCAGATGCCTGGCAGGGTGTCTAGTTCTTGCTGATGCCCTAATAAATTCATGGTAACCTCCCTTCCTTCCTGCCCCAAGCTTCTTTTGAGGAACTGTATCAGATACAGCATGCAATGCACACACATTGTACGGTCTCCTTCTAGCGGGTTACCAGCTGTAGAAGCATCATGATGAATGCCAGTAAACTACATTAAAAAGTACCTTTCGTGTCTGAAGTGAGAATTTCAACCACTTTGCAAGATGGTTTAGAATAAAGATGAGGTATACCTTGGAGGGCCACAGCAGACAGTGCAAGAAACAGTGACAACTGAGTTTTTTGTCTTGAATGAATGAAAATACTTTCTCTAAGCATAAAACTACCAAAAGATATAGTCTGTAGTGTCTGTCCAGTTCTCCTCTATAATGTGAAATAATTATGTTTTCCTCTTCACTCCCATCTTGACCTCTGTAGCTGATATAGTAGGAAGGGTGGGAGTTGAAGTTAAAATCATCATCATCATCATGTGCTGTCAAGTCAATTCTGATTTATACCAACTCTTTGCAGGGGGTTCCAGTAGAGAACACTCAGAAGTGGTTTCCCATTTCCCTTTTTCTGGGACTGTGCAGCTTGGCCAAGGCTACACAGGCTGGCTTTTCTCTCTGAAACCAACCTCTAGTTCCAATCACTGTGCTATCTAGCCAGCTTGAAGTTAGGATACACAACATAAAAAGAACAATAAAGATAATAAGCCAGAGGTAAAATACCGTAGTGTTAAAAGACATAATAAAGCACAACAAAGAGGCAGAATAATAATTTTTTTTTTTAACCAAAAGCCTTGAATGTGATTATAGCAGGCAGGCAGTCAAACCTTGCCTCTGGAGTTCTAGAATTTGCTCATGAATGGGCGAGGCCCTCGGGAGCTGCCTGTGGTGGCTTTCCCAGATTTTAAACATGAGTGGAGTTTTTTTAGTTCTCCTTGGAGGTCCCATGGATGGAACAGGGATTTCTCTTGAATCTCACCTCACCTCATCCATGAACTCAGTAAGTCGCTTTCTTTGGGCAGGTTATCCTCTCTCAATCTTTTCCTCCTCCATGAAGATAATAGTAGCCTACTTCACAGGAAGGTGGTGTGCATAGTATCTGTGCCTGACGGCCAGTGCACTTACATGGCATGTTCTTGTATTTGCAATACAAGAAGGAGCATAGGCACACATACAGCCCATGGAAGCCAGCGTGATGCGTTCTGCTCCATCTTTCTAGCCGCGAAGGGCGTTTTGTAATCAAATGTCCTCAAGCTGATTTAAAATTGGTATGCTGTAGAATCAGTTCCTCGGATGGCGTCTTTAGGGGTGGCTTCAGTATGCTACACCTTCAGTATGCTTAGAATGGTGAAGTTGGAACGTGGCAAAGTCAGGGGCACAGATCAAAAGGACACGATGGCCTGCAAGTTTTTAAACCTCCGTGCTCAGAGGAAAGCCTCTCGGAATACAAGTTATTCACTGGGAAGAGGCAGGGAGTAGGTGGGGAGCAGTGGGTTGATCCCTCCCCTCCCCGGTTAAGGATTTCCCAGAGGCGTCTGGCTACCATTTTTGAAGGCAAGGTGTTGGAACAGATGAACTCGGCCAGAGCTTGGTGCAGTTTCTTTTTCAGGAGTACAACTCCCAGAATCCCCCACCCGGCACGGGCAGCGACCTTGGGACGTTCAGGGAGCAGGTGGCAGTGATGCTCAATTGTCTGTCTTTCTTTTGTGCTTCTTGTGACAGATATCCAGAACAAGCTTGTGGCCAAAGATAACGAAATCCAGAGCCTTCACAGCAAGTTTACCGATACAATTGTCTCGAGACAACAGCTGGAACAAAGGATGATGCAACTAATGGACGAAGAGCAAAAGAGAGCCACGGCTGAAGACTCATTCCAGAGACAGGTGAAGGTATGGCTTCTGTCTTGGATCAGTTTGAACTTGTTGACGTCACCTCTGATTTGAGACTTTATCTCTACTTCATCGGTATGGTGGAAACCCTTCCACTTTAGGTGGATAGATTGCTTTTCTTTTAATGCTAAAAAAATGTAGGAATTCAGAAATACAAATGAATTTACAGGTCGTAGAATGATTATTCTAGCAGAACCTTTCTGAGTCAACCTCTGATCTGGCAGTAAATGCTATCTCTTAGCACATTTTCTATTGTCATTCTCCAGATCCCATCTGGGTTCAGTGTTTACACTGAGCAGGGACCATGCAAGGGTTTCCTTGGTTCCATTACGCTTTCCTTCATGCAAACAGTTGTACACGGGTTGCAAATTTGTGTGCTTAAAAGGACGGTGCTGTGTCGTGACAACATCCTTGCACATGATTGTTGTTAGCAGGACTTTGGCCAGTATATTTATTCTGAACTTTACATATAGATGATCCAATCTGAAAATCTTTATGGTCACATACAAACAATTAGAAAATGAATGATTAATCATCGATAAAATTAAATTCCTCAAAATTGATGCTACTAATGAGTACCCCACTTCCGCAGCCTCCTGAAAAATGGTTATGTGACCATATAATAAATGATTTGATTTAGTAATTGATTCTTTTATCCCGTGGTCTCATGAGTCCCTTTCATGCTGATTTTTTGTGTATGTAAGAAATTGTGAAACATTTCAGCAGGAGGATCATGGGTTCTGGGCAGAAGCTTCTGAAGCAATATTACCTCAGTTTGCCAAGTGGAATTTATGTCAAAGTGTGGACATTTGTACCTCCAGATATTTTGGCCTACAACTTCCACCAGCCAGACCCAGAAAATCCTGTCATATAGGGGAGTGACAGTTCAAAATTTCTTCACGCTGATGCAATTTGCTTAGAATGAGTTGAGCATCATGAAACACCAAGGACTCAAATCCAGATGGAGAATGCATCACATATTTTGAGAATACAGAATGTACCAGAAACTCAAAATGAAGACCTCTTAGAAGTTACAACTGATCTACTATCAGAATGGGCGAATTGTGAGAAGGATGAAATTAAGTGAAATATAGATGCGGGCCAAAAGAACATCCTCAGTATTTATTTTAAAAAATCATCTCCCAAGAGAGGTACAAATTAGATTAATTAAAACCACATATAGAGACAAAATTCTGAAAGTAACGCAAGATAAGCAATATATAAGAGAAGGAAGGAATCTGAAGACATTGAAACATATCCCTTGGGAAATAAGAAATAAAAGGAAAATGTATGAGAATGGATAAAGACTATCAGCTACATAATCAATAATTAGAATAACAGTATATCTGTCTGAATTTGATTTTCCCCTCTCGCTCACTGTTTATATTTCTTTCTGATACGTGGAACTATTACAAGAAGAGAATGTATAGAATTACTATGAAAAATATGGATCTGTATTGTATCCGTTCAAATCCACCCCCTCCGAGGGTACCCCTATCCCAGTTGCCCCTTACCTTACCCTACCTTTATAAGGAAAATAATATATATATAAAAAGAATGAGTTGAGCATGATGCTGGAGTATTTCATGATCGGCTCAGGCTAACTATTTTTCAATATCCTGGAGAAGAAATGGTTGCTTAATTAAGCTTTTTTTGTAAACAATGCCGCCTTGAAGCAAGAAAAGGAAAAAAATGTCACTGACTTGACCTTTTTCTGTTTTTTCCCTCCCCTCCGAAAGGAGCTGATGGAACAGAATGAGGCTTTAAAAGCTCAGCTCCAGAAGTTCCATTCCCAGATGGCAGTCCAGGTATGGAAGCTAAGCGCGGCCTTCATTTCCTCCTCTTTGTCTTCCTCCATATTTCTGCTTTATTAGAGAAATTGCCATCCTGGGAGAGCGAAGATCATAGGTAGCAACCTGTCAGGGATATCATCATCATCAGAGAACCCTATGCGACTTAAAAATGAAAGAACTACTAGATGTTGTTGGCCTTTGGCCGATTCGGACCTAGAGTTACATCAAGTTGGAGTCTAGCATGGCTAACGCAAATCGTTTTCAATAAGACCATCATTGGTTTTAATACCTGTAGCAAAATATTACTCCTAGTTTGCACTACGCACCAACATGTTTAGAACAGAGAGGGAGGAGAGAATTGTGCTAGAGAAGAAAAGACACACACACACACACCCAATCCCCGGTGCTCTGACAAAGACGGTTGCATGTACCTACCAAACCAGGATCTCAAAGAGTAGTTTGAAACTGGTTTGCAAACCTTTGGATTTCCTTTTTGTAAATGACAACCCCAACTTAAAATTGGGGGTGGGATGAGGAAGTTTCAACTTATTTGTAAATAATTTTCTTAATTTCTTTCACATAAAAAGCCTTCCATCCTTCTGAGTTTCATAAACTGAGTACCCAACTCGCTGGAGGTGCAATGTGTTGCCTGCGTAATTATGTTGTAAACCGCCCAGGGATTGCACTACGGGGTAGTATATGAGCAGTGCGCTTTGCTTATGCTTTTTGAACAAGGAAGTACCACGCAAATATGGAGGGTAAGAGAAAATAACGGGGGCCTGTACATAAAAGAAGCATGAAGCCAAAGCAACTGCAGTCAGCCAAAACAGTTGTACTTCGGGGGCTCCTAATTCATTCCTCTGTCCTCCTGGTACAAGCCTGTCGGAAGCAGGATGGTTCTTTCTTTGGGGCCAAGGGTGGACAAAATGCAGCTTTGGGGTTTCAGGCAGGATCTTGCTTTTTCAAGGTGGCGTCGTCGGCGTACAGATGCTCCTGGAAGCCTGCAGGCGTGGCTGTTTTCCTTTAAAATGGGTTTCAGGGGCATTTTTGTTTTGAAAACGGGAAGTAGGCATTTGACCACTTCTCATTTCGTTCTTGGCTTTTTAGGGCTGCGTCTGTGGCCTCTTTAGGGTCCTTGGTGCAAACCACTGAAGTTGCTCAGCCCCGCCTTAAGACATAGAGTACATGGTCAGGGGAGTAAGTAATGGATCGTGGCTCCCCCTTTTTTTTTGAATTATCTTACATTTTGCTTTTGCCATGCCTTGGTTACACCCCATCTCCCGCAGCCAAATGGTGAATGCCATGGCCTGTGTGCCACTCGGTGGTTTAACCCTAATAGGGGGCCCTGAGGACACAGGTCAGCAGGTGGTGGTTGTGCGGATGAGTTGCTGCTAAAGGAGGGAGCTGTTCGTAGAGACCCTTGGAACTACTCCTCGTGAGCAGGGATGTCAGGATAATTATGGCTTTTGTTGCTACAACTTCACAGTACAGTGTATACATTAAAGTATGTGGTTTCTTGAAGAATTTCATAAGTAGAAACAGATAGGTCCATGTCTCCTTCTGTTGCCCTGTGTGTGTGTGTGTGTGACACACACACACACACACACAAACACACTTTTAGTGAAGGAGATTAAACAACAGCCATTGGGAAAATACGGATCTCAACAAAATATCTAGAGGAAAGTAAAATGGGAGAGCTCCCTTTAAACATGTATTTATTTATTGGATTTATACCCCACACCATCTGGCAACCAGGCCACTCTGGGCGGCTAACAACAATATAAACAGCAATATTAAAACACGATAAAAAATAATAATAATACATAGCAACAAGATAAATTAAACAGATGGCAATGAAGGTGGTAAAAGGGTGATGAAAAAGGATGGTAAAAGGGAGGCCGAGATCTTAATGCTCGGGGAACATAAATCAACTCCATCCTAAATCGTGCATGGACAATCTGTTTCTCCTTGTTTAGAGCAAGGTGGAGGTAGAGCCACAGGGTTGCTTTTTGATATGAAGAGATTGGTTTGTACGAAGCTGAAACTCCCTCTGGCAGTGCGATCGCTCACAATGAAAGGGGCCTTGCGCTCTCTCTCAGTGCCTTCCAATGCATGGCGATGCCCAGAGGATCATTCAGATGGGACCTCTGCAGAACCACACTTTTTCCAGCTGTACCTTCTCTCTTTCAGAGTTCGGCTTCCGCCCTCGCAGAAGAATTACACAAAATGTAAGTGTTTCGGTTTCTCTCATGCCCCATCCCTTCCTTAATTATTTATGGCTTTATTGTGTAGGCACTTCAGAGTAGGAGAGATAGATTTCTTAAAGGAAATGTTGCCCTCACTTTTCCCCCCTACCTTCTAGGGTTACAAGTTCTCCGCAGAAGTCATAAACATCTTCCCAAGGATTTCCTTTTCATGCTTAAAGTTTGCAGTGCATTTTATTGTGTGTTGCCATAGCCAGGAAGATTAATTCTCCCTCCCCCCCCCCCCCCAAGTTTCTTGATAAAACACAATACAGGCATGTGGGCTTCGGTGTATGGCTGTAAGACTCTCTGTATTCTTATACTGTTAAGTGACCAGGTGGTTTTTGTTTTTTTTTTAAATTTGAGAAGCGGTTGCTCTGCAGATCATTGGCATAAATTGAAAGCTGATTTACCTGGTGTCAGGTAGTTGATCTTTTTGGCCCAGTGTGATCTGCTTGATTGGCCACAGCTTCCAAAATCTCAGGCAGGCAGAGGGTCTCTTCCCCTCCTGCCGCATGAGATGGTCCCTTGGAAAGCATGTATGCCGGGACTGAGCCTGAGACTTCCCAGTCTACGTCCAACTTGGCACGGTTCCTCCATTGCAATGCAGTTTCCTTCCGTTCCCCTTCCTCCTATAGTCCTCGGAGCTGCCTGAAACCTAGCACTGGAGGATTTCCCGGCCCTCTGGAGCAGGTTGGAGAGGGGAGGGTTTGCAGTGGGAAGGGCGGAACAGCTTCCTTTCCTTCCCACTGGATCCCCCTGTTCCATCAACTGTGCTGGATCCTGCCCTCTTCATGCAGAGAAACCCTGTAAGCTGCTCAAGAAGCTTTGCTGAAGGACTACCTATAAATAATGTAAATAATTTAAATAAAATAAATGTGTTCTCAGCCACTGAGCTTTTTTTTTTTTAACCCATACACACCACCGCTTCCCTAGACCTGTCATCTCCCCCTTTTTACAGGACTTTTTTCTTTCCTGATCTTTGCTGAGAGTTAACATAGTCGTCTTTCTTGCTGTGAGACGCCTGCATCTGATGAACTGGGCTCCAGTCCACAAACAAATCATGTGAACCTTGAAAGGGCTACAAAGTTCTTGGTTGTCTTTTGTGATGGGGTGTTCATGTGAAATAGATAAGACTTCAGCTCTGCAACGTAGTGGCTCTAGCCATGATCAGGAATCATGTACATTTTATTCTCTACCCTTGTGAGCAGGGAAGTCAACAGGCGCAATGAGGAGAACGGGGCTCTACGTTGGAGCCCTAAAATGTACATGATTCTGTATATGGCCAAAGTCCCGCTAGCCAGTTCTCCACTGCAGTTCTTAGTGAGGTTGAACAACCGTGTGAATGATCAGTCCATTTGCGATGGACGTAAGGGCAGTTTCTGCCGACCTTTTGTCAAAGGTGGTGGCTCACAGATGTCCGCTGGGCCTTCTGTGTTTCAGAATTGCAGAGAAAGATAAGCAGATCAGCCAAGCTGAGGAGTCACTAAACAATGAACACAAGAAGCTAGCAAGCAAGGAAGAAGATCTCATGGTACAGTAAAAACAAAAGTACTGTTTGTGAAAGGATGGAGCAGCCTAATTACCAACATTTTTGATTCTGATGGGAGTACAAAGCATTTGTATTTTACTTTTTTGTGGGGACTAAAAGAATGGATGCGTGTATCCAATTTTTGGATATACGCATCCAAACTTACAAATGTAACTTACATATGTTTCTTCCGTATGTAAGTTACATTCCATGTGAACATGAGATCCAGCCTGCCATCCAGCTTCATTTCCTTTGTAAAACACCAATAACGGTGTGATTCATTTGAGGAAGGACACACTTTCCTTTCCTTTTTGCTGTGCATGCATTTGTCAGTATTAGACATGGGAGCTTTATATTTGTATCCCGGAGGATAAGAATACAAAGCAGAGGTCCATTCCCTCCTCCCAGAACCAGCCTGGTCCACTCCCTGGGCTTCGTGTGGCGCATGCGACCGTGGTCGGTCACTTTGCACCAGTCACGCCAATGGCAGAAGTAGTCTGGCCAGCATTTCCCGGCCTCTGTATGCTGCTGACCACTCCAGCGAGGAGGCGGGACGATGAGTCTCCCTGCTCAGCTGCTGAGTGGTCAGCCGTGCAAGGAGGCGGGGAAGTGCTGGTCGGGCTGCTCCCGTGATTGGCCTGATGTTACTGACGATGGCTGTGTGTGCCATACAAAACCTGGCGAGTGGACTGGCCGGTTCTGGGTGTGTGTGCGTTGAAAGGCCTGGCCACCTGTGGCGGCGATATTTGTATTCGTCTCCCCCGGGAGACAAATATCCCATCTCTAGTCAGTACGTATTGGAATCCTCAGCGAGGCGGAAAGGCTGCGCGGCTGTTACCTCCCTGCCCTGCCGGAGTTGTGAAGCTCTGCTGGCTTGATTTCAGATCCGGATATTTCGAATTCTTTACTTCTAATGAAAGGCCTGAACAACTAGAAAGAAAGTAAAAGCTGCAGCAGCGCACTGGGTCTGAGATGCCCCCTGGTGGGATCAGAGGTGCAGAGTTGCTTTTTCAATCACAACTCCTGGAATCCCGTCAGCCAGCCAGCCTCTGGCATGGAAGGGGAGCAGCCGCTGAATGGCTCCCTGACACTCTGCAGAAGATGGGTGGCATTCTTGACATGGTAGTTACTAAGTGGGCTCTTGGTTGGCAGGTGTACCTGTTGGCCGGGGATTGTAGGAGCGTTGAAGAAAGCACACCACAAGGAGGGGTGGAGGGTGTGTGTGGTCTCTTTGAAAATCCGTAATGGCTTCCCTTCCGTTTTTCAGGGATGCAACAGGTGTGAATTCAAAACATTGTTCTTTTCAGCCCCAGCCGTCTAGGCCTTCCTGGCAGAATGAGGTTGCACCCTGTGTCACTTCAGCTTACAGGCAGCAATGCTGCTTTTGAACCCCCACTCCTGTTCCATGGTTAAGGTAAAACAGAGCACTTCCTGCCAGCATTAAACAAAAGCAAACAGACTCCAAATACAGGCCCATTGGAGAGAAAGATTTTCATGTGACTTGTTCTCTTGTAGGCTATTTTTTTACTTACATGATGTGGGGTGTGTACTTTAAAAAAAAAAATTCTGAGGAAGTAATCTGAAATGATACGGTATGCTCCACTATCTAATTCTTCAGCATGTGTAAATCAATTCACAGAGTCTGTTTCAGTTTTTATAGCCTCTCCCCTCAAATCATCTACTGTGCTTATTTATGCATTAGGAACCCCCCCCCCCCAATCTGCGGGATCAGTATCCACTGATTCACTTATCTGCTGCGTGAAAATTCTAAATAACCCCCATACATATTTATATTTATTTCTAGAGTGTATTTATCAGATCTGGGCACTTGTTGTTTAGTCATTAAGTCGTGTCCGACTCTTCGTGACCCCATGGACCAGAGCACGCCAGGCCCTCCTGTCTTCCACTGCCTCCCGGAGTTTGGTCAAATTCATGTTGGTAGCTTCAATGACACTGTCCAGATCTGCGCACTAGAGGGAGACAAAGACCATGCTCTTTATAGCATTCAAGACTTCTGTATGCTTATTAGCATCTTTTGTTAGCTTTGTCATAGTTCAGGAAAGTCTCATATATTAAGGCAGTGTGGTTCCCAACAGCCATCGTTCTTGAATTCATCAGTGGGTTCTTCAGGTCAACAACAAGGTGTTGCTTTTTCTTCCCTCTCCAGGTTTTACAGAACATCAACATGTCCCTGAAGGCGGAAGTGCAGAAGTTGCAGGCGCTCACAAATGAGCAGGTAAACGTTTTTTAGAAAAGCATTCCACAGGTGTTCTGCCGTTCCATAGGCCGTGGTGAAGAGTATTGGTGGTACTGACGCAACGTCAAAGATTTTTGCAGGAGCAAAAGAATACTGGCCCAAGTGATGGAGAGGAGTCTGTATTTCATTATGACGATTAAACCTCTAGCTTTCAAATCCAGATGTCTGTCCAGTTAGATAGTGGTTCCCAACCTTGGGTCTCCAGATGTTCTTGGGTTACAACTAGAAATCCTGGCCAGCACAGCTAGTGGCGAAAGCTTCTGGGAGTTGTAGTCCAAGAACACTTGGTTGGGAACCACTGAGTTAGAAGCACACATTGTTGGATGAGTCCAGTGTTTATCCAGTGGCTTAGGGAAGGCAGGACTCACAGGACTGGAACACCAGATTTTCCAGGTTAACAGGGAGAATGACGTCCCCTACCCACCTACTTCTCTGTTCCTTCTGAGCTTAACTATGATCCTCATAGTGACTGGGGAAGGAGGCGTTATTTTACAAGCCAGAATATGATGCTTTACTGCTCCTTCTTACAATACAGAGCTTTTCAGGGTCCTTGATCTTAAATATGTAGTTTTGGTCCATTAACCTTACAGATGACCTGTTTTGGTGGTGGCAAAAATTGCTAGGACCGTTTTGTTCAAAGGAATCAACCCAGCTCCCTTTGTGTTAGATTCCCAAGGAAATTTTCTGGGCTCTTCTTGGGGGTGTGACTACAGAGGCTATTGTTCAAGTGCTTTTATTCAAGATTTACCGCCTTTGAACCCAGCATCCGGGATGGAAGACCCTTTCCCCACCTACCGAAGAACAGACGTTATTTAGTATTAATCATGAATGCGCCCGACCATATATTTTTATGCACAGAAACACACCCATAGCCAGTTGATATCAACGAACCTGCTTTTGTTACCCCCAAACGAAGTCCCTTTTACTTTAAGCGAAACAAATGCAGAATGTACACCTTATTTATACAGTGAAACATTCACTGGAGAACGTTTCAGCTTGAAAAGAAGGTATACTCTCCTTGCTTGCTTTTTGCATGAGTTACGGGGTTAATTCTTTACGTTTGCTGGAATTTAGCAGGATGGTGGTGGCAAATTAGGCAGCATGATAGCCAAGAGCAGCCCCAAATTTCGCGAATGTTTTCTTGTGGTGGAACTTAACCATCCGTGTTCCAGCTTAAACGGGAAATCCCCTGTTTAAAAGAGTGTAGCTTGAATTCATGTTCATGATATTAGGTTAATTGAATTTCTACCTCCACCCTCAGGACTGGCTTTATGTCAACCAATGTACAGAACACTTTGCTGCAAACGGCTTTGGTTCTCTTACATTTGCTTTCAGGAGCTTCATGGAATCAGACACATTATTATCTGGCCAGGCCGACGTTGCCTTGAGCACTTCCATTTCTAACTCGTTACTTAAGATAAAGTGCCCTCCTTCCTTGATCTGAATACTTTGAAAGCATCAAAGCTAAGCCTCGTTTTTTTCTTTTGAACGGACAGTGAGTTGAGCACGTGTCAGTTTCCTTTTCTTAATTTTTTCAGAGACGGGCAAAACCTGTGTTGTCCCTTTGCTCATCATAAAAAGAGAGGCACACCAAGAGACTAAATCTCATGAGCTTGACCTGGGTTTTTCATGTTGCAATATGTGTATGTTTTTGCTGAAACTTGCTGAGAATGTGACATACTAAAGAGTAGTAATCCTCTTTGCATCTAGGCTGCTGCTGCGCATGAGCTGGAAAGGATGCAGAAAAGGTAAATAAACAAAAGGGTCTTATTTGAATGGTGGACGTCCTCTCAGCTTTATATGCTGGTTTGCAGTGGGGTTCTGGTTACAGATCCTTGTAAGTAGAGGTGAAGCCTACTCCTCTAATCTTTCTGCTACAGTTCACAGGTCAAAGGTGACAAGCTCAGAGCCCTGGAGGAACAGCTGCAAGAACATCTGGCCAAAGCTTCAAACACCAAGGAGGAACTTCAGGTACTGTATTTAACAGGGCGGGTTTACGCAGAGGTGGGAGACCCCCTGGGAAAGGGGATGAGAAAGAGCCAGAAGACGCACTGGGGGGTTCTGCATCACACAGTAAGGCTCAGGCCCCAAACAAGGCTAAAAAAGCATGTTGCAAAAGATTGCTTTTAGAATTTTGTATGCGGGTGGGGGGCGGAATTGCAGGATCCTGGTGGAGGCATCCCGCCTTCGGATGTAACACTTAACGGCTCAATTTCCTGGAAGAGGTGGCATGCTGGGTGAGTCCTTCCGTCCTATCTTTTCATGTGTATTTAAGTGACTTGGATGAACAGAATTATGCATAGTTGATAACCAATGACTGTTGTGTGGAGTTTTCATCTATTATCAGTGGTTTTTCATTTTCAAAAACCTATATCCTCACACTTTAAAAAAATGTTTTTTAATAGGTTTCCCCCTTGGGCACTCCTTTTTTTATTTCTGCTTTTTTTTTTAATTACTAGAAACACATAAAACTTGATAAATACATAAACAAAAAATAATGGTCCCTAGGGACCATTATATCTTACTTACTTTTACTTATAATCTTAATCTTCCTTCTCCTTTATCCACCCCCAAAGTCCTCCCAAAAATACATATATTCATTGCCCAGTTTTTTCCCTTTCCCTTTACACAATACAGCTTTTATAAATTCTCCCCATGTTTCATTGAATCTATTAACCTTATCTCTCCCTTTTTAAACTTAATTTCTGAAGTCAGATTATCGTTAACTGCTGTGTTCCATATTTCATTGTATCACTCTTGCAGCTGGAAATCCCAGTTCTTCTTCCAATTCTTCGCTATAAGCAATTGAGCTGTGGTTATCAAATTCATTACCATTTCTTTTTTATATATATAATTTACATCACAATTTTATATTATCAGTTACAATGGTGTTTTTGGAACCATTTCAGTATTGATTTCCAACAATTCCCTGATTTCTTCAAATACTTTAACCCATACTTTTTGTATAACTTAACAATTGCACCAAAAATGAAAATATGTACCAACTTCTTTGTTACATTTCCAACATTTCTTAGAATATTTAGAATCTATAATATTTAATTTTACCGGTGCTAAATACAATGGAGATGGTATTTAACACCTTCAGCAATTCTCAGTTTAGATGGTGAGATATTTTTAAAATGCATTGTATTTTATTCAGTGGCCAGAATCCTGTTGGGAAAAACCATACACACAAAAGCCCTTTTGCACAGAGGTTTTTGCTCTTTGGCTTGCCATCCGTTGTGCAGTCAAGTGTGTAACAACTGCTTACCTCGTCCAAGGAAGCGGAGGATCACAGCAGCCGGAAGAGCTGCACTCTTAGATTTACTTGTGCCGCTGCCTGCTTATGCTGCTTGAATTCTGCAGGATTCTGAGCAGTGTCTCTTGTTAAAAAGCCCAATGCATAGTGAAATGTTCTTTTTATTTCCTGCCTTTTCCCTCCCTCGGTATTCTCCCTTGTTCCTTCTGGAGGGGTTTCATCAAGACACTTGCCTGTGCACTCCAAATAATGTTAAATTCGCAAGCTCCTGTTACATTGAGCTGATGTGGGATGGCAATGAGAGGCCCAACGTAATTCATTGTGTCTTTATTATTACTTATTTTAACATTGTGAACCTCCTTAGGTTCCTTCACCGGGAGAGAGGCAGCCCACAAATGATACAAAATAAATACCGTATTTTTCAGTGTATAAGACGCCCCCATGTATAAAACGCCCCCCACTTTTCTAAATCAAAATTTCTTTCTTAGCAAGAAAATGCAGGGGGGAAGCGATTTCCGCTTTCTCCCTACATTTTCGTTGCAAAAAGCAGCTTCCTCCCTCCAGGTTTTGCAAAGAAAATGCAGGGGGGAAGTGATTTCCGCTTTCTCTTTACATTTTTATTGCAAAAAGCAGCTTTCTGCCTCCAAGTTTTGCAAAGAAAATGCAGGGGGAAAGCGATTTGCAATGAAAATGTAGGGAGAAAGCGGAAATCACTTTTCCCCTCCATTTTCTTTGCAAAACGTGGAGGGGGAAACAGGGATCAAAGCACTTTGATCCCTCCCCCCCTCCTTACTTCCGAGTATAAAACGACCCTTAATTTTTCCTTCAATTATTTTAGGAAAAAGTGTCGTTTTATACACGGAAAAATACGGTAAGTAAGTCCTGGAACAGTTGGCTAATTGCTTCAGTTAATCCGTCTTGGCAGGACTGAAGCCACTAAGCATAGACATAAAGCCAGAGTGGGCAGCTTCCAGAGACCCAGAGGATGCACACACACACACACACACACACACCGCTGGACCTAAGAGGGCCACCTCTTCTCTCTTGCCCCGCCCTTAAAAAAACATTTCTCTTGAAAACATTTTCTTAAACTGGGAAAGCTCCCTCTGTGTTCCGACTTAGAGCAACCCTAGCAGGGCTTTCAAGGTAAGTGAGATATTTAAGGAGCAGTTTTACCAGTTCCACCTCCTCCGGTGAATTTCCATGGTGCAATGGGGATTCGAACTCTGTTCTCTAGAATCCTAATCCATCACTCTATCCACTACACCCGGGGTCCCCAACCCCCAGTCCGCGGCCTGGTCCCAGTCCATGGCCTTGGCAGGACCGGGCCGTGGAGACAGATCTCCCACCCCCCGTACGCACACACCCCATTCGGAGCCATTTTTAAAAGTTAATAATAATTAGGGGGCACTGCCTTTGGGTCTCTGAGGACCAGATGTGACCCTAAGCTGCCTTTTACCTGCTCCTCCCCTAAAGGGGGTGGCCGTTAAGTTCCTTTAGCCAAAACTGCTGTCTGTTTTGGTGCAGCCTGCCATTTCAGTGCCACAGGCATCTAGGCACCCCCTAGCAAGTATCATCGGCTGCTACTTCTCTTCCTTTAAAAAAAAAAATCGCTCACAGTGATGGCTGGAGCTGGAATTCTACATTGACAATGTGATTTTTCCCCCCCTCTCAGGTTCTAAAGGATCAGAACAAAACTTTGGAGTTGGAAATTCAGAAGCTGCAGGCTCTCTTGTCCGAGCAGGTACAACCGATCGTTCCTCTTTCTTCAGAGAGGACTGCTTGATTGAATAAGGTTGCATTGCAAGCTGGAAGAGGGATCAGTTTGGAAGGCTGTGACTTACGGTGACTGAGTTTATGGCCCAAACGAACTCCTCCATTATTATAGAGACTGGGGTGGACTTTCTTAAGAGCTGGCATTAGCTCAGTGGTAAAGCCCATGGTCTGCATTTCAGGAGGTCCCCTGCCTCTCCAGGCAGGGCAGGAAAACAACACGAAACACTAGCAAGTCAGCAATACTGGACTGGACAAATGCATGGTGTGAAGCCACTTCCTAAATTCTTAGGATTCCTCAGAAGCCTAGTACTCAGCATGACTCAATAGACATCTTTTTTCTCAACTGGATTTTAAGAGGAAAGGCAGCTGGCTAGGAACTGAGAGAAAACACCTGCAGTGCACCCGATGGCTCGCCCTTGTTTCGGCAACCTTAAGTGGAGATGGTTCTGTCTGAGCCGTTATTGTTGCTGTTGTTTATGTCCCATCGTGTTGCTTCTGACTTAATAGTGACCCTATGAAGGCGTGCCTTCAAAAAGGTCTTGTCATTCACTGTTCAGGTCTTGTATACTCAAGTGTGAGTTCCTTTCCAGAACCAGTCTCATACTTGGCCTTCCTCTTCTCTGTGGTCCTCTACTTTCCCCAGCACTTCTGCCTTTTCCAGTGATGGGCCCAAAGTATGATAGGCTCAAGTTTAAGACATTTTTGCTTCTGTCTTTCTGGACGCCAACCGTGTCCTTAAAGCTCTCCTCCATCACGAAAACTCAAATGAATTGATTGCCTCCTGCCCCTGTCAGCTTTGCTCACGGCCTAGCTTTCACCATCCAGCTGTTCTACCTATTCTAGCATATCAATCCTTGTATTTGATCTTTTACACCCTTTTTTAAAAAAAATCTGGAACGGTTACTTTGTCCACATGTGTGCATGGAGGCTTGAGAACAATCTGGAAAGGGAAGGAGACTTTTGCCAGTTTAATCAGTTTGTATCAAACAAGGCTGTGATTCTCATGGATGTGGTTAGAAAACATGCAGCTGAAAGAATCCCATCATTTGATGTGACTTTTAGAATCCTGATGTACGTGTTCTCTTTCCCCTAATCATAAAACTGGAGAGTAGGAAAACAAACAAAGAGAACCTCCCAATAATGTCAGCTTCTTCTTTTCACCAAACCTTCTGCTTTTTCTTGTTAGTGTGTTTTATAGTAGGGAAGTTTAAAAAAAAATCCTGAACATGGCAGAAACAAAGCATGCATAGTTGAGAATACATGTGCAGAATAGCATGTGGGTTGTTGGGTTTTTGTTGTGGTTTGTTTCTGCTAAGAAGCAAGCCATCTGCTAAACCTGGTCATAAACCTGGTGCAGAAAATGGCTTGCAGTACTTTGTGGGGAAGAGGGATGAAAGGGTGTGATTCATTTTTGGTTTTTAAGTGCTGGGGAGGGAGGCAGGCCTGTATTCCTGCATGCACCAGATGGCCACTGATGCAGCTGGCCAGAGACTTAGCCCCTCTGATCTCATGATCTCTGACCTGACCTAGAAATGATTGTTTTGGAAGCATCAATGGACTAAAATTTGCTTATTTATATGCCGCCTTTCTTGCCAAGGCAGCTCACAACAGATAAAACAGGACCTCTTTGCTTGAGTAATAGTGACAGCTGTAAAGCACTTGCTTAATGGGAGTCTAAGCTGGCTTTACTCATAGGCAGAGCCAGCAGCTGTACAGCTGTCAAGCTGGGGCTGCCCCTGGGTGTTGAATTGTTAATTATCACCACCACACTGGGAGGAGGTAACACCTGCACGGTCAGCTTCAGACATCAAATCGACAATGGGCAACCCCAGATATATGGGGGCTGTCCATAACCCTCTCTGGATTTTGAGAGTGGCTCCTGCAATTCCTCTTTCCCCCCCCCTCCATTTTTTGTGTGAGTTCACCAAACCTTTTTTAAACTTGAGGGAGTTGCTGGGGGGGGCATATATGCTATCCATCCCGGTATTAAAATGTCAAGGGCAACATTTGGGCATCCAGTGAAGATGTGAGCTGAGTTCTAAGCTGTTGTCTTATTTACTAAGCCAACACACATTCTCCCTCTTCTTCCTTTATTTTTTAGGCTAATAAGGAAGTGTTGGAGCAAATGGAAAGAAGGTAAGACCATGTGGCCTTTTGATTGCTTTCCAAATGATGGAAAACTCTTAGGCGGATACCCAGTGGAGAAAAACATTGCATGTAAACGTGATTGTGCAGCAGAGTTTTTTCCCCCTGTGGTGGGCTGTCCTTCATACAGTCAGCCATATACTTGGTTTCATGACCGTTGCATGACTGGTCGCATGAAGGAGAATCTGCTAGAAATGGAGATGTTTACAGAATTGCCATTAGACAACCATGTATGCATACAGGAGTCTGTCTTTACAGCCCAAGGGGGACGGCTGCAGTGGTTCTGACGAAGGACGTGATTGGCATGTGGAGGCCCCATCTTTTATTCCTGGCATCTCCACTTAATATTTCAGGTAGCCAGCATGGGAGGAACTTCTTCCTAGACCCTGGAGAAGCAACTTCAGCTACAGCTGAAACCTCAGTTCCTGGAACTGAATCCAGCCCTCCTGGGCTTCCAGAATGGCCCTTAGGGTTCCCCAGGTGGCCACATCTCTTTGGCTCCAGGATACTAGCAGCTGGTGATTTCTCAGCTTTCTGAAAGTATGAAATATCCCTCTTGAGCTTAGTTACTGGCAGTAGGAGCTTTCAGCTAAAATATGCGGTTAATGTTTGGCTCCTCTTTTTTGCCTTTGGCCCCACCCACAGCTAGAATGTGGCCCCTGTGAAGTCCTCTGAAGTAGAATCTGGCCCTCAAGCTGAAAGAGTGGCCCCACCCAGGGAGCCAGGAAGTGACTCCCGGGCTAGAGGGAACGGTGATGAAAGCAGCCTCACCTGTTCTGTTCAGGTGTGCTCTCACCGCTGGGCCACAGCAATAGCTGTGGGATGGTCTTACTCACTGCCCAAGATTGTAATCCTGATAGCTGCAGCTGGTTTTGAGATGAAGTTCTCAACGTGCACCTTTCCCTCCTTTCAGCATTACAGAGAAGGACGGCAAAATAAAAGAGGTTGAAGAACTCCTTGAAACGGGGCTTATCGAAACAGTAAACAAGGCAGAAGAATTAAAGGTAAAAATCTTTGTAAGGATAGCACTTGCCTCATCTAGAGCTGGTGATGCACTAGCTAATACCGTCTTGCACCCAAAGCATATGTGACTTTTCTCTCTACAAGTCATTGTGTTGTACCCCGATTAAAGCCGGAATATCTCCTTTGCCCTTAATCCATCTTTTTCCATTTCTCTACTCCGTTTGCGGCTATGCTGACTTTATTACTCAAACCCTTTCCCCATTTCCACACTTTCTGGAAAACGATGGGAACATCTAGCCAACTTTCCTGCTTAGATGGAAGATTGTAAAAAAGTGGGCAAAGGGAGAGAAGAATGTATTCATTCATTCATTCATTCATTCATTCATTCGGCTTCTATACCGCCCATCTGGCTACAAGGTCACTCTGGACGGTTTGCATATTAAACGTATAAAACATACACAATTCCAAAAAAATGAACATAATAATATAAAATCAAAATATAAAGATAAAACAACCAACAATTTAAATAGTAATAATTAAAATAATATAGAGCAAGACAGCTTGACTGATAATATAAATGTTGAGACCACTCACTGTCATTAGGTGTTGTAATTAAGCCGTTGTAAGGTCTGGGAAGGCCTGTCGGAAAAGCCACATTTTTAACAGTCGCTTAAAAATTCCCAGTGAAGGGGCTACGTGGATTTCGGGTGGGAGGTTGTTCCAAAGCTGAGAAGCGACCGCAGAGAAGGCCCGTTTTCTGATTCTCTCTTTCCGGGCCTCTCTCGGGTCAATACTCTCAACTGCCCAGCCTGGGAAGATCATATGGGGCGAGAAGATCTCATCAGGAGGAGGCGTTCTGTCAGGTATTGATGGTCTACCCCATCTTGAGACCAGTTACAGCATTAGCTGTATGTCTTGTACTCCGATTAGCAACAGAGGAGAGCTAACTGGTTGTGATGATGAGGGGAGAATGGGGCCTGCTATTAGCCAGAGAGAGGGTTTTGCATAGGATAAGAGAGGTGCTGAATTATCCCCATATTTTTTGCTCTTGAAACCACTTCCTCAAGTTCTGTTCTCTCTGCTACACAGGTGGGTGTCAGGATGCTGCTGCAGCTGTATACCCCCAAAATCTGGTTCCTGGTGCATTTAAGCCCAAAGCGTTACAGGAAATGCTACCTCAGAATTAAAAACAATGCAGTTTGGGTTTTTTTTTCATCTATTCAAGAGGACTTTTCTATGGGTGGCCTCAGCTCTCCCCTCTGACATCTCTAGTAAAATATTTAACAGCTGGACTGGGAGAGACCTCTCTGCCCAAAGCCATGGAAGTTAAAGAGAGAAGGCTGAATCAGAGAGAGAGCTAACACAGTCTCTTCATTTGGGGTTTGTGCCATGGCCAAAGGTGGGCATCCGGACAGAGTGATTGGCAGGGCTTGGAAAAATGGTGTGTGTGTGTGATTTTAGATTTGGCCGGAGGGTTCAAAAATAACTATTCTGGTGAGAGGACATCAGCACTATGAAGGAACTGTGCTACAAAGGGACCTTCAGGGGCAGGCTGTGTCTCTTGCATTCAACCCCAAGTACGCTCTTGTCCCGGAGTTTTGAATCATGTATGGGAGGGGAGGGTGGATTTTTATGCTAGACGAGGGAGAACTTAGGAACACAGCACCAGAAGAGGATTTGAGGGCATCTGGACACAGGTGTGTACCACTGATGCACAATCCTTGACAGTACAGCTATTCTTTTGCATGCAAAGATAGGATTAAACATGGGTTGTGTCCCTGTGGTTCCCTGTCATCAGCCCCAGGCTCTGTCTCTATCTCTATCTGAAAGCATGTCTACATTGCTCCGTTGCTTTTCCATAAAAATATAGTCCTGGCCCTGAATCTGGCAGGGCTAAAATTTCTCTCTCTGTTTCTCCATGGAGATCTACAAAAGTCTCAGAATGCCAAATCGTCGGGAGCGTTAGTGGTATTTGTTATGCCACGATGTGGTGACGGCCAGAAATTGTGTTTTAAAAAGGGATACAAATGTTTTTAAAGTGTTTTAAAAAGTGATAAAGCGCAGGCTATAGAGGTAACATGCCTCTGAAGATTGGCTGCTGAGCGGTAGCGGGAAAAGAGGGCCTCCCGTTGTGTTCATGGACTTTCTGTTGCAGCATCTAAGAGAACAGAATGGGGAAATGGCTCTTAGGTCTGATCCGTCCCAGCTCTTTTTATCTTGCTTTTCAGAACTAGATAGCGGTCATCCTGATAGTAATACTTAGATTTAGATTTTTTAGATTAGGCATCCTTCAGTCTTGAGAGACGATGGTAACGTGCTCTGAATAGAGGTCTTGGAACAGCATCTAGTGTGGCTGAGAAGTCCAATTCGAGAGTGACAATCCCTTCCACACTGAAGACAAATACAATCTGTCCCCTGTCCAGCTCCCTGATTTTGCTGGTTTCGGGACTGCCTTTTTGCCTCGGCCTGCTGGAAATGGGTCTCTTCAAATTGGGAGAGGCCATGCTGCACCGCCTGCCTCCAGGCTGAACGCTCAGAGGTCAAGGTTTCCCATCTGTTGAGGTCCATTCCTAAGGCCTTCAGATCCCGCTTGCAGATCTCCTTGTATCGCAGCTGTGGTCTCCCTCTGGGGCGATTTCCCTGCACTCATTCTCCATACAGGAGATCTTTCAGAATCCGACCGTCAGCCACTCTCACAACATGCCCAAGCCAATGTAGATGTCGCTGTTTCAGTAATGTATACATGCTAAAAATTCCAGCTTGTTCTAGGACTACTCTATTTGGAACTTTCACATGAATACTATTCACGTGAAAACAAAAGAAAAAGAAAAACAAGAAAAACATGGTGGCACCGTAAAGACTAGCTTTTTATTTTTATTTTTTAATATGAGCTTTTGTGGACAAATCTGATGAAGTGGACTAGCCCACAAAAGCTCACATGAAAAAATGTAAAAGCTAGTCTTCAGGGTGCCACCATGTTTTTGTCTTTTTTGTTAAAATTTTGTTTTCACCCAGAATGCTTGCACAGACTAACAGGTCTACCCCTTCTACATCTAGTATTCCTGTGTTTCCTTACTGGATGTCCTTTGGGAAGTTCAAAGAATCCATTAGACCTCAGGCCTGCAGTTCTTCTTTTATTCTTTCTATTCCCTTTGGCCATCCTGAATGACCTAAGAGCTCCCTGAAGGTTGCATTTCCAAATTCTGCATCAGCTAATCAGAAGTTAGAGTGACCACGGCTTGATGGTTGGGTGAAGGGGAGCAGCTGCTTAAGAGGTTTTACTTTGATCAGAGAGAAAGCAGGTTGCGAAGCAGAACTGTGTCAGGAAGGGATCTCGCTCACGTAAATTCTGCCTTTTTTCTTTGTCGCATGATCTTGTACATCATCTACAGAGTATTTACAATGTGTGTTTACAGGAGGGTAGCTTTCCTGTCTACAACACATCCACATACATTTTAGGCTGGAAAGCCACCCTCTTGTAAACACACAAGATAAATCTTAGTCCAGTGTGTATTATTACTGTATCCAAACTGGGTGTATGATATACATGAAATCAACCTATTTAGAGCAGAACCTTTACATCATCATCATCATCATCATAGTAATGATGATGATGATGATGATGATGATGTGCCATCAAGTGAGTTCTGACTTATGGCAACCCTTTTTAGGGTTTCTTAGGTAAAGAGTGCTCAGATGGGTTTTTATTTACCTTTCCCTTCTTTGGGGGGCACCTTGGGACTGTGCAGCTTGCCTAAGGCCACACAGCCTGGCTTTTCTCCCATGGGTCACAGTGTTGAATTGAACTCCCAGCTTGTGGCTCCGTACCTAACTCACTGAGCTATCCAGCCAGCTATCCAGCACTATATTTCCCCCTAACCTCATTAACAGAAATCAATGAAACTTCACTTATTTTTGGCTAACATCAATCTAATTGAATCTTAATAGGTCCACCCTAAGAGAGCTAATGTTGGATTTAACCCAGTCTGATGTAGGAAGTTGTCTAATAGAATGTGTATTACAATTTTTTTTTTACTTACTTGTATGTAAAGCATGTCTATACACAATAAATGTTTTTGGTAAATCTTTTCAGAGTATTCAAAGATTCTCCTCCCTTTTGTGGTAATGAGCATCTTTTATAACAGTTCTATAGTAATGTTTTCCTTTCCTTGCCTTTCTTTTATCTCTGAAAGGTATTGAAAACAGAGAACACTGCCTTGAAAAAAGAAGTTGAAAATCTTCAGAAGGTGCAAACAGAACAGGTATATCCTCCGTTTTTTAAACAGTGGTCTTCATCAGTAGAAGACTAGTATTCAGTAATGGTTGTTGCTCATTATAATCTGTTGAGTGATTTGAGTGGGAACTTATACTTTCTAAATTCCAAGTTTTGTAACTTAGAACTCTTCTGTTGAGTAACTAACCCTGATGCACTTTCCTGGCTCTCCCAGTGATGTTGTATGATATACCTCTGTTTGTCTGTTCATTGAGGTCAACTTCAAAGAGTCATGGTCTTGAAGCATTAGATCTGGGGGCAAACATTCCTGAAGTCTGCTAATGAGGAATGAAGGAGAAACCTATTTCAGTTGCATTCTCAAAATGTGCTAACTAAAACCTAGAAAATGATAGTCATGCTTGCAGAAATTTTGCAGTCCACTTTTTTTTTGTTAAAAATGTTCAATATGCTATTGAAACTCAAAGACAAATACATATTATGTTAGACTGGGGAAATGGCTTGCATCAATAAATGCAAACATGGGATAAAATGTGTATAAATTTGCATGTGTTAGGAGAAAGGTTCGTGCTGGTTTGTTTATCAGCTGAACGGGTGCTCGGCGTTTCCCAGCATGCCTCCTCCAGTGGACACCCACTCAAGAGGCAGTGCTCGGAGGAGGCGGGGCAGGGAAAAGATAGGTGCTTTAAAATATGTGTGGGCTATTGTGAAAAAAATTTTTTTAATTGCAAACTGATGTGGAGTTGGAATGAACCAAATGTAAAGTTTGGAGAAAGTGAAAAACAGCAACAGCAGTTCTTTGTATCCCAGATTTGGAGAAACTGGAGCCCAGTGGGAACCTGCTGGAGTCAAAATTTGCTGTATATTCTTTATAAAACAGTACGTCTGTGCCAGGAATTCAGTGAGGGTATCATAACCTTCCATATGAACCTACCCAGCCATTAAGATCTAGCAAGGGGGTCCTCCTGAAAGAGCCATCCTACAAGCCGTAAGAGGGACGGCTTTTAGACAAAGGGCCTTTTCGGCAGCTGCCCCCAGACTATGGAACGCCCTCCCAATTGAGATTCATCTGGCGCCAACACTGATGACGTTTCGGCGCCGGGTCAAAACCTTCCTGTTCCAGAAGGTTTTTAATTGGAATAATATCAACTCTGGGTCCTGATGGCAATTTTTAGAGCATTGTATTTTTAATGGCATTTTAATTGTTTTTATCTTTTTACTGTATTTAAATTGTTGTAAGCCGCCCAGAGACCTTTCGGTAGTGTGGGCGGCATATAAGTTAAATAAATAAATAAATAAAGCTACTATCCCTCAAGTTTCCTCTACGTTGTGTAAGAAATACATTGCACAGGATGAAATGGTCACCCTTCAGTTTGATCTGCAGAAAGAAGAGGCCAGCTTTCGAACCATATATTCTGTCCGCAAAACTAGTAGGAATCAGTGTCATTTCTGCTTGTATAGGAGTGCCATCCAAAATGAAGAATATTCAATGGAGGGCATGTTTGCAAAGATTTGTGAAGTGTTTCTACGTTATCATGTCTGTTAGAAGGATAGGCAATTGATGAATAAAGAAATCAATATCCATGTTAGTTTTCTTACTACTGGGACTTGCACTCAGGTTGACTTGAATTTCTCTCTATAAATGTCAGTGATCTTTTGTATTTTCCCCCTCAAGGTTTCCTTTGCATCTGTGGTGGAAGAATTACAAAAAGTGTAAGTAGCCGGCAGATTCCTATTTTTCAGATTCAGAATATTCTATACAGCCAAAATACTATTGTTGATCATGGAGGGGTTATGTAAGTTGCTGTGGCTAATTGACATGTTCCGGGGGTGCGTGCTGGGAGTGCGCTTAGGCACATGACCAGGCATAATCATCTCTGGTTCGCTACTGTCAGCGAGGACAATTCTATTGTATGATTCTATGAAAACAAACTGTGAATCACAGCAGTGAATTGCCACTAATTAAGAAGTGGGTGCTTTCATACCTTGTTGCACACCAGTCATGTGACTTGGGCTATGAAGAAGAATACATGTGCCAACTTCTTAACTAGCAGCAGTTCACCACTACCGCCTATGCCGGTGTATGTAAATAATAAGATTCTAGCCATTGTGTTATTTTTGTAGCTGTCAGCTTGTTTTTATTGTCATTTCTGAACCATTGGCAAAAGCAATCCATAGTGTGATGTCATTATCCTTATCAGCAGGGCAGAAAATAGAGAAATATTCTCCAATGCTCTCTGAAGTGCCCAGTGGTGACCGGTTATGATATTGCATCTTGAAAACACAAAAGGGTGAAACAAAATACTTTCCTTGTCACTTAGAAGTCGTGAGAAGATAACATAAAACTGGAAAAAGATCATGTTCAAATACTTTTCAAAATGTTTTGAATTGCCTTTAAAAAGTCACACTTGAGAGTAACCAGAACTACTCTTTGGGTCAAAAGTAATGTTTACTTCTAGTTATTTTATTTATTTATTTATTTATTATTTGACTTTTACCCCGCCCCTCTAAACAAAGTCTACTTGGGGCGGCTTACAATCAGTTATAAAAACATCATAAAATACAACAATATAAAACGGATATATCATTAAAAAAAACAATCACATACTTAAATCAACAAAATATAAAATTCAAGATGGAAGAAAAGGAAACTAAAATAAATAAATAAAAATCAAGTGTTGACTGGAGGGAAGGCCTGTCTAAAGAGCCAAGTCTTTAGATGACTCTTAAAAACACCCCGCGAGGGTGCCAGGGTAATTTCCGGCGGCAAGGTGTTCCATAATCGAGGGGCCACTGCCGAAAAGGCCCGGTTCCTAGTTCTTTCTTTCCGGGCCTCTCTCGGCGTTAGGCCCCTCAGCCGCCTTTCCTGGCTAAAACGGGTGACTCGGGTAGATCTAGGTGGGAGAAGGCGATCTGCCAGGTATCGAGGTCCTAAACCGTTTAGGGCTTTATAAGTCATCATTAACACTGAAGTGAATGCGGAAACGAATGGGAAGCCAATGCAAGGCGGCCAGAGTGGGAGAGATGTGCTGGTATTTTCTCGTCCCACTGAGGAGTCTGGCCGCCGCATTTTGCACCATTTGAAGTTTCCGCAACAACCCCAGAGGTAGCCCCACGTAGAGCGCATTACAGTGGTCTAATTTCGAGATTACGAGCGCATGGACCAGAGTGGTGAGCGCCCCAACATCAAGATAGGGACGCAGCTGGGCAATCCGCCGCAGATGAAAATAGGCGGAACGGACCACTGACGCCACCTGGGTCTCCATGGTGAGCGCTGGGTCCAGATGTACTCCCAAGCTGCAAACCTCACTCTTTGCGGTGAGAGTTCACCCCCCCAAAAGAGAGGGAGTTTCCCAAACCGCAGATGGAGGGGCCACCCACCCTCAGGACCTCCGTCTTGTCCGGGTTCAACCTCAGCCCATTCTCCTGCATCCACTGCAGTACAGCCTCCAGGCAGCGCTCAAGGGACGGGACGGCATCCACTGAGGAAGGTGAAAAAGAGATGTAGAGCTGGGTGTCATCAGCGTACTGATGGCACGAAGCCCCACACCCCCTGATGACCCCTCCCAGCGGCCTCATATAGATGTTAAACAGCATTGGAGAGATGATTGAACCCTGCGGAACCCCACAATTGAGGCTCCACGGGGCCGAAACACTCTCTCCAAGCTGGACTCGCTGTGGTCGGTCCTCCAAGAAGGATCGGAGCCAGGCAAGTGCCTGTCCGCCGATTCCCAACTCCGAGAGCCTCCCCAGGAGGATACCGTGGTCGACGGTATCAAAGGCCGCTGAAATGTCGAGGAGGACCAACAAGGACATATTGCCCCTGTCAGCCTCCCTCAACAGGTCATCCAACAGTGCGACCAGTGCCGTTTCCGTACCGTGGCGCGGCCTGAAACCCGACTGGAACGGATCCAGGGCATTTGTTTCATCCAAATGTGCCTGAAGCTGATCGGCAACCACCCTCTCCACCACTTTGCTAATGAAAGAAACATTGGCGACGGGCCTATAATTGCCGATTTCGTCCGCCGCCAAATTTGGTTTCTTCCTAATGGGCCTAATGAGTGTCTCCTTGAGGGCAGGAGGAACCTGCCCTCAGGGAGTTATATTATTTGTGAAAGATAATTTAGCGTTAACAGCTTTATAACCCATAAGGGAAAGCTAGGTGAGCAGACTTTTAGAGGAAAAAAAGAACTGGCCACATATTAAAATATTTTTTTTGCAGTATAATATTGGGGGCTGCTGTGCTTTGTATACTGAACTGTTTTATGATAAATTTTTATTTCAAGTTTTAAAAAAATTCTACAGAAATCTCTTATAACAAGAAGTTTCAAACACGGCTGTTCAACAGGGTCACAAATACAACACATAATGTCTGTGGTGATTTCTTAACTTGAGGCAATTCACCTCCAAATGTTATGCCATTAACATGATACCAGCACAAGAGGATTTGGGCTGTTTGCTTGTGAAAAATGCTGAATATTTGGATTTTCCATTTAAAGTCCCAGGTATTCCATACAAGACAGGTGTTGTCTGTTTTCACATGTAGCACAACATCCTGGTTAGCATTATAAGAACAGGTGTAGCCTTTCCTACTCCTGTCCTTCTCCAGTGTGGCCGTGAAGAAAATGGAAGCTTTGTTTCTGTTTTTGAATCACTGTAGTTGAGAACACTGAGAATCACTGTAGTTTTTGACCAAACTCCGGGAGGCAGTGGAAGACAGGAGGGCCTGGCGTGCTCTGGTCCATGGGGTCACGAAGAGTCGGACACGACTTAACAACTAAACAACAACAAGTTGAGAACAATTCTTCTTAAATGTTGTTAGGAAAAGCTGGCCAGCTCCATTGTTTGTTCCCACTAACCATAAGGAAGAGTAACCCCAGTTTGTCTAGGTTCGTGTGACACTGCAAGCTACGGTCAATCTAATACAAAAGTGTCTGGTCTGTCCTGGAAGGGGGCTTGGCTGCAGAAGCCAGGGTTGTTTTGGTAATTCTAAGCTATGATTTAGTGCTGCGTCTGAACCAGCTCATTGTATAGAATAGGAAAAATGGAAATACTAAAAAAGAGATACTGTTTTCAAGCTAAAAGAGGACCAATAGTGTTCCTTTAATCAAAGCTGCTGTCTTTAGCAGAATACCCTCAGCTATTCCGTGCATGAGTGAGTTCATAGATAACTGATACATCCCCTTCTGAATTGGTTTATTTGTTTTTAGGTATAGTCATGATTGCTCAGTCAACGTCTTTAGACTATAGCCACTGTCTCTAAAACATGTCCCAGTCAAATGCTAAAAGCACCTCCTTTACATGCCATGGAAACCTCTCCCCTTCTGACGCTGGTGGTGAGGGCCAGTGTGATCTCTTGATCCTTTCTTTTTGTTTTCTTCCCTCCCTAAAGAATTAGTGAAAAAGACGGGAAGATCAAGTCCGTGGAAGAGCTGCTTCAAGCCGAAGTGCTGAAAGTTGCAACCAAGGAGAAAACGGTCATGGTAAGCCAGCAACCTTCTTGTGAGCCACTCCTATCTCTGTGGCATTAACTTATGTGTGTTTTGTCCTTGCTTTACATTTTTAGGAGTAATCAGTTTTTCTTTCTGCATCCACTCTTTTCATTTTTCTGTGACGTTTAGTCTCCCTTGTCCAATCTTGTCTGTTTTGTCATTGAAAAGGCTTTGACACAGGAAATAGAGGCTCTGAAAGAAGAAGTAGGAAAGGCCCACCTTGAGAAGGAGGCACAGGTAAATGGGTCGTTGAGTTCTGAGCCATCAGCTGGAAGGGGGCTTGCATGGGACCCTTTGCTTTGCAGAGTTTTTCTCCCTCTTTTCCTGTCCAGATGGGACCCAACGGCAGGGGGGGCGGGGGAGGACACAGGGTGGATAAAAATCAAATTTTAAAAAAATCTAATTGATTTAAATCACAATTTTTTAAAAAAAATGATTTTAAAAAAATTTAAATCGTCAAAAAAAATCCAATTTTAAAAAATTTAAATCAGTTGATTTAAATCTTGGAGGAAGGCGCTTCTGACTGGAGAGGCAGGGCTTTTTTTGGTTGCCACTGAGCTGAGCATTATATATATTCATGGAATATTTAGGATTTGCAACGCTTAGTTGACAAATCAGTTGTGTTCAATCCCTGTTGGTTAGTGAAGAAGAGATGACACCTGCTTACGGGTGTCACCTGCTCACGAGCAGCCCTTTCATTGCACACCTGCTCACGTGTGCAATGAAACCTGCTCACGAGCAGCCCTTTCATTGCACACCTGCTCACGTGTGCAATGAAACCTGCACATGAGCACACCTGCTCACGAGCAGCCCTTTCATTGTTTTTACATTGTTTTTGATTTGCAAGTATATGTAAAGAGTGCAGAGAGCAAACTCTTTATCTTGCAAGAGGTATTCTGTATCACACATAAGAAGCGATGCTTGCAGTAACGTCTGTGTGTTGTGTTGCAACCAAAAAAGGACTCTTTTTTTGCTTTAGACCTTTAATTGCAACATGTTTTCTTCACATGAGAATTTAACTTATTTGAAACTTGCATCATGAATTAACTAACTTGATGACAGTCCAAGAACCACATTATTTTGTAGCAGGGGGCAGCTGTAGACCTTTATATCTGGGCCACAATTTCTGACTTCAGAAGTAGATGGGCAACATTTCAGCCTATTCAAACTCTATTGGTATGCTCACTATTGCTGCTTTGAATACTGTCTTTTAATGATGTAAGTCACTTTGGGTCCTTTTTAAGGAGAAAGGCAGGGTAAAAATATTATAAACAAACAAACAAACAAAAAATACAATATATTTTATTAAAGGAGTTGTAAATCATCAGCATCAGAACCCATACTGTTACTTAACTATCTCCATGACACATGCATGGGTTTCTCTGCACCTGTACAAAACCATTCAGATATTCCTAGAGCTGAGCTAGGATGTTGGAAAGATTCATCCGTCACTAGAGAGATGAATAGGATTCTGTATAGAATCAAGATACATTGCTTTGCCATGCTTCCAACCCTATAAAAACTCTTCTTCAGTCATTTGCATGCACTTCTAAAATAGATTGTTTTCATGGAACTGAACTTTGAAATAGCACATTTCAAAGGCTCTACTGGCTTCATCAAAAGGTGGGGGGAGGGGCACCATTTCATCATTGGGTCCCTGAATCTTCTCTTTGCTTATCAGTATATCATGCTGATGTACACTTTCACTGGTCATCTTTGAATGCTTTTACTGCTTAATAATACTAGCTTTCGTCAGCTTTCCCCCGTGATCTGAAACCAGCTAATCTGCAAGTGCACTTGTGCAATTGTTGAGCACTCTTGCTCCCTGCCTCCCAGATAGTTTATGATATGGGGCATCCTGTCCAGATGAGTAGCTTAATCCATTGACAAGGAAAGAAATAGCCAGAACCTGGAAATGTTAGTTTTTTTGGATTACAGCTGCCAGAATGCCTGAGCCAATATGGGCCATGCTGCCTTAGTATCCCAGGAGTTGTTACTCATAAAGGTTTTTCCAGTCTCTAGAAATAATCTCACAATGTACCCATCCAGTAAGATTCACTGAATAATCAAATGCTGTTGTACATTTCTGTAGCGTGTTAGAGAAGGTTCAAAGCATGTTGTTTGCACTATACCAACAAGCTGGAACATGTCCAGAGAAGGCCAACCAAGATGGCAAAAGGTCTGGAAACCTATGAAGAATGGATTGGGGAAGCTGAATGTGTTTGGGCTGGAAAAGAAAACAGATAAATGATATGAAAGCCTTCTATAAGTATTTGAAGAGCAGTTGCATGGTAGACGGAGCAAGCTTGTTTTCTGCAGCTCCAGAGGATAGGATCTGACCCTATGGAACTCAATTATAAGAGTGGAGGTGTTGACTAAACATTAGGAAGAACTTCCTGATCACAAGAGCTGTTAGACAGTGAATGTCTCAGAAGGTGGTGGACTCTTCTTTATGGGAGGATTCCAAGCCAAGGTCAAATGGCTCTCTGTCAGGGATAGATTAGCTGTAGATGGATTCCCTGCTTCCTTGAGGGCTAGAGTTGATGATCCTTGAGGTCCTCTTTCAGCTCTGCATTTCTGTGATTTCAAATTCTACCTGAACAGTCCATGCAAAATCACCACAAGGTGAGGGCTATGACGTTACCAATATATTTTAAAGGAAGAGACTGGAGCTGTGAGGAGTATCACTTGTTCTCTCCGGCCAGCTAAGTGGGTAGGAATTGGAGGGAATATTCTACAGTTTGTGTTTTGATAAGAACTTTCCCCAACTTCAAATGTGAATTGGACGGCCTTCATCATTCCTTATTCAGAAATACAATGGTTTTTGCACAATTATTATCAGACTGGGGGGAAAAAGCATATACTGTATTAGAAAAGAAGACATGACACATGCCTGGATTAGTGGAAAAAATGTAGAAAAAAGCAGGTGCTGTGTGACTGAAATATACTCCCTCTCCTGTGTACAGCCACGGCTGATGGTTGAGTGTGTTCTCAAGGCAAAATGGGTAAATTTTGCCTCCAACAAAGCCTAACCAAACCATTGCTCTGTTGTTCTATAAAAATAATTTTGAGTCAAGCCTTTTTCCGGCATATTGTCTTTTAATGATGTAAGCCACCTCGGGTCCCTTTTAACGAGAAAGGCAGGGCAAACTATTTTAAATAAATAAATAAATAATCAGCTCAGGAAATACTTGTTGATGGCAGTGAAGTAAAACATAATCTTCATTTGGAAGTAACAACACATTTCAGTTATTAGAGGATTCGATTTTAACAGGGCCTTGATTGTAACTCTTCCCAAGGTAAACTTAGCTGCTGGATGGCCATAAACCAGCTGCTAGTAATCTCTGTGACACGTCTGCTCTCGTGGAGTGTAGGGAGTGACCAACGGGATATGGGTCTGTTGATTTAATGCGTTTAAAGTATTCATTCAAAGCTGCTTGCCCATTTAAAAAAAGTTGTAAATTGTGATTTTGTAAAGGGAAAATATTTCAGTAGAGTCTTAATGAATATCACCCCTTAACTACAGGTACTTCTATAAATGCCAATTAATCTTCTGGGACTTCTCTTTGTTTGTTTTATGGTGAACGATTCATTGGCTTGCTTTTAAACATGCCCTCTTAGTATTGCTATTTACATTTACTTTGTGCTTCTTTTCAGAGTAACCATATACATATTATGCTCTTTCTGTAGATATCAGTTGCACAAGAGATCAAAGATCTTCAGAATCTGTAAGTATGGCTACTGACTAAAATATTAGGTGTCGGTTGGCCATTTTTATTAATAGGATGTGATTTTTTTTGTTTTTAACGCGTTTTGATTTGGCCTCTTCGTTTGTTGTAAATTGTTGTTTCAATAAGTTGACTTTTTTTTTTAAGACAATCAAAAATTAGAGAACTATTTAGCCTTCTTTCAGTCCCTTATTTGGATTATGTGGTTGGAGTTAGATTAATCATGTCATCTTAAAATTACTTCAGCCAAAAAGGAAATTAAAAAAAAATGTTTCGAGACTCAATGAGTATACTTTGGCTTTTTTGATCTAATAGAGCAAATTTCCACATGGCTAATCCAGATAAGGGAAAGAGGAAGACCAAATATGAGATGGATTGGCTCCCTAAAGGAAACCACAGACTTGAGTTTGCAAGAGCTTAGCAGGGCTATTGAGGACAGGACATTTTGGAGATTGCTCATTCACAGGGTCACCATAAATCGGGGGCAATGTACAATAATCCAGATAAGAGGCTAAAGGCTATCTAAAAAGTTCTGCAATATCAGGTCGTGATTTTGAAAAGACAGTGGGTTCTCTTTCCATTTTGCTGAATTCCTTCATGTCGTTCTGTGTTGTCTTCCTGACGATTCTTCTTTGTGAGTTTTCCAGATACAGGGTAGAATATAAAAAATTTTAACAAATAAAGATGCTTAATCCATGGGAGTCTATAATCCTCAACCCAGATCCCTCACCAAATGGTCTCTTGAAAAAGAGCGTTCAGCTTTTCTTCCTAGAAGAAAACTATAAAAGGGTGCCGGACGGACAAAAAGAGAGATTTCAAGATTTCGGTTCATTAAAAAATAAAAAAGAAGATACTCCACAAGTGCCCTGTATGGGTTTTGGTTTTTTGTTCAGGGGCTGACTGTTGTTTCCCTAACTCTGTTGCACATGCTGGCCAGACCAGAGCAGCAACAGGTTGATGGGGGAAAGGGTTTAATGGTGGTTTCGGCTTCATTTGTGAAGACGGGATAGAATCTTCAAATAATGGCATTGGAAAGGGCCAAGGTGGCTATCGAAGTCCAACCCCCTGCTCAATGCATTTCTAGATTGACCTTTTCCTTCTTTTGTGTTTGCTCTTGCAGACTGAAGGGGAAAGAGGAGCAGGTGAGAAGGCTGGAGACATCGCTGAGAGAAAAAGAGAGCGAGATGGCAAAGAAAGGAGAGTGGCTTCAGGTAGAGCCGGAAGGGGAAAATCTGGATGATGCTCTGAACTCGGTCACTGTGTCCAGAACATTGGCATCTCATCTGGTGCTTTTCTTTCTAAATGTCCAAAGGGTCAACAAGACACATTGCAGCACTTGAACACCAGAGTCAAGGAGCTTGAGCAGCTGAACGCGGAGCAGGTAGTTCCAACTCTTTACTTTGTTTCCGTTCTGCTATGTGGCTTTGGAGAACTGTCTTAACGTATAGGAGGACCCCTTATCCACGGGTTCTGTATCCACTCATTCATTTGCCCACTGCCAGAAAATACGAAATAAAAAACTTCAGAAATACAGTGGTGCCTTGCAAGACGAATGCCTCGCAGGACAAAAAACTCACAAGACGAAAGGGTCTTGAGAGATTTTTGGTGCCTCGCAAGATGGGCCGTCTTGCGATATTTTTCGTCTTGCGAGGCGCGTTTCCCATAGGAATGCATTGAAATTTAATTAATGCGTTCCTATGGGGAAAAAAAAGTCTCGGGAAGCCTGTTAGACCCAGCGCAGATCAGCTGAGAGGCGGGGAGAGGGGGGGGGGCAGCTGATCGGCGCTGGGTCTAACAGGCTTCCCGAGGCTTGCCTAGCAGGGAAAAAGCCTCTTAGACCCAGCGCCGATCAGCTGAGAGGCGGGGAGAGGGGGGCCCAGGAGCGGAGACGACCACAAAATGGCTGCCGGCTCCCTGCTGGTTGCTGACTCTCCGCTGTTTGGCACTCTTTTTCCGGCTGTTCTGGGGCTACAAAGCCACTGTGAGGAGCTGGGCTCAGTCTACTCTACCTGGTAAGTGACTTTTTGGTGACTTTTTTTTTGGTTTCTGACTTTTTTCCCCCCATAGGAACGCATTAATTAAATTTCAATGCATTCCTATGGGAAAACACGCTTCACAAGACGAAATTTTCGCTAGATGGCATTAACCGTGGAACGGATTAATTTCGTCTTGCGAGGCACCACTGTACTTGTATTTCCAGAGTGTATTTACCGGAACTGGGCATTAGAGGGAGCCAGAGACCATGCAGTGTATAGCGTTCAATACCTTTGCTTTTTTCAGCATCTGCCAGGGGGCTAGGAGCTGATTCCTGCAGATGCTGCGGTCCTGCTATACAGTGGTGCCTCGCTAGACGATTGCCTCGCAGGACGAGGAAATCGCTAGACGATGCCTTTTTGCGAGCGCTACTGCACTTCGCAAAACGATGTCTCTCTATGGCGATTTTCGCTAGACGATGAGGTTTCCCCATAGGAATGCGCCGACTAGTGGTGAAAAGCTGTCAGTGCAGCTGTCAGTGCATTCCTATGGGGACCCTCACTCGCTAGACGAGGTTTCCCTATGGGAAATTTTCGCTAGACGATTGTGTTTTCCCTTGGAACGCATTGAAGCGATTTCAATGCATTCCAATGGGAAAACGTGCTTCGCTAGACGATGTTTTCGCTAGACAGCGATCCTCGTGGAACGGATTAACATCGTCTAGCGAGGCACCACTGTACTCTAAAACTTTCAGTTGCAGTCTTTCAGCTAGGGATTTCTAACCTTCTTGAACCTGAAGGTATGAAAAAAGCACATTTGGTTTTAAAAAGAAAAGAGAAGGATGCAGCCGCAGAACGGCTGCTGGGGGGTGCTTATTGAGTCATGAACTTTTGGGAGTGCCCTGCCTACGCTAACTCACAGGGGTGTGTGTGTGTGGGAGCATGGGAAGAGGAACAGTGAAAGAGAGAGACGGACACATCTAGAGAAAAAGATAGCAGAGAGAAAGAGGTGGTGAAAATAGGAAAAAAAGGTCTCAAGAGGTGGATTTTGGTCCATGAAAGCTCCCACTGAAACAAGATTGGTCATCTTTAAAGTGCCGCAATATTTTGTTCTTGATCCTCTCCCCCCCACCCCCACCCCCACTGGCGAATTCCAACTTTTTTCCCCCCCTTTGATTTTGGCAGCAGGGAAGACAGGGAGGTGGGAAGCAGGCAGAATTAAAAGCAAGGGGAATGAAAGAGAAGAAGAGAGTGACAGAGAAGTGGAAAGAGAAGGAAATCATGAGCTGGAGGGGGTAGTGAAAAAGAACAAACGAAGGAGAAAACATTGGAAGGGAGGAGGAAAAAAAATCTGAAAAGGCAGGAAGGCTGAGGGAACACATAGGCGCACCTTGACATGCACAGACAGCATTTTTCTGTGTGCAACTTTGTTCTTTATATGAGGGGAGACCAAGCTGCCCTGCTTTTTTTTTTTTTTTTTTAAAGCATGAAGCGGGGAGAGGCCCGTTCCTGCTGAAGACATTCATGCGCCAAAGACCCTTGATAGGAAGATGATAGCTGCTGTTTTTCAGCAGGAGATGCTCACCACCCCATCACGGCTCCGATTGAGAAGAAGACAGCCTGCTTGATGAAAATCAGCTTGAGGGGGTGGCGGGAGAAGCCCTCTCTCTGCCAAGGACCTTCTTGCTGTAGCTCCAGCCGCGGTCATCCTTCCTTCCTTTGGCTCAAGGGCAAAATAAAAAAAAAACCCTGATGGGAACTTCAGCATGCTCTCTCTCTCCCACCCACCCCCCGCCATTATGAAAGGCCAGTTTCTGTATGTAGTATTTTTTAAATGGACACAACAAGACCCAGGCAGAATCAAAACATAACGGTTTTTGAGATGTTCAGGGAAGCCTCTGGTTCAAACCTAAGTTCACCCGTGAAGGTGCTGGGTGATTTTAGCTGGGTGACTTTATGCATATTGTCACAGAGTTTGTAACCTGTCTGTCTTGTCTCTGTTAGGTTTCTGTTGCTTCGTCGGTCAAGGACCTTGAGGCTTTGTAAGTAAGCCAGGTGGAGCTCCATTCTTTGCCCTTTCCTCTGCCTTTGTTATTTGGGACTTTTGATGTAGTTGGCGGGAGGGAGTGAAAGAGAAAGAGAGAGAGAGAGAGAACATATATGTCTTTAGTGCTTATGGGCTAGAACCCAAAACGAGTGACCGATCA
Source organism: Intellagama lesueurii (assembly GCA_037013535.1). Taxonomy (NCBI): domain Eukaryota; kingdom Metazoa; phylum Chordata; class Lepidosauria; order Squamata; family Agamidae; genus Intellagama; species Intellagama lesueurii. Next base: position 7,942,808 of record JBAJHW010000001.1, on the reverse strand, counting down.
TCTCCAGATCAGAGCTTTGACTAACCTTTTTTAGACATTCTGGGAATTTGTAGTCCAAAACGCAACTTTTCAGTCTCTTTTCCAAATGAAAGGTGAGAATTTGGCGTTACAGCTTGTTGCCCAAGAGCCAAGCAAAAGTGGTGGCTGCCTGTTATTTGGGGGGAAATGGCCGTCACACAAACCGCAGAGCAGGGCAGACATTTAAACAGAGGAGACAAACTGGTGGGGCTTGCTTGTTGTCAAGGATCAATAACTTGAAACTGTGTTTGCAGATTGAAAGAGAAGCGAGAAGAAGTTCAGAAGATGGAGGCCTTATTAGACGAGAGGGGGAAGGAGGTTGCCCACCAAAGGAGGGAGTTGCAGGTATGAAAGGGTGGCTGAGCTCAGGGGAGAAGACCCCAAGCGTTAGAAACCGGGCAGTCAGGTCTAATCTCTCGCTCTCTTTCTCACGCACACACAGACTGTACGGGAGGAGAATCGGTCATTAAGAGCACAAATTCAAGAAAGCAAGCAAGAGAACAGTGAACAGGTATGTCTCTTGCTTGCTGATTTTGAGGCGCTGTGGAGCAGGATAAGGATGAAATCGTTCTAGTTGAAATGTTTGGGAGGTACAACAGGGCAAATACATTGAAATCCTGCTTCCTGTCCTCTTCAAGAGAGGAAGGGTAGAACGTCCCTGCACCATTTCTTGATTGGTTGTGAGGCAAAGTCCTCGATCTTTCATGTGCTGTTTGTATGGGCCGAGAGGTGTCCTGCGACTCTGTGCCCCGATCACAGCCATGCTGTTGAGGAAGAGGAGAAAGTGGCAGGCAGAGCATCGTGCCCTCTGTAGAAGAAGAGGTAGGAAACCTCCAGAGGTTTGAGAGCTAAACACATGTACATGTGCCTGTGGGCCTGCTTCCACACATTGCCTGCCCCCCACCAAAGTATTTTTTCCTTTAGAAAGGCCTTTAAATTTATTTGTTTGTTTGTTTATTTATTTAAAAAATCTATGTTCCAAGGGCCACAATTTTTAAAAGATGAAGTTTGTGAAGGAATGCTTCCCTTGACCCCATAGGGCCTAATCCATCCATCCATCCATCCATCCATTTGTCTGTCTGTCTGTCTGTCTCTCCTCTCCTCTCCTCTCCATCCATCCATCCATCCATCCATCCATCCATCCATCCATCCATCCATCCATCCATCCATCCATCCATCCATTTGTCTGTCTGTCTGTCTGTCTCTCCCTCCTTCCCTCTCTCCTCTCCTCTCCTCTCCTCTCCATCCATCCATCCATCCATCCATGCATCCATCCATCCATCCATCCATCCATCCATCCATCCATCCATCCATCCATCCATCCATGTTGCAACATCTTTCAGAATGAAATGCTTCCCATGGATACCCGCTAGGGAGAATTAACTGGAGGCATGCGAGTTATATAAGGGAAGAACAGCTTGCTGAAGGCACAGCTACCTACAGTCATCATCTTCTAGTTTAAATGAGAGCAGTTTGAGAGTGAAAGAGAAAGCATGTTGTTCAGAGACACCATGTAGGTTTTGAGACCGGATCTAGTGACTTCCCAGCTTATGGATAGGAGTCTTAGCCACTGAATGACACACAAAAAGGCAAGTTGTTGTTTTTGAAGTGGTAGACATATTAGTCTATGCAGGCCCATCAACAAGAAACAAAAGAAAAACAAACAAACAAAATAAAGAAGGGGAAAAAAGATCTGGCACCTGAAAGACTAACTGCTATATTTTAATGTGAACTCAGACATAAGCATCAGTATGCTTACATCTGATGAAGTGGACTTGTTCCAGGAAAGCTCACATTTAAATATAGCAGTTAGCCCTTACACTGTGCTTTTTCTTTCTTTCTTTTTTAAATTTTTTTTTATTTTGCTTTGCTTTGTTTCTTGTTGATATACAAAAAAAGCAAGCCAACTTTGACCATGGAAGCTGAAAGCAGCATTGTGTGGCATGTTTAATATTATTGAAACCTGGAAATGTCCTTTCTGCTTTTGTTACACAATGTTTGCAAATCTCTTTCAGGAATCTCTGGCTGTTCAAAATGAACAACTCCTGCAGTTGTAAGTTATTGGTACCCTAACTAAGCTGTGATGTGGCCAGTTTGGCCGGTGTGTGTGTGTGTGTTTTCTGTTGTAACAAAGCGAAACAAAAAAAGATGGAAACAAGTGTGGAAGTATTGTGACGCCTTTAAGGCTAACAAACGTATTTCAGTGTCAGCTTTTGTGAATTACGATCCACTTTACTTCTCTGAAAACCGATGCAGTAGAAGGCAGAGTCATTTCTTTAAAATTGATTTTCCTCAGCTCTGGATGGGGTGAAAAGAAATACTTTTGGCTAATGGGCTTTGCGGCTCCTATGCTCCTGCCTCTCCTCGCTGCCCAGTTTTTCACCAGTGCTTCGGCTGCCTCTCTCTGCATTGGTTCACCTGGTGTTGCTTTTCAGGCTTTGCAAAGATTTGCTAGAGATTGGCAGTAGCCACTCTGAGCCCTGTACGGTGGAAAGGTAGTATGGAAATGTAGTCAATAAACATACGTAAGTATGGCTGCTGACCACTGGGCTCTTGTTTCTGAAATCACAATGTGCTGCAAAAAACTCTTCCCTAGGTGCTGAAGAAAACCCCTGCTTTGGTTCTGCTGTCCAACAGGAATTTAGAACCCCAGCTGACTTCAGGCATTAAAATGGATTAAGACTTGCATCCCAAGGACTAGATTCAGTCCATCAGGGGCCTGATGGCGTGCATACCTTCAACCTCTTCACTTCCGCAGGGAAAGGACGGATGGGAGAAGGACAGGGCTGGGCCTTCGAGGAGCTAAAATAGGACACACACAGCAGCCCTGAAGGCATCAGCTGAGTGTGCTTTTATCTATTCCTATTTGGGTCTCTTTGCCCAGGCAGCTGGAGTTACTTTGTCACTCCCTCCCCTTTTCTCTGCCAAGTGGGGAGGGACAGGGCTTGCATAGGGCTCACCCCCCTGGAGCCATCGAGCCCCACAGAGGTGTTGGGAAGAAATCTGACGTTCAGCCTGGAAGGGGTTTTGTTTTGTTTGTTTGTTTGTTTTATAAGTTTACCTCCTGCCTTACCTGCAGTGAGCTCAAGGTGCTGACTCGGTGGAGATTAAAACCCAGATCTCCCGTGTCCCTGCCCAGCACCCCACGTGTTATACCACATGGCTTTCTCTGTAAGGCAATGACGATTCCCCAGTGCCCCTGGGTATTGCATGACTGAGGTTTGCATGGCCCATATGTGTGTTAAACCTGCTTTGCATCGAAGGGTCTTTGAGGGTGAGTTAACGGTGCGCTTTTCTCTCTGCGTGCTCCAAAACGGGTTGCTCCTCAGCAGCCTTTTCTTCCCTGGCAGGGTTTTGAAAACAGAGAAAGCAAGTTGGTTGTTGTAGGTTTTTCAGTCTGTCTGGCCGTGTTCTTGAGGTTTTTCTTCCTAATGTTTCGCCAGTCTCTGTGGCCGGCATCTTCAGAGGACAGGAGTCAAAACTCTGTCTGTGCTCTGGTGCAGTTTGTGGGATAGTTTGTGGGATAGTTGAGTATTTATAGCTGTGGGATCAGCTTTTGTTCTTTTCAGGAGATTGGGTGATTATGGTGATCCTATTGGAACACAAGGTCTACAGAAAACCCACCCACACAGACTGGTACCTACACAAAAACTCCAACCACCATCCACAACAAAAAAGAGGCATAATCAAAACACTGGTAGACCATGCAAATCGGAACTGTGAAGCTCAATTTCTCAGCACTGAACTCAACCATCTGAATTGGACCCTACAGGCAAATGACTATTCCAAGAATGAAATCACAAGAGCCATCAAACCAAGAAAACAACACCAAACTGAAGAGGAAAAACAGCCACCCACAAATAAAGTACTTCTGCCATACATCAAAGGGGTCACAGACCACATGGGGAAACTTTTGAAAAAACACAACCTACAAACAGTATTCAGGCCCACCACAAAAATACAACAAATGTTACAGTCAGCAAAGGACAAAAGGGACCCCCTCACCACTGCAGGAGTATACCGGATACCTTGCAGTTGTGGCCAGGTATATATTGGAACCACAAAACGCATCATCCACACCAGAATCAAAGAACATGAGAGACACTGCAGACTAAAACAAACGGCTGAACATGCCCTGAAACAAGCTGGACATGAAATTCTATTTCAAAATACTGAAGTACTAGACAACACCAGCAACCATTATGTTAGAAATCCACAAACACCAGCAGAGCTTCAACAATAACAAAAGAAGAAGAAGAAGAAAGTCTAAAACTCAACAAAGCCTGGTTCCCAGCACTGAAAAACGCAGCCTGCAAAAGGTCAACAAGTTCTACCCAGCCACAAGGACCAGTGATCACTGCACACGAAAGACCAGCTAACGACACTCATCAATCACAGTGACAGATCATCTCTCCCCCTTATCACAACAATACATCCACAACAAAAAACATGCTGATCACCATAATCACCCAATCTCAAAAGGACAAAAGCTGATCCCACAGCTATAAATACTCAACTATCCCACAAACTGCACCAGAGCACAGACAGAGTTCTGACTCCTGTCCTCTGAAGATGCTGGCCACAGAGAGTGGAGAAACGTTAGGAAGAAAAACCTCAAGAACATGGCCAGGCAGCCCGAAAAACCTACAACAACCATCAGATCCCGGCCGTGAAAGCCTTCGAGAATACAGAGAAAGCAAGCTTTCAAACTGTACTTGGGTTTGGGGAAGACCCTCTGGAACAGGGTGAAACAGCCAGTGGGGGAAAGACCTTTCCATGCAAGCAGGCCTGGGGCAACCACTTGCTGAGAAGAGTGGTTTTAACCCCTTGTGCTGTTTTAGTTTTTAATCTAAGTTGTTACTGTTTTAGTTAGCATGATTTTAAAATGATTTTTAACCCATGTACTAATTGTAGCAGATCTAATTATATTTTACTATTTAGAATTTACAGAGTTTTTAGTGATACTTGTTTTTCATTATATTGTAAACCACCTCCAAGTCTCAGGAGGGAAGCAACATATAAAGCAAAACCAAAAAAAAAATGCTTATATACTGCTCCTTAAAGCACTCTCTGGGCAGTTTACAAGTTAATTATGGAGGCTACATATCCCCCCCCCCCCCCACAAGCTGGGTACTCATTTTACCAACCTTGGAAGGATGGAAGGCTGAGTCAACCTTGAGCCGGCTACCTGGGATTGAACCCTGGTCTTGAACAGAGTTTGGGCTGCAGTATAGCAGTTTAACCACTGCACCGAGACTCCTATAAATAAAAAATGATATGATATGAAATGAAAGGTCCATGGAGCCCAGTATTGTTAGCTCTCCAGGGTTTTGGGGCTGATTCTTTTCCAGCCATCTTCCCCCACCCCCTGCCCCGGCAAAAAATGGGTAGTTTTCTGGAGCCCTCCTGTATCTAAAGCATGTGCTTTTAACCAGTGTGTTACAGCCTCTCCCTCATATGTCCTGTTCTGTTTGGAGGAAAAGTTGTTGGGGTTTAACAGAATGCCTATGTCTGACTCTTTCTATTTTTATTTCCCTCTCTCTCTTTGGGACTTATTTAGCATTGCGGGAAAAGAGCAAGAGATTGCTGGTCTCCAAAAGGACTTGGAGTCTTTGAAACATGCAGTGGAACAGCAGAGGCAAAAAAACAATGTAAGTATGTGTTTAAAAAAAAAACATATTTGGGGAAAGTGGCGTTACCAAGCATCTTCAGCCTAGAATTTGTAGCCCAGCCTCTGCTTACAGCTGAGAAGGAAGATCTAGCCCAGCCTTTCCCAAACTCCAGTGTCCTCCAGATGTGTCAAACTGCAGCTCCCATCCTCTGTAGCTTTCTGGGAATGTTGGGAGTTACGGTTCAGCACACGTAGAGGGTGCGAGGTTGGAAAAGGCTGTTTTCTTGTGTTTACGCAGGTGAGGGGCTTTGGGGGAGCTCGGGAAATCCTTGCACTCTCTCAGGAAGGCAGCTTTTTTCCGCCATGTGATTGTGCCTCTTCGCCCTGTCCAGAGCTCCTTCAGCTTACCGTCCCTTCTCTCTCTCTCTCTCTTTCTCTGAAATCCCTGTGCTATCATTTAATGAAGGTCAAAACATTCAGGGCAATCAAGAGTCCTTTTATCAGAAGGGCCATGTGGTCATACTGTTGGGTCAGCCAGCTTCCCTTTTGAAACTTTCTGTGGTCTCTCTCTTCCCTGAAATGTCTTGCCCCACCTTCACGTTGCATATAGTAGGAGAAGGATTACTGTGAATGTCCAATGATATATGTTCATCGTACACCTTTTGGGTGAAGATAGAATGGACATGCAAAATTGAACTAATTAGCACCCGATCGTTCCCCGTGGGGCACCCCATCTAAGGGGGAGCTGCATTGCCCTTTCAAGCCCATAGAATTCATGAAATTTTTTAAAAAATGTCCCCAATTTGGGCTGGATGTGAAAAGCATACGCTTGCTTGTTAGTAGTTAGAATTTGTTAGGCGGCCTTACAGTGAGTGTCAGCTTCGTGTGAAGACAACAAACAGGACACAGCCTCTTTTGATAAAAAAAAAAACCTGAATAATCCAGGCCACTTCTGCCCAGTGGTTGCCCCCTTGGCTTCTGTTTGGAGTCACTTTGATCTGTGCCACTTAACTCTGCATTTCTAGATCAAGAAATGCATTTCTAGATCAATCCAAGCCTTAACCTATGTAGAAACAGAAACAATTAAACTGGGCTATCATATTTTGCACATATCACAAGATAAGGGTCACTGGGAAAAAAAAACAAATAAGGCTAAGAAAAGGAAATGGCAGCAGGAAAAGAGGACAATCAAATGTGAGATGGATCGACTCAGTACAGGAAGACCTGAGCAGGACTAATTCACAGGGCTACTGTTTCAAAGGGTTGCCATAAGTCAGAAGGTACTTGATGGCACATAACAACAGCTACTACAATACCAGTAACACCTATGTTTTTATCCCAAGGTGTATGTCATCTTTTGCTGAGCTCTGATTATTTTTAAGCTAAATCTTGTTATAGGTTGTGATTTATCCTTTTTAGCGTATAAGCTTGTTCTTACCTTTCTGTATTCTTCCATAATCAAGGACTCTTGAGAGGTCCTGTGTTGGCCGAGGTGTGATCCTGGATGTCCCAAGTCCAGATATCACTAGGAGACCTTAGGCAAACCATCCCCTCTGTCTTCCTCATCTGCAGGATGTCTCCCCATCTGCAGTATAGATATCATGACCTTGTCCTGACTTTGGAGATTCATTGAGAGAGCATATGAGAGATGTGAAGGACTATTTTAACAAGTTAGTCGATTAATGCGGTTGCAATAACACTGCAGTAAACAACAATGAAGAGTATGCTGCCAAGTTGATCCCAACTTATGGCCACCCAGGGTTTTCTAGGGAGGAAGGATTCAGAAATGATCTACCAGACCTTCCTTCTAGGAGTACTTTGGGACAGTGCAGCTTGTCCAAGGCGACACAGGTGGGAGGACACTTAACCCCATCCGCCACTGATACTCTGGGTGTCCTTGGCTGACCAGGGAGGCACCAGTGGGGATTTCAACGGCTAGGCCCTGGGTGCCTGCAGCCCAATGCTCCAACCCACTGAATTATATTAGCTCAGTGCAAGTAGTATAGACCCAATTATTAATATTAAAACATTTATGCCCAGCCTTTCCCCTCAAGAGAACTCAATGCGGCTTATGATATTAAAATCACTATATTAAAATCAATAATAATAATAATAATAATAATAATAATAATAATAATAATAATAATAATAATAATAATAATAATAATAATATACTCTCAATTCAGTTCTGACTTATAGCAATCCTTTCTAGGGTTGTCTTAATATAGAGAACTCAGATGTGGTTGACCCTTCCCTTCTTCTGGGGGTGCTTCTCCATCTGTGCAGTCTGCCCAAGGCTACACGGACTGGCTCTTCTCCCATGAGACACAGTGGGGATTTGATCTCCAAACCTCTGGCTCCACAGCCAGAGACCTAACTCACTGAGCTATCTAGCCAGCCAAAAGGCAATAAATTATGACAGTATTTTAAAAAAATAATTAAACAGATATGAAATTAAAAACTAGTGAATAGAAGCAATGTAAAACCATTATAAACCTGCATCAAAAAAATAATAAAAACACAGCTGCCTCATTTTTCACAAGCCCCTCTTAGATAACCAGTTACTGAGAAAATCCCTGCTCGAAGAGAAAACGGAAGGACAGCAAAGAGGGGGTCCAGCCAGGTCTCCCGTGGGAGGGAATTCCATAGCTTGAGAGCAGGGAGAGAGGAGACCCTCTCTCAGGTCCCCACCAAATCAACCTTTGAGGTTGGTGGGATTAAGAGAAAGGCCTTCCCTGAAGATTTAAAAACCCGGACGGCCTCATAAAGGGAATTGTGGTCTATTGGGTAGCTTACAATGGGACCTTCATATGCCTCCATGCTTACTTAAATAGTGGAGGTAAAGGATGTGTTCAAAATGGAAATGCATTTTTTTGTCCTGAGTTCAGGCAGGGGCTAAAATAAGATGAGCAGGACTGGAAGGTGACTGGTGGGACAGCCGTGCTTCAGAGAAATCAGGTCCCCACCCCCCAAGTGACTCTCAGCCTTGGAAACAGACATGGGGAAGTAAGGCGCCCATCACTATGCATGGGATTTTGATGGGTTCTCCCCCCCCCCCATTTCAACTTCCAGAATTCAACAGGAACTCCTCCAGCAAGAATTCTAGTAGTTTTAACCAAAAAAATCTGTATTCTCAGAGGTGTTTCAGGATCCTCCTCTGTTCTATTGCTGAAGCTCTCTTTCCAAGCTCCGTGGGAACAGCAAAGTATTAGGGGCCAGACGTTAATCTCTCTGTTTGTTAGACTTGGTGGAGAATGTCTCTCAAAAAAAAACTACCACTCCCCTGATGCTTTGCAGTTACCATGAGGCTTAGAAAGCTCCACCCATGTCTACGGGCTTCTGCAGAAAGAGTCTTGGCAAGGAACAGGTGTTTATGCTGAAACCCGTTTGAAAACTTAGATTTTTTGGCTAAAAGTACCCGAATTCTAGATGAATTAGGGTACCTGCCCAACACTCTCTTTGCTTTTTAAGAATGGTTTTGTAATTGGAACTTCCCAAGACTAAACATGGAACCATTTGTATGGAAGCCACCTGCTTTGCCACTGAGCCACAGACGCTGTGCCGGTTGGTGGCCCCATCTTTGAAAACAACTGTTATAAGGGATTGTCCCTGTGCAGGTGAGCAAAGTGCGGCCCCTCAGTTGATGTTGGATTGAAGCTCCCATGTGCCCCGGTCTGCGAGGCTGCGAGTTCCGATCCAACAACATCAGGCTACGCCTCGGCCAGCTCTCATTTTCCCTGACACCAAGTTGCCCTCTTAGGGTTGCCTGTTTCAGTGACCTTCTGAGTTACACTGTTGATTAGAGAAGGGCGCAAATCACTCTGTACAGCTTCGTACAAACCATAGGTGCTGCGCCGGTCCATCTCCTTCCCACTCCCAGCTGGCCGGGACGCTTACTGGACTTTGCACGCCACCGGGGGGTCCTTCTTCTCCGGTGACGCCCCGTCTCCTCCAGCAGCCGACCACTCATCGGCTGAGTGGGGAGAATCCCCATCCCACCTCCTCATTGGCGTGGTCGGCTGCCTCATTGGAGTGGTCGGGGAGGGCCGGTCGAGCTCCTGCCCCAGTGGGAGCACCGCCAGAGAAGAAGGACCCCGCTGGCATGCGAAGTCCGGCAAGTGGCCCGGCCAGCCGGGGGGGATGGAAGATGGGCCAAACGTGGCCCCTCTGGTACTGCACTGACAGCTTCATAGAAGCGATTTATGCCCATCTCTCATGCTGATCCAAGTCCTACAAAGCGTGGTTCTTCCCTGGTTTTAATTTGTGTGGGTGTATGCATCTGTGTATCAGTCATTTTTGATTATTTCTTTTTCTGTCCTCACAAATACAGTCAAAGTGTAAGGTCACTGTTAGTTACGGGATAGCCCTAGAGCCAGAAACAGGGTTGGTGGGAGGAGGGGGAGGAATCACCCAAGATTTTTCTGCTTCTGAAACTTTTCCATACAACTTCTCTGTTGTTGGTTTTTTTGTTGTTTTTTTTAACATCACACTTGTCTTTTGCTAGTGTGGCCTCATCTTAACTGGGCACCCAATCATTTTGCAGTAACCTGCACTCAAAATGCGATAGGCTCGCTCTCTGAAGTGAAAGCAGAAACCGTTTGATTATTGGCTGATCTGAAACCATTCTTTCTAAAAACGATTAGGACCTTCGGGAGAAAAACTGGAAAGCAATGGAAGCATTGGCCTCAACTGAAAAATTGCTGCAGGACAAAGTGAACAAGACCACCAAGGTTGTAACACGAAACGGCTAGAAAAAGAATGCGTTCAGCCTAGACGTGATTCTGCAGCCGCCTTCTAGAATCAAATGGAAGCATTTCGCTTTTACTGCAATTTTTTTTAATACATTCTGTTCTGAAATGCTCTTTTTCTCATGTTGCACTTTTCACCTTTGCTTGTGCCTGTCATCTTAATCCTTCTCTTTTATTATCCCCCCTCTCCCTTTCGTTTGATTTGTGAGCTTGCTGATTATTTGGGTTTTGTTTAGAGCTGTAGGGTTGGGTTCCTCTGCCAGGATGACCTCTTGTTGACCATTCCCTTGCTTTGTGCCTCCCCCCTAAATATATATATATATAAAGTATATATACAAAGTATATATATATACACGACTGTCACATCAGTGGCTCTCCATACATTTAAAGGAAAGAAAGTATGGCTCCCAAGTAGACACCACTATCAAAAAGAAGTTTGAAATTAAACACTCAGGCATCAGCCAAATGTACTGACCACACTGAATACCCATTTATTGTTTGAGAATTGAGAGGTGCACAAATAAGTGAGCTTTCAAAGGACTTAACTTGGGCCAAATTATACCAAAAGTGACAAAAAATGACACTTGTTGGCTGGAATGTTGGCCAGTCTTTGGGTCCAAGTCCCACGTCCGAGTCTTTGGTAACAAGTCCTGAATCCCAAGCCTCAAGTCCGAGTCCCTATTTAAAATACCGTATTTTTCCGTGTATAAGACGCCCCCATGTATAAGATGCCCCCCACTTTTCTAATCCAAAATTAAGAAATCTAAGTGGGGCTTAGCAAGGGTGGGGGGAAAGGGATCAAAGCGCTGCAGGATAGCTTTGATCCCTGCTTCCCCCTCCACTTGTTTTTGTTCCCTCCTCAGCTTACTTCCGTGTATAATTGTAACCCTCAATTTTTAGTCTAAAGATTTTAGACAAAAGTATAGTCTTATACACGGAAAAATACGGTAAGCTTTTTTTCCCCAGAAAAAAGGGAGGGGGGTGGGCTCTGAATCACAAGTCAAGTCTGAGTCACTGGGGGAAAAAAAACCCAAGTCAAGTCTGAATTGAGTTACCCGTGTGACTTAAGTCTGACTTGCCAGCGAGTCTGCAACTCAAGTCCCCGGCCCTGCTCTTGGGGTGACAGCAATCAGAATGACTTCTAAATGCCAGTTTTTATACTCTTAGGACTTCACACCGTCTGAATTTAAAGCCCATTGATTTCTTTTTGAGCACAGATCTGTCCCACTGTATCTCAGGGGCCTGTAATATTTCCTTAGCTTAGAATTAAAAAAGAGTCACCGCAGGCAGCAAGTGTGATGCCTATTTAAATGCTACAATGAGGCCTTTTCTGCTTCTTACCCTCCAGCTGTGTTGGATTACAGCTGTTGCCACCCCCCAGCTACCCTGGCCCTCTGTCTTGCTGGCCGGAGATGGTGGGAGTTGTAATCCAAACATCTGGCGGGAACTAGGTGGGGAAGGCTGCCGTACGGGGAATAGCTATGGGTCTAACTTATGTAACCTTAGGGACGGGGTGGCGCTGCGGGTTAAACCGCAGAAGCCTCTGTGCTGCCAGGTCGGAAGACCAGCCGTCGTAAGATCAAATCCACGCGACGGAGTGAACTCCCGTCGCTTGTCCCAGATCCTGCCAACCTAGCCGTTCGAAAGCATGTAAAAAATGCGAGTAGATAAATAGGTACCACCTCAGTGGGAAGGTCACGGCGTTCCGTGTCTAGTCGCCCTGGCCACGTGACCACGGAAACTGTCTACGGACAAACGCTGGCTCTACGGCTTGGAGACGGGGATGAGCACCGCCTCCTAGAGTCAGACACGACTGGACTAAATGTCAAGGGGAACCTTTACCTAATTTATGTAAAGTTGTGGAGCTGCTAGAGCTTCTGAGGGGTGTCAAGTCCAACCTTCATCACTGGAGAAAACCAGGGTAGGAACTGTGCGGCCCCTGCATCATCTGTGTCCCCCCCCCCCCAAGCCTGCTTTTCATGGGTCTGAGGCTTCTCCTGGATCTCTGAACCCCCTTCCCCCTAAAAAAAAAAAACCCTTTCAACCAGAAAAAAAGCAAATCTGTGCTCTTTCAAGCATCCAAGGGAGGCGATTCTCCTATAGAGCAAGGCACGGGATCACACTTCTAATATGCAAGCAGACACATACTTTGAGTGGTGAGCTGGATAGCGTGATGGACTAGGGAGTCGGGAGACCTGGGTTTGAATCCCCACTTGGTCGTAGAAACTCTTGGGGGCCGAGGGTAGAATGGGTAAAACCACTCCTTAAATTCCTCACTTACCTTGAAAACCTATTAGGGTTGCCATATGCCAGATGCCACTTGATGGCACATAATGCCTATGTAGCAACGTCACATTTTCTCTCCTAGCACCTAACCACACCAGGACACCATATTCCCCCCCCCCCCCAACAAACAAACAAAAATGAACATCTAGAGACCCAGGACAGTTATTTTCATTTTTTACTTTTGGAACTGGGTGCATGCAAGAGCTTCTATCCCCTGTGTTTCTGGGGGGGGGGGAAGGGGGGGAATATCCAAGATTGGGGGGGACTTTCCTGCCCCCCTTTTTTTGCTCAAGAAAGGCTTGCAGTGTCCCCAAAATGCCCATAGGGGTTCCATATGTGGCCTGTGAGTCACCCCCCCCCGTCTTTTTCAGAGTTGGAAGTAAATCTACGGTCCAGTAATATGTAAAATAATCACATTTGGGGAAGGCCGTTGTCCCTGGTCGGTCTCCAGGGCCCGTAGACCTTTGCAGCTTGCCTTTACCTATTTTTAAAAATTAACTGAACAAATAATAATCGAAGAATATTGCTCAAGTTACACTGAGGATGGGTTTTCCTGAAACAAGGTAGAATATCTTGAACAGGAGGGTCTGATTAAACTGTTTTGAGGGGTGGCATTGCATAATATCTCTCGGACGGATTTCAAGGAAGGGGTTGGCTAGGCGTAGCTATGGTAGGAACAGTTTCTGGGGACTCAGGATCCCAAGCCCATACAGGGCAGGAGGTTAAGCTGGATGCCTTGATCCCGGAGATCCTTCAAGGCCTGATCGCGAACTTCAGGTGTATCACAAGCAACCCAAACCCAGACCAGTTTAATAGAATGAAGTTCTATGACCATGGCTCCATGAATGAGCTTCAACATTGAGGAAATCTGGGAAGGGAGGGTGAGGTGTATTGATTTTGTACATGCTTTGCTCCCCCACCAGCACTGAAAAGAAAACCTTGAAATCATAGTTTGGGGGGGGGGAATCAAACTTTCGGGGTGTGGGTGGGTTACACCTCCCAGACCTATTCCAGGATTCCTGAAGTTTTAGTTAAGAAAAAGAGGATTTCTCTGTTGTTACAGTCTGTTCTCCTGGGGCAAGACATGTGGGAATGGACACAACATTCACACTTGATCTTAGGGGAGGTCTTGAGTGTTCCTTTGCTTGCTGGATTGTTTATGGCCCTGACAGGGAAATGGGGCCACCCACGTTTTGGTGGACTGCAACTTCCCAAAGTGTGAGCCAGCAGACGGCGCTGTTGTGGCCTGTGGTCCTACAGTATCGGAAGGGTGTTCCCCTGTCTCAGGCTTGTGGTTTTCCATTTAACTCAATATTTTAAGAAAAACAATGTTTTTGAAGTAGTGTATTTTAGAAAAGGCAGTGGCCCTGTTTGGAGGCATTAATATACCAGAATTGCTTGCAAACATCAGTAGGTCCTTATGGGTGAACAGCACATTTAACAAGCCATCTGGTGGCTTGGCTGTTCCCATCATTTGGCTCTTCCCATGAGTGGAAGTAGTTACACCAGCCAGAAAACCCTCAAAGAAGCCAGAGTTTCCCATTACAGATGTGAAGCCCTAGTTTGTTTTCCTCTCTCAACAAAACATAAACAGAACAAGAGATTAGAAACATCCCTTTCTTGTTCTAGAAGAGGTAGCCACGTTAGTCTGTGCCAGCATATCAGGCCAAAACAAGAGAAAAAATAAAAAAATAGACAAAAACGTTGTGGCGCCTTGAAGACTAACAGCTGTATTTTAATGTGAGCTTTTGTGGGCAAGTGGGCTGGGGCTGAGGAAGTAGACTGTGCTCACGAAAATCACATTAAAATATAGCCGTGTTCAACGAACTGGGACAAACCACCGAACCGGCAATTCGTGCCCATCTCTAGCCACCATGTTTTTGTCTTTTTTATTTTTTAATTTTTCTTTTGTTTTGGCCTGATGTTCCTTTCGTGGACTACCATCTCCCAGGATCCCTCAGCCATTCTGATCAGTGGCCATGTAGTTTTAGACTCAAAAGAGTCCTGTAGTCCCAAAAGAGTTGCGGGGTTTCCAAAAAAGGTGATTCATCTTAGCTGTGTGGAGTGTAGGTGGAATCGTGGTTCCAGACCTATGCTTATTGGGATAGCAACAACCTGGGGAAGAGACAAATAGAGGAGTCCGGGAAATGTTTATTCCCCTGTTGACCTCTGGTTGCATTAGCCTCCCCAGCTTGCAGACAGAACAAAGCAGAGAGCCAGGTACTGTGCACCAGCTGACCACGTGGAAAAGATAAGCCAGAATTTGTGGCAATTCTGGCTTATTCTTGTGTTTCAGTCTACCCCTCATGAATGAGCAACCATCTGTAAAGTACTTTTGCAAAGCTGTGCCTCCCAAGGTTTGCTCTGCCTGAAGGGCACCCCCTAGTTGGTCAGGAATCCTGCTCTACACGTCTTGGGGAAAGAAATATTGCGAGATCAGCCAAAGAGGACGAGAAGCACATCTGGGCTGCTGGCAGCTCCACTTCACAACCAGGCAGACGAAGCACGCATCCCAGGAAAGCAAGGGGGGACCTCCATGGTGGGGCTTCTCAGCTGGGTGGGTGTCCCAGGATCAGCTCCAAACTTTGATGGTCTTGAGACAGCCTAGGAATGGTTCGCTAAGCTGCTTTGCCCCAAGGGCCCTCCCGGGCGCTGCGCTTTGGGCAACGGCACATGGCAATGTTTAGTGGTAGTGGTTCGAAAGGCTTCCTTGCACCCAGACTCGGGAGACAGCTAAGACACGGGAAGCAGGAATGGCTGGTTCAAACCTGCATCCGCCTTGTTTGGTGACCGTGTTGGATGAAGCAGCCTGTTGCCTCTCCTGTCACCGCAGAGCAGTCCTTTTTAATAATACCTCTTCGGAGTTCCTTCAGAATGGTCAAGCACTTAGAAATCACGGAGTGCGCGGCCAGGGTAATAAAGGATGTTTAGGCTGCCATACTTGTAGGTGGATTCTGGGAGTTCTTGTCCAAGGAGTGTTTTTCCTAAGTTCTGGGCATGGCCCCATACCCTTTGCAAGCAAATAAGTTTGAAATTCTCCAGCCGCTTTGAAAGGGATACTTGGGTGGGTCTTTGCCATCCATCTTGTATAGAATTTCCCTCCCCTGTTTGTGGAGAAAGGGAGGGGGGGATAAAATGGGATTATGGCTTTGATTTGAGGCTTCCTCAGCTTCAATAGCAAAGGATGTTTTCTTGCAAAGGCTTAATAACTATTTAAATATGGTATTTTGCATTTTGTTCCAAAGTTGCTGGAGGAGTCCTTTAGGAGCTACAGCTTTTCTGATCCGGTGCAAATGTGCTGTATAGCCAAGCTAGAACTGTGAGAAATATTATTTTCAGGGTAGACTCACTAAAGGAAAGTCAAATTGCACTTAAAGATCAAAGGCTTAAAAAAAACCCAGCAGTAGCAAATAGAAGGGGGTGATTTCCAGATAGTGCTACCCTGTTTCCCTGAAAATAAGACCTAACCTGAAAATAAGACCTAGTATGATTTTTCAGGATGCTCGTCATATAAGCCCTACCCCAAAAATAAGCCCCAGTTAAGTGAAACCCCGCCCTCCACCCTTGTGCAGCAACCAGAAGAAGATGACATGACTGCATTTGAATACATGGAAATGGTTGTCCATGAAAAAAATAAAACATCCCCTGAAAATAAGTCCTAATGCATTTTTTGGAGCAAAAATCAATATATGACCCTGTCTTATTTTCAGGGAAACACGGTAGGAAGCAAAAATAAAAGCACACTTTGGCTGTATCAGAAAGTATTTGTTGCTCCTTGAAGATTGTATTGAGACATGGGCAATGGGACAACAACAGTTATATTTATGAGTTGCTCCATTTTGTTCTTGCTTTTTAAAAGGGAAATGCAATCGTATTTAATTGGGATGTCCGAAGTCTGGGTTGCCATGGGATTGATTGATCCTATTATATGCTGCCTTTCTCCCAGTGGCAGGATTCAAGGCAGTTTATACTTCCTTATGGAAGGATTCCACGTACCTTTTAGAAACCATGTATCCCAGTATCCTCCAGGTAGGAGGAGTAGCACGTGTGAAGGTCACCAGCTTGGGGAAGGTCATATTTATTTCTCCCAGTGGTTCCCAACCTTGGGTGACCCCGGTGTTCTTGGACTGCATCTCCCAGAAACCCTGGCCAGCCCAGCTAGTGGTGAAGGCTTCTGGGAGTTGCAGTCCAAGAACACCTGGGTGATCCAAGGATGGGGACCACTGATCTATCCCATCATGAAAGTCCAGTGAAGGCAAGAAAGGAACAGACCCAAGGGAGGCTGCTTTTAGAAATTCTTTAAAAGGGTCGTAACATTAAGCTCAAGGTCTGAAACTATTCCAAGGCAACCATGGAATAGGTTGTGCCCCTTAGAATCAGTGGTATTTAAACCAGGGTGTGTTATGTTTAGACCAAGGAAAAAGACTGATCTGGATTTCTTATGGGGCGTTTGCATTTACTTGGTCCTGTTTCCCTTTTGCTTTTCTCAATCCAGGAGAAAGAGCAGTATGTGGAGGCTGCTGAAGCGGAGATGAGAGGGGTATTGCAGAAGCTGTTCCCTGCAGTGTCTCTTCCTTCCACCTTGGTAAGGTGCTCTCCAGTGCTGGCCGGCTCCGTCTTAACTGAGGCTGTTTGCTTTGCAGGAGTGAAACCGTCAGGCTTGCTGGCTGACTGCTGTCGGGAGTGGATCCTACGAATGGATCTGTTTGGTCCTATTGGCTTTTGTGACCTCGTAATATGGTTTGGTATTCTGTACATTAAACTGGAGGCGGTTAACGACATCTTCCCTCATTGTTTCCAGGATCGTACAGTTGGTTGGTAAAGCCCAGAGCCTGGAAAAGTTCGTTTTTTAGATTAGACCAGACAAACTCTGGCATAGCCCACAACAAGTTACTTTGGCAAATGAGAGATGCTGAGCATTGAATCTGGGGCCAGATGTTAACAACAATGTAAACATTTAAAGTGTGGGCAAATCCTCTAGGGTTCATCTGGCTCTGAATCCACCTTTTTGCCTCCTGCCGTTTGGTTCTGACCCTTGATGGGACAGGCCCTTCCCTTCCTTCCTTAAAGACCACAGGAAAAGGCATAGATGGGTTTCCTGACAGTGCCATAACTCTGGGATTTCCTAGTGAAAGACACTGCTACTTGTAACAAAACCTCAGGCTCTCTTCCAGAGGACAAGACATGTTGCAATGCCTCTAGTGGCAGATCTTAAGTGCCTATGTTTGTGTTTGTATTATAATGCATGCAAATGAACTAGGTGGTTATTTCAGAATATTTCCTGCCATAAACAACCACAGACCTATTCTCTTTCTGTTTTTCCACTTGAGTCCCACCATCTGGAAAGGGCATCCTCTCCCTTTGTTTTATGTCTCAGTGGACTGGCTGCGCATTCAAGAGGTCCGATGTCCCGTGCTAAGTGGCAGCTGCAGGCTCGGTCGTGCTTAGCTAACTGTGGTTCTGATCTCTCTCAACGTCCAAAGATCTCTTTAAGTTTTAATCCCCGTTTCTTGCACAGAGTCACAGTGAATGGATGCGTGGCTTTGAACAGGCACTAAGAAAGCATGCAAGAGAGACGTCTCAATCAGATGAAGTTAAGGTGAGTGCAAATTGTGTATGTCATTTGCATGGGGGCTGAAGGACAACGTTCTTTCATCCCTGATTCATGCCACAAATCGTATGAGATGGAGAAGCTTCAAATAAAAATAACCCTATGTCGTTAAGTCAATTGCGATGTACCGTGGCCCTTTTTTCAGGGTCTTCTAGAAGTGGTTTCCTGTTCCTTTCTTCTGGGGGGGGGGTCCCCTGAGACTGTGCAGCTTGCTCAAGGCCACACAGGCTGGCTTTACTCCCAGGAGACACAAGTGGGGAATCAAACTCCCAACCTCTAGCTCTAGCCAAATAACGACTGTGTAATGGTTATGGGTTCGAACCAGTTCATCCCAGTTCATAAAGGGTCTGCTGCTCCCCTCCCAAACAGATTATTGCACTCTTAATAGGGTGGGTAGGGGAATGCAGGCAGTGTGCTGAGATTTAAAGGTGAGAGAACTGCCAACCAAAAAAGTTGAAGCAGAACTTCAGTGGAATGCATTCTGCAAGGTGGGTGGAATTTTATTTATATATCAATTGATTTGTTCATTTATTGTTGGTCCTAACAGGCCATGGAGCAGAAGTTGAAAGAGGCAGATGAGTTGCATGTCATGTTGCAGCAGGAGTGTGAGAAATACAAAGTGGTTCTCGCAGAGACGGTAAGGGGGAAACCTTGTAAATGACTGGGGTTTGTCCAGGGGAATTGCCACCTGCCTCAGTTTCCTAGGAGCCTCAAAGTAACTGGAATTCTGTGTTGTTAGGAGGGAATCTTGCAGCGACTACAAAGGAGTGTGGAAGAGGAGGAGAGCAAATGGAAGATAAAAATTGAAGACTCACAGAAGGAACTCCAAGAGGTATTTGGGAAGATAGAGCTTTTGCTCTGTGTGTCCCGTCCTCCCCTCCCCTTCCGCAAAAGGTCTTTGTAGGTATTACATTTCCAGCACCAAAGTACAGATAACTTGGAACACGATAGACATAAGCTGGCAGTAGAAAGTATATTTATACTGCTTTTATGCCGTTTCTTCTGTTTAGAAAATCTAGACCCGACCTAGACAGCCTGGCAGTTCTTAGGTGAAGAACAAAACTCAAATGATGCCGCTTAAAACTTCAGTGGAATGATCTAAAAAGGAAGAGATAAGCAGAAGTGAAAGTTACAACACCAGACCAAGTATTAAAAACTAAACAGAGGTTTCCTGTTTCCATATAAAAGGGCACACCTGGTTACTCTGGGCTTTGTTGTTAATGGGGTGGGAGAGGCAATCTTTTTCTTAGTGTTAGGTCACACAAAGATCTTTCATCAAAGATGAAGTGGACTTGTCCATGAAAGCTCACATTAAAATATATAGATAATATATATATAAATGAGTATTTAAGGTACTACCACATTTTTGTCCTTTTAAAAATATATATATATATATATATATATTTGTTTTATTTTCAGCTATAAAGAGCTTTCAGTACATTGAATTCTGCCTTCTGCTTATTTAGTTGTGTATTTGCAAAAACATGGTCGGTTGGACAGACGGACTGTCCCATTAGTGCACAGAATTATTCTGGGCGGTGTACATATAAAACTATGATGTAAATATAGCAAAACAGAATAGAAAACCCAAAGAATAACTGGAAAATGGGCATTAACCCATGGTGGTGCAGCATTTCTGGGCAGGGGAAACAATTGAATTGAAGAGAGGCTGCCTTCGAAGACCTCTTGAAAGAGATGTGTTTCCAGCAGCCTCTTAAAACCAGGGGAGGGGGCAGGTGTAGATCCACCGGGAGATGCTTCCAAAGAGATGATACCACCACCAAGAAGACCCAACTTCTTCTGGTTGATATCTCCACCAAAACGTGAGGCTGTTACTCATAACGAGGGTGCAGAAAGTGCAGCCTTCTAGATGCTGCTGGACTGCAGCTGCAGGTGTTTGTTGCCTTGGGCCAAGCTGGCCACGGCTGATCGGAGTTGCAGTACAAGAACATCTGGAATGATTCCCTTGGCCCATGCCTGATTTAGAGGCAGAGCACTTGCTTTCCTGATTCCACGTTGGCATCTTAGCTTAAAAGATCTCAGCATGCCAGATTGGGAAGCATCCATGCATGGCCCTTTGGAATTTTGCTCCTGATCTAGGAGGCAACAGTAGCAACTGTGATCTTACATATGGAGCTCGGTGCATTCTGCATGCACTCTTGAGTCCGTTGTGGGCGAGGGTCATTCTTGCAAAACATGTACTACAGTAAAACGTGGACCAGCAAGCAGCCTGTTCTGCATTAGCTGGTGATTGCATACAAAAATAGCAATATGTCCTCAAAGGGGTTTAATCACGCTGATGTTGTTTTTCATGTTTTACTTCCATGGCTTTCCTCGCTTTCACTGATGTAAATTAATCTGTGTGAGATGATTTTGGATTATGCATCTAGCAAATGCTCCCTGACAACAGGGAGGATAACCCCTCAAAGAGATGGGCTGCATCATCACTTCAGGGTTAACTAGGAAAGGCCATCTGCTGCTCAATTAACTTCACAGAAGATGATAAATGTTCTCGGCTTAGCAATAACCCGTTCATGGATAGGAGGCATTTTTGCTATTTAGAAATAAAATATGTTTACTTTGACAGGGCAAAGTGGTCGGGCTTTGAGACATCTTCGTTCTATTGCTGAACCTTTTGTGACCTTCCGAGGCCACACACACCCATAAAGTTGAAAACGATGGACTTCTCTAGATAATGAAAAAAAGCCAAATGACCCAGTTTTACCAAGAAACTTCAGTTTGGGGGAAACTGGGTTAGTAATCTAGACAAAAGGTTGCTGGTTGAAAGAGAAAGGACACAAGAGAAACTGTAAAATCTCCCATAGTTTAGAGTTTGTGAATAGAGCAGTTTGTTCCACTCTCATAACCCAGGTACTCTGTAGTCAGTTCAGAACGGACAGAAGAACTTCATCACACGCTACTGTTCTGTGAAGCCAGCTAAAGTGATTTACAGTAAAAACATAATAACGGCAGGAGCAACAGAAACCAGTAGATGATGGAGAAAGCCATTGAGTTAAAGCTGCAGCTACGAGATATCCCTGGAGAAGCCTTGAGAATATTTTCAACAAGTCCTTAATACAACCTCCGAATGACAAGAATGTCACTATTTATCTAATTGCAGATGCGTTCGTCTGTCACTGTTTTGGAGCAGGAAGTAGAAAGATTAAGAGAAGACATCAAAGAAGTTGATTCTGTATGTTTTGTTGATTTAACCTCATCAGTTATTTTCATTGCCAATCCACTGGGGTGGGGGGTGTTAAAATGGTCTGAGTTCAATAAACCATAGGCTGTCACACCAGCTATGACCCATACATCTCTGCCTTCCCCCTCCATCTTTTGCTTAGGCAATTGGCTTTGATGATTTCCTGGTTTCTTAAACCACACTTCCCCTGATGTTTGAATGTGTAATTTCAGCCTCCCAGCAAGCAATGATAGCTAAGCAGGATCTGTCTGAACTAGACGCAATCCAGAAACTGTCTAGTAAATGCCAAACATTTTCTTCAGCATTTTAAAACATGATCACTGTGATGTGAACAGTCAAGTTTAAGTAACAATGGTTATTTATTTATCTGTTTTTAGTTTTGTGCTTGATGAAATGCCAAGAAAGTAATTTAAAAACCACAAATTTATTCCGATCACATTGGAATATCCTTCTAATCCAGATCCCATCTAACCTAATAAAAACTAGTATTCGGGGTATTATTGAAGCTGTCAGATAAGGTTTTTTATTTATGTTTAGTAGAAGAAGGCTGGTTTTCAGCTTCAAGTTAACCAGCAAAACTGTCTGAAAGCAAAGTGAACACCCAGTAATTTGCTGTTTTTTGTTTTGTTTTGTAGCTTAAAAAGGAGCGGGAGCACCTGGAACAGGAACTAGAGAAGGCAGAAATAGAGCGATCCACATATGTTTCAGAAGTCCGAGAGGTAAACAACCTTCTGAGCTGCTACAGCTGTTTTTGCTCTTACCACATCACAACATACCATACCACACCGACAGGAAACACACTCAAGCATGGATTTGGTTAGTCAAAGAATGACTTGCGTTCTTATTAAAACAACTGGAGCATTACCCTGCTTGTCTTTCCAGGGTAGGTGGAAATACACACTAACACTGAGCAGAAGGAGGGAGAAAGGGTTGACACTAAAGATGGGCACGAATCGCCAAACCAACAGTGGGTGCCAGTTCGTCCTTCAGATGAATGGGTGTTTGGCACTTCCCAGCCCCACCTCCTCCAGGTGGCGCCCACTCAGAGGCAGCGGCCAGAGGAGGCGGGGCGGGGAGACTGGGGCACTGCCTCTGCTGTAGGAGGCAGGGCTGGGAAGCACTGAAGACCCGTTCATCTGAAGGACAAACCGGCACGAACCACTGGTTCGGCAGTTCGTGCTCATCTTTGGTTGATACCATTAATATTGCCATTATTATCATTAATTGTTTACCAGGTTTTAAACCATTGGCTATAAAGGGAGGATATTGTCCAAAATTTAAGAACTATTCAGCAACAGTTTTAAAAGTAGAGAAGCAAATTTCTTCAGTAGGTGAATTGTGAAATAGCTGGCGTAACCTCCCCGGGGAGGGAGTCCCAAGGAGGGGGTCCTGCCCCTGAGAAGTCCCTGTCTCATGTTCCCATCCACCTGGCCTCACTTGGTGGTGGACCACGGAGCAGGGCCTCCAGCGAAGACCATAAGAAGATGCATCCTAAAGACTCTGAAAAACTTCATTTCAGCTCAAAGATCTGTTGACTGAGTTGCAGAAAAAGCTTGATGACTCATATTCTGAAGCAGTGAGGCAGAATGAAGAGTTAAATTTGGTAAGAGGCCTGTCCTCCACTGAGTATTCTCTTCCTAAGTGGAGGATTTCCAGATCCTTTCTGTCTGCTAACCGCTGCAGCTCTGCCTTTTTCTTACTGCCACCACTCTGATCGACTCTGTCTGCCTTTTTATAACATCATGGCTAGTTCTTTGGTGTGTGTATTGTTCCCCACCACCACCACCACCTTTCCCCTTTTTGCCTCGAGCCTTTTCATAGTCTGTCAATTTGGAAAACTGCTTTCATGGAATGCAGGAGAAGCAAGCTTAATTGTAGGTGCGGAATTGCTACTTCAAATCAGGCATTAGATAGGAGGAGTAAAACCCATCTGTGGATGGGTTTCTGATTACATGTTTCCACCAGAGGGAATCCAGTTGCCAATGGGTAATCCTGATCTATCTTATTTTGTGTATGTATGAAAGTGCTGGAATATGCAAGTGGGCCAAACTGTGGCATAATATATTTTGTGGAGGGGTAGATCCTTATGTCCGCCTTGAAGCTGACTGAATGGAAAGGCAGAAGCCCAACGTGTACACTGGACAGGAGTCGAGATGGGCATGAACTGCTGGTTCAGCAGTTTGTCCTGGTTCATTTATCAGCTGGACAGGTTTTTGGCACTTCTCAGCCTCGCTTCGGGCACTGCCAATACACAAACCAGCACAAACCGCCGGACTGGTTGTTCGCGCCCATCTCTAGACAAGAGGATGGGGAATTAGCCCTGTTCAGGGGCTCAGAAAAGGATTACTCTGAATGTGTGAAGAAGGGAAGAGGGCTGTCCCCTCGTCCCTCTGCATGTGGAGAGAAGCAGACTGACAAGGTGGCAGTGTTCTACACGTGGACCCTGAAAAATCAAGATTCTCAATTGTGTCGAGAAGCTTCTTTGTAGTACGAACTTCCGACTGTTGTTCTCCACATGCAGAGAAAGGCAAGGAAGAGAGAGGAGACGCTGGCACTCTCTCTCCTTCCTCATGCATTCAGATTAAGCCTTTCCTAAACAGGCCCAAATATGGCTACTAGGCACAGAGTTGTCACAGATTTAGAAGGCATGGATACCGTCTTGAGTCCGGTGTCTCCTTGTGGTCAGAGAGAAGCCACTGCTGCTTAGTAGAGGAGTAACTGGCCTGAGCATAGAAGGAAGACCAGACCAGCCGTCTTCCTCCTCAGCTGGACATTCTGGAGTTGGAAAGGGTTTTCACGTGCTGTGTCACCCATGTTTATTGGGCATAGGGTGACAGTTGTGTAACAAATACACCAGCGAGTTGTTTTCATGTGGAGATGCGTTCACATCTGTCTCTCTATATGCAGAAATCTTATGTTTGGCATTGTATTGAAAAGTCCAGAAATGGTTGGGTCCTCCATTTTATATAGTATGCCCAGTCCTGGAGAAAATACACAGACTTTTACCTCAATGGGCAGAATGGTGAAGGCGCTGGACTTTCATTCGTTGGAGGGTGTTAGACAGAGGTTGGATCGCCATCCCATGGGGGTGTTTTAGTTGTGAATTCCTGCATTGGGAGGGGGTTGAGTTAGGTGATTCTTAGGACCCTTTCCATCAATATAAGTCTGTCATAATTCTGTGATGAAGATGCTAGAGGTTGTGTCTCGCTTACTGGAGTTATTAGAAGGGAGAATCAGGCTGGCGAGACTCCATGAAGGGATGCTAGAGAGACTATACATCGGTAGCTCTGACCTTCATACTGTTTTGTAAGCCTTAAACCAGACACCGGTGATCTGTGAAACAGAGGAAAACTTGTGAAAAGCTTTGTGCAGATTCACCAGTCATGTTGGTGAGCTGTTCAGCGTAACAACGGGTCCATTTAAAATAGGTGGCCATAGTGAGGCCCCCCTTACATTCTTGGACCCTCACGCTCCCCTGGCCAAAAGATGATATTTTATTCTTTATTTTTATTTTTTATTTATTTATTTTTTTGTCGCCAAAAGGGGGGGGGGAAAGTCAATTACTTCTGCAGGGTGGATTTAATTGAAATCATGATTTAAATCACAAAAAATGTGTTTTTTTAACCATTTAAATTTTAAAAAATCATTCAAAAAATTTAAATCATGCTTTAAATTGATTTTTTTTAAAAACATTGATTTTTATCTGCCCCGCCTGGTAGTAACAATGCCATTCCTGGAGCAGCAATTCGCCTTTTAAATAGGCTGGAGTGACTCCTTGCATTTGTAACACCCCCCCCTCCGAAAATAAACAAAACCCAGATATTTTCAAAACTGGACTTCCCACCACTTCCATGTTCATCCTTTTCTTTTTCTGGCAGTCTGTGTGTTCCCTTAAGGATCCTGTTGGCCCCAGAATTCACTACAATGGCCCATGCCTGCGTTTAGAGTTCTCTTACTGATCCTAACCCCGTCTCAAGCTGCTCTAGTTGTCATCCCTTTTCATCTACTCCACAGATGGAATCTCTTACTGTCTGATGCTCTTTGTAGTACATGTCGACTAATCTCCATGGTGTGTGTGTGTGTAAATGTAACTTGTAGTTGTCTCTTAGCCCTCCCAACCACTGCTCCTACCTGAGGAAGTTAAATTCAGCTCATCTTTTCTTATCTCTCACAGTTGAAAACCCAGTTGAACGAGACGTTATCCAAACTCACGTTAGATCAGAATGAGAGGCAGAAATTAGCGGTTGATTTGCCGAAGGTAAGGAATCAGAAACTCGGGCTGGATATTCTTGACCTGAAAAATGCTGAAAACGGTTGCCATAAGTCAGACTTGACTTGATGGCACGTGATTATGCAGAGGAAAGCCTGCATCATCCTGATGAAGCCCTGGATTTGTTGTGGGCGGAACAGTGGCTCTGAAGTGGAGAATGCTTCCTAAATTCTTTTTTTCAGTCTAGGTTATCTCCCAGCAGTTTTCAAACCTGATAAGATCTCTTGCCCCTCCAAGCAAGGCCAAGACACAGAATGCTATTGTTTCTTCTCAGGGTCTCCAATTTGCGCATATTGTCTCAGCAAAAAAAAATAAAAATCAGTGTACTTTTCCTGTGAGAAGCAAAGCACGCACACAGACAGAATGACAGGACGATGGTTTAAAAAGATGCAAGCAAACCTTTCAGTGTCTCTGACTTTTAAAGTTCGGCGCAACAAAACAACTGCCAATATATTTCTGTGCTTCATACTTTGAAGTGTCATTTCCATGATTTGGCTTGATCTGCACAAAGATCCTTCTTTTATTTTCTTGAGGATGCTTCAAAAGGCATTGCCCTCTCGGGGTGCCGGAGGATTAATGGGGAGGTTCCTTGTCCTCGTGTGCGAGGAGACGACAAACAACCATTCACTTTCTTGTATCTCAGAACACAATCAAAAACAAAGAATTCTGAAGAATAAGGAGTTTAGTTTTCCAGTTTGAAGGAACGTGTGTTATTCATATGTTTGCGAGAACTTTTATTGCATCCACCCTTCAGATTTTCAAGGTGTTCACCTGAAATCATTTTAATGTGTTAGCGAAAGCTCCCCTCACAACCCAGCAACCATTGTGCATTCCTGGTTGCCCACCAGGATGCCCTGTGCTTTCATATTTAAAAATACTTCATATTTAAATGGTTGTTTTTCTTTTTAAGGCCCAGGAATCGCTGGTGACGTTAGAAAGGGAAGTAGGAAAAGCTGCAGGGGACATCCATGTGATAGAGAACAGCGACATCTCGGTGAGTGTTCTCCTGGCCATGTCAGTGAAATGGCATGCAACGTGCAGAAGTTGAGTTACCAGGATGAGCCCAAACTGGAGGTTTGGCGATTTGTGCCGGTTCATCCTTTGGACGAACAGGTCTTTGGTGCGTCCCAGACCTGCCTCCTCCAACAGGGCACCCACTCAGAGGCAGTGTCTGAAGGAGGCGGAGCAGGGAAGCCAGTGCACTGCCTTTGAGTGGGCGCCTGCTGGAGGAGGCAGGACTGGGAATCACCAAATGAATCGCCATTCGTTCAAAGGACGAACCGGCATGAACTACCAAACCAGTGGTTCATGCCCATCTCTAAGCAGGATCCTTTACTGCTACTGAAAGTACAGCAGAGCTCCTGGGTGTATCAAGGAACTAATAAGTGGGCTGCTTGGGCTTTGACTCTCTCTTTCTGTGCACTGGTTGTGCTCTGCTTTGCTCACAGCTTCCCCATCATTTGACATGGCTTTATGTCTAGATAGCCTGGCCCCCCAGAGTGTATATGTCCAGCCTTTTGACCTTGGGGCCATGTTCTTATGGCTGAGCCTCTTCACAGGTCTGCAGCTGCCTCACAACAGTCCTGGCCTTCTCTGTTTGATGGAGGGCGGAAATAGGGATAAAGGGGAAATGCCTCTGGAGGCGAAGAACTGGCTATGTGCTACCCTGCTCTACCAGCAGATGGCAGGGTTGTAATATACTGGTGAGACAACTGGACAAGACATAGTTTCCCTGCTATATTTCTTCCCCATTGCAAGATGGAAACCAATACCTTGCCAAGGGTAGAGCATTGGAAGCCTCTTACTTTACTTTAGGAGTTGTAACACTGTTCTTGCGCTCTGGGCTCTACCTTCTCCAAGTGGAGATAGTGTCAAGAGGGTCATCACATCAATGCATGATTTTCCCCATTTATCTACCAAATCTCCTTGCAATATATAAGTAGCATGTCAGTGTTGCAGAGCTTTGAATTTTGTGCAGCAGAAGTGCAGAGACTTACGGAGCAGAATTAGCTTCCAAGTCTCCCCAGAATAGACTACCTCGTTCTGTCTCATCAACTAACATAACTCACTCTGAGACATTAGTAAGAGAAAGAATAAAAAGATTTCATTTACTCACAGTTCTGAAGAGATGAAAAACAGCATACTGTATAAAAATGACTGCTTACAGTAGCAGGCCTCAAGAGACTCATAGCCTGCTTTCAGCAGACTCCTGCAGATGGCATCTCTGACGGCACAACTGCCAGCAAACTAAAAGGAGAGAGGGGGAAAAGACTCTTAAGCAGACAGGTGTGTCTCTCTTTGAAATCAGAGGCAGGGAAGGAAGAATGGGTGAAGGCTGGATAGACTAACAGTTACCCCAACCCAGAAAGGTTCCTCCCGGCCAGACCTAAAGGCCACCTATGAGGTTGAAATAACTCCCAACACTAAGGAAACCTAGCTTGGTTTCCTTTGTTTTGTTTTGTTTGTATAAAAGACCCTCCTCATGTCAGAGAGGAGTTGATGAGAGACACACACCGGTCAAAATAGAGGCAGCTCTCTTACATGGAGTTGTGCCTTTTGCCGATTGATCCCGGTTCTTACCCACCCTGAGTGTGCAGGGGCTCTCTGCGGCAACAGGCGCATCTTTTCACCGGCCCTGCCTGGACGTGCTGCTGGCTGCTGACCTTGGCGTCTTCAGCATGCAAAGCAGGGCATCTACCACTGAGTTCAACACAGTCGGTGCCTTTGCAGAGAGCCCTTGAGGAAACATCAGAGGCAGAGCCTTTCCCCTTTTGGTTCTTTCTTGGGACCGAAGTCTGGTTGGTTCCAGGCTGTGGCTTGTGTAGGAGACGGGCTGAGGGGTGTGTGTGTGTGAGTGGGTGTCCTCGGCTCTAGGAAGCCCAGATCGGTTTTGGAAAGAATCCTGCCTTATACGGCGAAGACCACCATGGCCACTAGACTGCGTTGACTGTCCTGGGGGGCAGAATGGGCCAGAAGGCAGCTCCCAACTCCCAACACACTCTCTCTCTCCTCTCCAGTTCCCCGCTGTTCCGTTCATGCTATGAAGCTAGGCTTCTCTTATTTAACTGCCCTTTCATTTCCTTCTTCCAGGGAGGCCCCGATAAAAATCTCAACGTAGCTGTGAATCTCAGTCAGGACATCGCCCATCTCAAGAAGCTGGTTGCATCTGTCAGCCAAATGCTCACAAAGGGGAAAGAACACTACCAGCTACTAGGTAGGAGAACTGGAGAGAAGCTTTTCTCCCACGTGATGGGGCACATCAGGGGAGGAACACTTTCAGACCAGCCCATTCTCGTCTGTACTATTGTTGTTGTTATTTTAGTAGCTAGGTGATAATAGCATTTTTTAAATTTAGCCTGTGAGAACATTTCCCCAACCTGTGGTCAGAAGTGGTAGAATGGATCATCTCACCCCATAGGAGCCTTTTCGGCTTTTAAGATCTTCTGGGGAGGCCCTTCTCTCGGGGCCACCCCCCCTCCCAAGCTAAAATTGGTGAGGACACAAGACAGGGGACTTCTCAGTGGCTGCTCCCAAGCTTTGGAATGCACGGCCCTAAAAAAACATAGATTGGCCTCCTCCTCCCTCTTGTCCTTCTGTTGTCAGGCAGAGACCTTCCTCTTCAAGCTTTTAAGCAAAAACTTGTCTCAGGAACGCTGGTTCTTAACTTACAAATTTATATATGTTTTTAAATTGTTTTTAAACTTGATTTTTAAAGCCTTAATATATGCTTCATGGTTTTTTTTTAATATGATAGTTCTATAGCATTTTTAAATCTGTTGTTTTATCTGTTGTGAGCCCCCTTTGGCCCCTTACGAGGAAAAAGATGGCATATCATTAATATAAATAAATCTCCACCACCACTTCTAAATTCTTCCACTCTGTAGACTGACTGAAACAGAGCCGCTTTCATATTCTGGGTCTGAACTGCATCTGGAGACGGAGAGGGAAATTTTGGATCCCGGGAAACGGGTTGCTTTTCCCTCTGGATTGCTCATCTTGAGCCACTTGCCTGAGACACGGGCCAGGCTGACTGCAGGAGTCTGGGAATTGTCGCCCTCCAAAAACCATCTCTCGGAGCTCTGACTTCGGCCATTGCTGGAGTTTTCACAGGCCTTTCCGAACTAGACAGCTCTAGTTTCTCTCCATATTGATAGAACATCTATAGGTCTTTTCCGGCCTCTTTGTGGTGGGTTGTTTTTATAGAGCCAACGCTTGGAGCACTTGTTCCATTTTCTGTTTGTAAATGTACATTTCGAAACCAGAACTTTAGTCCTTCAGAGTCTGGGGCCTGTACATTGTGCTTTGTATGCATGGATGCCAACAAGTTATGATGTGCAGGTTCAGTCCCCTTCAGAAAAGAGATTTTTGAAGCCCATAGAATGACACTGACAGTATTTAGTGTATACACCCTCATGCTATTAAGCATATTTTAAATGTGTGTTTAACTGTTTTCCTGCTAGTTGTACTTACATTTAAGATAGCAATTTGTTAAGAATATTGAAATTTGAAATTCTCTCCATTTAGAAATCTGAATTTCTATAAAAAGCTTTAAAGGCTTTAAAGATGATTATCTCCTTCCACCTTTTTCCCCTCTTGGGGTAAATTAGGTTTAACTTTACTGTACTCTAAATTTAGTACTCATTTTTTCTGTTAATAGGAAAAACAGTATTTTATAAAACACCCAGCCCCACTCTAAACTTGCCTTTGCTTTCTGTTTCTCTTGCAGATTGAAATCATGGGGAGATGGTTAATCTGGGGTAGCAGAAGGCACTGTATTTTATATTTTGCCAAATTAAAGCCTTATTTATGTGTTCACCCTTTCTACGTCGTCAAACACTGAACAGAGTTTTGTCTTTTCTACTCCTTGTTAGACTACTGATTTAAACGAGATGACGAAGAAGAAGACTCTGCAGCCACCTCCAGAGTTTAGTTTTATAATGAATAAATAAATAAAAAACAGTTTGGATAATTAGAGCTTCACATTCCAGGAGCTACAGTAAACATGTAACCTTTTATCTTTACTATGCTCAGTCAAAACCTGTTCAGGTACCCACACGCACCTGATGGTGGTAACAACAGCAGCGAACAATAACCTTTTAATACCGGCGGTCTTAAATGCTGTTTTACTTAGAGACACCTTGGGGCATAGTCATCTCTGATTTCCACCTTCCAAGTCAACAGTCCTCCACCTCTTTTCTCTTTTCTTTCTTTTGTTCTTTTCTCTTCCTTCCTTCCTTTCTTTTGGTTGCTAATGTAATCAGTTTTTGTAATGGTGTCGGCGAATAAAGGGATGCTTATTACTCAAAACGCCCTGTCGTTTGCTTGATTATAAAGAAGAAACCCTTTGCCGAGCTTTTAATAGGGTTGGGTTGAATTGCAACGTAACGGCGCTGACCTCAGACCTGTCCAATGACCTGTTTCGCTCAGTGGCGGACCTTTAACCCCTTTGGGAAGCCCAGAAGCACAACATAAAGGGGATAGACCTTTCCCAGTATGCCCAGTGTCAAGAAATAAAAATGAGAGAAGGAAGGAGATGCCATCAGCAACCCTAAGAATATCAGATGGAAGGAAGGTTGGCATAAGCCAGAGCACCATCTGCTCTGTTTACTCTTCCTCCTGCAGATGTATGGATCTTTTTTTTTTTTTTTTTTTTTGCTTAAATATATATTTAAAGCAAGTTATTCCTCTGATGGCATCCT
Organism: Intellagama lesueurii; assembly: GCA_037013535.1. Taxonomy (NCBI): domain Eukaryota; kingdom Metazoa; phylum Chordata; class Lepidosauria; order Squamata; family Agamidae; genus Intellagama; species Intellagama lesueurii. The sequence goes on along the minus strand of JBAJHW010000001.1, from coordinate 7,911,363 downwards.
CCGCTTAAAGCAATATATATGTTAGAATGGCAGAGCTGGAAAGGATCCCACAGATTGAGTCCAGCCCGCCAAGGAGGCACAGTGCTTTTTGGACCACCTGTGGCATGGTCTGTTACAAGTTGTTCCCAACAATCACATGACACATTGTTGTTTAGTCGTTAAGTCGTGTCCGACTCTTCGTGACCCCATGGACCAGAGCACGCCAGGCCCTCCTGTCTTCCACTGCCTCCCAGAGTTTGGTCAAATTCATGTTGGCACGTGACACATGGGAGATCACAAACCAGCTGGACCCTGGTCCCTGCTCAGGCGGGACCTTTTTGGTCCAGTGGGAGGGCTAAATTTTTGGGGTGGGTGGGTGGGGAGAGAGGCTGGCGCCATTCCCACTTGGATGTGGAAGGGTTGCTTGGGGGGGGTGGATCCCTCCTGCCAAAGTGACCCTTCCCAGTGTTATCTGTGTTATCCATGTGGTGTTGTGTGATGTTGTGGTTAGATTCAGCATGGCGTAGTGGTTGGAGTGTTGGGCTCCAACTCCGGAGATCTGGTTTCAAATTCCCACTCAGCCGTGAAACCAACTGGATGGCCTTGGGTCTCTCACCATCTTGGAGCCAGGCCTACCTCACAGGGTTGCTGTCAGGCAAAAGAGGGAAGAAAGGAGCCATTTTTATCTCACTTGGGAGGACACGTGGGATAAAAATGCAGCAAATAAATAAATCAATCAAATTTAGTCCTCAAAATGATTCCTGACCAAAATTACGATTTTTCTCCTCCCTCTTTCATTGCCCTCTGTACGATTTAACAGAATTAGACTATTGTTGCTGTCTACAGCAGTGTTCCAGAAGATCATCTAAAATGTTTCCGTTTTTGGTATTCACAAATTTTGGTATTCACCGAGAAGCGGTTTGGTATAGTAAACAGAGTGGCAGACTAGGGCTCAGGAGACCTGGGTTCAAATCTGTGCTCCATCGTGAAAACTCACTGGAATATCTCATATACCTAGGAATGCCGACTAAGGTTGCCACTTAAAACACACAGGTACACATTTATAGGTTTGGGACAAAAATGCTTGGTTGAGCCAAATAGCTGGCTTTCTTGTGGGCTCAGGCGCACGATACAAGGGGTGTTACTGTGTCGCCAGAGCAATGTCCATTTGAATTCAGAGCAGTCAACTCGGCACCTCCTTCTTCGTGGCCTCTGTGAATGCACACATTTGGGTGGTTCTGCGCCTGCGCAGGACCTCTCGGAAGTTTCTAGAGCTTAAAGACATGTGATTAGTAGGACGTTCCCCGTGGAGCGCATGCTCCGCCTGCCAGAAGTCCTTAATCAGGACAACCTTAAGCAGGCACAGAACAACCCAATTGTGTGGATTCACAGAGGACCACTAGAAGAACCGTGGTTACAGGTAGGTAACCTCTCTATTTTGAGGCTCAAGGACTGTGGGCAACTCATCTTTGAAAGCCCTCGTAACCTTCCTCAATAGGCATGACTGTCAACGTGTAAACCACAACATAATCGTGGACTGTGTTCCATGGGAAGCCGTTGTGGGCAATTTGTGTTTCTCTGTCATGCTTGTGAACGGTGGAAAGTTCTGGAATGTGACGCTGGAGGGCTTGCATTTCTCCTCCTTCAAGAGCAAGCAAGCAAGAACACAAGCCCAGCTTCCCAAATGACTCCTTTTCACAGGAAACAAAAGATTGCATTTTCAGACATGCAGAAGAAGACCATGCACACTGTGTGGTGAGGGGAGAGGGGGAGGGCATTTTCCATTCTTGGTCTTTTCACTAGAAGTGCACCCATTGTTTCGCTCGTAGGAGAACACTGATCTTTTCCTAGTGCTTCTGAAAGTGAAACATACATATTTTTTATTATATTTCCATTTCATTTTTTCCACCAGTGAGCTCAAGGCAGTGTGCCTCCGTCCTGCTTCATCTTCACTGCCACCCTGGAAGGTAGGACACCCTGAGGGGGTGATTGCTCCAGAGTCACCTAAGAAGTTTTGTCGGCAACTGGGGATTTGAATCCCAGTCTCCCTCAAGTCCTGGTTCAACACTACACAACACTGTTTTTATAATTTCCCCCCTCTCCTCCTAGCTCAATAAACACCGGTCATCAGGGCCAAAAATAGCCGTTTATGCAAAGTTACGCTCCAAAATAGAATTCTGGACAAATCAGGTGCTTCTTGACTGTTGTTGTTAAAAATATTTTCCCCCAGTCTTTAGGCGGTGACACTATTTAAAGCTAAAAACAGTAGGTATTCAAATACTAAAAAGGATCAAATAAACAGCACACTAAACAAAAGCAATACCAAAAACACATTCAAAGCAGGAAGGTACACAATCCATTTAAAAATGGTGGACAGTTACTAACTCAAAGCTTGCCTGAAGAGAAAGGTCTTCGCCTGCTTGCAGAAGGGTAGCAAAGAGGGGGCCAGCCTGGCCTCCAGTGGGAGGGAGTTCCAGAGGCTGGGGGCAGCCACAGAGAAGGCCCCCTTCTGTGTCACCACCAGACACACCTGTGAAGGTGGTGAGACCGAGAGAAATTCCTCTCCTGATTACTTTAATGTCTGAGCCAGCTTATAATGGGAGACACGGTCTTTGAGATAGCTTGGAACCAAGCCATTTAGAGCTTTATAAGTTAGAACCAGCACTTTGAATTGTGCCTAGAAATGGATTGGTAGCCAAGATTCTAAGTTAACCTTGCAGATTCCTAATTCAGACACTTGGAGCCTCTTATCCAGAGGCAGGAAACAGGTTACATTTTTCTTATTCCTGTCCCCTTCTGAAGCGTACATGTATCTTCCCCCTCTCTTGTTGTATATTCACAACAGTCTTGTGAGGTAGAATAGGCTAAAGGAAAGTAGTAGTTGGTCTCCAGTCACCTACGGACTCAAAAGAAGAGGAAAAGACTCAAAATCATGTTGGGAAATGAATTTTTACAATGCAGGCAGGTATGGGGCTGATGTGCGAAGATGAAAGGTCCTGCCAAAGAAACTTTAGAAAGTAAGATCTCGGTTTTGTTGCGAGCCCTTTGAGAAATTCTGCTGTTACAAACTTTTCACACATGAACCACTCCTGGCTCAGACTCATCCCCAGCCTCCTCCTCCTAAAATAGGCCGTCTGCATCCTAATGGTGAGATGTCCAATCTTCTCTTGGACGAATTATGACGCCATTCGGTCGGACGGCGACAGCTGCCTCGCTTTTGAGCGGCCCCATTGTTCTGCATTAATTTGATTTTCATTGTGCGAGCCACGGTATCAATAAACTCGGTTACGATGCCCGTGGCTGCTACATGCCCTTCTTTTCAAAAAAGCTGAATCGCAATCACGCAGGCATTACCATTCCGTGCAGGATCCTTGCCAGCCGACTGAGACCGTGTGGGGCATTTTTATGCAGTGGTACACAGTAAATAACCCTTTTGTCCGGTTGGGAAGCCGGTGGCACACCAAAGCTCAGAGCTGTACATAAATCTGGTGTTGTGTAGCCAAGGAGGCGTGGATGTCCTGGACCAGCTGCGGCAAATAAACACACCCACCCATTCCCCCCTTCTTAAAAGCCAGCAGGTCAGTAATACAATTGACACCTCGGAGCAGCACCTCCAGACATCCTTTGGAGCAGTTAAATTTGCATCAATCTCTCGACATAATGGGAACAACAGAGACCATTACCATCAAACCAGGCCTCCCGTGATGCAACCTCCATTCGTTTCAATGGATCGCTCTAGAGATTCTTGGGACAGAATGCCAGCCAATGCTTCATTTCCTCTTTCCTGGCTTAACAAGAAAACACTGTGGTTTTCACTGCAGCCTCTCTGTACCAGTAGGAGAAGCCATTTAGACAACAACAATGGTCTGCTTGGCCGCCATTAATCCTTTGTGGAACAGAAATTTGCATTTTGCACTGGGTGAGATGTCTTTTCAAGCTTGCATGTTGAGCAAAATCCGCTTTGGCACTTTGGAACAGTAACATACCATGCGGGCTTGGGTTATGATGAGACATCAAGTGTTGGCTTGCCCATGTTTCTCTTTGCTGTCATTCCTTCAAAGAACATGGTTTCCCCAGGAACTGCTGGTTTACCTGGTTTACCTTGGGTGTCCGAAATAGTACAGGTAGCAGATGGCGAAGCTGTTTGGTACTGAATCCAGACTGATCATTTCCTTATCCTGTGATTCCATTTACATTTGTTTTTCTGTATTTGTTGGTGTGTTTAAACTTATACCCCACCCATTTAGTGGACAAGCCACTCTCTGGGCGGCTTCCAGAAAACAGCAAAATACCAACAACCTTTTAAAAAACGAACCTGTAAAAACAGAGACCAGTTCGGCGAACCATGGGCTGGCATAAGCTTACCTCAAAATTAATATTACAAAGGGGTGAGGTTTGTGAAGGCCTGAGCAAAAAGCCAGGTTTTAACTCACTTTTGGGAGCTCCGGAGGGTGGGGTCCAATCGCACCTCCACAGGGAGGGCGTTCCAGAGTGGGGCGGCCACCACCAAGAAGGCCCAGCCTCTAAGTTGATGACTGAGTTTACGTAGACGTAAGCTTTGTTTGGTTCAGTGAGGCTTCTTTCCAGGTAATTTTGCCTAGGATTGGTAGATGATGGTGGTGGCTAAAAGTGTTTTTGTTTTTTCCTCTAAAGACTGAGGAGGCACACATAGGTAATGCGATGCCAGAGGCTGATGAAGAATAGTGACTAAAAGAGTCAGTGGTGCATCAGTGTGCTTGTTCTGAATCATCACTTCACCATCTGAATTCACAAGCTGACTCTTAGACATGCCTGTGGATTCTCACGGATTAATTGACAAATGAATATCATAACCTGGAAGCGTTGCTTAGGAAAGCTGCTTTATCAGACTCCGGTTCCTAGTGGTAGGGTTGCCACGTCTCCAGGCATCAACGAGCAATCTCCAAAATGTCCTGTCCTCAACTCAAGCCTGCAGGTTCCTCCATCTCATATTGAGTCTTTCCTGTTTTCCTGCTGACTTCAACCTTGCCCAGCATTGTCCTTCCCAGAGAATCCTTTCTTCTTATGATGTGCCCCAAGTAGGACAGCCTCTGTTTTCATCATTTTTGCCTCCAGAGATAGTTCAGGCTTGATTTGATCGAGGACGCACTTGTTTGTCTTTCTGGCAGTCCAGGGTTATCTACAAAGCTCTCTTCCAGCACCACATTTCAAACACATGGTTTCTTTCCCATGTCACTTATTTTTTACTGTCCAACTTTCACACCTGTACATAATGATTGGGAATACAAGGGTGTGGATGATCTTGGCCTTTGGTCTCTCCACTAACACATCCTTACATTTGATGATCTTTTCTAGTTCTGTCCTTGCTCCCCATCTGAGTCTCCAATGGATAGTCTTTTCCCATTCTATAGGCAGGGAGAGAAATCTCAGGGTCCGTAGCACCAGAGGGGGAGAAGTTTAGTGTGCGAGATGGGGTTAATGCTTGGTATTTTTATGCATGTTGTGGCCGTGTGATATTGGCACACAAAAAAGGCAGTGGCAAGAGGAGGCAACTGGGAAAAGTCGGTGCCGGGTGTTGGGCCCGTCACGCCATTTGGAATAAGGCTGGGCGTGGTGTGTGCTAGCATTACAGCCCATAAGCTTGCTTGCAGCACAAGCCCCTGTGCAGAATCTGTTGGGTGGAAAGTGCCTGTGGGTTGACAGTGTGTTTTCAACAAGCCCAGAAGCGGGATAGAGTGTGGAAAGACTCCCCATGTGTTTGTGTGCTATAAGCATGTGGACTTTAGCAGGAATGGCAGCCATCATTGCGGCTGATGGATATCTTTGGCCACCTGAATGGCCTCCAGAAAATAGTGGGTCCCCCCCCCCCCGTCCAACTCTAGATGGCCATATTACCTGGACTCCAAGAATCCTCTTATACCTGTTTTCACGATCAGCTGGACCAGAAGTAGAGATGGGCACGAACCAGTTTGTCCCAGTTCATAAAGTTGGCAGCAGAGATGCTGCTGATCCCCTCCCCTGCCTCCTCTGGATCGATCAGTCACTCACCAGGTCCAGCGCAGTAGCACCTCCTCAACGGATCTCCCAGTCCTGGCAAGAGCTCAGGCTTCTCTGCCCCGCCCTCTTGGCTGATCTGCCACTCAGCGAAAAGGGCGGGGCAGAGAAGTCTGTGCTCTTGCCCTTGACTGCGAGATCAGCCGAGGAGATGGGAAAAGCAAGCCAGCTGGGCCTGATGGGTCGCTGGATCAGCTGAGGTGGCTGGGGAGGGGAGCAGCAGCACCTGTGCTGCCGCCTTTACGAACTGGGACAAACTGGGATGAACGGGTTTGTGCCCATCCCCAGAAGCCATTCTGTCCTCCCTCTGAATACCTGCCTGCCCTACTCTGTGTCGTGACGGTGGCTTACCCCATGACATCACTAAGATGCAAAACCAAGCAAAATCAAACTTTTCTCCTCCTGGCCTTCCCCTGAGATGCTGCTGACTTGGTAACTCTACCTCCGAGCCATGCTGGGTGGTCGATTCTAGGAGATACAGGCTAACCCAGTAACTTTTCTTCTTTCTGTGCCCCTTCCCAGCCCAGCACCAGGGAGGTATGAATTCCATGTATTCCAAACCCTTCTCCTTGACAAAGCCTTGTGGGTCACTCCTCCGTCCGGCTGTTGAGGATGCCTGAGAACGATGCATTTGAAAACTTTTGTATGCCAACTTTTGTGTGGCAAAGCCAAACCTCCCTTACAGGGTTCTTGTAAGGATGTCAGGGACTTGCCCATTGCCCTGAGATTCTGGGAGAGAGTGGGTGCAGGGTACAAATCTAAGAAATGAAACCGCTTCGTCCTGAGAAAAACGCAAATTGGCTGGCAGGCTTATGGGGGCACGCTAGCCCACTGGCGGTCTGTTCCTCTCAGAAGATGGGGATGTCACGGACACCTCTTTTGCCATGGGTGAGGTAGAGAAAACTGTGGAGAATGGAAATTTATCTCCCGCAGGTGTGAATGAAACCTGTTCGGGGAGATGCATGGCCATCGATCTTGATTCCTCTGAGCAAAGAGGAGGAGGAGATGGAAGAGGATCCTCAAAGCTGTCTCAGAGTAATAGTAAATTGCTTAAATGAGTGTGGCGCTATTTCCCACTAAACTGTAGTGAGACTGTCACATGACAGGGGTGTTTACCAATGAAGAAGAACAGGGAGAATAAGATTTGAAAGGGGAAGGAGCCCCATGTAGGCTGCAGATTCTGAGAAGCAGACTTTCATTTAACAGCTTCTTTATTTTCTCTGTAGAAAACAGTGTTTGCGTTTTTCACCTGAGGTGGATTTATGGGAGGGAGTTTACATAAGCGACCTTTAAATCAGTCCCAGCGTTTTTCTGCCTATGAAATCTGAGCATCTCTATTTTCAGGAATCGACTGGGACTTGGAATAACAAACAGCAGTGATTGTTCTTTCAGGTTGAACAGAAACACCGAAGACTGTCTTGTTCAGAGCTTGAGAATGTTACTTTTTTGGAAGTATACCCTTTCGAGACATCCCGTCCCCAATGGTAGCTGCTTGTACGGAGTGATGCCCAGGGCCAGCCCTATAAATAGGCAGAATGAGGCCGCCACCTCAGGCAACAGATTTTGGGGGGTCATGAAAGGACAGCGAGGATGGCTGCTCCTTGACTTGGTCGATGGAAGGTCCTGTCGGCTGCTCCATTTCCAGGTGGAGAGATTGTCTAGGTCTGGACCTAATGAAACAGCTCACCTGTCTGAGAGCTTAGGAAAGTTATTTTTTTTGGGGGGGGGGACTGCAAGTTCCAAAATCTATCCTGGTTGGGGGTAAGAATATGCCATTCAGATTTTGTTGGACTCCAGTCCCCCCCCCCCCCCCAATTCTCCATTCTGGGAATTCCACCTGTTATGAAAGAGACGTCGAGAAAACTTTTTATATGCGTGCACAAATAGTGTACTTTGCGGAAGCGTAGATGTTGCCCTCTGGAGAGAATGAGGAAGACTTGACACAAGACTCCGTGCTTTGTCTTTCTCTCAGGATGCAAAAAACTTATGACAGGCAAACTTAATTAGAAAAGTACTTTGTATTTAAACATTTAACTTAAATAGCTTAACTTTAGCATGTTGTTGTTGTTGTTTAGTCAAGTGGTGTCTGACTCTTCGTGAGTCGTGTCCGACTCCTTCATGGATTGTTGCCTTGTCGTGGCGAAGGGGCTTGAGTAACTCAGAGAAGCTATGGGCTATGCCGTGCAGGGACACCCAAGACGGACAGGTCATAGTGGAGAGTTCTGACTCAACGCGATCCACCTGGAGCAGGAACTGGCAAGCCACTCCAGTATCTTTGCCAAGAAAACCCCATGAACAGAAACAAAAGGCTAACTTTAGCATACAGCATGTATATAACATATAATGACTGGTTACTCACGAACCCATTGTCAGCATCTCTGCCCTTAAGCAACCCATGCACTGTCTGAGCTGCTTTTATGCCAACTTCAGCCACTGCAGTCCCAGACACCTGCCCGTGGCTACTGCAGCCGCAAACTTTGCAAGTAAATCCGCTTCAGGTGTTTGACTGACCTACATGCAGTTTATTCCTCAGGCTTTCCTACGTCAGTATGTTCAAGACTTTATTTACTGTATTTCTCAGTGACCTGATCTATACAAATATTTTGACAAGAGGCTGTCCCAGGGCTAGCTGGAGACATTTTTAAGAGAGGAAGCTAGGCCTTTTTTTTTTAAACAGGAAGCTAGGCCACAGAGACTTCGAGCTAGGCCTTTCCCCAGGTGAGTGAAATTTAGGTGTCTATAGGCGTGGGTCTGTCAGGTACAGCTCCTAGAATGGAATATTCTGGCAGCTGGAGCCAAAAAAAAAAAAAGATCCTAATGGCGCTTCCCTAGTTGGGGCTTGCTGGGGATTATTACTATTATTATTATTTTAAGCTTAATTTTTCTAGGCTCTGAACTGATCTGTATAGGAAGAGCAGAAGCTGCCTTTTGCTGAGCTTGACTCTCGGTTCATCTAGTTACAGAGAGTGGTGGCTCTCCAGGGATTTTCTACCTAGAGATTTCTTCTATTTCCTAGTCGTCTCCCCATCCAAGTTCTAACCTGACCAAACCATGCTTAGCTTCTAAAATCCGGCAAGACCAGATACGCTCAGGTTCCTCTCCTGTGTCTACCTCCCAATCTCTCTCCATAGCAGGTAATTTTCTCTGTCCTATAAAACTATAAACATTTTTTTTGTTTTACTCTTTTCAGGTTCTGTAGACCCCCAGCCGGGTGAGTGTCACAGAACAGCCTCGGCCCTCCTATTGATTGTTGATGGTACTGAGGCATCAGCCCCAGAAACAACACAGCTGTCATTAGAATGTGCTTTTCCCAGGAAGTGGATTAATGAGATGCTGCTTTCTGGAGCTAATGTGCATTTTGTGGCTGGATTGTTCTTTTTGCCAGATGAGCCTGCCTGGCAGATGAGCTGTGAAGATTTCCTCAGGGGGGGTCCCTTTCTCCCTGCGCTCCACATTAGCCTTGTGTGTTACTTAAGATTTGCTGGGTTTGGGCATCTGTCTGTCTTGCTGTGCAGAATCCGCTAGGTGGTCTACCAGGGCAGGCCCCACAGGCAGGAGAAAGGCTGTGCGTTCGGTCAGATTCTCCTCTGTTTTTCGCAGGCACCAACAGCCATTGCTCACAAGCATCTGCGCTGTCCGTGTCCGGCTCAGAGATGGCATCATCTGCAATAATCGACAAAGGAAAGGACACGTCCAAGGCAACTGGAAATGGGAGGGAAAGAACAAGAAATATGATACCTAAGGTGTTCCTAGAAACAGCAGAAGAATTAAATTTAATTGATCTATGGAGAACTAGATATCCTAATAGAAGAGACTACACATTCTACTCGAATAGACATAAATCATGGTCAAGAATAGATAATTGTTGGATATCAGCGGAAGTTACACATCAAGTAGAGGATATTGAAATATTGCCAAATACATATGCAGACCATAATCCAATATTGATGACATTAGGACAAATGACAAGGAGAGGCCTCTGGAGACTCAACACGTACCTACCGAGAGAAGAGACTTTCTTGAATAAAATTAAAAATGAGATGAGATTTTTTTTTTTTCAAATCAACAAACCCCAAGATACAGGGATGACAGTGGTATGGGATGCAGCCAAAGCATTTTTTCGAGGATATGCGATAGAATATAATATACAAAGAAAAAAGGAAAGGAACAAACAATATCAAACCTTAATAAAATCTCTAAAAAAAGAGGAAGCGGAGCTGAAGAAGACCCCAACAAATAAGGGTTTACTTAATAAAATAAATATTTTACAGCATAAAATAAATGTACTAGAACAGGAAGAGATGGAGAAGAAAATTAAATTTGCAAGGCAAAAATTCTTTGAGAATACAAACAAACCAGGAAGATGGCTAGCCTACAGAATAAAAAGAGAGAGAGAGAGAACAATGATCACAGCAATACTTGATAAGCAAGGAAAGGAAGTATACAAACAAAAGGAGATCGAAAAAGAAATTCAAAGATTCTTCACCGAACTTTATAGGAAAAGAGAAGGAGAACAAGAGAGGCGAAAAATTATTTGAATAACATTCCAGAATGGAGGCTGAATCATCAACAATTGGAGAAACTAAATGAACCAATTACAATAGAAGAGATTGGGGAAGCATGGAGGAAACAAAAAAGCGGGAAATCCCCTGGCCCAGATGGACTCCCAGCGGAATACTATAAGGCATTTGAAGAAATTTTAAGTCCACAATTCAAGAAACTAATTGAAGATGTTCAGATTAAAGGGGAAATTCCAAATTCATGGAAAGAGGCATATATCTCCTTAATACATAAGGACGGGACGGACAAAAATCAAATCAAGAACTATAGACCGATTTCTCTCTTGAATGTTGATTATAAGATTTTCACAACCATCTTAGCAACAAGATTAAAGGGGATACTTCAAGTAATAATACACAAAGACCAAACAGGTTTCATCCCTAAAAGGAAACTGTCATCAAATATAAGGACGATAATAGACATTTTGGAATATTATGAAATGCATCTGGAAAAGCAGATGATGCTAATCTTTTTAGATGCAGAAAAAGCCTTTGATAACGTCAATTGGGAGTTTATGCTGTCACAACTAAAGAGAATGGAGTTTGAAGGAACATTTCTACAAACAATTAATGCAATATATACTAAACAAGTAGCCAAGATAAAAATTAATGGTAATTTAACTGAAAATATACAGATTGAACAAGGCACAAGACAGGGATGTCCGCTATCCCCCCTACTATTTATCTTAACATTGGAAATTCTGAACAGACAGATTAGAGATAATGAGGCAATTAAAGGACTTAAAATCAGAGGAGAAGAATTCAAGGTGCAAGCGTATGCGGATGATTTAGCGATAATACTAGAAAATCCCTTAGAAAATTTGGAAGAATTATTGAGAGTTATAGAAGAATTTGGACAGGTGGCTGGATTTAAAATAAATTATCAAAAAACAAAATTTATGACGAAAAATATAAAGAAAGAAGACGTGCAAAAATTGGCAAGGAACTCTAATTTTGAGGCGGTGAAAAAAATTAAATATTTAGGAGTTATCATCACCAAAAAACCAAGCAATTTAATAAAAGAAAATTACCTAACAATACAGAAAGAAATTCATAAAAATCTCGAAGAATGGAGCAAGTTACAACTCTCATTTATGGGAAGAATATCAACAATAAAAATGATGATTTTACCAAAACTATTATTCCTATTCCAAAATCTACCAATACTATTGAACTTTAAGTATTTTAAGGACCTGGATAGCTTGACATCAAAATTTATTTGGAAACCTAAGAAACCAAGAATAAAACTTAAACTGTTACAAGATTTGAAAGAAAGGGGGGGGGGGAGCGGGACTACCGAATTAGTATTAGGCATCCTTCAGTCTCGAAAGACGATGGTAACGTGCTCTGTATGGAGGACTTGGAACAGCGTCTAGTGTGGCTGAGAAGGCCAATTCGAGAGTGACAATCCCTTCCACACTGAAGACAAATACAATCTGTCCCCTGTCCAGCTCCCTGATTTTGCTGCTTCCGGGACTGCCTCTTTGCCTCGGTCTGCTGGACAAGGGTCTCTTCAAAATGGGAGAGGCCATGATGCAATGCCTGCCTCCAGGCTGAACGCTCAGATGTCAGGGTTTCCCATCTGTTGAGGTCCATTCCTAAGGCCTTCAGATCCCGCTTGCAGATGTCCTTGTATCACAGCTGTGGTCTCCCTCTGGGGCGATTTCCCTGCACTAATTCTCCATACAGGAGATCTTTTGGAATCCGACCATCAGCCATTCTCACGACATGCCCAAGCCAACGTAGACGTCGCTGTTTCAGTAATGTATACATGCTAAAGATTCCAGCTCGTTCTAGGACTACTCTATTTGGAACTTTGTCCTGCCAGGTGATACCAAAAATGCGTCGGAGGCAACGCATATGGAAGGTGTTCAGCTTCCTCTCCTGCCGTGCACAAAGGGTCCAGGACTCACTGCAGTACAGGAGTGTGCTCAGGACGCAGGCTCTATATACCTGGATCTTGGTATATGTCGTCAGCTTCTTATTGAGCCATACTCTCTTTGTGAGTCTAGAGAACATGGTAGCTGCTTTGCCAATGCGTTTATCCAGCTCGACATCTAGAGAGAGAGTGTCAGAGATCGTTGAGCCAAGGTACACAAAGTCATGAACAACCTCCAATTCTTGTGTGGAGATGGTAATAGAGGGAGGTGAGTCCACGCCCTGGCCCATGACTTGTGTTTTCTTCAGGCTGATTGTTAGTCCAAAGTCTTGGCAGGCCTTGCTAAAACAATTCATGAGTTGTTGGAGGTCTTGAGCAGAGTGGGAAACAATGGCTGCATCATCGGCGAAGAGGAAATCCCGCATGCATTTCAGCTGGACTTTGGTCTTCGCTCTCAATCTAGAGAGATTAAAGAGCTTTCCGTCTGATCTAGTCCGGAGATAGACACCTTCTGTTGCAGTTCCAAAGGCGTGCTTCAGCATGACAGCAAAAAAGATCCCAAAAAGGGTTGGTGCGAGGACACAGCCCTGTTTCACTCCGCTTCGGATGTCAAAGGGATCTGATGTTGAGCCATCAAAAACTACAGTGCGTTTCATTCCCTCATGGAAGGACCTGATGATTTTAAGGAGTCGAGGTGGACATCCAATCTTGGGAAGGATTTTAAAAAGGCCATCCCTGCTAACCAAATCAAAGGCCTTTGTGAGATCTATGAAGGCGACAAAGAGTGGCTGTTGTTGTTCCCTGCATTTCTCCTGCAACTGTCTGAGGGAGAATACCATGTCAGTGGTGGATCTATTAGCTCGAAATCCACACTGTGATTCTGGATAGACTCTGTCTGCGAGCACCTGGAGCCTCTTCAGCACAACACGGGCAAGCAGCTTCCCTACAACGCTGAGAAGAGAGATGCCACGGTAGTTATTGCAGTCGCCCCTGTCTCCTTTGTTCTTGTACAATGTGACGATGTTTGCATCCTTCATGTCCTGTGGTACTCCACCTTCCCTCCAGCAAAGACAAAAGATTTCATACAGCTCGGTAGTGATGGTCTCTTTACAGCACTTCAGCACTTCAACAGGGATGTTATCCTTTCCAGGTGCCTTGCCAGAGGCGAGGGAATCCAAGGCCGCTTTTATTTCTGCTAAGGTTGGTTCGCTGTCCAACTCTTCCAAGACAGGCAGGCACTCAATGTTATTTAATGCTTCTTCGGTTACTACATTCTCTCTGGAATACAGCTCAGAGTAGTGTTGCACCCAGCGGTCCATCTGCTGTGCTCGGTCCTGGATGATCACGCCTGTGGCAGACTTCAAGGGAGCAGATTTCTTCTGTATTGGACCTAAAGCCTGCCTGATACCGTCATACATTCCTTTGATGTTACCTGTGTCCGCTGCTATCTGTATCTGAGAGCAGAGCTGAAGCCAATAATCGTTGGAACATCTCCTGGCAGCCTGTTGGACTTGGCTACGAGCAGCTCGAAGAGCTTGCAAGTTGTACTCACTAGGACAGGCTTTGTATGCTGCTAGAGCTCTCCTCTTATCTTCGATGGCTGGCATCAACTCCTCCGAATGGGCTTCGAACCAGTCGGCCGTCTTTTTGGTCTTCTTGCCAAATGTGGACAAGGCGGTGTTATACACAGCGTTCTTAAAATGTTCCCATCGTTCAGGTGCATTTGCATCAGCCGGGCCTGGAAGGGTTTCCTCAAGCGCTTGGGCAAATTCCTCCACTTTTCTTTGATCGCAAGTCTTCCTGATGTCAATACGTGGTCTTCAATCCTTTTTCGTGTGATATAATCTCTTTGTTCGCAGTTTTACTCTACTACACACCAGGGAATGATCAGTATCGCAATCAGCACTCTGGTAGCTGCGTGTGATCGTAATACTAGGAAGGCTAGAACGTCTAGTGAGGATCAAATCGAGCTGATGCCAATGCTTGGATCTTGGATGTCTCCAGGAAACTCTGTGTTGAGGCTTCGTATTAAAGAATGTGTTGCTGACGCAAAGACCATAATAACAGCAAAACTCCAGCAAGCGTTGGCCATTTTCGTTCATCGAAATGGTTACTATATTATAAGGCTTGTGCCATGACCTGGGTAAAAGAATGGGTAACTCTCGAAAACCAAAGACTTCTGAAATTGGAGGGACATGATTTTAAAATGGGATGGCATGCATATGTATGGTATGGGAAACATAAGGAACATTCACATTTTGGAGTACATATCCTCAGGAAGGCTCTAGGGATAGTATGGCAAAAATTTCAGGCACAAACCTATAAGAAAATTCCATTATGGGTGGCTCCTATAGAAGCGTTCACGTTGAAAGTGTTGAATCAGAAAGGAGCGCTGACTACATATAAAAATCTGTTAACTAAAGAACAAAACATAAAGGATAAACAAGAGTTAGAAAAACTGGGTGTAGCCGCTGATTGGTGGTCAATGTTGAAATTAGAATCAAGATATAAAAAAGATAAAACTGTGGGTTTCTTTGAGGGCAAAGTTCAGGTAGATAAACTGTGGATATATACTGATGAGAAAATAATAAAAAAATGTATGCATATTTATTAGAGTATGATTTGGAGGATGAGAGGGTGAAGGAGATGATGGTAAAATGGGCAAAAAATTTTGGACATAACATTGATATTGATGACTGGACTAAGATGTGGAAAGAAAGTTATAAGAAAGAAAGTTATAAGCCAGTAAAAGTTATAAGCCAGTTATAAGCCAGTTATAAGCCAGAAAGAAAGAAAGAAAGTTATAAGCCAGTAAACCTTAGGGAAAATATCTTCAAAATGTTTTATAGATGGCATTATACACCTGTAAGATTGGCAAAAATATCAGAGGGTAACAGCAATATGTGTTGGAAGTGTAAAAAAAAAATGTAGGAACTTATTATCATATGTGGTGGACATGCGAAAAAGTCAAAAGATATTGGACACAGGTGTGGGAAATAGTGAAAGAAATTACTCAGCAAAAACTAGATATAAAACCTGAAATGGTATTATTGAATATCATGCCGGAAATTAATGATAAGAAAATAAAATATTGTCTGATGTACATACTGACAGCAGCCAGGCTACTCTGGGCTCAAAAATGGAAAAGTGAAGAAATTCCAACGATAGAAGAGTTGCTAAAGAAGTTATGGGACATAGTAGAAATGGACACACTCTCAGAAGCATTGTGGGAACAACCAAGAGACTATGTAAAACAAAGCTGGAAACTAATATATTCTTGGGCCCAGAGGAAGACAGGAGTTTAGGGCGAATTTGATTATCGATGTATTCAGTTCACACTGGGAACCCAGCTGGAGAGAACCGAGAGTCAAACGAAGCTGGAGTCTCTGACTCCAAAGGAGGGAGGGTTTATCTTAGTAGGAGGGGGTTCATTTTTGTTTGTTGGGTTTTTGTGTGTGTGTATTTTGTAGTGTATTAATGTATGTTTTGTAGTGTATTAATTCAAATAAAATGGAAGTTTAAAAAAATAAATAAATTGCAGTAACCAGAGCAATGGGTTCAAATTATTTAAAAAAAAAAGAAAAAAGAGATGGCGTCTTGATCTCAGCACTCCCGTCCTCCGGCTTCCTGGATGTTTTACACTTCAGCTCTGTGAAGCTCCTGCCACTCTAGTCAATATTGACCTCTGGGAGAATTATTGCCTGATTGATGGATTATTTTTTTATCCCACCTTTCTCCAACTAAGATCATTAAAAGATGGTATTGAAGCCTAATAACAGTGAATATATAAATACTAAAGAGGATCAAACGAGTACTGTACTAAAAACATAAGCAACACCAAAACACATTCAAAGCAGGAAGGTACATAATCTATTAAAAAACCCTCCTCGGGTAGCCAGACACTCAGGGAAAGCTTGCCTGAAGAGAAAGGTCTCTGCCTGCTTGCAGAAGGACAGCAAAGATGGGGCCAGCCTGGCCTCCAGTGGGAGGGAGTTCCAGAGTCTGGGAGCAGCAACACAGAAGGCCCTCCTCTCCCATGTCCCCACCAGACACACCTGTGAAGGTGGTGGGACCGAGAGAAAGGCCTCTCCTGATGATCTTAACACCCAGGCAGGCTCCTAAAGATAGTCCTTGAGATCGCTTGGACCCATGCTGTTTAGGGCTTTATAGGTTAAACACCATCACTTTGCATTCTGCCTAGGAGCAGCTTGGCAGCCAGTGGAGCTGCTGTAACAGCGAGGTTATGGGATCCCTCGCTGATTTATGATGTCCCTATTAGGGTCACCCCCCAGGTAGCAATCTGGCTGCTGTGCTTTGGACCCTCTGAAGTTTCCTGACACTTTCCATAGGCAGGAATCCCACCAAGATGGAATTGAGGCATGTGTCACCTGGCCAGATCAAACTTCTCCAGGAACCAGTGGTCTTGGCGCACTAGTTTTAATTGTGCAAAGGGACTCCGGGCCACTGCTGAAACCTGGGCATCCAGGCTCAGAGATGAATCCAAGAGCACCCCCATGCTTTGCACCTGTTGTTTTCAGAGGGACTATAACCCCATCCTGCCCAGGCTGCATTCCTGTTCCCTGATCTGCCTATTGACTGACCAGGAGCACCTCTGTCTTGTCTGGATTAAGTTTCAGTTTATTCACCCCAGTGCCTGATACCAGACACTGATCTGGAGCTGAAACAGCTTCCTCGGATTCTTATTGATTTATTCAAGTGGTTTAACCTGCTCCATTATCAACAGGTCTCAGGGTGGGAGTATAGTCAATAAAATCTAGGAAAAAGAACCTGTTGTTGTATGTGCCATTGAATTGCTTCTGATTTATGATGTCCCTATTGTTGTTGTTGTTTAGTCGTTAAGTCATGTCCGACTCTTCGTGACCCCATGGACCAGAGCACGCCAGGCCCTCCTGTCTTCCACTTGTCCCTATTAGGGTTGCCCAAATATGTAACATGTTCAAGGAGTGGATTTGCAACGCT
This sequence comes from Intellagama lesueurii, assembly GCA_037013535.1. Lineage (NCBI taxonomy): Eukaryota > Metazoa > Chordata > Lepidosauria > Squamata > Agamidae > Intellagama > Intellagama lesueurii. The sequence continues at coordinate 7,893,933 of JBAJHW010000001.1, read as the reverse complement.
CTAAAGAATCTTCATACGGTTGAGCACATGGAGAGAAACAATGCTCTCCATCACCTCGTTTTCTGGTGTATTTGTCACTACCTATGTATCTGTGATACAGAGGAGCAAAAGATGAACAGAAAGACGTGCATGTTGTTGTATAACCTTGCATACTCTAATTTTGCAAAGAAAATAAAAATAAAACAAACAAACAAACCCACCTCATTCTGCCAGAATGCAAAAGCATGTGGGGCTGAGCTCAGGAAAGTGATCTTTGGACTACAAAGCCCAGAATCCTTCAGCCAGCCAAAGTGGGTTCAGAAGAGCAAACCCACAGAAATATGAAAATAAAAAAATTATTTAATTACCAATGGTTACTCTGGGCGATTTACAACAATCGCAGACATAAAAAAAAACCATAATCAAACACATTAAGTTAATCAAACAAATTGAACAAATATTAGACAAATTAAAAATTGGCAGCGATTGAATGAAAGGCTGAAAGCCAGAGAAATTACACTGGTTCACGTGTTGGTAGTTCCGAAGATTGACTGCTGCAATGCTCTCTGTGTGGGGCTACACTTGAAGGTGGTTTGGAAGCTGCAGCAGGTACAAAACGCAGCGGGGCCAGGCTTATACAAGGAACACCTTAGTAAGGTCATATTTCCCCCGTCGTGGACCGTTTGCTCTGGCTGACAGTATGCTTCCGGACCAAGTTCAAGGTGTTAATGCTAACATACAAAGCTTTTAATGGATTGGGACCTTGCTACCTGGCGCAGCACCTCTCCCTCAGATCAACTGTCCGTCTCACCTACATCCCTCAATCCTTGATGCTATGGATGGCCACCCCAAGGGAGGCCCAGAAGTCTTCATCAAGGAACTGGGCCTTCGCAGTGGTGGCCACCTCATTCTGGAATTCGCCACCAGCGGAGGAGGTGCGTCTGGCGCCCCCCCCCCTCCTGGTGTTCAGGATAAAGAAAAACAGGACTATTGAGCCAGGCCTTTGGCAACCTGCTTCCAATTTAATTTATTTATTATTTGGAAGTTGGTTTTTTGTTAAACTGATTTTATCTTCGTCCCCATCTTGGGATTCGGGCTTATCTGTTTGTGATATAAGAAATTAACGGGGCGAGATGTCTCTTTTCCTTGAGAGTTTATTATATGTATTCTTCGGATGTAAACCACCCAGAGTTGTGGCTTGCTGCTAGATGCGTGGGGTAAACGTTTAATAAGCAAGCAAGCAAACAAACAAATAAAAATATCCGATCCTAATGAGTTTCTGTTTTTTTGTGTGTTTTTTTGTTTTCTTAATGAACTTTCTTTAACATTGTTAGAGCTGAGCTAATTAGATTGGGGAACTCTACTCACCCCTCCTGAAGTTTTTTTTTTTTTAAATCTCTTGGCCCTCTGAACTGTCATTTGCAAACAGTTCTTGCCTCCGGGCCCCATGGTTTTTAGCTGAAGGGAGGATGCTGGAAACCACACCTCCCAGCTGACTTTACAACCTAACTCGGAATTTACCTCATACCAGCAGACTCAACATGGACACCTGCATGAATTTTTTAAGACTTTAAAAAACCTGCAGTTTTTCTGCAAAGGGTGGTGACCAGCCTGAAGAAGATAAATTTGCTCACAAAAGCTTGCAATGCGTATGATTTTTTTCCAGTGGTTCAATAAACTTACTCTTACTCTTGCATTTGTTTAATCCTGAACCGCACGGCCGTTTCCTAAATCTTGCTGAATCCAATGAGTTAAAAAGGGCAGCCTGGCTAAACAGGAATTTATATTGTCTTTGTCCTGATAATTGGAGATGGGATTTGGAGAAGGAAATAAGTATTTCTGGTTTTTCATTTGATGGGGGAAAATAAGCAATGCAGTTTGTGGTTCCTGAAAGCAATGGGAAGGAGAATTTTTTTTTTTAGAGAAAACAATTTCCAGTCTTCCCAGTGGTGATAACACTATATAGTTATCTCTTTGGGAAATCCCATATAGTTTAAGCCGCAGCGGGAACAAGCTGAGGATTTTGATGTGCCAAAGCCGAGGGCTCTAATTAAATGGAGGAGACACTGTAGGTATTCAGCAGTTATGAAAAACTGGTGGAGCAGTCAACACTGTTGGCAGGTTGATGTTTTTTAGGCCAACAGGCATAGGATCACTGGCTTACACTACTCACCTCTAACACTGGTATGATATGTTGCAGAGTTTTGGTTAGATTCCTCTAGCTGTGCAACAGAAGTGCAGGGATTCACAGAAGAGAACAGCTTCTACTTTCCCAAAGTAGTCCACCCCTTTTCTCATTAACAGGCACTTACAGTCTCAATAACTCACTCGGATACGTTGGGAGGAGAAAGAATAAAAGGTTTCATTATTTACAATTGAACAGATTAAACAGCAAACTGACAAATATGACTGCTTTCAACAACAGACTTCAAGAGACTAAAAAGGGGAATGAGAAAGTACTCAGCAGAGAGGCGGGGCTCTCTTTGAAATCAGAGGCAGGAGGGAACTATTGGTTCAGGCTGGATAGATTGACAGCCATCCAAGCTCAGAAAGGTCCCTCACAGCCACACTTTCTCTAGGCAGCATGCAAGGTTGTAAAAACTGCAACATGATATGGTGGGAATTCACAGGTGACACTTTCCTCAGTGTGAAGACTGAAGGTGATTAACATGGTTTTAATTGCTAATGATCAAAGTCCCATTATAACCATTGTCGCAGAGACTGTTTGAAAAGATGGCTGCCCCTCAGCTGGATAAGTGTGGAAGGCAGCAGATGGGAGAAAAATTCTGCAGCCTGAAAAAATCTGGATGGAACAATTCATTAGAGAGAGCAGATGGGAGGTTTCTTTTAGCACGGAACGTCCTTAAATATCGATGGTCACAGCAGGATTTCTCCACACCTGTCGTTCTCCAATTAGCTTGCTAAGTTTTTTGAGTAGTCTTCTGGACATAAACATGGGCTTCTTTTAGCAAAGGTCTGATGTAATCCCATTTCTGGAACCCCCATGGGATTCAAGCTGGAAAGAGGTGTTATCGGTCATGTATAATGTGGCTCTCAAAGAGCTGCTTTGAGGCATGCTGGCATCGTGTAAATCACAGCAACAAGCATTTCATTCATTAAAATAAGTCACCCCACTTTTCCCGTCCTTATGCCTGGACATTTAAAATGAGTAACGCTTTATGGAATCTCCAAATACTCTCTGACAGAGTTTGGAGAAGTAATTTCTTGGGACAATAACTCCTAGCTGAGCTAGCTGGCTGGATAATTCAGTGAGTTAGGTATCTGACTGCAGAGCCAGAAGTTGGGAGTTCAAATCCCCACTGTGCCTCCAGGGAGAAGAGCCAACGCGTGTAGCCTTGGGCAAGATGCACAGTCCCAAGAATGTCTCCAGAAGAAGGGAATAGAGGTAAAGCACTTCTGAGTACTCTAGAAAGCTCTGAAAGAGCTCTGAAACTACTACTACTACTACTACTACTACTACTACTACTACTACTACTACTACTACTACTATTAGAGCTCTAGTTTCAGAGCTCTACTACTACTACGACTACGACTATGACTACTACTACTAGTAGTAGTAGTTGTAGTTGTAGTTGTAGTAGTCAATGTTTTTATTATTTTGATTGACTGTGTCTGGTATTTCTACTTCTACTACTACTTATTCCTCTTCTACTTCTTCTTCTACTACTACTAGTAGTAGTAGTAGAAGAAGAAGAAGTAGAAGAAGAAGTAGTAGAAGTAGAAATACCAGACACAGTCAATCAAAATAATAAAAACATTGACTGGTATTATATAAGAGATACAAGTTTTAACCAAAATCCTAAGTATCTGTTAAATATTGACATAGTATATGCTGTTCCTAATATTGCCATTTTTTGGGTCGCTCTGATGATATTATTTCTGAGATCTGCAATTGCTTAAAATACGGTGTGAAATTTCTTGATATTGTTCCCAAAAGCAAAGCATCACACACATTTTTCACAGTGGGATCTTGAGAGGTCAACATCCTGTTCTTTGGGGCAAGCATACAATAAACCCTTGACCGTTCAAGAAAATTCTGCCAGGCAGCTCTCAGCAGACACAGTGGGGCCCATGAATAGCCATTCGGTGCTACTGCCTCTGCCACAGAGTACGCCTTCCAAGAATGAGTTCTAGTCTGTGTTCAGTTGGATCCACCCCAATTTTTTTTTGCCACTGTCGCTCTCGGCTCCATCTCGCTCAACCCATCCCAAGAAAACCAGGTGGCTACTTTGGCTCCACTCCACGGGAGGGAACCCTGCGCAGCCATTGCGTTCATGGTCCTGGCCATTTCCCTGTTCCAGAGGTCAACCAGGGCTTCGTCTGGATCACCTGCCATGAAGGGGGACACAGAAGGAGCCTTCCCAAAGAGGGGGAAAGCATTGAGACTACACCTGGGCATCTCCTGGGCAATGGCGCAGCCAGCAAATCCTTCACTTCCAGAAGCATTGCACTGGAACCCATCCACTTCGTGAACACTGACCCCCTCCCCATCCCGGATAATGACTGGAGTCAAGGAAAGGTTTCTGTACATATCTCAAGCTCTGACTCCTTCTGGCCAAAAACAGTCCGATGGTCTTGACATTTTCATTGGGGGTTTTTTTTACTTTGCCTATATTTCACGTGTGTCCTTGTTTCTTCATTGTGTAATGCTCTGATATGAATAAAAGAAGAAAGACCTGCCATGAAGAGAGGAAACTCCCAAGGAGCCATCAGGAAACCAGATGAATCCATAAGCTTCATGGTACAGTGGTTAAACTGCACTAGTGCAGTCAAAAATTCTGCTCATGACCTGCGTTTGATCCCAGAGGATTCAGGTAGCCGGCTCAAGGTTGATTCAGCCTTCCATCCTTTCGAAGTCAGTAAACTGAGTTTGCAGCTTGCTGGGGGTGAGGGGCAGTGTGTAGCCTGCATAATTAAATTGCAAACCGTCCAGAAAATGCTTTAAGTGCAATGGTGTGATATATAAGCAGCACACTTTATAACCCTCCAAGAGTGCACCACCTTAATTCCTCCCCCTCCCTAGCAGAGACGTTGAGTTCCAGTAAGTCTAAACATCAGTCCATGTGCTCTTTCCTGCTGAAGGCATTTTGACCTTCTCCTGAAGCTAGTAAATGACCATTTAAGTCCAATACTGTGAACAGAGATGGGCACTAAACAGTTTGTCCTAATTTGTGCCAGTTTGTAAAGACGGCCACACAGGTGCTGCTGCTCCCCTCCCCTGCCACCTCTTCTCGGCTTTCAAATGCAAACACTCTCTGTGTGGCAGGTGATCCAGACGAAGCCCTGGTTGACCTCTGGAACAGGGAAATGGCCAGGACCATGAACGCAATGGCTGCGCAGTGTCCCCTCCCATGGAGTGGAGCCAAAAAACACACCAGGCTTGTGTTTTTCCACCTCCTCAGCTGATCTCCCCATTATGGGCAAGAGCACAGCTTTCTCTGCCCCGCCCTTTTCTCTGATTGGCAGATAAGCCAAGAGGGCGGGGCAGAGAAGCCTGAGCTCTTGCCGGGACTGGGAGATCAGTTGAAGATCACAGAATTTGGGCCTGGTGAGTGGCTGTTTCAGCCAAAGGAGGTGGGGAGCAGCAACGTCTGTGCTGCCTCCTTTACAAACTGGGATGAACTGGGACGAATCAGTTTGTGTCTATTTCTACCTGCGAACTCAGATCTGAGTTATGGGCCAGCCCTTTAATCCTACTTTTGCTCTAGAAGTGGCTGGTCCATGGTCTCTTCCAACAATATCTTTTCCCTTCCACATCTAGCATTTTCCCTGCCCTACCCCCATCCAGAAAAGAACCTCTTCTGAGGCTGGGAGTGAATCCATTTTTAAAAAATATCTGTATTAGTACAGAAAGGTTAACATGATGAGCAGGTGCAATAGCGAGCAGCTGAACAATCTTATCTCAGCATGCCATGAATTAATGATCCCTCTGCCATCTGGGGGAACTTAACCCAGTCAAGTAAGAGTTTGGCGGCTTTAATTGGACACATTCGGCAAAGGCAGCCAGAGAGAAGCACTTCACTCTCCACACAGAGAGTGTTTGCATTTGAAAGCTGAGAAGAGTCCGATCAGAGGCATGGAAGGAATACAGAACACAGCTGAGTTTGGCCTGAATTACAGCAAGGATGAGCGGTGAGAACAGAACTGGCATGAAAAAAAAATAAAAAATGAGAAACCACTTGTGATGTTGGAAAGCAGTACATTTTTCTTGATTCCGGTCTTTTTTGTTACTACAAGTTGCCAAGTTGCTTCTTCATCTTCTTCTTTTTAATTAGCCCTGCTAGAAATTAATCAACTGATATTTTCCTGGCATAGAAATGAAGCGATAGGACAAGTGTTACCAGTTAATTGTCTCCCTATCACATAGCCAAGCATTAAAAGGGACAATCTCACCAGTCTCATGACCCCCTCACTCACCCCCATCCAAATGAATGCCCCTCTGGCATCCAGTCCTGGAGTCCGAGTTCGAGTCTTTGGTACCAAGTCCGTAGTCCTGAGCTCCAAGCCTGAGTCCCTATTAAAAATAAGCTTTTTCCCCCCCAGAAAAAAAAGGGTGGGTTCCAAGTTGCAAGTCGAGTCTGAGTCATTGAAAAAAAATTTGCTGGTGCGATTTACCGTATTTTTCCATGTATAAGACACTACCTTTTCCTAAAATAGTTAGAGTAAAAAATGAGGGTCGTCTTATACACGAAAGTAAGCTGAATCTATGTGCCACAGCTGGCACACAGAGCCCTCTCTGTGGGCACAGGAGCTGTGCTGCTGCTGCTGCCCATGCCAGCCCGATGCAGAGTGCGGCGCTGCTCACTGCCGGGGCTCAGCTCGAGCTCACCCTGCCGCCTTGTCCCCCGCCCGAAGGGAGCCCGCGAGTGGCGCTGGAGGTGGTGATCAGGCGGTGACAGCAGCATCAGCAGCAGGAGGTGGAGACGAAGGAGAAGCTGCTCCCAGCCGCCCCTCGGCGTGAAATTGCTGCTGCCCATTGACTGCAACTCAAGAGAGAGGGGGGGGAGCGCAGCTCAGCGCAGGAAGCCCGGGCGAAGAGCTATATTTGGGGGGGGGAAGGCATCCCCTGGCCGCCCTCCGGGGATGCGCTGGCCTGGAGGGTGCCTGCTGATTTGGGCGCTCGGGCTCAAAAGGGTCAAAATTGGTGTGTGTGTGTTATACATGAGTTATACTTGAGTCGCGAGACTCACTGTCAAAGTGGACTTACCGTATTTTTCCATGTATAAGACACACCTGTCTTATACATGGAAAAATACGGTAAGTCCACCTTGACAGTGAGTCCCGCGACTCGAGTTCATATCCCTGGCAGTTACACTGTGAAATGAATTAGGAGCTGGATTGGGGCTTTTGAAGTTGGTTTAAAGTCACGTGATAGTTGCGTGATTTTGGGGTCGGTGTGTGTGCCTTCTTGGGACAACTTTTTATCCGTTTGTAAGCTGTGATGTATATCGGTCGAGAGTTAGCCAAGCACACATGCCGAACAATTTGAAATAAATCTTGTCCACAATCGAGTTAAAACAAAGCACCCCCTTGTGGCTGTTTAAAATAACTTGCTTTCCAATAAAATTAAAACAACCTTGCATGCTTAGCTGTACGTTGTATAGGAGGAAAATGTTTAATTCATTTCAATCGTGCCAAACCCGATGCAATACCAGGAGTATGAAGGCGTTTATAATCAATCCTTAGACAGTCCTGAAGCTGAAAAGTCTATGACATGCCTTTTGCAAAAGGACACATTGAGATTTTTGGTACACCAGACCAAGGTGAAAAAGAGAGCCCCATAAGGTTGGGTCTGTCAATGCCTTTTTCGTAAGGCACATGGCAGGATCTGGAGCAGAAATGCGACCAAGGGAGGAAAGGCTCATAGAATCATGGAGTTGGAAGGGGCCTCTAAGACCATCGAGTCCAACCCCCCGCTCAATACAGGAGTCCAGATCAAAGCAGACCTGACAGATGGTTGTCCAATTTTCTCTTGAATGCCTCCAGTGTTGGAGCGCTCACCACCTCCTGAGATCATTGGTTCTGTTGTCATGCTGCTCTAACAGTGAATAAGTTTTCCCTGATATTCAGCCTATATCTTGCTTCCAATAGCTTGAGCCTGTTATAATATATCCTGCATTCTGGGATGATCGAGAACAGATCCTTTCCCTCCTCTGTGTGACTACCTTTCAAGGCTTTGAAGACTGCTATCCTATCTCCCCTCAGTCTTCTTTTCTCAAGGCTAAACATGGCCAGTTCTTTCAATGGAACTCAATGATTCCTCAAATATAGCATGGGATAAAGACATTTTCACAGCCTAAGAAGCAGCATGTGGCCAGTATGGCTTGTAAATCCTAGAGCTGTGATCTACAAATTTAACTTTTACAGCTTCTGAGCATCAATCCCCCATAGACCAATGTTGATAGTACCCAAGACCACTCAACTTACTCTAGTGCCCAAAACAGAATCTCCCAACTTTTTGTCTGTTACACTTATGTTCTACCTTTGCTCTAGTTACAAGTTCAAGATAGCCTTCATGACTTACGGCCTCTCACCTCTTTATCCACATGATACCACTGTGTGGTGGGTAAGTTAGCAAAGGGACATCCCAAAACCACCCAGTATGTTTCCTAACAAAGTGGAGATTTGAACCTAAGTCTTCTGTCCATGTCCAACACTCTAACCACTACACTAAACTACATTGTCTGTCCCTGGCAGGAAGCAACTGTTACATAATTTTGAATTTCTGGTAAAACTCCTTGTGCTACTCAGAAGAAGTACAGAGACTCACAGATGAGAATAGCTACAAGTTACCCAGATGGTCCACCTCTTTCTCATGAACTGGCACCTAAGGTCTCAATAACTCACTCTGAGACATTTGAAGGAGAAATAATAAAAATGTTTCATTACTTACACATGCGAACAGATCGACAGCAAACAAACTACAACCCTGCTTCCAACAGAAAAAGAACACTCAGCAGAGAGGCAAGGCCGTCTTTGAATTCAGAGGCAGGAGGGAACGGTTGGTTAGTGCGGGATAGATTCACAGTCACCCCAGATAGAACAGTCCCTCCCAGCCATACAAACCACAGACAGCATGTGAAGTTGTAAAACAACAGCAGCAACAGCAACAACTACAGCAACGACAACTCAAACAGTCACAACAAATGAAAGAGGTAACCATTTTTGCCCTTCTATGACCTTTGAAGGCAGTTGCTTGAGGCCATTGCTCCACTTTACCTAACTGCGCAGCTGGCCTTGTAGATCGCCTGCATGGGCCACACAAACAACGGTGACTTGTTGAACAGAGCTGTAGAGCTGTTCCTTCAGTGTTGCTCACGGTATGCAGATTTATGAGGCATTGTTGAGCTTAAAATATTGCCCTTGAGTCAGTTGGAGTCCACACCTGGGGAAGGAAAATAACTGGCCAAGAGAGTCAATTATGTTTTCTTAAACACACACACACACACACACACACACAAAACGCTAAAGCACTACCACACTTACTCTAAATTTTAAAAAAAAGTTTTTCCCAAAGGCCCGGTGCTTCGGTCAAAGCAGCAGGAAGACGTCAGAAAGCAAATTCCCTCAAGAACCCTATTAAGTGTCTGACAGACCATATGCAATGGCGTATTAGAGCCGTTGCCTGCTATATTCCCTTATTTATCGCTTCAATTTACTGCAAAGAAAACACACGAGAGAATGAAGGGAGAAACCGTTAAAAGGCTGTACACAAAACGAAAGCATTGTTGGTCTGAAAACAGGCCTCCGCCGAAGAAAGGGGCCGAGCCAGATGATGGCAGCCAGGTTTTGGAGAACCAAGAAAAATTAGTTGATTGTCCACAGATACTCAGCTTATTCTCCTATCTGCAGCAATCAATATGGTGGGGTAGTGAGGCAATGTTTTGATTTTCTGACAGTGTCATCAAGTTGACCTTCTGTAAAATTCTTTAAGGCTGTATCGCTACACTATTATGGCGGTGTGACTCTACTGGTGAAAGGAATACAGTGATGCCTCACAAGACGAAAATAATTCGTTCCGCGAGTCGTGTCGTATTGCGAAAATTTCGTCTTGCGAAGCACGTGGTTTCCCATAGGAATGCATTGAAATTTAAGGGGGGGGGGGAATGCAAAAAAATTCATCTTGCGAAGCACGGCCATAGAAAAAATCGTCTTGCGAGTCACCAAAAAAAATCGCAAAACGCTTTCGTCTTGTGAGTTTTTCATTGCGCGAGGCATTCATCTTGCGAGGCATCACTGTACTGGCATAGGTGGTGTGTTGAGTGCAAATGTTGTCTAAAGTTGACGAAAGGTTTTTGGCACACCTCTCAAGCTCTAAATATTAAGCCAGAAGAGGCAAGGCTAAACAACACACCTTGCCAAAGGGATGAATGCCGAAGAGTGTCTCCCACCAGGACAAGAATCTAGCTGGACCATGTGGAAGTCACTCAATACATTTCAAAGTGAAGTAGGAAGATCAAGTAAAAAGGGTCTACTTGGACACAGAACAAATTTCCTGTGACTGTAGAGAAATTCAATCAAGACAGCACTTGTATCCATGTAATGTATGCCCCACCGTATGTATGAAAGAAGGTTCAGTGGAATGAGTGTGGGGGGCACTTTACTACAATGGTTCCATTCATGTCTTCAGAACCAGTTCCAAAGAGTGGTATTAGCCCCCTTTCTAGCCAGTGTGGAGGGTCATCCACCAAAATTGGGGATGCATCGTGTCCCGTTATTGCTTTATGAGGACAATGCTGTTATCATCTCGCGCTCCCGTCCAGGTTTGAAATGATTAATTAACAGAACTGTGGAATACCTGGACAAAAACAAAATGCAACTAAATTATAATAAATCCAAAATTTTGGTTTTCTCAAAGTCGTGGAAGCAATTTCAATGGAATCTGAATGGACACAAAATCGAACAGGTGAAAGAGTATAAATACCTCGGCATCCTGTTCCATTACAAACATTCCTGGTCTCCACATCGCAAAATGGTTATCAATTTGGTCAGGCAATACGTACTTCGTTTCTATTATAATTCTGGCAATTGTTATGTTCCGGCGGCTTTACAGGTTTTTAAATCCAAAATTATCCCACACATTTTGTATGGCATCCCAATCTGGTTAAATGCCATGGATAGGTCAATTGAACGGATACAATCTCAATTCTTACATAAAGTGCTAGGGCTACCAAGTTGTGTTCCCTACTCGGTGCTTTGTCTAGAGACCGCTTTTTCCTCTTTGGAAAATCATTTCGATTCTGGCTAAAACTTTTCTACAACTTTGACCCAGATAGTTTATTATATCAACTATTACTGGACTCTAAACCTCCCTTTGGGTCTACTGCCCTTTTAAAAAAACTGAAATGGATTGGCTTAGAGAGTGACTACCTGGGCTCACTAAATCAAGGGCAAGCCTTCGAAATGATCAAAAGAAGAATTTTGGACATTGAATTCCAGGAACTATGGAACGCAGCCAATAAGACCTGTTCACCACTGTTTTCCCACATCCCCTTTAAGATTGGAAAACCAGCTGCCTTCCTTTCCCTGCTTAAGTGTCCACAAAAACGCAGGGCATTCTCCCTAACCAGATGCAATGTCATGCCTGCAGCCTTACTATATGGTAGGTTTAAAGGAATCCCGTACTTCGAAAGACATTGCTCATGTGAGCAGGGTGCATGGGAGACTCTTGCCCACATGTTTCTGCACTGTCCACTCCACCAGAGTGATCACTCCAAATTTGTGGCACCGATCCTGTTAAAATTGGAGGGAAAATCTGATGTGGACAAAGTCCGTTTTATGTTATCTGTGGAGGTGCCTGACATTCTGGAAAGAATTGCAGATTTCATCAGTTCAATTGTGAGAAAGCGAAGCCTCACTTTCAATTAAATGTCTTTGAAGGGTTTGGTCTTCTGCTTTCCTACCTCCTGGATTTTGTATGCATGGGGCACTCAATGAATTAGTTTGGTTATGTTTTATTCTCTTTTATGCCAATAAAGGTTTGTCTGTCTGTCTGTCTGAGTGGCATTAGGGGACTTTTCATCAGGCCCATGACGATTAATCTGTGGGATACCCCCATTCTAGCTTCCATGCTGCTTAATATCTATATGAAGCTGCTGGGAGAGGCCATTAGGAGTTTTTGGGGTTGGGTGCCATCATCATGCTGATGACACTTAGCTTTCCTTCTTTTTATGATCTGAATTGGGTGAGACTGTGCGTGTGCTGGACCAATGTCTGGAGGCTGTAATGGGCTGGATGAAGGACAGTAAACCAATGCTGAATCTTGTCAAGATGGTGGCTGTGTGGCTCAGTGGTTCCCAGGTCTGGGAGTTGGGCAGGAGACCAGTTCTAGATGGAGTCACACTCCCCCTGAAGGAGCAGGTGTGTAGTTTGAGGGGTACTCCTGGATTCATCTTTGTCATGTGAGCTCAGTGGCTCAGAGCGCCTGGGGACAGCTTTGACTGGTCTGCCAGCGACAACCATTCCTGGACAGGGATAACCTGGCCGCAACAGTGCATGCCCTGCAAACTTCCCAGTTAGACTGTTACAATGCACTCTATGTGGGGCTACCCTTGAAGATGTTGTGGATGCTGAAACAAGTGCAGTATGCAGCAGCTAGACTGCTAACAGGAACATCCTACAGAACTCACATGAAACCAGTTCTGAAGGATTTGCACTGGCTTCCACCATGCTTCTGGTCTGAGTTCAAGATGTTGCCAATGTCTTATAAAGCCTTAAACAGCTTGGAACCTAAATATGGGTAGTGGGATTTCTCCTTACACAGACATGCCTTGATCATTAAGGTCTGCTGGGGAGGCCTTTCTCTGTGTCTCTCCATGGAGAAGAGTTCGTTATGAGGAGATACCGGGGGGGGGGGGCTCTTTCTGCCACAGTACCCCCACTGTGGAATGCCCTCCCCTTGGCGCCAACGTTGGCATCATTTCAGTGCCAAGTCAAGACATACTTATTCATCATAGCCTTTGGGAGTTGAGTATCATGGCCTGTGCAGATTTTAGTCCAATGTTCTTAATGTTTTTAATATTTGAGTGTTTTAATTCACTGTTGTTTGATTTTGAATTATCTTAAATGTCTTACTTTTATATATATAAATAAATAAATAAATATATATATATATATAAAAGTAAGTACATATACACATACATACATACATACATACATGTGTGTGTGTATGTATATATATATATATGTATATGTATGTATGTATGTATACACACACACACACACACACACACACACACACACACACACACACACACACACACATACATACATACAACTTTGTAACCTGCTTTGAGCTCCTATGATATAGGGTGGCCTATAATTTTTTTTAAAAATAAAATAAATAAATGATTTCATCGAATTTGGTATCAAACTTGTGAGGGGAAAAACTCTTAAAGGATCTGTCACAGCCACACACTTCACTGCTCAGAAGGCAATCCAGACACCTGTTCTGATGTGAGCAAATAATTGTTTAATTATAGTTTGTCTCCCCTGGGCTTTCGGTGTCCAAATTTCTTAATGTGACTTGTAGCAAACATGCATTAGGCTTCTGTGACAGGCTTGCGTGATCTGCTGGTAAAGGGGAAATTAGCAGAAACAACTTCATTGAAGGCTGACAGGCTGGCCTTCTTCTGTATTGATTCCCCACAATCGCTGGACCGGTTCGGGGCTGGAGGTACTTTTAATCATCATAAGCAAGCTTCATCGAGGTGTGCCCACTTTTCAAATGATGGTTTTAATCAGTGTTGCTGCTTGTCATACAGTTTTAGATGGTGTGTTTCTGTGATTTTGGTTTGCTAGAAAGACGTGTTTCTCCAATTTTTATGAAGAGTACAGGGCTGTTTTCCCTCTGGCCCCTTAAAAGGCAATATATAAATATTAAAAACAAATAAGAGTATTAGGTTGGATCCAGACTTCAAAGATGTGCTGTTGAAATGATGGAAGCTCAGAGGAGGTGCCTTCACCCAAGTTGGGGGGAATCTTCCCTTTCCACTAACATAAAATCAGTAACTCAGGGTGCCAGGGAGTTGACGTTACTCCCTCAGTCTTTGGGGCAGTGCCCCTGTATAGTGTCTTAATGGGAGGGGAGGAGCCCCACCTCCTCTACCAGGTCTAGGACCACTTGTAGGTAGGCCAAGCATGGCGTTCTGCAACTAGGGTCAACACCATCAAGCGTTGGATGGACGCCATTGTCATGAGTTCAGCCGAAGAAGATATGGAATCTGAGGGGTTAATTACAGCTGAGGAAAATGCTGGGCAATCAGAATTGCAGACAGCTGAATCACTACCAGATTCTCCTTCCCCAGTAGCCAGAGTGAGGGATAAGCTTAGGCAAGGACTCATGACATGAAGGTCTGAGGCTCGCATGAATGCTTCCCACAGGAACATCAGGTCAACCAGTCCTGAGTTTTAACAGGATGAAAGGCTTCTAGGAGTTTGATGACTGCTCCTGCTATATAATCTGCACCCAGAAGGCTTGGAAGCTTGTGGAAACAACAAGTCAATACTCTGGCTCGCATCCACGCTCCTGCTTATCTTGGACCTTGCTTTCTTGACCCTTGGCTTTGGACTCTGGCTTCTGACTACGGTTTGTGTTTTTGGCTTTGGCAATTTGGCATCTGTTTGTATCTTCTGGACTTCTGATATTGGACTGGCTTGTTGGACTTTTGCCTTCTGGAACCCCTTGGAACGTGATAGCCATCCAGTGTCCCTGGAGGCCCCAGCCGGCCTATACGTACAGTAATCCTCCTGAGAGGCTTAGCTGAACTCCACGTGGATCTGGCTGGCATTTAATAACAATAATAACCTTAGAACTGCAGAGCTGGAAGGGACCCTATGGATCATCAAATCCAGCCCTTGTCAAGGAAGCGCAGTGGGGAATCGAACTCCCAACCAGATGCCTAAACTGCTGAGCTATCCAGCCGTTCAGGGGCGGAGGAGGACAGGGGAGGAATGGTTGGTTGATCTTCTTGGGACCAAGAGAGAGGCTGACTGTGGGGCCTCCCCAGCAAGGTGGGTTGCCCTTGGTGCTTCTTCCGCTGGCGGTGAGTCCACTGCTGGTTCTCGAGCCTACAAGCCTCTCGGTGCCTTGACTGATCTCGACGGACCCGGGCAGCTTCCTCCGGTCGCATGAGCCACTCTGCCTAGAGGCCAGTCTCAGGATCACGTCTAAGGACCATCTCCTATCCAGCCTTTGACATCTCCAGCAGTGGCTGCCCCTCCTGGGCTTTGTGTGCTTCTCCATCCACGGCATCTGCCCCACAGTCTTCCTTTCCTCTCTTTCCCCCTCCTTTAAGTCCAAGTCCCACCATGGCCACACCTGTGGCCTTGTGGGTATCAATTGCCTCCTCCTTGCCACAGGAGAACTATGGGTAGGGAATCCAGCCACCACTCTCTGATATTTATTTATTTATTTATTTATTTATTTATTTATTTATTTATTTATTTATTTATTTATTTGAGAGGTGGAGAGCCCGCTTTCGTGGCCAGGGGGAACCCTCGCTGATCCCACGCAGTCCAATTTTTCTAAGAACCGACTTCAGAGCGGTAACTGGCCATTCTGGCTCCCAAGGCCAGCCGCACCATCTCCCACCCATTGCAGCCTGAGGCATGGACCCAAATCCCCCTCCCAGGAAAACTGAGGAGAAGAATGTAGCATCCCCCCAAAAGAAAGAGAACGTTTATGCTTTTTTTTTTTTTAAAAGCAAAGTGAATACGGCTGGGACTTGTGGCCGTTTCTTTGCTGAACACACACCAGTAGATTCACCTTGGATAATAGCACCGGCTAAATTTTGGTGGTCCGAGGCAAAGCCCCAGTTGTACTACCCTAACGTGTTTCCCCCGAAAATAACACAGGGTCTTATATTAATTTTTGCTCCAAAAAACGCATAAGGGCTTATTTTCAGGGGATGTTTTATTTTTTTCATATACAGCAATCTACATGGATTCAAATATAGTCATGTCATCTTCTTCTGGTTGCTGCACAATGGTGGAGGGCAGGGTTTCACTTAAGTGGGGGGAGGTTATTTTTGGGGTAGGGCTTGTATTACGAGCATCCTGAAAAATCCTACTAGGGCTTATTTTCAGGTTAGGTCTTATTTTCGGGGAAACAGGGTAGTAAGAGCTCTGAATGACCTGGAGGCGAATCTTGTTGGGTTCCTAGTTTAATACGGAAAAACATCTGAAGCTTCTATTGAGTTGGGCCACTGGTGTGTTATCTAGCTTGATATCATCTTCCTGGACTGCTGGTGGGACTCGAGGATCTCCACCTGAGGTCTCTTCTTCTTGAGATTGTCAGTGGCACAGTCTGGGGTTGGACTGGTGCCTTCCGCCTGACCACTCAGCCATCCCTCATCTGCCTCTCTAATTTTGATGGTTGCTAAGGAGACAGCTTGCAGAAGCCACGGCCACTCTTACCCCCCCCCCCCCGCGGTCTGCCTTATCAAGCCGGGCACAGCCCCACACCTGCCACAACGGAGTGCTAATCCCATTAATCAAATTCATTGAGGCCCTGCAGTGGGCGGTGGGGGGGGAGCAGTGGAATCTAAACCTAATTTACATGTTGATAGCCCATGAGGAAGAAAGGCAGAAGAAGAAGGATGCCATTAATTGAATAGAATGTGAGTAACCGAGTCTGGGTTGATGTTACCACAAGAGCATTAACCGCCTTGGTATCAGGGTTACACCGCCTTGGGTAGATTATTTTTAAAAGGGCTGCAAAATATGTTTTGAATGTTCAACTTGTGAACTCTATATTTCATCGTGTTCCATATGTCTGAAGAAGTGGACGTGATCCACGAAAGCTCACATTAAAATATAATAGTTGGTCTTTAAGGTGCCACAATTTTTTTTAAATTTTTTTTAAAGTTTTGTTTCATTTCTTTGGATTTTGCCTGATATACTTGTACAGATTTAAGGCCCTGGTCACACGATACTTTCGATACCTCTGTTGTGCTGAACCGTGGTCATGTGGTTTGTATCCCAGGATGAACCTCCCAAGAACTTTTAGCAGTACCGACTTATTTCCTCCTATTTGAATTGTTATGGCCAGCTACACCACGGTACCGGTTTATTTTCTCTCTTGCTTCAAGGGGCAATTTAGTCCCTTGAAATATAAATATATATTGTCAATGGCGTATTGACATATTGTTCTATGTTCCCTTATTTATCGCTTCAATTTACTGCAAAGAAAACATTTCCTTCATGTGATCAGGGCCTAACACACCTCTTCTAAAACTGTGAAATGCAAGTGTGTGTGTGTGTGTTTTAAGTTTTGATGACCATAGCAATCTATGGATGGCTTATTCAGCTTCTTGGCGCATCCAGAAAGCAGATGCCATGGGCTAATTAAAACTGATTTGCAATCTGGGTCCATTTCCGTGTATTTGCTGGGAATGCCGATGGCTCATAAGGGAAATAACAATGGACCAACAGCACGGTTTAAAAATAAACACCGTTAACTGTTCTTTAGATACTGGGTTGCCACCTTACCAGACCAAAAAAAAAATGATAAAGTTTTTCATTTGACAGAAAACTATGTATCAGTGTTTCCCAACCTGGTGCCCTCTTTAGATTATTTTAAACTATACTTTGCATCCTCCCCATATGAAATGTTCAATAGAAATCATATATATTTAGTAATAGTTGTAAAACATTCTCAGTACACAGGTAATACATTTTAGGAAGAGTCAGTATATAGACATAGGGAACTCATTGCCCCAAACATGACTCATTTTGTAGTAAAAAAGCATTACTGCTTTGTCTGGGTTTTTTTTAGTACTACTAGTGTTTTCCATTTTTGTGTTTTCCATCTCTCAGAGTGGCATTGGTCCCCCCCCCCTTTTAAATATTTGTAGTGTACACTTACTGTTCTTAGCTTTCATATTGCCTTTTAATGATGTAAGTCACCTCTTTCTCTTCATTGTTCTTAGCTTTAAATATTGTGTTTTAATGATGTAAACCACCATTTTATACTCATTGTTTTCAGCTTTAAATATTGTATCTCAATCTTGTCAGCCGCCTTGGGTTCTTTTCAAGGAGAAAAGTGGGGTAAACGTATTTTAAATAAATAAATAGAAATTAATCAAAACAGGGCTGCTCTGTGCAAGAGGGATCAGTAGGCCTAGTGGTGATGGTGGAACTCAGAAGAACTTCAAGAAATAGGAAGGGGGGAAAACCCACAAGCGGGTGAAACTCAAAATCAATTGATGAAGTGCTGCTCAGGACACAGATGGTTGAGGGTCTGCAGGAAGGGTAAAAATTCAACGAAAACCAGGGTGAGATGGGTGGGGAGGAGACTGGAATTCAGATCTGGTTGCAGAGCCAGAGTTTGGGAGTTCAATTCCCCGCAGTGGAATTGATCTAGTGGTCACCCTTTTGTGACACAGATCCCCAACCAACTAGAATAAAATTTGAGGCTAGGCAGCTGGTGTGAAGGCAGTTGCCCTAAACCCAATAAAACACGAGGGAAGAAAAAGTATTGTATAAATCTGGAAGCGTATGTGATGCTTCTTTAGGTCTTCTAGACCAGCCTTCCTTAACTTGTCCAGTGTTTTGGACTCCATGCCGAACAGCCAGCATGGATGTCTTGTTTCCAAGCCTGTAATTTCTGAACTCTAAAGTCCAGAAGACTTTTTCCAATCCAGGCTTCTCCAGCTATGTGTTGAACTACAGCCCGTGACGTTGTCATGGAAGGAGTCTAGTTTTGGACGGCAGGTTCTAAGCCATGTGGAGTGATGTGAATATTTAGTTCAGGAGACACTGTTCTGTACACTGATGGTCCTATTTGCATAAAACACTGTTATACTTGGCTTGAATCAAGGAAACAAATTTTAAAAAGCAAAACAAAAAACCTTCTCTTAATGGTAATGATTCCCTCATCCCAGGGCAGGAACTAAGGTTACCATTTCCAACTCTATGGTTCTCTGATATGCTCTGTCATTGATTTAATAGCACTCACGGGGGATTCCTGGATGTGCAATTACCACCTTAATGATTAGAGATGGTTTGACAATTACTGTAGGAAACATGAAGGCATGTTTTACAGCCCATTGTTTACCACCCAGGTTGGTATGTCGTAGGCTCTGCCTGCTTCTCCAGCGTGGCTGGCTTCATCTGACAGACAGGAAATGGGCTCTGGGAGGAATAATGTAATTAAACATCAAGGAAACCGCTCGGGAGAATGTGTTGATTAGCAGCTAATCATGCCCCAAGAACATCAGCAGGTGCCCAAGGTGCTTGGGGATCTGTCTCTGGAGAGGCAAGGAGAGATTAGAGTTCAGGATCAAGGGTTCGTCTGGAGAGATTTGCCCTTTGTTTTAAAAGGCTGCCGTGAACCAACCTTATGCTAAAAAAACCCCCATAGCGTGGGAAAGTTTCTCTTCTGGACTGCGACATCCAGGATTCTGCCATCCTAGCCACGGATGGGGATTCTGGGAGATGTCGTCCATAAAGCATTTCCACAAAACTCTTAGGAAAAACAAGCTAGATGAAAGTGGGGGTCTTTCAACAGCCGGTGTGAGTTGTGAGCATACAGGATGGTCCTGTGAGGAGCCAGAGTTTCGGTCCAGCAGCTCTGATTTGGGGCTTCAAGAGATGTTTGGCACGCCTTTTGAAAAAAGTGAGCCTTCTTCAAAATGTTTTGGAGTAAGAGCCAAGCTTCATACCTGGTTCATAAGGAATGCTGAAAAATTCTCAAGAATGCTCTGAGATCTGCAGGATGGGGTGTACCCACTTTGTAGTCCTTAAATTGCTGTAAAGGTTCGGACAGTGGGATTTTAAAATATGTATGTATGTATGTATGTATATACAGTAGAACTGCAGTATCTATTGGGGGATTGGTTCCAAGCCCCCACATGCTGAAAAACATGGAAGTATTGAATGCTATACATTGCATGGCCTCTGGCTCCCTCTAGTGGACACGTCTGGTAATGACATTATAGAAATATATATTTCTATGATTGTTATTTTAATATTTTTAATATTTTCAGATCATGAATAAATGAATCAGCTGGTACTGATGTCCTACTGTATTTCATAAACGTGTATACCACCCAATTAGTGCTGGGCACTGCTCTGAGTGTTTTATAGAAGAGGAAACAATGAAACAAGCAAAAGACAGCAAACCATCGAATAAAAGCAAAATAATTGGAAAATCAAGGAAAAACAATACAGCTATGCCTAAATGGGCTCATGTCTAATTCATCACTGTCTTATGGCCAGTTAATGGTCCTGATTGGCCATTGCCCAGTCCCTAAGTAAGACAGAAATGTGGGGTGGACTACAGACTGTATGGCTGTATCCCATGATGCTACATTGAATTACAAAGAACAGAATGGAAGGGGCTCCAAATGACGGCAGCTCCATTTTCTGAAAGATATTTCATTTTCATCTTTAAAAAACCAGATGCTAATGGCAAAGTGGATCAACATAGTGCTGATGATGTCTCTGTTTTTCCAGGTAATTCCAGTCACCAAAGACCAACAGAAATGGATTCCAAAGAGAAAAATACCAAATTTCCTTTAACTAAGACATCTGAGCCCTTTTCTGTCAATGCTTGTAGTTTTCTACTGTTCTGGATACAATTGGAGTGAGGATCTTAACCATTTTGATCATCATCTTTATTTGTTCTTTATCCTCTTAGCTTACTGGTTTGTAATTCTAAAACTTTCTTAAATGACTGTCAATGGAAGTTAAGCAATACTTCAAGTACATATCGATCACCCCGTCTTATTAAAGATTAAATTGATGTGGTCCACCACTTGGATATATCAACAATGACAGCGGCATTATGTGGCTGGAAATGAGGGATGTCACAGACTAAAACCCTCAGGGGCTCGGTAGGAAAACATTTTAGTTAGCACATATTGCAGGAATTAAAAGCTATGGGAAGGAGCATTCACAAGATCTTCTTCAGTTAATCAGGCTTCCACATCTCCTCGAATTTAGGAGCGTTATTGCCTGGAAATGCAGCTCCCAGAATGTGATGATGGCGTGACAAAAATGTAATGCTATTCCAAGTTGTATCAAAAGAAAAAAAATAGTGTCCAGATCAAGGGAACTGATAATGCTGCATTATTCTCCTTTGCTTGGACTTCATCTGGGATATGGACATCATAAATCAAAATTTAAGAAGGATATTGAGAAACTGGAGGGCAACCAAGGTGGTTGATGTTTCTGGGGACGAGCCCTATGACACACAGTTGACAGAGTTAAGAGTGAAAGAGCAGAAGAGCAGGAAAAAAAATTGGAGAGATGATACCCATCTTCAGATATCTGAATTGGATGTCTCATGGGAACCGGGAGCAAGTTTGTTTTCTGCCGCTCCATGGGACAGGACCCAAAGTAAGGGAGGCCCATTACGAAAGAGGAGATTTCACCTAAACCTTAGGAAGAACGTCTTGACAATTAAGATTTGTTTGACAGGGGAACTGACTGTCATGGAAAGAGCAAACTCTCTTTTACTGGATAGGTTTTAAATAGGTGTCGGAGGTTGGGGATCTTTAGCTGTGCACAATTTCATTGACAGTAGATGGAAGAGTGGACCTCGGAGACCCATTCTAAACCTATAGTTCTATAATACTATGATTCTTCAGCCATACGAAGGTGTTCTAAGGACTGTAGAGTGAAAAAGCAACTGTTCTAAGATATGCTCCTTTCTTGTGACCACACTCTGCCTTCTGAATATTCAGTCTGGATGACAGGACTCAACTTGTAACAGGATGAAGCAGGATGAAGGTCCTGTGAGGTAGCCACAGGTAAATGGTAATTCAGCATATCTCCTGTATCTTCCTACTAGGTGCTCGTTAGAAGTGTCAATCACAACGAGAAAAGATACATCAACAAAGAAGTTCTTCTTCCACCAAGAGGCCAAGGTAAGCTCTATGATATTCCCTAACCCAGCCTTCCCCCTCCTGTCATTTTCCAACTGTGTTGGACAACAACTCCTATCGTCCCCAGCCAGCTTGGTTGCTTCCCAGTTTATGGTCAGTTGGCTGGACCACACATGGCTGGAGATTAACATTCAAGCCAGGTTTCAACTTGGTTGGAAAGGAATATAGCTGTCTGGAATGGGGGATTATGGGAATTGTAGTCCAGCGCATCTTTACCAAGTGGTAAAGGTCGGAGGATGGAGCCTTAGAATCATAGAATAATGGAATTGGAAGGGGACTATCAAGGCCATCAAGGCCAAATCCCTGCTCCGTTGAAGAGAAACTTAGACAACCACCTGGCAGATATCCTTTGATTTGTATTCTTGCATGGAACAGGGGGTTGGACTCGATGGCCTTATAGGGCCCTTTCCGACTTCATGAGTCTATGATTCTATGATTCTATGATCCATGCAGGAATTCAAATCAAAGGATATCTACTGATGGCTGTTACACTTTTTCTTGAATGCCTCTACAGAGTCCTCACTACCTCCTGAGGTCATTGATTCCACTGTCATATTGCTTTAACAGTTACGAAGCTTTCCCCCTCTAATATTCAACCAAAATCTAGCTTTCTTTAACTTGAGCCCGCTATTGCATGTCCCGCACTCTGGGATGATCAAGAACAGATCCTGCCCCTCCTCTGTAGGACAGCCTTTCAAGTATTTGAAAAGTCCTATCATTATTTCTCCTCAGTCTTCTGTTCTCAAGGCTAAATATGGCCAGTTTTCCTCAGTCTTTCCTCCTAGGGCTTGGTTTCCAGTCCCCTGATCATCCATGTTGCCGTCGTCTGAATTTGTTCCAGTTTGTCAGCATCCTTCTTAAAGGGCAGTGTCCAGAACTGGACACTATACTTAAGATGTCAGTACTCAAGTCTTATTTGTTTACGTACTTGTTTAAGTACATAATAGGTCCGAGGTTCATGGTGACAAATAAACATTGTGCCTTCTTACATCTATCAACATTACAGGGCATCAGCTTCCGTTTGGACACAAATGGTATCAGCAGGCCAATATTCTTCGCTCATGCTCCCCTCCACCTGCTTTCTCCTTGGAAAATAAATATAATACAGAGTTTGTTCAGAATGCCATGAATTGGCTTTGCTAATACTACAAGACCCTGATGTTGGGAAAGAGTGAGGGCGAGAGGAGAAGGGGACGACAGAGGACGAGATGGTTGGACAGGGTCACCAAAGTGACCAACATGAATTTGACCCAACTCCGGGAGGCAGTGGAAGACAGGAGGGCCTGGCGTGCTCTGGTCCATGGGGTCACGAAGAGTCGGACATGACTTAACGACTAAACAACAACAAATGCTACTACAAAAACAAAAAGAAAAAAAAGGCTTAGTCTCTGGCTGTACCAGGTGTTTTGGTTTAATTATTGGCTTTATTGGATTAAAATAATTAAATTGGGGTTTGTCATGTAGGGAAGAATATAAGGGTTTTAGCCAAGCTGTGTTATTGGCTGTTGCTTTGGGGTGTGTGTGTCTACCATCTGTTAAACCATTTGGATTTCTGTTTCTTTCTCTTATAGCCTTGAACAGTTACATGAGAAGAAATGAGCAAATTTCTCACTACAGTGAATTTGCAAAGCAGGATGGAATAAAGGATGAGGACTGAGATTCGTTTAGAGCAGAGAGATCCTTTCCTTCCTGCTCAGTGGTTAGAAAAGTTCATTTTTTAAACATTAGCTCTCAGAATCCCCTAGCCAGCACTTGGGAGCCAGAAGCTATATATATATATAAAAGCTATATATATATAAAAAAGCTATATATATATATATATATATATATATATATATATAAGAAGGTTTCAGATCATGGTGTAGGACTAGCATGGACGCAATATTTGTTCCAATGTGTTGTTGTTGTTGTGTGCTGTCAATTTTGAATCCGACCCATGACGACCCTATGAATGAGCGATCTCCAAAATGCCCTGTCCTCAACAGCCCTGCTCAGCTCTTGTAGACTCAAGCCTGTGGCTTCTTTTAGGGAGTCAGTCCATCTCGTATTGGGTGTTCCTCTTTTTCCTGCTGCCTTCCACCTTTCCCAGCATTAATGTCTTTTCCAGAGAATCTTGCCTTCTCATGATAGGCCCAAAGTAGGACAGCCTCAGTTTCAACATTTTTGCCTCCAGAGATCGTTCAGGCTTGATTTGATTTAGGACCTCACTTGTTCATCTTTCTGGCTCTCCGGAGTATCTACAAAGCTCTCCTCCAGCACCACGTTTCAAACAAATGATTTTTCCCCCGGTCACTTTCTTCTCTGTCCAGCTTTCACATCCTTACATGGTGATGGGAAATACAAGAGTGTGGTTAATGCTGGTCATGGTGTCCAGTGATGTATCCTTACATTTGATGACCTTGTACAAAGGTCATCAAGCGTAACACCTGGGGAAGGTCATATTATTGCTACTAGATTATACCAGTAGACAGTGGAGGCTGGTCTATTAGGGCAAGGAGGTCCCAGCCCTGAATCCACAACAGAGAAGTGAATACATTGGCGTGGAAGCCTATGAAACCAACCAGAAGAACCAGCCCATTCAATGCATTCTTCAGTCTGGTTAGATGTGACATGGCACTCCTAACTCATCTGTCCCTATGGACCATCAGCCATCCCTGCTAATGCACAGATCTTCAACATGTACACCCACCCACACCCATGAGATTTGTGCAGCATAAATCCAAAATTGCAGAGCTGGCATGTGCGATGGTTCTAGCTATCCATTGCATGCCCAGGCATGCATCAGCTGTGTACTTGGTGGTAAGCCCGTTCATGTGACAAAAAGCCAGAAAGCAACTGAAAGCAACTTGCCTAGTTTATCTTACATAGGTGGTATCACGCAATAGGATTCTAGCCACGGTCTCTGTAGAGTCGGCATGGATCTCATGAGAGGCAGGTCATCTTCGAAAGAAACTTAATTTGGCGGCGGACGATATTGGCAATTATAGGCCCGTCGCCAATGTTTCTTTCATGAGTAAAGTGGTCGAGAGGGTGGTGGCCGATCAGCTTCAGGCGCACTTGGATGAAACAAACGCCCTGGATCCGTTCCAGTCAGGCTTCAGGCTGCGCCATGGTACAGAAACGGCATTGGTCGCCCTGTTAGATGACCTCTTGAGGGAGGCCGACAGGGGAAAAACTTCTCTGCTGGTCCTCCTCGATATCTCAGCTGCCTTTGATACCGTCGACCACGGTATCCTCCTGAGGAGGGTCTCCGAGTTGGGAATCGGTGGTCAGGCGTTGGCCTGGCTCCGGTCCTTCCTGGGGGACCATCCTCAGAGAGTTCAGCTTGGGGAGCATGAGTCGGCCCCGTGGAGCCTCAATTGTGGGGTTCCGCAGGGTTCGACCATCTCCCCAATGCTGTTTAACATCTATATGAGGCCGCTGGGTGAGGTTATCAGGGGGTGTGGAGCATCGTGCCATCAATATGCCGATGACACGCAGCTCTACATCTCCTTTTTGCCAACTACCGTGGATGCCGTTCTGTCCCTGCAGCACTGCCTGGGGTCTGTATTGCAATGGATGCAGGAAAATGGGCTGAGGCTGAACCCGGACAAGACGGAGGTCCTGAGGGTGGGTGGGCCTACCATCAGCGGTTTGGGAAACTCCCTCTCTTTTGGGGGGTGACTCTAACCGCGAAGAGTGAGGTGCGCAGCTTGGGGGTCTATCTGGACCAGGCGCTTGCCATGGAATCCCAGGTAGCATCAGTGGTCCGCACCGCCTATTTCCATCTCTGGCGGATAGCCCAGCTGCGTTCCTATCTAGATGTTGGGTCGCTCACCACTTTGGTCCATGCACTCGTAATCTCAAGATTAGACCACTGTAATGCTCTCTATGTGGGGCTGCCTCTGAGATCGATGCGGAAACTCCAGATGGTGCAGAATGCGGTGGCCAGGCTTCTCAGTGAGGTAAGGAAACACCAACATATTACTCCCACTCTGGCCGCCTTGCATTGGCTGCCCGTTCGGTTCCGCGTTGATTTCAAAGTTTTAATGCTTACGTATAAAGCCCTAAACGGTTTAGGGCCTCGTTACCTGACGGAACGCCTTCTCCCACCTAGATCTACCCGTATCACCCGATCTAGCCAGGAGGTGAGGCTGAGGAGCCTAACGCCGAGGGAGGCCTGGAAAGAAAAAACAAGAAACCGGGCCTTCTCGGCAGTGGCTCCTCGTCTTTGGAACAGCCTCCCTCCTGAGATTTGCATGGCCCCGTCGCTGGGCATCTTTAAATGCCAATTGAAAACTTGGCTGTTTAAGGAAGCCTTCCCTCCACCCACCATCTGAATTTTCGTTATCTTGTTTCTTTCTTCCATCTTGGATCATTGTTTACTTAGTAATATATTGTTTGTGATTTTAAATTGTTATATGATATGTTGTTAGCTGCCCAGAGTAGTCTATATGACTAGATGGGTGGGCTATAAATGTAATAAATAAATGAATAAATAAATAAATAAATCTTTGCCATGTTATGATACACGCAAGCCAAGAGATCGGTGAGCAAATGGTTTACAGTATGAGCGTCAAAGGTCCAGCAAGGGCCCGAGCGCTCCTGCCAAATAAAATTCCCACCTGGTTAAGCAGGAAAGAAAGGCACTTTGTCGCTGTGTGGCAAGCTGGGTCTGTTTGGCAGGAGATCAAAAAAGGGATTACGGAGTAACATCCCTGGGGAAGGTGATATTGCATCGAGGCAGACGCCTGACCCCAGATCTGCGCATATCCAGATAGATACGGTATACAAGCAAAAACAACTAGAAGGCTGGAGATGTGATCCAGGAGAAAGCTGAGGAAGTTACTTTTGTTGTTGTTGTTGCTCAAAATAGTGAATAATGGCTTATTGGATTATTTTAAAAAACAACAAGCAAAGTAAGATTTTTGTTCTCCAGAATACTTTTTCAGGCATAGAAGGAATAAAATGTGTGCATGGGAAGAAGAGGAGAGGAATAAAGTGTAAAAAAATAAAAATCAGATTCTCTGTTTAGTAAGGCAAGATTCAATGTAAATATATATATATATATAATATATATATATATATATATATATATAAATATATATATATATATATAAATATATATATATATATAAAAGAACAGGTTTACAGCTTCCCTCTTTCTATAAAACAAAGCCTAGTAGGGGGCCCTTGTCCATCACCTTCAGCAAGATGGCCTCTCATTCAAGCAAAAAGCTGAAAATTGGGGAGCAGCATGCCATCTTTATTTATTTATTTAATTATATTTGTATACCATGCATATTTAGTGATCACAAAACTAGTCATCAAATTTAGATACCTAAATAATAATTAATAATAGTAATATTTAAAAATTCAAAAACAGACAAAATAATAAAAACATTGACTGGTATTATATTACAGATATAAGTATCTGTATCTGTTAAATATCTGCGTAGTATTATGCTGTTCCTAATATTGCTGTTTTTCATAGCTCTGATGGTGTGATTTCTGAGATCTGCAACTGCTTATAGTACTGTGTGAAATTTCTTGATACTGTTCCCGAAGCCCTGATGACTACGGGGACCACTGAAGTGTTTCTTCCAGAGGCGAGATGTTTCGATGGCCAGGTCTCTGTACTTTGTTAGTTTTCCCGATTCTTTATCTTCAACTCTGGCATCCCCTGGAATTGCAATGTCAATGATCCAGACATTTCTTTGTTCTATCACTACTATGTCCGGTGTGTTGTGTTCAAGTTGGATCCCGAAATTCCACAAGATCTTGACTTCCTCATTTTCTGACACCTTCTCTCCCTGAGGTTCCCTTGGGTTTTTGGACGCTGGCAAGTTATATTTTTTGCATAATAATGAATGCACGAATTTTGCCACTCCATGTCTAACTTTGTAACTGGTTTGTGCAATCTTTGGACATTCACAGATGAGGTGTGACACAGTTTCATCTTTTTCTTGGCAGAGTCAACATTTGCTGTTAGCACCAGTTCCTTGGATCTTAGCTTTCATCACATTCATTTGGAATGCTTGTTCTTGTGCAGCAAAAAACAAGCCTTCGGTTTCTTTCTTAAGGGTCCCCCGTTTCCACCATGCCAATGCTGAATTATTATCATGCTTTGCATCAATATTTCTCAGGTGTTGTCCATGGAGTAGTTTATTTTTCCAGCTGTTTAATTTATGCTCAAATTATTGTTTCTTATACTGAGCCTTTGTTTCTGTTTTCAAAACATTCTCCATTTTCACCGCTTTCAGTAATTTTTCTCTGCTTGTACTGATACAATCATTTAGGCTTCTTTTTTCTTCCTCTACTACCTCCTGTATTTGCAGTAATCCACCACCTCCAATTTTTCATGGTAAATATAATCTGTCCACATCACTTTTTGGATGTAATGCATGATGCATGGTCTTTAGTTTCCGTGTTTTTCAACCCAATTCTTCCAATTCGTTTTGGGTCCAATCTATTATTCCTTCTGGGTATCTAATTGCTGGAACTGCCCATGTGTTTACAGCTTTGATTACATTTCCAAGATTTAATTTTGATTTTAAGATTTTCCTCAGTCTTTTGTTGCATTCCCTTTCTGTCATTTCTTTAACTTTCATGTGCAGGATGTTATCTGCTTCTAGTATTCCAAGGTATTTATAATTTTCATCACTTGATAGTGATTTTATAATATCGCCATTTTTACTACTACTACTACTACTACTACTACTACTACTACTACTACTACTAAGTTAAAAGTTAACCATCAAAGCCAAATTAGTAGTCATGCTTAGAGCTGAAGGAGATGGGTTCCTCACTGGAGAAGACTCTTGTGGAAAATATTCTTCTGTTGGTCGTGGAACTGTGGTACTTTCAATAAAAAACGAGGGTGGGGGGAACAAGCCATGGGACCCATATGGAAGGAGGGAATGGTAATTCCGCCCAGAGTAGTCAGTTGACTAGATGGGCGGGATATAAATGCAATAAATAAAATAAAATAAATAAATAAATAATTCTCCACAATGAAGCTTGTACTAAAGGTTTCAGAACCACATGAAGTCCTAGCGGCAATCAGAATATGCTTTTTAAAATCAAGACTGAGGGATCTGTAACTCTCTGGGTGTTTTGTACTCAAAAAAAGTAACGTTTCCAGCTCATGTAACTAGTCGCACTGGCCGAAACGTCCTGCGTGGTGATGAATAAGTGAATTTATTTTTTATTTCAAATGGTGCAAAGTGTGCTAAGACATTCATTATTGCCTGCAAGGGCTTGCTGGAGCCTTCAAGATGGATCTCTCTAATTAAAACCCCAACAACTGGAATTTCTGGAATAACATCTGTTCTTCTCATTAAAAGGCAATCCCCAAGCCTTCGAATGCAGCATTTTTCCGAGCTTGGCCTTTTCTTTCAAGCTGATTCCTTTGGAAGGGGCTGGGAACCTCTTCAGGGAAATTCTGTGTGAGAAATATAGTGGGACAACTTACAAATCAGCTTTTAATCAACAGTTTTAATATTAATTAATAATGCATCAACAGCTTGGTGGAGAAAGCTTCATAATTATGGCTCTTCTTCGGAGCCCAAAGTGTCCATTCCAGACTGCATAATATGTTAATTAGCATAAAATACGGGAAGGAGACGCTTCTTTTAATTATGTAATGGAGCTCATTACAAAGCATAATCAACAGAGCCACCAAACAAGTCCACCAGCCGCTTTCATCTCTCTCTCTCTTTCACTGTCTACAGCAAATAAATGTCTGTTTGATGAGGAATATCCTTTAGAAAGGACATGTTTTTAATTGCCATTAGCCTATGCCTTTGTCCCTATCTTGAGGAAAGCCCTGAAATTGAACAGAGTTTATTTTACCTTTCTTTTACAAACTGTATTCAGTGCTTTCAAAATAGTAGCCATGTGGGATACACTACCTGACAGACCAACACCTGAATGTGGCTCACCTCTAGAGAAAAGCCTCAACTGCAAGGCCTTGAAGCCTAATTAGATCTAGCCCTTCCTAGCTTCTTGTTCAGAAAGGAAGCTCCCAGCTGGCGTGCAGCAGGAACAGGAAGCTTGGGTGGAACTAGCTTAGAACTCCATCCCATTACCAATAGAAACGGGATTTGAATCAGATCTGGCATATTTTAATGCCTTTTTTTAAAAAAAACGAGTCTACGAGAAGTGGGCGTGAACCTCTGGTTCGGCAGTTTGGGCCGGTTCGTTTCAGAGTTGAACAGGTGTTTGGTGCGTCTAAGCCCTGCCTCCTCTGTTAGGTGCCCACTCAAAGGCAGTGCCCTGGCTTCCCTGCCCGGTTTCTGAGTGGGTGCCCACTCAAGAAGCAAGGCTTTGAAGCGCCAGACTCCTCTTCAGCTGCTAAACAAACCATCACGAACTACTGAACCGGCGGTTTGTGCCCATCTCTTATATCTATGTGATGTAGAAGGAAGCTCAGTTCTCTCCATCCCCAGGACTCATGTTTTTCTGTTTGGGATAGTGTTATTTTACCTCCTCCACTGGGGAGTGTTTATTTTTACTTGGGTGTTTTAGAATCTACTTGCCCAATGTGCACTCCTCCATCGCGGGATATTGCACCCCATTTCTATGTTGCCATGTTAGTTCTCTCTCTCTGTGTGTGTTGGTCTCTCTTCCACCGAGGAGGGAGGAGAGCTGGGTAGGAGGAAGGCTCTTTGTCTGCCAGCCGCTGGAAGGGAGGCTTCACCGTTGCTTCCTGGAAGGAAGAGGTGAGGTGGAGGTGGCAGCAACTGTGATCCCCTGCCACCTCTTTCTCCTGCCTGGCCATCCTGCTGCCGCTGTCAGTCTTCCTTCTCGTTGCTCTGCCTCTTCTCTGGCTGGTGCTGGTGCTGTGTGCAGTCACATCGCCTCTTTCTCCTGCTTGCCCATCCTGAATTTCTCCGGGAGCCACGAACAACCCAGGAAAGGAGGGGAGGCATTTTATTTCTTTATTCCTAGTCTTCTTCTGGGATGTGGTGGCGCTGCGGGTTAAACCGCAGAAGCCTCTGTGCTGCAAGGTCAGAAGACCAGCAGTCATAAGATCGAATCCACACGACGGAGTGAACTTCCGTCGCTTGTCCCAGCTCCTGCCAACCTAGCAGTTCGAAAGCATGTAAAAATGAGAGTCGATAAATAGGTACCACCTCGGTGGGAAGGTCACGGCGTTCCGTGTCTAGTCGCGCTGGCCACGTGACCACGGAAATGGTCTACGGACAAACGCTGGCTCTACGGCTTGGAGACGGGGATGAGCACCGCGCCCTAGAGTCGGACACGACTGGACTAAATGTCAAGGGGAACCTTTACCTTTACCTTTACCAAGTCTTCTTCTGCCTCTCCTTTCTTCCTTTCTTTGCCTTATTCCTCTATACTTTTCCTCCCCAGGCAGTCTTTCATGGAACAAACTTAACAAGGGGCAGAGAGAACACAGGAAAAACCAGTGGGGCTCCCTGGGAAACCGGGCAGCTGACAGCAACCCGTAAAGTTCCAGCAAAAGTTAAACAAACACCTCTCCTCGCCTCTGTTCCTGAGTTGTCCGTGGCTCCCATATAAATTCAGGAAAGGCAGGTGGGGAAAGAGGCGGTGGTGACTGTGCACAAGAAGGAAGACAAAAAGATAAGGCATCCAACCACGTTGCCCATTTGCCAGGTGGAAATCACCCAGCAGGCAAGGAGGGGAGAAGCTGCCCCCTTTAAGAAACTGAGAACATCAAGGGTTGAATGGACGGGCTGGGTGAGGAAGAGCATTATCTGCATAGGAAACACAGGGAATAGATTCAAGGATCTACTGTGATGTGAAGTGAAAGAATCTGGTCTGCTCTGCTGGCTCCTTTAAAACAAACCCACCCAGATGAGCAGTGGCAACTGGAGAGACACACAGCGATTTTAAGACAACGTGAGCACCGCATGACTATCAAATCGCTTTTGTTACCCTTGCAGCATATTCCGAGATATACTGTCAACGTAAAGGGGCTCAGAGTCTCAAAGCCTTCTAATCCAGATGTTTCTCCCAGGTGAGCCCCACGTGTCTGTCAGGTAGAATTCTCAGAATGGAGAATTACAAATTTTCTAGTAAAAAATATCAGAAAACTCCCACCTCTCTTGGGCGTACTATATTCCAGCAGTAACAACACACAGCACTGTTATGGAATAGCCATCACAGTAACAGACGCTTGGATAAGTCAGTGTGTTGGGAGTACATGGCTGTGGACCCATGGATTTCCCATAGTGTCCCCTTGGAGAACTGCCCAGGTAGCCCTGGACAAGCTGCACAGTCCCACAGCGCTCCCAGAAGAAGGGAGGCATAAAGTACTTTACATCTAGGACAAATCCCACAGGCAGGTGCTGATGGCTTTTGGAGTTATAGAAAAAATGAGCAAATAGCATGAAATCAACGCGGAGAACATAGGATGACAGGTTTGTGAAGAAGAACGTGGAAAGGCAAACGTGGAAAAATAAAGACAACACCACTCAGAGAGATGTACACAAGAAGGTCTGGAACAGAGGAGTAAATATTTTCATCCTGGCTTTTCAATTTCTTCTTCAGGAACCTCTTTAGAGGAGTGCTTGCTGAGTTCAATGACTTTGCTGAGTTAGCCTCGTGGCGCAGTGGTTAAACTGTAATATTGCCGCCCAAACTCTGCTCACGCTCAGCGTTTGATACCAAGGGATCTGACAGCCGGCTTGAGATTGACTCAGCCTCCCATCCTTCCAAGGTTGGTAAAATGAGTACTCAGCTCGTTGGTGGGGAGACGGTATGTGTAGCCTCTAGAATTAAAAAATTGTAAACTGCCCAGAAAGTACTTTAAACACTACGGGGCAGTATATAAGCAGCATACTTTTTCTGCTTTGCTTTTTTCTATCAGCAACATCCAGTATGCAGATGATGCAGTATTGCTAGCTGATAATTTAGAAGGTCTGCAAAGGTTACTCAATAACGTCAGTGAAGTAAGTAATGAGCATGGTCTAAAAATGATTGTCAAGAAAACTGGAATCGTGGTTCAGAGCATGTTGACAAATAGAAGGACTTTGGAACTTGATTGAATGAACAATGAGAGACTAACCATGCAAGAAAAGTTGAACTAGAGACGGCCCAGCCCCGCTGGCTTGAGATGAAGGTATACAACACAAGCTTAAACTTGAAATGTGGATTTATTGTGGGATGCTAAAAATTAGACCCAGAATGTGATCAGCAAAGATGCGCTAAAGTAATAAAGCAAACAAATAAAGACCAAGAAATCATAAAACACATAAAATGCAGAAAGCCAGACTACTTTGGCCACATAATGGAAAACAAAAAGTGCAAATTGTTACAGCTGATTTTTCAAGGTAATTTAAAAAAACAGAAGGAAAAAGAACAGAATGAGATCAATTTCATGGCTGAAGAACCTGGGAGACTGGTTTGGCCTGTTCAAACTTATTGTAGCATAGTACATTCCAGTTAGAGTAGACCCATTTGAATCAGTAGCATTCACAGGTGAGTTAACTCACTAAGTCACCATTGATTCAATGGACCTACTCTATTGTCATTTACTACAATAAGCAAAAGAATTTCGGCCAATGTGGATTTCTTTCACTACTTCCTAAATAAACAAACATGCCTTCACACTTCCCCAGTGAGCCCAGGGACAACTCGGGAGCAGGGAAGAGACGGGTGCTCCGGCTGTAAAGCTACCTCACACACAAAAGCCAAGGCTTCTCATCTACCAGGGCAACTCATC
Organism: Intellagama lesueurii; assembly: GCA_037013535.1. Classification (NCBI taxonomy): domain Eukaryota; kingdom Metazoa; phylum Chordata; class Lepidosauria; order Squamata; family Agamidae; genus Intellagama; species Intellagama lesueurii. Next base: position 7,860,354 of record JBAJHW010000001.1, on the reverse strand, counting down.
TTCAGGGTTGTCCTCCTGCCTGGAGAGCCAGGAAAACACAGTAATTCACTGAGGTTTCAGCCAGAAGCCCAAGACTTTCCAGCCTAACACTTCGTTAGATAAGGCAAGTTGACAGGAAGCCATGGGCAACCAGAAGACCAGGACCTAAGGAGGCTCTGAGGTTGGGCCTCTTTTTGGCCGTGTAGGTGATGGTACATGCCGGTAAAGGTCATGCCATACCCTATGTTCATATCCCGGCATCTTTTTGTGGCAAGAAAAATTCTTCCAGTTGGCCGCCATTTTCTCTTCCACCAGTCCAACGCGCAGTAATACTATAGGGTAGCCAGAGCTTAGGAAACGTTGCTAAAAAAAGTAAAATTTCTCCAAATTCTGACTATGATATTCCCAGGGGACATCTGAGTGAGAGAAATGCAACCTAGCTTCCAAAACCAGACAAGCAACCGGTTAAGATCAGAGCTGTAAGAAAGCTTTGGGACAGCGCTCTGTACTCACGCTTGCCTTCTACGGTGCTCAGCAGCCTGCTCCACTTGCTAGTCCTCATAACTCTAAATTAAATTCAGCCCCACCAAATATTTTAAAAGAAATAAATCTTGGCTCCTCTCTTCAGCTCCTCTTGCCAGCTCTCATTTGACATCTCAGACTGGATTATTAATTTAGATTAGAAACAGCAGAATTCCAATTATCCTTGTCTTCTGGGGCCCACCTTTAAATACTTCTTTTAACATTCTTGACAGACGTTCTCCCCTGAGAATCCTGGCTGCCTGGCTTAACTCTGTCCTTCTTGGAATGAATTTCCCAATTTGGTTGCTCTGGGATGCTTGCCCAGCTTTAAAGACACCGTTGTATTGATTTTTAAAATGAAAGTTTTATTCTCTCTCCCTCTCCCTCTTTTGTTCCTTTCTACCCTCCCCAACTAGAAAATGTTGCTTTAGGTTTTGTTTATCTTGTGCGCATTATGTGCCATAAGTTGCATCTGACTTAAAGGCAGCTCTACCTGGGGTTTTCAGGTATATGATATATTTAAGGAGTACCTTTACTGGTGCCACATCCCAGTAAGTGTCCATGGTTGGGTGGTGATTTGGACCCAGATCTCCAGAGTCCTTGTCCGTCACTCAATCCATGACCCTGGATCTCTTAACTTCATCGAAATCTCATAGTACTGTGGATCAGTTTTTTGGTTAGAGCTACAGAATGGGCCACAGGGCAGTTCTTGAGTTTTGGAGGTGATGTTAAGTCAGGACAAGAAACAGAAGAAAGAGTGGAAGGACAGGAAATGGCTACACAAGATAAGGAATCGGGCTTTCTTGGTGGTGGCCCCCATTCTCTGGAATAGGTTACCAGCAGAGATACATCAGGCTCCTTCCCTCCTTACGTGCAGAAACTGATGAAAACAGACTGATTCAAAGCTGCCTTAAACAACTGAGTCTCCCAGATACTGTTAATATCAATATTTTATTTTTCTTTTCTTGTTTTCACTTTTCCTTTTCATATGATTTTCAAAAATCATCATATTGTTGTGGGTATTGTTCTGTGGGGTCTCTGGGATTTTTAAGTTTTAACTTATAAACCACCCCGAGTACTTCATGCACTAATGGGCAGTAAATCAAATCAAATCAAAACAAATCAATCAATCAATCAATCAATCAATCCACTTTCTGCCCCATTTCAAACAAAAAACATGTCACTATATTTACTATACAATCTGATGTATGGTTAACAATAGTAATAATCATGCACTGTCAAGTCAGTTCTGACTTATGGTGACCCTTTTCAGAGTTCTCTAGATACAGAATACTCAGAAGTGATTTGCTATTCCCTTCTTCTGGGGGCATCTTGGGACTGTGCAGCTGGCTCAAGGCCACACAGGTTGGCTCTATGCACAGGGGGCACAGGGGGAGGAATCGAACTCCCGACCTCTGGTTCCACAGCCAAATACCTAAACCACTGAGCTATCCAGCCAGCTGCTGCATGTTTACTCAGAAGCAATTAGCATTGGGTCTGACAGGACTTACTCACTAGTTTATGTTTGCTTTCCTTTGAAGTAAACACTTAGAATTATGATATGTCGCACCATGGTGGGAAAAATATGACTCGTGTGGCTGCTGCTCAACCTGTTGATGGTGAACTTCAAGGCTTTTCCCATTTTGCCTTTTGAGGGTTCCTTACCTTTACCTTAATGGGACGTGGTGGCGCTGCGGGTTAAACCGCAGAAGCCTCTGTGCTGTAAGATCTATAGATCTGCAGCTGTAAGATCGAATCCACGCGACGGAGTGAGCGCCCGTCGCTTGTCCCAGCTCCCGCCAACCTAGTGGTTCGAAAGCATGCAAATGCGAGTAGATAAATAGGGACCACCTCGGTGGGAAGGTAACAGCGTTCCGTGTCTAAGTCGCACTGGCCATGTGACCACGGAAGATTGTCTTCGGACAAACGCTGGCTCTATGGCTTGGAAACGGGGATGAGCACTGCCCCCTAGAGTCGAACACGACTGGACAAATTGTCAAGGGGAACCTTTACCTTTACCTTTACCTTGGACTTGGACTGGTTAGTCACTCAAGCAGAGAAGTCCTGTAAGTGGTCTTCAGCAATGTCCAGAGGACGGTGTTTTGACAGACCGTCAAAGAGAAGGTCTTCTGTCCTAAAGCAGGATTCAAGGCTGCCCGGTGGTGAAATATTCCACCACCCACCCCTGGTTGTCAATGGGCAGAACTGGTATTTCACAATTTGCTGATGAGAACTGAAATTCTCAACGTTTCATCATCCGAAGAGTGAGTTGGGTGACAACTGTGTGAAATTTATGACATCTCTCTATATATTTAAAAGCAGGTTTCGGAGTTATAAATATATACGTTGCAGTTATTATTTCAACCACAATTCCACACTTATTTATCTCTGTCAATGGATGGAAAGGAGATGAAATGAGAAGCAGGAATCGAAGCAAAAAGTTAAGATATGTGCAAGCAAGAAATGTTTGCTTACCTCCCCAGTGTAAATTCAAAAGCTTGGTATAAAAATACGAGGCAGAGCCAGGAGATCAAGAATTTTTATTTTGTTTTTCCTACTAGGCATCATTTTGTAGGTATTGATTGTTCCTCACTGCCGTCACCATCAGCTGTGGTTGAAGCGGGCAGCAGTTCACAAAAGCTTTTGCAAAATAAAACCTCCTTCGAGCCAAGTCCACCCCAACCGGAAGAGCTGCAGCCATTGCTCTCAGGTTCATTTCCGCCCATCCTGACAAGGCCTGGAGTCAATCTTTGTTCAGGATCCCCTGCTTAGCACACATCTGTGGTATACTTGAGCTGGTTGAGGACATGGGCTTCTTTCCTCCAGCCCCAGACGGTCCCTAAAACCTAGGAAGGAACAGAGACTCAAGAGTTGGACACTGTTGACGTCTAGATTGCGGGCCCCTTTGGCCGCAACTATTATTGTTGAATTGAGTTCAACAAATCTGTTGTGTTTGCGCAAACAGTTGTGTCGTGATGGGAGGGCTATGGGGGCCACACACATTCAGCTTCAGCACTTTTTTCTCTTTTTTTGCCATTGCGCTGTCCTACGATTCCAGAGTGTGATCATTTAAATCTCAAAGATCAGGACTTGAAATCCAGACCATAGAATCATCATAGAATAATGGCGTCGAAAGGGGCCTATAAGGCCTTCAAGTCCAACCCCCTGCTCAAAGCAAAGTCTCACAAATAGGTGGGGCAGGGCTTGGCAAGTGGCAGGAAACAAGCCATTCCAGCACCTTGAGAGGGGAGTCCTTCGGATCCAAATGGAGAGAGGTATTTGACGTTCCATGAGGTCTAGAAGCAAAAACGTGGACCCTAGCACAGAGGCCAATTCTCAGAGGAACAGAGGCGAAGAGTGGGAGCAGGACCTAGAGAAGAATGACAACCATGTTCTCAAAACTGAGATAAGGCTGAGGAAGGAACTTGGAGGTTTGGGACTTTAGAAGGCCTGATGGATTAGTTCTTTGGGTCAGCTGATGGGAGCATTTACACAGTCTGGTCCTGCAGCCCACATGGCACCCTGACAGAGATGAGCAGGCACATTAGAGGAACAGCGTGCTGGTGGTGCAGGAGGCAAAGCAGCAGAGCAGGGCAAAGTTCCTGGGCCCTCTTAGTTTGGATGCTTTGCCATTCCAACCAACTCCATCAGTGAGGAATCTTGGGACATGAACATCTGTAGAGCAAGGCCCTGCTTTACACCTGATTCTTTATTCTGGCTTGCAAAAAAAATCTCTTTTTTCACCTCTCCACACATGCTGGCGCGTGTCCTTTGCAGTCCTTTGTCAACCTGAACAAGAGAGAAGCTGCAGAAAAGAAAAGCAATTCCTGCAGGCATCCTTGCCGATAGTTACCTCTAAGCAATTTTCATACACCATAGGTGGCTATGGCAAAGGGGCAACATTATCCACAAGCCTTTTTAACAGGCAAGTATTGTCCCTTATTGTTTGGCCTCTTTGGAGCATGACCTGAGGCAATAAACCTCCCTCTTCTTAGTTGTTTGCTAAAGGAAAACCATCTACAGGGATCAGCCCGTCATCTTCTTCAAAGCTCCCTGTGCTTCAACCTCAGGAATCTTACTCAGTATGCGAGCTGCCCGAGGAATCTCACCTTAGCTCCTTTTTTCCTCTGTCAACCCAAACCCTGCATCTGCCTCATGTACCCAATAATTGTACATGAGGACAAGAACCAAGGGGTGGAAACTCATCAGAGGGAGATCCAACCAGGAAATAAGGAGGCATTTCCGGACGGTGAGAACCATGAAGCAGGGGAACAGCTTGCCTCCCGAGGCGGTGGGTGCCCCATCGCTGGAGGTTTTCAAGAAAAGACTGGACAGCCATCTGTCCGGGAGGGTATGAGGTCCGGGATGGTATGAGGTCCCCTGCCTTGGGCAGAGGGTCAGACTAGAAGACCTCCAAGGTCCCTTCCAACCCTACGACGATTCTATGAACTGTGTGCCATCAAGTCGATTCTGACTGATGGCAACCTTTTCAGGGGGTTCCAAGTATACTCAGCAGTGGTCTACTTCTTCTGGGGACACCCTGGGACTGTGCAGCTTGCCCAAGGCCACACAGGCTGGCTCTTCTCCTAGGAGGCCGAGTGGGGAATTGAACTCCCAACCTCTGGCTCTGCAGCCAGAGACCTAACTCATGGCGCTATCCAGCCAGCTCTCATGTACATACCATTACCATATTCCAAGTCTTATATGGCCTGCTTTCCCAGAGGCCCTTAAAAGCCCGTTCCATCGTTCATAAAACCTTTTAGCCACCAATGTTTATAATCCCAGTGGGACTCTTTAAAAGCTTCCCTCATGTTCTTTCCCCATTCATCACCAGGTTTTGGCTCCACGTTGCTTTGGCAATGGGTGTTTAAGGCATTCCGGAAATTGAGCTCATGATTGCGGCTGAGTGGTGAGATGGACCGAAAGAGAGGGAGCAGGAAAGAAGACCGAAGGAGGCCAAAGAGCAGTAAAGGAAGCGTCTCTTTCAAGTAGGGCTCTTGGGGATAATCCCTGCTTGTTGTGAATTCCAGATAATTCACTGACGTCTGAAAAACAGGAGGAAACCCCCCACCTTCCCAGCTCTGGAGGATGTGCCGAGAAGAAGTATGTGTGTGGCAACAACAGGAAAAGGAAGAACATGTAGGGAAGGATGACAGCAGGAGTGTGGAGAAAACAAAGGTCTTTTGAAATCCCAGCACTATACTCTCCACTCCCCCGTCCCTTAGCCTCCAGATCGTGGTCTATTTCTGGACGCCCTTGGTACCAGCAAAGACAGTGGACATGATGGCAATTAATTTTCCATTTGCTCACGCAAGCTTTTTCCCCTTTTCTGGCTGGGAAAGAAAAGAAACCAGGGGTGAAACGAGTGTGCCTCTTTCGAAATGCATTGGTAACTTGGGTTATGGTGTGGACCGTTAAATTAAGAAATGACAGCATCTCCTCCCATCGATCAGGCAGAGGTGCTGCTGCGGCCAGTTGATGGTGGGGCGTACTTCCCCTAGCGCAATCTAGGCAGTAGTAGTGGTGGGTTCACCAAAGAAAAACTGTATGTATGTATGTATGTATGTATGTTTGGGAGGAAAGCGATGACAAACCTAGACAACATCTTAAAAAGCAGAGACATCACCTTGCCGACAAAGGTCCGCATAGTCAAAGCTATGGTTTTTCCAGTAGCGATGTATGGAAGTGAGAGCTGGACCATAAAGAAGGCTGACCGCCGAAGCATTGATGCTTTTGAATTGTGGTGCTGGAGGAGACTCTTGAGAGTCCCCTGGACTGTAAGGAGAACAAACCTATCCATTCTGCAGGAAATCAACCCTGAGTGCTCACTGGAAGGACAGATCCTGAAGCTGAGGCTCCAATACTTTGGCCATCTGATGAGAAGAGAAGACTCCCTGGAAAAGACTCTGATGTTGGGAAAGTGTGAAGGCAAGAGGAGAAGGGGATGACAGAGGACGAGATGGTTGGACAGTGTCACCGAAGCGACCAACATGAATTTGACCCAACTCCGGGAGGCAGGGGAAGACAGGAGGGCCTGGCGTGCTCTGGTCCATGGGGTCACGAAGAGTCGGACACGACTTAACGACTAAACAACAACAACAAAAATGTATGTATGCATGCATGCACTTATTTATTTGTTTAAAATATCTTTACGCCTCATTTCTCCTTAAAAAAGGATCCAAGGCGGTTTGCATCATTAAGAACTCAACATTAAAAGCTAAAAAGGATAAATTATTCAAATATTAAAGAAGAATTAATAACATTATATTAAACATGTTAGGTAAAAGCATTATGAAAAACAGATTTAGAAGGAACAAAATACAAGCCATCTTGTCTCCTAGACAGCCAGGTACTAAGGAAACATCTGCCTGAAGAGAAAAGTCTTCGAATCACAGAGTTGGAAGGGCCCTAGAAGGCCACTGAGTCCAATTCCCTGCTCAAGGCAGAAATCCAAATCAAAGCAGATCTGACAGGCGACTGTCCAATTTTCTCTTGAAGGCCTCCAGCATTGGAGCGCTCACCACCGCCCAAGGTCTTCACTTGCTTGCTGGAAGGACAGCCAAGACGGGGCCAGCCTGGCCTCCTGTGGGAGGGAGTTCCAGAGTCTAAAGGAGCAGCAACAGAGAAGGCCCTCTCCCGTGTCCCCACCAAATGCACCTGTGAAGGTGGTGGGACTGAGAGAAAGTCCTCTCCTGATGATTTGTCCAAATCAGGGCTATAGAGAATCACTGAGCTGTAGAGTTGGAAAGGGCTCAAAGGGTCATCTAACCAATCCCCTGCCACTGTAGGAGATCTACAGCTAAAGCCTCTCTGATAAATGGCCATCCAACCTCTGTCTGGACCCCTCTGGCAAAGCACACCTCACCATCTACCCAGGTATTTCATTCCACTGTCAAACTTCTCTTGTCTCTAGAAAGCTCTTCCTCATGTTTAGCTGGCATACTTTTAGGTATTTATCATCTCTCATCCCAGCCTTCCTTTCTGTTGGCTAAACATATTCACTTGCCCAACTATTCCTCATGCAACTTGGTTTCCAGCCCTGTTCCCTCTTTGTCAGCGGTAAAGAAATCATAATTAGTGAATTGATTTAAACGAACAAGGATTTACATATGAATGAAGCATCATTACCTAAATGAACATATGACTGCTTCTAATGGCAACAATCATAACCCACATCAGTGGGGAGTATTTGTCGAATATTTCATTTCAAATGTTTCATGGCTTGTCTGCCCAAAGGTAAAGGTAAAGGTTCCCCTTGACATTTAGTCCAGTCGTGTCCGACTCTAGGGGGCGGTGCTCATCCCCGTCTCCAAGCCATAGAGCCAGCGTTTGTCCCTAGACAGTTTCCATGGTCCCGTGGCCAGCGCGACTAGACACGGAACGCCGTGACCTTCCCACCGTGGTGGTCCTTATTTATCTACTCACATTTTTACATGCTTTCGAACGGCTAGGTTGGCAGGAGCTGGGACAAGCGACGGGAGCTCACTCTGTGGATTCGATCTTACGACGGCTGGTCTTCCGACCTTGCAGCACAGAGGCTTCTGTGGTTTAACCCGCAGTGCCACCACGTCCTACAAAAGGGATGCCCCATAAAGCAGATAAAAACATTCTGGGTAACACATTAGAAGCCATTTGAAAAACCCAACTTTGAGAAAAACAACCTAACATTATTTAGGAATAGGTTAAAAACAATCCCAAATGCCTGTTTTGAAATCAGTTTTAAAATCTAAAACCCATAGGGGACAAAATGGTCTTGCCCCCACCAGCAATACAGCTAGGATGGAGCTGGCCTGAGTCCCCTTCAGGTAGAATCTGTTGCTCCAGAGAAAGCTGCCAATACAGGTGAAGTCCTGTCTCAAGTATTTACCAATATACCCAAAAGGGACTTCACAAAGGCCTGAGATTTCAAAAAGATACATAGTCAGGGCTTCTGCGAGCTGTGATCAATAAAGTTTCCCAAACTCTGGTGGTGGTACTAGTTTTGCTTAAGTAAAAGTCAAGAGCTGGCATTTCCATCCTTCCATGTCCTGAGGGAAGCTGATTTGCTCCATAACCATTGCCACTGGAAGTGAAAGAGATGCAGAAAGTTGACTTAGCTCTATCTGTGCAATTCTGCAAGTTATAGAAATTCCACTTTTTTTTGTGCCACAGCTGGCAGAATCCCCTCACCAACATGCTCCCCGAGAGTTTTCTTCCAGAATCCGGCTCTTCTGTAACATAGGTAACGTTTCCAGGTAATCTTTTGAGGCTTCAGGCCTTTCTACAAAACAAACCATAGATAATTTTATGAGGTGCTCATTGGGAACACCCTCTTCTCTGTAAGAGAGAAAAGAGAGCGGCTGCCACAGAGCACTGGTTACTTACAAATTTCTCCTCGCTTCTCCTTCTGACGTCTTCATGAATTAGAAACATTTCCTAGGAGGTCCCACAGAAATTTTTCTATCCATCTTGCACCCCAGGACAACCTAGCCTAGCTTAAAAAACTGAAAACGATACTATCTGAAGCAGTTTCATTTCTACTTGGAGAGACACCAGAAGTGAACAGAAAATGCATTTACCCCATTTTCTGCACCCCCACCTTTCAGATACAAGGTTATATGTTTTCTGCCCTGAACGTTACCAAAATAATGTTTTCTGCAGGAGTTGAATAAAATCAGATATAGAGAACTCACCCTCAAGGACAAAATTAAAGTGCCTACGTTACAGTATATTCTTTTCCACTGACAATGGCAGTTTATCCTGTCTTCTGGACGTAGCATGCCACTGTGTTTTTGTGCCCTAGTAGAAGAATTTCGCCCTTGTTTAAGGCAGATACTCAGCAATGAATAGATGGATGGTTGCATTATAGTATTTTATTATGCTTTTAGACGAGTTCAACCTACATTTGTGCTTTGAGGAACTGTTCTGGCTTCACCCAAAAAGGGTGATTAGATTTTTCTTCGCCTTCCATGAAACTCACCCAGCCATACCTCAGCCTCAGTTCTCCAGCAGTCATCTAAATTTGAATCCTTACAAAACAGACAAGGGAGATTTGCATGTTTGCTCTTTTAAAAGTCAAATTTGTATCACAAAGGTCCTTTCCAACAAAAATCCCACCCACCCATGGATGTGACTGGATTATTCTGTTTTGGGAGAGTATAACAATATAGGTATGGAGCTTGTGACAACTGGAAAGGAGGAAATATTCTGGAAACTAGTAATTAGAAAACAAACATTTTTCTTCTTCTTTCTGGAAATCCATTCAGGATGTGAGTTAGGGTCTTTGAGATGCAGCATCTGTTCTGCCTACAGTGTAGTGCACTGGTCTTATCAGGAAATTCTCTGACATTTAAAGAACATTCCTCTTATCTTGTTTTCTACCTCCCTATATCAGTTCCCTAATCTTTTCATCCCTACCAAAATCAAGATTTTTTTCTTTTTGCACCAGGCTCAAAGTTTAACGTGATGCCATGATGTCTGCTGTGAGAACACACCACTCTGAAGCTTTTTGTCAGATTAGCGCTAAATCACTCTGCACAAGAAAAAAAAGAGCTCCAATATTGCAGTGTGGAATTGAAGGGTCATGAAGTGAAGGGCGAAGCGCTGGATGACATTGGAATAACAGGGAGTAAGTCTGGAAGTTGAGTCATGGCAACTGGACTTCTTTCTTATTAGGTTGAAACGTTTCGCTACTCATCCGAGTAGCTTCTTCAGCCAGTCTGAAGAAGCTACTCGGATGAGTAGTGAAACGTTTCAACCTAATAAGAAAGAAGTCCAGTTGACATGACTCAACTTCCAGATAACCTCACCTGGATGACTGAGAATCTTCACAGATGAACAGGGAGTAAGGGAAAGTGGAGAAACATCAAGGCATCCAAGACTGGAAGGTACATTCGGAAACTGCAAGAAGCATCAAGAAGCATGAGGGAGGATGAATAGAAAGAACCAGAGCATAGTGTGACACATTGGCATTTATGAAGATCCCAAAGTTACCGAATTTAAGAATATAAGTTGGAGAAGCCCTAGAACTGGGCTTTCATGTGCACAGATATGTTCATAGCCATTATGGCTACCTGCCTCTAACAAACGAGATGAACAAGAACTGACTAAATTATGCGGAGAAAGTGGAAAGGAAGTGAGACTGAGAATGGGAGTCTTTCAATGAGTAATTACTTAGTACCAAGTAGTTAGAGGGACGTGGTGGCGCTGCGGGTTAAACCGCTGAAGCCTCTGGGCTGCAAGGTCAGAAGACCAGCCGTCGTAAGATCGAATCCACGTGACGGAGTGAGCTCCCGTCGCTTGTCCCAGCTCCTGCCAACCTAGCCGTTCGAAAGCATGTAAAAATGCGAGTCGATAAATAGGTACCACCTCGGTGGGAAGGTAACGGTGTTCTGTGTCTAGTCGCGCTGGCCACGTGACCATGGAAACTGTCTTCGGACAAACGTTGGCTCTACGGCTTGGAAATGGGGATGAGCACAGCGCCCTAGAGTCGGACACGACTGGACTAAATGTCAAGGGGAACCTTTACCTTAGTAGTTAGAAAAGATAAGGCACAACAGTGTACCTGGCTAGATTTGTAGTTACAATTAGCTGCACTACTCTACTGCATACTGCAAGTATCAACTACAAAGCTCAGTGGTCTTGGTATCAGTGGAGCTAAAGGTCTGGAGTTCAATTCCCCACTGTGCGTAAATCTGGCTTCCTATAGCTTGAGCTCATTATTACGTATCCTGTATCATGATTCAGGCCTGGTTGCCAGATGGTGCGGGGTATAAATCTAATAAATAAATAAATAAAATAAAACTGGGATTCTTGATCAGCTTTCCATTGGCTTTTGCCATCCAGTTAAGGTATGGGTTGTTCTGGATGCAAGTGTTTTTGCTCCAGTGCTCAAGCAATTAAGACTTCTGTGGTTTCCTTTTTAAAAACCTGTTACTATCGTGTATATTTTTCCTCTAGAGTAATAAATGCAGAGGGCTGATGGAGGTTACCAACTTCTTATGCCCTTGAATCCACCTTTGGGATTTATTATTACAAGAAGTAGTAATCGCTACCAGTTTAAATGGTTTCAAGAAAGGATTAAGACACTGTTTGTAGAGAATTCTGTAAAGCAAAGAAGCAGTTCATCCAGTGTTCAATCAAACCACCATGGAAAAATATCATTAATTAGTTAATCTGTGTTTGAAGAGAATCCGCTAAGGCATAAGGGTATTTCATGCAGCACTTAGTGGAATCAATGCTTGCACAAGACTGCTCTGGAAAATCAGAGCCAAGAAAACTGTGTACAAATAACTCGATGTTTTATGCTTACCTCTTTAAAGATCAGAACATAATTGACTCCAGAGAGCGGATGCATAGATAGGAAGGCAATCAAATATCTTGCTTCATAGAAAGCCAAAAGATTCCACAAGAATCTTTCTTAATTAAAGTATTGAAGGATTCCCCTCCAGTGGGGAATGTCGGACTCAAGTCGCACCGCTGACTCAACTCGGACTTGACTTGGTGTTTTTTTTTTAGTGACTCAGACTCAAATCACATCTAGCAACCCACCCACCCCATCCCTTTTTTTTCTGGGGGGGTGAAAAAGCTTGTTTTTAATAGGGACTCAGACCTGGGGCTTGGGACTCCGGACTTAGTGCCAAAGACCTGGGCTTGGGACTTGGTACAAAAGACTCAGACTTGGACTTGGGACTTGGGACCAAAGACTTGGACTTGGGACTTGGGACCAAAGACTCGGACTTGGGACTTGGGACCAAAGACTCGGACTTGGGACCAAAGACTTGGAACTTGAGACTTGGGACCAAAGACTTGGACTTGGGACGCAGACCCAAAGACTTGGACTTGGGACTTGGGACCAAAGACTCGGACTTGGGACTTGGGATCAAAGACTCGGACTTGGGACTTGGTACCAAAGACTCGGACTTGGGACTTGGGACCAAAGACTTGGACTTGGGACCAAAGACTCGGACTTGGGACTTGGACCCAAAGTCTTGCCAGCATCCCTGCAACGCAGGGGGTCCTGTTGTCCCTGCGCGTTTGCCATGAAATGGCCTCTTGAACCTGTGTGCACGGCCCTCCGTACACGGTAAGGATCGCACCAAGAAATGTGAAGGCAACAGGCCAGGAGGAGATCGGGATGAGGTCAGGGAACACCTTGTTTATTCTCCATCCAGGACAAATGTTGAACAGTCAGCTGTCTTTGCAAACCTCCGTCTTCTTTAGCTTAACTGACCCCTGCTGCTCTGGCCCCTCTGATGATGGGTGTATAAATAAACCTCAGAATGGGCCTATAACTCCTTGGCACCTTCTCTCTCCTCTCTGGGGGGCCCATTATGAACATCTGTTGCCCCGTCGACCATCTGCTCCCAGTCTTCACAGGGGTGAGTGCAGTGTCCGATGGCCGTGGGTTGGGGTCAGTGGCAAAAGAACATTCTCCAGGCTATGTGTCCCATGTCTGTAGTACGGAAACATCACAGCTGGTTTTGTGGAAGATTGCAAATGCCTTTGTTAAACGAAGGCCCAGTGCCTTCTGTATTGTTCGCACATGGAACCCTACGGTGTTCTTTGTCATCATGGCGATGGTGCCATCTGTCTCTCAAGAAATTAGTTTTTCAGTTCCTGCTTTTTTCTCCAGAAAGCTAACATATCTGACTTTTCTCTTTCCCTACATACATTTTCTTCACGACCCTCTCCTGAGGCAGGACCGCCTGAGAGAGTGTGGTTAGTTCAAGAATGCCAAGGGAGTCTCAGGGCTCAATCAGGACCAGGATCGCAAAAGTTTCGGCCTAGACACAATGTCAAACAGGACCATGTGCGTAATCTGCCAGATATTAGCGTGCTGGTCATGGGTAAGACCTGAGCCAAAAATTAGGCAGGGCCACCCATTTCTTACTCTTTTTTACACCACTCTCTTGCAACCGTGTAGGCTCAAGCCATTTTTTTCCAGTCTGAAGTGGAGCACCAAATTATGGGACGGCTCAGAGAAGCTCAAACAAGCCAATCCCACAATATGCTTGTACTACAGAAATTAAAATTTGCAGAGTTTTGATGACATCAGAGCTCTGTGGCATGAAGTAGCTGTCTCACTATGCCTAATAGTGGAGCCGGCCCAATTTCTCTCACCCTCCCTCCCTTTTTCCCTTTTTGGCCTGGAGCTCTGGATCCTGCCTAGAGGCCACTGAATGAAAAGAGGAATCAGAAGAAGCAAACAATGAATAAAATGCAGGTGTTGGCAGATAACAGCCCCACTGCTGCTGGACATTTAGGGTAGCCAGCCTCAGGGCTTTGGCTAAAGCCTCGGGGAGTTGCCATGCTTCTCGAGGTGAAGAGAGGCGTCTCGGGGGAAGCAACATGGGAGAAAGGAACCGTTTGCTATTGAGGTGTGAGGGGGCTTTCAAACCATCTCCATGATTCCCAGCAGAACTACTTAGGTTTAAATCTTTGGAAGCGCCACTTCACTCCACACCTGCCCAGGTCCAAACTGGGACCCTTCAAGCATACCCTCAGGCCAGCGCTAGACTCAAGAGATGTTTGTTTGTTTGTTTGTTTGTTTATTTTAACACTTTTTTGTCCCTCCCGTCTCCTTAAGAAGGACTCAAGGCGGTTCAATCATTAAAGGACAATATTTAAAGCTAAAAACAGCAAGTATACAAATATTAAAAAGGATCAAACCAATGCCATTCTCAGAAATGGTAAAGCCGCCTTGGGTTCTTTTTTTAAGGGGAAAAGTGGGATAAAAATATTTTAAATAAAATAAAATAAATACTAAAAACACATTCAAAGCAGTTTTAGAAGTATACTTTTATATATTTTAAAATATTCTTTCCCCCTCCCTCCTGAGTTTTTAACTAAATCTTCAGGCTTTACCCACCCACCCCCTTCTCTCTCCACTCCCCCCACCCACCCACTCCTTGCTCATTCCTGGTATCTGTTTTCTGTCACTTGTAAGAATGTTTGCAGTGGAGCTCAGCACCAAGAATAGGCCAGAAATGACTGCATCTGAACTGTGACCACACGCCCAAGACTCTTATAGCTAATGGATATTTAGAAGGTTTTCACCAAAGGGACTGTGAGGGTGACAGAACAGAGAGAACATCCTCCCCTGATGATCTCATAATGAGAGATGCGGCCCTTGATCTACCCTGTTTTCCCGAAAATAAGACCTAACCTGAAAATAAGCCCTAGTAGGATTTTTCACAATGCTCATCATATAAAGGTAAAGGTAAAGGTTCCCCTTGACAATTTTTGTCCAGTCGTGTTCGACTCTAGGGGGCGGTGCTCATCCCCGTTTCCAAGCCATAGAGCCAGCGTTTGTCCGAAGACAATCTTCCGTGGTCACATGGCCAGTGCGACTTAGACACGGAACGCTGTTACCTTCCCACCGAGGTGGTCCCTATTTATCTACTCGCATTTGCATGCTTTCGAACCACTAGGTTGGCGGGAGCTGGGACTAGCGACAGGCGCTCACTCCGTCGCGTGGATTCGATCTTACGACTGCAGATCTATAGATCTTACAGCACAGAGGCTTCTGCGGTTTAACCCGCAGCGCCACCACGTCCCTCATCATATAAGCCCTACCTAAAAAATAAGCCCCAGTGAAGTGAAACCCCGCCCTCCACCCTTGTGCTGCAACCAGAAGAAGAAGACATGACTGTATTTGAATACATGTAGATGGTTGTCCATGAAAAAAAATAAAACGTCCTCTGAAAATAAGCCCTAATGTGTTTTTTGGAGCAAAAATTAATATAAGACCCTGTCTTATTTTCGGGGAAACACGGTTGGAGCCCCTTTATCTTGTCTGGATTAAGTTTCAGTTTATTCACCCTCATCCATTCCATGACAGACACTAGACACTGATCTAGAGCTGAAACAGCTTCCTCAGACTTAGAGGGCAGGGAGAGATAGAGCTGGGTCTCGTCCACATTCTGTGACAGCAAACCCCCCACCCCCCCAACGGCTTTGGACAAGGTCTCCCAGGAGTTTCATGTAGATGTTAAATAACATAGGAGACTAAAATGACCAGTGACCAGGGCATCAAAAAGGAGTCCCCTCGCACCACCTTCTGAGCTCACTCTTCCAAGACGGTATAAAACGACTAGAGTAGAGAGCCTCTCGGTCTTATCCCAGAGAAAGGAACCAGAAAGATGCCATGGTGGATGATATCAACAACTGCAGGTCCACCAGGAACAGCAAGGACACACTTTCTCAAACAGCATTACAGAACTGTAGAGTTGGAAGGGTATCGGAGGACTATCAAGACCATCCCAATGCCGAAGTAGGAAATCAACAATTAAGGCATCTCTGATAGGTGGCCAGCTAACCTCTAAAAGTTTCAAATGAAAGAGAGTCCACCAGCCCCTGGGGCACTTGAGACAGCTACGCCAGATGACTGTGCAAAGGCAATGGACACAAGGGATTCTTTTCTGCTACCACTGCCGCAACATAGGCTTTTCAATGCGCTGTAGCTCATGTTCAGTCACACCTGCTCCACATTTTCTACGGTCATCATTCAGCTTTCTGTTCCACTTGTTTCATTGCAGCCAACTCTGTAGCAAACTAGGTGGCCAGTCTGGCTCCACTCCATGGGGTGGGACAGGTAGGAGCAACCATATCTACGGTCCTTGTTATTTCCCCATTGCAGAGGTCAATGAGAACCTCAAGCGAATCACCTGCTCTCTTGTATAGGAAAACTGGGAGTGCATACAAGCAGGTTTGCCAACAGAAGTATTAGTGTTAATCCCAGTATATAAACTTTGGTAATCATTTTGGCAATACAGGTGTCAGGAAGTTAAAGTGCTGTACTTGATGCCAAAAAACTGATCTTAGAGTATGAAACAATTTGATGTGATCAGATTCACCTTACATAGATATATAAGTAGTACTTACAATTCCAATGTTAGCATTGCTAAATATATTTGGAAACTGTCAATTGGATAAGGGAAAAATGGAACTAATTGTTATTATATTATCAGTAGCTAGACTGATATTTGCAAGGAATTGAAAAATAATAATCAACTGATGTTGGAAGAATGGTATAATGAGATGTAGAATCTAGCTATTCACGATAAATTAACTTGTGAATTGAAAGTTAGAAAAAGATTATTGAAGTAAAAATAGTTTTAATGGGATTTGGAACCCTTACCTAGAATACATTTTTACAAAACACAAAGGTTATACCACAACACAAAAAACACTATATTGTTGGAAAGAGATGGGGCACATGATATAAATTAAGAAGAAACATACTGATGAGAATTCACATGGATTGTGATTTTATTTGTCATTTATGTTTTTGTTATAACAAAAAAGATGGGGAAAACAAAAGTAGTACTTACAACAATTTACTTCCCAGTGTATATTTCTCACAATTAGTAAGTTATATATGTAGCCAAGAACTTATTGCCCTAAGTCTGGATTTTTAAAATGCACTTCCTGTATTGTAACGCCAATCTAAAAGCAAGAAGGACATCAAAAACATCTGTGCAACCAGATCAGGATATCTCTTTTATATACAACTCCTGCTTTTTGGGATATAATCAGATTTTCAGAGGCACTTTTAAGACTAATTTCTTTACTAGACCCCGTGCACTAGTTAGATCCCCTCCCACCAGAAACATGCATACATACAGTCCTAGTCCATCCCTCTACCAACTATACCACACTGGGTATCTCATACACATGCAGTACAATAAAAAATCCCATTCTGGCTGGTTATGCCATTTGTTCAGTGTGTTTAGTAAGGTTTAACCCTCCAAAGCACGTCTACTTCTCTTAAACAGCTTCTCTTTCCTTTGGTTTCCCTGTCCTCTGTATTGTCCTCCTGATCCTATTGGTATGCTACTTCACCTCTTGTACCTCTCAGCGAGACCAGGAACAGATCTTGGACTTATGCATGAATGTACCAAGATTTAAAACAGAACGTCAGGAATCCTACAATCCAGTAATGAAAATAAGACCTCACCTGAAAATAAGCCCTAGTAGGATTTTTCAGGATGCTCCTCATATAAGCCCTACCCCAAAAATGAGCCCCAGTTAAGTGAAACCCCGCCCTCCACCCTTGTGCAGCAACCAGAAGAAGATGACAGGACTGCATTTGAATAAATGTAGATGGTTGTACATGAAAAAAATAAAACATCCCCTGAAAATAAGCCCTAATGTGTTTTTTTTGGAGCAAAAATTAATATAAGACCCTGTCTTATTTTTGGGGAAGCACGGTAGCTTGGACCCCAGCCGTTTAGGGTTTTATAGGTTAAAACTGGACCATAAAGCTGGACCATAAAGAAGGCTGACCGCCGAAGAATTGATGCTTTTGAATTGTGGTGCTGGAGGAGACTCTTGAGAGTCCCCTGGACTGCAAGGAGAACAAACCTATCCATTTTGAAGGAAATCAACCCTGAGTGTTCACTGGAAGGACAGATCCTGAAGCTGAGGCTCCAATATTTTGGCCATCTCATGAGAAGAGAAGACTCCCTGGAAAAGACCCTGATGTTGGGAAAGTGTGAAGGCAAGAGGAGAAGGGGACGACAGAGGATGAGATGGTTGGACAGTGTCATCGAAGCAACCAACATGAATTTGACCCAACTTCGGGAGGCAGTGGAAGACAGGAGGGCCTGGCGTGCTCTGGTCCATGGGGTCACGAAGAGTCGGACACGACTAAACGACTAAACAAACAAAAACAAGGTTAAAACCAGCACTTGAATTGTGCCCAGAAATGGATCAGCAGCCAGAGGAGCTCCTTTATTGTTTGTGTTTCATACCCAAAGCACAGGGCATGATTAGAGAGGGGGACGAACTGCCAAAATAGTGGTTCGCCGTGGTTTGTGATTCATCAAGGCTGATGAACCACAAAGCACAAATTTACTAATGAATTGGTGGCTGTCTTTTTTTGCCTAAAACAAAAAAAAATCTGAGTCTCCTGCCACCTTCCCACTGCCCCCGTCGCCTACCTACCTCGTTGTGCCTGCCGCTTCCACCGCTGCTGCCATCTTTGCAGATGGTGGCAGTGGCTTCTGCTCCGGCAGCTGATCGGCGGGCACATAGGCAGAGAGGAAAGGCTAGGCCGCCGGAACAGAAGCCGCCATTCCGGCAGCCTAGCTTTCCTGCTCTACATATGGGGACAAATAAAAAAACATGTAAATATCCATCCTTCGTATTTGTCAGAGTCTCCGGAACTGACGAATACAAAGTGACAAATATTCCACAAATCAGCGATTTCTTACGAATATCATGATTCTTTTTTAAAATTTGTCCCCCTATCTAGACAAGAGAGATCTGTTGGGCAACAAGGATGATCAGGGGACTGGAAACCAAGCCCTGTAAGGAAAGTTTGAAAGAACTGGCCATGTTTAGTCTTGAGGAAAAAAAGACTGACAGAAGATATTATAGCACTTTTCAAGTACTTGAAAGGCATTAATCCAGAGGAGGGGCGTGATCAGGCACGTCAGAGTGCAGGAGATATAATAATGGGATCAAGTTACAGAAAGCCAGATTTAGGCTGAATATCAGGAAAAACGTCTTAACTGTTAGAGCAGTATGACAATGGAACCAATCACCTCGGGAGGTGGTAAGCATGCCAATGCTGGAGGCATTCAAGAGAAAATTGGACAACCCTCTGTCATATCTGCTTTGATTTGGATTCCTGTATTAAGCAGGGGGTTGGACCTGATGGCCTTATAGGCCCCTTCCAACTTCATGAGTCTATGATTCTATAAATATGAGGGTTCAGCCAATAAATACATATCTCTGGCATCCAGCAGATACAGATGTGCTGTATGTTGAATGGAGCTATTCTTTCTGGAGCCCGGACCGCCTTCAAACAAAACAGTCTGCCTTCAAACAAACCCTGCGAGTGTTGCCCAACGCATTTTGCTGTCTAAGGCAGGAGTTCCCTAAACCCCCAGACTGATACCAGGTCTGGAGAAAGGAGTCATTTCACCACCATTTACCCCCCAACCCAGCTTTCTGCAGCTTTTATGTTAGGAACAGATGTGATCAACGCTGGTTAAGGCCTTATAGCTATTTTGTCTCTACGATACTGATACTTTTACTCTTCCGTGAGTAACACAGTTGGGAATACTAAATGAAGGTGAACAATAACAAGAGAGAGAGAGAGAGAGACTGATAGTACCTCAAGCTGCCTTCATGGCTAAGGGAATAATTAGTTTTCATGGCAAAGATGGATTACGTGAAATGGCAGACCCAGGCGTGAGGATGCTAATCGCTCACTATTTCTGAGGACAGCAAAAGAGGAAACAATGGCGGCAGGGTGAATGGGGGGGGCGGGAGGGTTATTAAGAGCCGTGCTAAGAGGAAAGGATGAACGTATGAGATTTGATTGGTTCCTGGGAGGATATTGGGGGGGGGGGGGGAACACGACAGCAGACACGTATTTTTGTTTCCAAATGGCATCCCAATCTGCATATTATGAATCGAATACCCTGTGGGACTGGGGAAAACAGCTTGAGTTTGCAATATGGGGATTAGACATGTGTTTGGCACCCAGACATTTTACAAGCGTGGCCTGTGATGGGAAAGAGATCCCGTTTAATGCATTTAGGGAATAAAAATCCTATGTATCACAGCTAAGAGTGTGGAAAGCACGCTTGTGTTTTTCGGATGGCAGCTCCTGTCGTTCTTCCTCATGAGCTGTGCTGGCTAGGGCTGAGGAGAGGGGTCAGCCAGAAACACTTGGGGGGCTCAAATGGCTAGTTGTGGCTAGAGGTATGCCCTTCCAGGTTGTTTGAGCGAGAACTTCCAGGATTCCCCAGGCAGAAATCTGGGAGATTCGGCCCACAGACACACACCGGCAGACACCTGGATTTCACTCGCTTGGAGAATGGCCTGCCTCAGAGGTTGCATGGCCACTTCTGGCCTATGCTTCCTGTGGTTAATATTTTTTTAAAAATTAGAATACTTGAAATGGGATGCTGCCACAGTGCTTCCTTTTAAGAACTGTAGTTCTTTGGGAGGCACCCTTTGGACAGCCTAATTAACAAAGGGAAGCACAGGCTGAAAGAGGCTATGCAGCCTCGGAGGTAAGACCTTCTCCAGATGAGTGAAATGATGATGATGATGATGTTATTTATTTATTTATTTATTTATTTATTTATTTATTTATTTATTTATTACCAGTGGCCCTGGTAGCCAGATGGGCGTGTTTTATATACTGGTAATAAATAAATAAATAAATAAATAAATAAATAAATAAATAAATAAATAACATCACCATCATCATCATTATTATTATCATTATTATTATTATTTCACTCATTATTTCACTCATCTGGAGAAGGTCTTATATATATATATATATAAGATATTATATAATATATAAAAGACCTTCTCCAGATGAGTGAAATATATATATATATATATATTACACACACACACACACACACAGGGAGTATATATATATACTGTGAGATTCGGCCTTCATATATATAACGCCCATCTGGCTACCAGGGCCACTCTGGGTGGTTTACAATAGAAAACAAGAACAATAGTCAACATCATCAAAATAAATAAAATAAACATCAAATTAATAGAAAGGAACGAACGATTATCAATTTAAGAGCATTATCAACTTAAAAACACAACACAACACAAAACGAGGACTTTGGATGTGTCTGTAGGTGGGTGTGTTCGTGGGGAGACTGAAATTCCCAGAATTCTGCTGGGGGAATTCATAGAGAATCCTGAAAGTTGGAGTCCAACCTCCCCCCCCCACCCCGTCTAAAAAAGGCACACCCTAGTTATGGCTCTGTTGAAGCCAGTGTGTGGCTCTACCTCTTCTAAGGTAGATGAAAACACAAAGCAGGTCCACCTTGCAACTACTTACTTTACCTTACTTTACTTTATTGGATTTTTACCCTGCCCCCCTAGACAAAGTCTACTTGGGGGGGCTTACAAATATCATAAAAACATCATTATATAACAATCGTAAAACGTCATAATTTTTAAACAATTAGATTAAATTAATGCCAAAATGGGAGTGATTATAAAACAAAGAATAGATATCAGACTGAATAGACTGAAGGGAAGGCCTGCCTAAAGAGCCAAGTTTTTAAATGGCTTTTAAAAACACCCAGCGAGGGTGCCAGTCGGATCTCTGTTGGGAGACTATTCCACGAGAAGGCCTGGTTTCTTCTTCTTTCTTTCCGGGCCTCTCTTGGCGTTAGGCCCCTCAGCCATCCCTCCTGGCTATGCCGAGTGATTCGGGTAGATCTAGGTGGGAGAAGACGATCTGCCAAGTATCGAGGTCCCAAACCATTTAGGGCTTTGTACGTCATCATTAACACTTTGAAGTCAACGCGGAAACAAACGGGCAGCCAATGCAAGGCAGCCAGAGTGGGAGAGATATGTTGATATTTCCTCACCCCACTAAGAAGTCTGGCCGCCGCATTCTGCACCATTTGATGTTTCCGCGTCAATCTCAAACTAGCTCATCCCATTCTTAGCGAGATCATTTCTAGCTGAGAGCCAAAAGTAAAAACAAACAAGCAAGCAAACAAACAAACAAACAAAAAAATCCTATATGTTGCCTTCTTGTGACATCCAAAATCTGCTCCCCACGGCACACGCCTCACTTTGCCTAACGGTAGGGCTGGTCCCGTGTGGCACTCGTTGCCTGGCCACCTCTTTATTCCCTTGACTGGCAGAAAGGAACCATCAGAATTCTTACACATCCAGTATTTCAGCTCTCGCTGAAATTAACCGGCAGGCACACCTCAAATCCCAACGGTCTCCTTCATAAGACCTTTCGCTCTCTGCAGCAACGTCAACATCCAAACAGCTTAGGGAGAACCACACGGCTGGGGGTGTCGCCAGAAGACCCGACTGCCCGTACAGCCCGTGGATTAGAATTACAGTATTGTCATTATCCTGTCGTGAAAGCCCACGGCTAGAGGCTGGAGCATTAAAGACAGCTATTCCTCTATCTATTGGCGAGTGTATTAGAGCATGCCATTTAATTAAAAATCTCATTTATCTGTACATGAGTAATATTTAAGGATTGTTGTGGTGCATTATTTCTTTTAATTACAAAAACCAACCAAACCGCCATCTCTCCCCACCCCCCCACCCCAATTTTCATCCATCTTCAGTGGAAGAAGGTAGCAGCCTTCAGAGCTCTTACTGAAAGAAATGAATGGGAGATTGGTTATGAAGAGAAAAGAGCTTGGGGAATGTTATTTTTTGAGGAAGACCCAAGCCCCAGAAGAAGCCTGTCCCTCCAGGGCTAAAAAGGGATTATGGAGAAATTATGCTTTGGGGCTACAATTCCCAGGTACTCTCTCTGGGGGATTAAGGGAGCTGTAATCTAAAACAAGAACTCAGGTTTGGGAAAAACACTGTGTGCATACTCTCCAAAACCTTTTCCGAGAATTTATTCTCATAAGAACATCAGAAGAGCCCTGCTGGATCAGGCCAAGGGCCCCTCTAGTCCAGCTTCCTGGATCTCACCGGGGCTCCACCAGATGCCTCTGGGAGCACACGAGACAACGAGAGACCTGTCTCCTGATCCCCCTCCCCTGCATCTGGCCTTTGGAGGTACCTTCCTTTTAAGCCTGGAGGTTTATACCTCCCCATCAGGGCTTGTCACCTGCGATGGACTTTTCCTCCAGGAATCTGTCCCATCCCCTTTTTGAAGGCCTCTAGGCCAGGTGCCGTCACCACATCCTGTGGCCAGGGGTTCCACAGACTAACAACAGGCTGGGGAAAGAAATATTTTCTTTGGTCTGTTCTCACTCTCCCAACACTCAATTGGAGTGGATCATTTCTCATCTATTAGAAGGAAATAAGCAACCGTTTACACCCCCCAAATAAAGATGAACTCTACAATGGACATAGCTGGCTGGCTCAGTGAGTTAGGTATCTGGCTGCAGAGCCAGAGGTTGGGAGTTCAGTTCCCCAGTGTGCCTCCTGGGAGAAAAGCCAGCCTGTGTGGCTTTAACCTAGAAAACCCTGAAAGGGGTCGCCGTAAGTCAGAATTGTTATTATTATTATTATTACAATGATCATGGACAGACAGACATTTCCCACTACACCTGGACATCACTTGGTGACAGCTTAGACTTTATCATATTTAAAATAATAATCATGGGCTGCCAGGCCACAGGAAGCTTATCATACAGGTATTGCAAAGCCCCAGTGGTTTGTTACCAGCACTTCCAACTAGCTGCCGTACAAGAGGGAGTAGGAAACTGTAGGCCTCTGGGTGCCTTGTGGATTGCCACTTTGCAGAACATCTGGAGAGCCACAGTGACCCACCTTGACTCTAAAGACCTGACTACAGCATTTGGGAACAGCTTAGTTTTCCAAAATATCATCAAAATGCAGCATTTTACACATCCCAAGACACTCCACTGTCTGAGAGGAAGACCTTGATGGCTCCCCAACCATTCTGTATATCAAAGTCAATTAGGCTGGCAATCAGCTCTTTCTCCAATACTCCACAACACCATAGCTCTGTATGTGTTACAGAGCTTTGAATTTTGGTTAAATTCTTCTAGTTGCGCAGCCAGGGATTCACAGAGTAGAATAACTTCAAGTTCCTCAGATTAGTCCACCTCTTTTTCTCATCAACTGGCATTTACAGTCTCAGTAACTCACTCTGAGACATTAGGAGGAGAAAGAATAGGTTTCATTACTTACAATTGATCAGATCAGACAGCAAAGTGACAAACGTGACTGCTTTCAGCAAGAGACTTCAACGGTCTCTAAAGAGGGAAAAAGCACTGAACAGTATTGGGGGGAAGAGGGCTTGTTGGGACATGTGACACGACACACAGCTCTCTCCTTCTTGCTACTACCTCCCAGTATCACCTGCCTGAAGCAACCACTTCCGTTCTCCCTACTGATAGGGCCGGCTCCATGTTATGCAAGATTCCAGCTAGAGACGACCGAGGTTCTGCAGGACTGTGACTGGATTGTCACTGAACAAGAGCGTGCATCATAGAAGATTATGTTTCAAAGACTCATCCGGGGCTTATTGGAGGGATCATTCACTGTTGCTAAAACAGCTCAATTTGTAAGCCTTCCTATTGGTCCCAAGTTGTGGGAAACAGGACAGAAGGATTATTCAGAGGCTTTGCAAAACACAAAAGGGCCCGTTGGAGTGAATGGCCGGGGAACCGAGCTGTTGAAAGAGGAACATATCTGTGCATGAAAGCAAAAGATACACAGCAAAGTCTTCTTTTTAATTTCCAAAACCCACGGGATGCAAACTTCCAGAGTGGCAGAAAAAAAAATCTCACCCTCGTTTCACTGGCTGTGCACGGCCCCTTGGCAATGTTGCTCGTGGGAAGAATAAAGAGAAAAAACAACAGGGATTCTGTGGGAGCCTTCGACTCCCCTGGGAATTCACAACTGAAAAAAATAATTCCAAAAAGGAGAGAGGGAAGGGGGGGGGGGGAGGAGAGAAAATAAATTGATCTATTGTTTTGCCTTTCAGAAAGGTCACTGTTTCCACCAAATAAAATGAGCTTCAGCTTTCTGTTCTCCAGTGATATGAAAACATTCAGATGCCGGGACACTTCCAGGCAAAGGGAGTGATCACCACACACTGTAGCTTGTCTATTTCGTGCTTAGGAACTTGTTTGTACACCCCAGGTAGATTCCTAGCATTATGCCTCCTACCTTGCTGAAAAGCAGTAGCAGATATTTACACAGGGGCTTCAGATAGGCTGCTAACCACAGCCTCCATCCAGTGGCTTACATGTGCTTTACTGTGTTAGGCTTCAGGCCAGAACATTTTTGGATGAGATTTTCCCACATCTCCGAGCCAACAGGGCCAGTAACTTTCCCAAATGCCGCTTTAGGCATCGGCCTGATGAGAAGCTGACTGGCCAGCTGCCCTTACTAAGCCTCTGAGAGTCAAACAGCGTGATTCAGATAGGAGCTGAAAGCACATTAGCATTCCGGAGATGTGATTTCCCCAGGGCTTTGTGGCTGAGCCATCAGGTTTGCAATGCAAACAAGACCTAGGTTTATCTTTTGACAACCAATCACAGAACCATGCAAACTAAGTTGTAAGTTAAGGGAGATGAGAAATGCAAACCAACCAACCCAAAAACAAAACTCAAATCTTTCAGCACTTAAGAAATTCCTACTTCTAAAAATGTGTGACCTGTAATCATCTTGGTCCATTTATGCAATTCCACTGGTGTGTGTATGTTTAGGAGAGTAGAGTGTAAGCAGGAATGGGAGAAATATACTGGGTTTTCTTCTCCATAGATCTAGGCTTTCCTTATGTCCCTACAGTGATACTGATGTTGGATGTGGGCTCACAGCAGAGCTTAGAAAAGTTACGGGTTTGGACAATCGCGTTCACAAACCTTCCACTTGGCACGACCAGGACAAAGCGGGTTTTACGGGCGGAGATCAGCTTCTGCTGCAGCTAAGTGGAGTTGAAACTCGGAAACAGTAGTTATAACTGGCTGTGCAGCTGCATCCATGTGATTACGGTCACTGTCGAATTGGCTTGATTTGAACCTCTACCCGGAGTCATCTGTTGCAGGTGCTGTGCGATCCGTAGTGCCAGTTATGCATGGCTACATATGGCCTCAAAACTGGAAATTTCCATCAGGTGTATGCAGGTCAGGATTATGCCCCTGAGTTGGCCATTCCTGGCCCTCCTTGTTTTGATTTTTTCACTTCCACTTCTTGCCTTTTGACCAGTTTAAACATTAGAACAAGCAGGGGGTTAGACTTGATAGCCTTATAGGCCCCTTCCAACTCCATTATTCTACGATTCTATGATGATTTCTAAAATGTCTCCAAGCTGCAAGGTCAGAATCGGCCACTAGAGAGAACCTGAAAATATTCTGGAATATTTTTCTGGCCTGTTGGTAATGGCAAGGCAATGCATTAATAATGCACTACACAACTCACTACATGCATGGTTAGAGCAGTGATTGTTAAATGCAAACAAGAAGTCATCACTAATGAAACGTCTGCCCCTTAGAATGCAATGTTCTGAGTTTGAGGGTTGCCATGTGTCGTTTTTGCCCAAGAAGCGTCCGCCCTTTAAAGCGCTGGATAGACAGCTGAACAACCGAAAGGAGGGAGTTTGAAGGAGCCCATCCTTGATCAGCATTACCTGTACAGTAGACTTAGTGAGGCCGTTAGGAGGAAAGTCCTGGAGCTGCCCTTGATCTTCCTTCTCCAAGCAACAGAAACAAGGAAGAAGAAACAATGGAGGTTGACCTGGAGGTCATAGATCTTACATTCCAGGTTCCTATGCAGTATTTTTCTTTGCAGCATCGGACTTTCCTTTCACTTCCAGGCACGTCCGCAGCTGAGCGTCCTTTCGGCTTTGGCCCATCCACTTCATTAGCTCTGGAGCTACTTGTCCTTGTCCTCCGCTCTTCCTCAGTAGCATGTTGGACGCCTTCCGACCTGAGGGGCTCATCTTCCAGCGTCATATCTTTTAGCCTTTTGTTTCTGTCCATGGAGTTTTCTTGGCAAAGATCCTGGAGTGGCTTGCCAGTTCCTGCTCCAGGTGGATCGCGTTTAGTCAGAACTCTCCACTATGACCTGTCCGTCTTGGGTGTCCCTGCACGGCGTAGCCCATAGCTTCTCTGAATTACTCAAGCCCCTTCGCCACGACAAGGCAGCGATCCATGAAGGGGGACCCGGAGGTCACTCGCTCACAATCTATCTCATTTGGTTGAGATGGACTATCGTTTGGCTGAAATTATACAAATAATTTCAGAGGTTGCATCTCTGTATAAATTATCCCATGTAACTCAGTGCTAAAAGGTATCCTTTCTGGTCTTTCTTTAAAAAAAAAAAGATATTGATGCATGTGCTCTTTGGGGGTGGGTTGGAAGTCAGAGGCTCTTGCCAAGGGGAGAAACAGAGGGTTGGTTTGGTTTATGAAGGCTGGGGCCTAAACCAGCCGCAGCATCCCATCCTCCCAGTGTCCTTAGTTAACAAGAGCCTCGTGCACCAGAGGAATAAATGAGGCTTGTTGTAATCTAATCAAAGAGCTGCTTTGTTGGGCTTAATTTCTGTCAAATTCTCAGCATTCCCCTACCTGCCTCTCAGGGACACCCAGGAGGAAACAACGGCAGCCTCTTGACCCCGCGCTGGAAAAACAACAAAACCATCATTGGTATTACAGCTGTTCTTTGCCTTTGAGCAAACAAACTCACCGAAACCTAACCACATTTCACATCACACAGAGTGTGTCCAATTAGAAATGGTGCTATGAAACGAATGGCTTTCCCAGGCTCGGGAACAAGACCACATCAGAGAGAAGAGCCCTCTTTCTAGGCTGCCTTCTGCTCATACTGGAACAGTTGCTTTTTTTGGACTACAACGGGCGAGGCGGGCTGGGGGGAATTCTGGGAGCTGTAATCCCCTTTCCAGCCCCTTGGAGAGCTCCTTCCGTTCGTTTGGCAGCAAACATCGCAGCTGGATTGCAGTAACACGCTCTACAAGAGGCTGCCTCTCGAAAGTGTTCAGAAACTTCAGCAGGTCCAAAATGCAGCAGCCAGATTTGCTGACTGGGGCTGGTCACAGAGACCACATCACCCCCCCCTGTTATAGCAGCTCCACGGGCTGCCGATCCATTTCTGGGCAGAATTCAAAATGTTGATTCTAGCCTATAAAGCCCTAAATGGCTTGGGTCCAAGTTTTCTCAAGGGCTATCTTTATGAACCTATTGCGTGTTAAGATCATCAGGGGAGGCCTTCCTCTCAGTCCCACCACCTTCAAAGGTGCATCTGATGGGGACATGGGAGAGGGGCCTTCTCTGTGGCTGCTCCCAGAGACTCTGGAACTCCCTCCCACTGGAGGCCAGCTGGGCTCCCTCTCGGCTGTCCTTCTACAAGCAGGCAAAGACCTTTCTCTCCAGGCAAGCTTTCCTTCAGTGACTGGCTCCCTGAGTGGGGTTTAATAAAAGGATTGTTGTGCCTTCCTGATATTTAAAATATCTTTGAGTATGGTGTGTGTTTTATCTTTTTTTTAAATATTATTTCTATACTTACTGGTTTAAGCTTTAAATATTGTCTTTTAATGAGGTAAGCTGCCTTGGGTCCTTCTTAAGGAGAAAGGTGGGGGGAAATATTTTAAAAGATAATGAAATAAAATAAACAGTCCACCATAAAACAAGATTCTTGCCTTTTTCAGCAGGGCTGCTGCGTGAAAAGCAAAGAATTTCTGTCCTTCCCCCAAGTTCAGAAATTTGGTGAGAAGAAAAGGCCAGCAGCACCTAGAGAATTTCTGCCTGCCAAAGAGGATCCGAAAAGCAGAGCAGCCGTGCAAGAGGAAGGAGAAGGGCATACATTGACACTTGGGGCGAGCAAAGTGCAGTTTGTAGTCTGCGTGCAGCTGTCTGGTGTCTTTTTAATGGCCACCTCGAACCCCTTTAGCTTCCATGCACACCGGAGGGATTGTTTTCTCTTATGCTAAAGTACGTTGCAGTTAGAGTAAGCCCATTCGAATCCATTGCAATTACAGAGGCGTTGAGTCCCCAAATCTCCATGGATTCAATGGGCCTATTCTAATGTATTTCACTATGCTAGGCAAGAGGATTTGGGCCTCTGAGTGCTTTCTTATAGAAATGTGAGTCATTCTGATCATAAATCAGTCTACCATGCAGTGTCAGGTCCAAACTAAATATTAGAGATAAATGGTCACCGGAGTGGAAATTACATTACTGTTATCTGTAATTCTCTCCAACGTACGGTTGGTGCTGGTGGGGACACATCGCCTGGTGCAGAGCCACCCCTCCTGAAAGTTCATTGAGACTACCTCTCACCTGTAGAACACCCTCTGTTCAAACAACTGAATAATACTAGAAAGATGGGAGACATCCTTTGATTGGGGTTCCTGCCATGAGCAGGGGGTTGGACTTGATGGCCTTATAAGCCCCCCCCCCTTCCAACTTCCTTATTCTATGATTCGATGATTCCTACCCATATTTTCAAAAATCCAATAATTTAAGTAAGAATGTGCTTTTCTGAATTTATTTGTGTGGTTGTCCTGGCATTTCTCCCTCCCCCCCCCCCCCAATTCTCTCTCTCATCCTCTATTCATGGCTCTAATGTCCTCATTTTCTGCCTCTTCACGATATCATACTAATTGGATTAAGAGCAAGGGGCTCCTTTTCAAAAGACGTAGCTAGCAATCAAAATGGCCCAATTACTTCAATGCAAAATCTCAGATAATTTAACTGTGGCGTTAATGATTACAGCATGAGCTCTATTAATTGAAAGGGTTGCCCCTGGCCTCCCTGATCCTAAGAAAGAACAGATTACTTACCTGTCACTGTAGTTCTTTGAGTGCCCATCCATGAATTCACACTAATGGGTCTTTCTGCACCTGTGCAGACATCTTCAGAACCTTCCGGAACCTATAAAGTCGTTAGCCCCACCCTCGCATATAGCCCATGCTCCTCCACCCAATGGGTGTTCCTCAGTTCCCATATCTACTGCTAACAGGTGGCAGACAGAGGGGAGGTTGTGTCGGTTGTGTGAATTCACAGAGGAACACTCCAAGAACTACAATTGCAGGTAAGTAACCCAACCTGCTTCTTTGTGATGTCTATGATTCACACTAATGGATGACTAACAAGCTCATTTACTGGCTGATGGGATGCCACACCAACACGGCTGATGTTAGAAAACATCCAAACGAGGCATCAAGTTTCACCCTGACGTCTAATCTGTAATGTGTTACAAACGTCATGGGTTGGGACTAGAGATGGGGGTATTCGTATTTGAATACGAATACCCCCACACAGCTGGCAGAAGGAGGGAAGACGAGTCTCCCTGCCAGGCTGACGAGTGGAGAGCTGACCACGAGCTCCGGAGCAATTGGAAGGGAGAGTGGACACGTGAGTGGACAGCCCAGCCTCAGGGGGCCTGACCCTCATTACGTCCAGCTGTGCGGGGGGATTCGTGTATAAATACAAATACCCCCATCTCTAGACTTGGGACCAATTCTCTGCCTTAGGGATCCCTTTCAGAAAAACTGTTGCAGCAACTGTAGAATGTCCTTTTTAGGAATCAGGTAGTGATTTCCTTGTCAACTGCAATGACAAGGTAATGGTATTTACTAGCCTTTTGGATATTTTATTGTTGGCGAATCCTCCATGCTGATATTTTTTATCTCTCTAGATCTGGATGGTGGACAGTTCCTTCATGCTATGTTATGAGATCTGGATACAGGGGCAGGTATTGAATCTCTGATGTCGTTAATTTATTAAAAAACCCAACAAAATATTGGAGTTAAATGTAGAGTTTACCCCGAGAATAGTGCTGCTATCAATATTTGATAAGGACCAATAGAATTGGACAGCAAAAGAATGGCTAACAAACTTAGTATCTGCAGCAAGATTAATTATAGCTAAAAATTGGAAATTAAAACATGAATTTAAGTTAAACGAATGGTATAAAGAAGTATGGAGTATTGCTATTCATGATAAACTATTATTAGGCATCCTTCAGTCTCGAAAGACTATGGTAACGTGCTCTGTATGGAGGACTTGGAACAGCGTCTAGTGTGGCTGAGAAGGCCAATTCGAGAGTGACAATCCCTTCCACACTGAAGACAAATACAATCTGTCCCCTGTCCAGCTCCCTGATTTTGCTGCTTCCGTGACTGCCTCTTTGCCTCGGTCTGCTGGACAAGGGTCTCTTCAAATTGGGAGAGGTCGTGATGCAACGCCTGCCTCCAGGCTGAATGCTCAGATGTCAGGGTTTCCCATCTGTTGAGGTCCATTCCTAAGGCCTTCAGATCCCGCTTGCAGATGTCCTTGTATCACATCATGATAAACTAACTTGTGATATTAAGTTTAAAAAGAGTTTGCCAAACAAAAATACATTTAGAGGTATTTGGGGAGTGTTTGTTGACTATGGTGGCGCTGCGGGTTAAACCGCAGAAGCCTCTGTGCTGCAAGGTCAGAAGACCAGCCGTCGTAAGATCGAATCCACGCGACGGAGTGAGCTCCCGTCACTGTCCCAGCTCCTGCCAACCTATCCGTTCGAAAGCATGTAAATGCGAGTAGATAAATAGGTACCACCTCGGTGGGAAGGTAACGGCGTTCCGTGTCTAGTCGCGCTGGCCACGTGACCACGGAAACGGTCTTCGGACAAATGCTGGCTCTACGTCTTAGAGACGGGGATGAGCACCGCGCCCTAGAGTCGGACATGACTGGACTAAATGTCAAGGGGAACCTTTACCATGTTGACTATGTATTAAAAGGAAGGGTCATGTCCCGTCCAAAGGATCAATGCAGTTTTGGAAGGGAAATTTATGGGCATCATGAATGAAACAAATACAACGTGGCTTCAAAAGGCCCTGGTGGAGGACAGGACTTGTGTATGCATCTATTTTAAGTCTTTTTCTTTGTTACTTGTTTTGTAGTCTTGTGTATTTAAGAGTCAATACAATTAAAAAATTAGTTTTAAAAGAATAATCTCTGGTGTCCTCTGGAAAAGAGTTGTGAACTAGGGCTGATGTGGTCACCGCAGGTCAACAAGGATCCCGATTGGACTTCCATGGATCCAGTTTCACAATCATTGTATGGACCATTTGGAAAGGTGGAAGACAGTAAACTAGTTTCTTGGACTGTTGAATTGTGAAAGTCTGGATCCCATGGATTTCTTTCCACAACCTGCCCACAGACAGCATTTTATGCTTTTTCTCTTCTTTTGCATCACAAATAAATCTATCGGGGGATGACCCCATCGACTGCATAGGTCTTGGAAAACAAGAGGAGAGAGCTCCCGCTCGTGTGTTTGTTCCATCTCTTGACTTTAAAAAATCTGCTATCTGACTGCCCTTTCCTGCAACATGGGCAGATATTGGATAGATCTGTCTTTGAGCACACCATTTCCACAGCCGAATGGTGCTATAAAAGAGTGTCATGGAGTGAGTGCCTTCTTATTTGCTTGTTTGGTGGAGGAATTGTCCATTGTTACCTGTACTGCCTTGCCCACAAGTAGAGTCTCATAAGCCCTGAATGCTTTCAACACTACCAATATCTCCAATTTGTTGGTAAGAAGATTCTTTTCTTCCTGAGACCACACAAGACATGAATCTGTCTGTTTTGACGGTGGGCTCCCCATCCCATTAGGCTGGCATCTGTTGTTACAAGAACGGAAGGTTGCCCACCAATAGGTCCACCAAAGAAGCTGCTCTGCCAGTTCTGGAGTCATTAAGAGTTTCTTTTGGTTGCCTTCTCTCCTCCTTTCAAAAGAGGAGAGGAACCACGTCTACAGAAACCTTATGTTCAGTCAGTTTCTCATGGATGATGATGGCTGTGGTGAATGCCATGTAACCCAGTAACGTTTGAGTCATGTAAGCTGTCACCTGCTCAAAGCTTTTTTGCCGAAAGTACTTCTTTCCTATTATATCCTGTGGTAAATATGCTCTTGCTGTTTGTGAATTCAGAATTGCTCCAATGTACTCAATCACTCTTGTTGGTTTTAAATGTGATTTTTTACAAGATTTATGTGAAGGCCAAGATCTGACAGCAATTCTACATGGGTTTTTTCCCCCCTTTTCCTTTGAGTCTGCCACAACCAACCAATCATTAATCTAAGGCAGCGGTGGGCAATTAATTTCTATAGGGGGCCACATGAAAAATCTGAACTGTGTTCGGGGGCCGAACCAACTTTACTTAAAAATAAAATGAAACAGTGATGTTATGATTGTTTTTATTTTAAACTTGTTAATCTTCACAAATACTAAAGAGGTTTTTTGCGGTATGTTAAAAATAAGCAACTGATCAACTTTAGACAAAAAGCTATAAATGGTTTTGATGTCCGGCGGGCCGGACAGGAGCGGCTCGCGGGCCGTATGTGGCCCTCGGGCCGCATTTTGCCCAGGTCTGATCTAAGGGAAGATGTTGATTCAATGGATTTTGAAGTAGGCTGCCACTGGGGCCACACATTCGGTGAAGACTCTGGGTGCTATAGATAGACATTAAGAGAGGACTTTGAATTTGAATATTCTGTTGTCCATGGCAAAATAGAGAGAACAATGTGGTCTAGTCAGATAGAAATATGGAAATATGCACCCTTGGTTTATCACAGCAAACCGCTCTCTCTTTTTCAGCAGAGGCATTATGTCAGACAATATCACCATCATGAACTATTATGCTTTTATGAAGGAACTGGTGTCTCTCAAGTCCAAGACTGGTCTTTATCTTCCATCTTTTTGGGGGACTATAAAGCAACAGGAATAAAAAGCCCCTGCTAATGGACTGTTAGCCAGTAAAGCTCTCTTAATAAGGAAGTGTTGTTCCCACTCTAATCTCTGGATCTACCTGAAGTCTTCCCCCTCCATCAGGTGCTGCAACAATTCAGTGGCACATCAGCAACCAGAATTAGGAAACCCCAGATTTCTTGTTTTCATCGAACGCATTTTCTTGGTCAGACAAGACACTCTGGGAGTGGTCACCTTGCTATAGATGATCCTTATTCTCTTGAAAGCCTCTGGGAAGCAAGTTTTGTTTCTAAAATAAAGCACCAAATTCTGGAGCACCTTATTTTAGCATGACAATAATTGTATGTGTGTGTGTGTGTGTGTTTTGTTGTTGTTGTTGTTGTTGTTGTTGTTATTGCTGCTGTACTGTTGACCTTGGGGGTGGCTATGCAGTTCACAAAGATGGCTGATACCCTTGCATCAGTTTGGATCTCTGGTGGAGCAGTTCAGTGCAACCTATTTCCCGGTGACCACACGACGCACAGAGAAATGCTCTCCAGCCCGACTCCGATCTATGCCCTTTTTGGTCCAGCTGTAGGGCTTCTACTTTGGGGAGTCAGGTTGGAGCCATTCCCCTACAGATGGAAGGGTGCAATCAGCTGTGCATCCTCGTACCCTCAGTCCTACTTTTTGTTTGCTGATCTGTTTGAGCCTGTTTGGCTACTGGGACAAGTTAATAAGACTTCTGGGCAATCCAAACTGATACGTAATGGACGTTCTTCAGCACGAAGTGGCCAATGTGCCTGTCTGTCACAGAAATAACATGATGGAGTGAACATCACCATCTCTTCATAACACCTCAAACATAGATGCACCCTGAAAATGTGGCCAGCAGAAACCCAAGAAAAAGGAGGTGCATTGTGTGAATTCAGATAGTATTTTCCCCCCATCCTAATGTGGTCTTTCTGGCTATTCTCACTGGGGGCTCCATGATAGAAAACTGCATAGCAGTTTTGTTTCTAGATATCAACAGTATGGCTTTTGTTATTTAGCTAGAATCGTCTTTTTTTCTCCCTCTTCTTTTCACCGAAGGGTTTTGTTACTGTTGTTGCTTCTTTGTTTGTCAGTCTGTGGGAAGCTAATTCCTGTGTTTGAAAGAAGGACTCTGTGATAAGGAATGGGCCTTGCAGTCTTCCTTCTCTGGGTATTATTGTGCTGCATTTTTCCATCATTCTGTGCTCGTTTTTAACTCTCTTTCTTGTTTTTTTTTTTTTTTTGAGTGACAAGGCATTGTAGGCTGTGGGGTGGGAGGGAATTGGCTGTCTTTCTTCATTGTCTCCTTCCCACTGCAAAATCTGTCCCCGACTGACACCATTTAGCTCCTGAGGAGTCTAGAAAGCCAGACGAGAACACATCCAAGATGCCTGGCTTGCTCTTTCTCCAGATGTGTGTCCTTACTTCCCATTATAGCTTCATAGCTGTGGGAGAAACCCAAATGGGGTGGGAGAATAAGCCCCCACCCACCCCTGCAAGAACTTCTCTTCCAAACTGCAAGCCTTTAATGTCTTGGTCATCAGAAGTGATTCTTCAGGCGCTAAAAAATGTATGATTGCCACCCCTCCTGTGTTTTGCAAAGGAGTTGGCTTTGCTTTGTGATTGATCTTCGGGTATTAAACCTGGGCTTCTTTTGCAAGTCTGATTGCTCAGGCACAACATTCAGCCTCACTCTCTTCTCTGGAATGCTAATGGAACTTCGGCTCCAAAAGTGAGTAATGGGGCGACCGACCGACCGACCGACCGACCAACCAACCAACCAACCAAATCTGTAATGAATCGTTTGGTGATTCAGCCATGCGCTGAGAAGCTGGATAAGTCAGTGGGATCTTTCTGTTGCCTCTGGCTGTTGAGAATATGAGAAGGCCTGTGAAGGATCTTAAGAGATGGTCTCAATGTGTGAAGTCGGCCTTCCCCACCAGGCATGCTCCAGGTGTGCTGGACTACAGATCCTATCGTCCCCAGTCAACAGGGACAACCTGCTGCTTCAAGCAGAGCAACCTGAAAGCTGAAATCCAGCATGTATAGAAAGTACCAGGTCAGGGAAGGCGGTTGTAGATAACCGTCCCAGTTTAAGGCTTCTCAGCTGGATACTCTGACAGTGACGGTTGTGCTTCATATTAGCTTTTAAAACTCACAGGCCAAAGTTGCCTGTGGTTGGCTCCCTAGGTGGAGAGATTTAGCAGGCCAAAAGTCCTACCTGAAAATGCTACCTTCCAAAACAGTCCAACTGAAGACCACTCTGCTTGAAATGATGGGCACACGCAGCGAGAGCACATGCCAGTGTAACACTTTTGGGTTCTATGGGGCTATTTGTTTACTATCTATTATCTATTTGTTTAATATCTATTCCTGGATGGAGCAGGGGGCTGGACTCGATGGCCTTTTAGGCCCCTGCCCACTCCATTATTCCGTGATTCTGTGATTCTGTTGACGAACCTTGCAAACACAATTTCACAAATTGAGTGTCTATTTATTCACCGTTATATAACAGACAACACGAGCAATGATAACAACAACAAAATGCTACTACTTCTGCACCCAAGACCTCGGCAACAGTACCAATACAGAAGTGGCTTGTAGAACTGCAAAGTTCAAGTGTCCTTTTGAATTGGCATCCGTAACATAGAAGAATCAGCTGCCCATGCAGAATCTTCAAGATAAAATAAATATGAAATAGATGACATGAAATGAAATAAATATGAACAAAATCTCAATTCAGTTGCCTATATATTAATTCACTATGTGGATTCATCCCTCCCACACAAACATATAGGAATTGTACCTAGACCAAGTTGGGAACGGCCTTAGGCAGTCTAAGTGGCAACAGCAGTGCCAGCCTCTTCACCTCTCCTGCTCTTTCGGATTCAAATCTCTTACAGCCTTGCTCTTAGTCCCACTCTTTTGGACTGAACCAATATTTCACAGGGATTACACCAGGATGTGGGAGTGATGGCACAGAGAGACGTGGAAGGTAGCAGCCGATGGAGAAGACTAGTGTACTTCCAGCAAAGGGGTCGAAGTAGACAAACACTCAAGAAGACTAGAAACAGAGGAGTGTTTTCCTCTGCAACTTGAAGGGCACATCCACCGTGAAAGGGCAAAAAAGAGGATAGGGTTAGAAATCTGATTAAAGGCTGTTTTAAGCAAGCAACCTGATTTGAGAAAGGAAGATTCACATGCAGTAAAGTTGTGTTCCCCCCAACACACACTGCAGTACAGCTTGCAGAATTCACACTTCCTGCTCCCAGGGAGCATGGCCAGCATGAACAGGGTTTTACACACAGGAACTGGCTTCCAGAGACGTGTGCAGCTGACCCCGAACACAGCTGACGCCCGCACAGTGATGCTCAGCGTGTGCTAGATGGGAACCTTAACCCAGAGTCATTGGCTGTTGAGTGTGATGAGTCCTGGATCTCCCTCAAACGCAGAAGGTGCCCTAAAAGCAAGGTTGGCAGAAACCCAAGAAAAAGGATCCGCAGGATTACCAGAATTATCACTGAATGCCGCCCTCGGTGGTTACCATGGCAATGAAATCGGGTCTGCCGTCAGGTGAATGGAGGTAAAGATCACGCCCCTGAACGGGCTAGAGTTTGTGTGTGCGTGTGTTTTACTGCACCCTTGTTCCTTACTTATTTACAAATATTTATGAACAGCCCCAAAATTTCAAAGTGGTCTATAACAACAATAACGCATAGAATGTGGACATGACACAAGTGGACAGTGCAATACGTACAACTCCCGACTGCATAATGCACATTATGCAGTGTACTCCGTGAGAAAGATGCTAGATTGACTTATGGAGAGAGGCAAAGCAGTACAGCACCCAACATTCCCAGCCATTTGGCTAATACTGCTGTAATGCAGAAAATTGGGAAAGTTTCCTTCTATGTTTGAGCAGGGCATGGAACGGACTAACACGAAGCAAAACCTTTTGCTTCAAAATCTCCTGTGTTTAGCTACGTTTTTCATTTTGGTTTAGAGGTTCTGCTTGATCCAGTAATGTTCTCTCTTCACTTCATCTAAGAGGTGTTTAAAGCAGAGATGGTGGCCAGGAATGAGCGATGGAGGTGGGAAATAGCTTCAGAAGAGACCAGACGAAGGGGGGGGGGGGGGATGAAGAAATTAGTTAATGAATGAATGTAGAAATGTACAAAGAAGTGTTAGGGAGAGCTGAAATTACATTTACTATTATGTGCTTGATGGCTTTCTTCATTTCTGCTTGTGTGTATGCGTTTGTAGCTTTTCTAAACCACACAAACATTGTCATTTTGTGGTTTGTATAAACAGAGTTAAAATAAATGGATTGCATGCTCTCTCCGGATGTGATGATAACAGGAGAATCCCATCTTTGCTGGAGATTTCCTAGATAATGGCTAATATTCTTGTGAACTCATAGCAAGGTGAGTGGTGAGTATTTTTCCTTGCTGAGTTCATAGTAAATTTTGCAGGAAGCAAAACATTGCAATGCCACCAAGCTTGCTTTGGAGGATCAAAGCAAAAGGTCCAGCCCATAACAAACACACATGCATAAGTGGGAAGCTTTGTCTGCCTTGCATATGAAGGCTGATTCTTGGAAATCTGCAAACACTGATTAATGTCAGATGGCAGGCGAGGCGGAATGTGCCCTTCCAGAAGTTGTCATTATCCAGATGTTGGCTGCAACTCAACTTAAGGTATCAAGGGCTGTAGCCCTACTCCACAGAAAAGTGAATACAGGTTTTGCTTCATATTTCAGCTTCTACGAAGTTCAGAGACTTATTTTTTTAACGTAAGCTTGGGTGGTGAGTCAGGCACGTCCATGGTTGCTGATGCTTATTTTGTTGTTTTATTCTTTTTAAATATACACTATCATTTTTCTACAGTTATATGATGCTTCCCCTTAGTAAGTGCATGGGGCATCAGGGCAACAGAAACCATTTCCATTCTGTAAGTATGACTGAAGTGAGTTTAAAATGCAGTGGAAAACTGCACAACGTACGGTACTGCATTTTTAAAAATCAAAACGGGCAGCCTTCCCTTTACTAGACAGAGATGGCAGATAAAAGAGTTAACAAATAAAAAAGGTTTCTGACCCACAAGCCTTAGAGGATTTGCAAACTGAGTGGCAAATAAAATCCTCTCCACTTCATATCTGTAGCTGCTTTATACACCTATATATATGGACGTTTTTGAACATTTTTCAGATTCTGTTTTCTTCAAAACACATTGGTATGTATTTATTTCAGACTCCATGTAACTCTCTAGTCACCATATATTTACAAACTGTATCTACTTCATTATGTCTGCATGGCATGTTGCATAAGTAATAGATGTTTTGGAGAGTAAGCATGGAGTAATTAGAATAATAGAATAATGGAGTTGGAAGTGGCCTATAAGGCCATAGAGTCCAACTCAGGAATCCAGACTAAAGGCTGAGAGTTGTCTAATTTTGTCTTGAATGGCTCCTGCGTTGGAGTGATCACCACCTTCTGTGGTCATTGGTTCCATTGTCGTACTGCTCTAACAGTTAAGAAGTTTTCCTGATATTCAGCCTAAATCTGGCTTCTGGTAGCTTGAGCCCATTAATGTGTGTCCTGCATTCTGCAATGATCGAGAACAGATCAGTATGATCTGTTTGGACCACCGCAGGGGCCTTTTTTGGATATTGACTGTATACTGTTGTGCAGTTCCTCCACATCTCCAGCTGGTTTTGTCTCTAGATTTATTTGATTTGCCATAAAAAGTCCCTGTTCCCTTCTGGGGAACTTCCTCATGGATCGTAACATGCAATAGAGATGAAGACCATTCCGGGTTATATGATACATGCATGATTTATTGTGTGCATGTGATTCTTTCAATCATGTGCATAAAAGTCCTGCTTAACTCTGATGTCGAAATGGAGCAAAGAGTTTAGAAAGCCAGTGGTCTTCCTTGCCTTATGTTTTCCCTGGCACTGTCTGGGCCTTAGCATCAAGGAGGGGAAAGAGGCTTGTTCCACCCACTTCTCTTGTCAGCAACATCATCCAGTGATCTGTAAATTAGTCTCTAAATATTTACCAAGCACTGTTCCTCTGAGCTGAAAGAACCGGTTATTTTCCCTCCTCTCTGCTCAGATGGGCTGGCATATGGTAACTTTGCAAAAAACGACACTGTGTTGTGGGGCATGAAGCAGATGGCCCAGTTATTAAGGATGAACCAGCAGACCGACACTAAACAGGTATTTACGAGATTGGGGGCCCCTCTTGCCTCTGACACCAGCATGCTGCCACTCTGCAGGCGCCATCTCACACAGAATGTCGTGCATTGTTTTGCTGAACTGATTCTACCGGTGCCATCCGGAACAGACCCTTGCTGGCTCCTGTCAGTCAAGCATTTCCTGTTGCTCAAAGCTACACACAAGGGCAAACACACTCCTTAGGGCTCTGGATTGATTCCCAGGAGATTGGCTTTTTTTCTCAGGTTTTGGAGATGCCCCTGTTTCATTTTGTAATTCCCAGAACCCGCCAGCCAGGATGAAGAGGGAGTGCCAGCCTAGCTTAGCTCCAGCAGTAAAGGTTGTTGTTGTTGTTTAGTCGTTAAGTCGTGTCCGACTCTTCGTGACCCCATGGACCCGAGCACGCCAGGCCCTCCTGTCTTCCACTGCCTCCCAGAGTTGGGTCACATTCATGTTGGTCGCTTCGATGACACTGTCCAACCATCTCGTCCTCTGTCGTCCCCTTCTCCTCTTGCCTTCACACTTTCCCAACATCAGGGTCTTTTCCGGGGAGTCTTCTCTTCTCATGAGATGGCCAAAGTATTGGAGCCTCAGCTTCAGGATCTGTCCTTCCAGTGAGCACTCAGGGTTGATTTCCTTCAGAATGGATAGGTTTGTTCTCCTTGCAGTCCAGGGGACTCTCAAGAGTCTCCTCCAGCACCACAATTCAAAAGCATCAATTCTTCAGCGGTCAGCCTTCTTTATGGTCCAGCTCTCACTTCCATACATCGCTACTGGAAAAACCATAGCTTTGACTATGTGGACCTTTGTCGGCAAGGTGATGTCTCTGCTTTTTAAGATGCTGTCTAGGTTTGTCATCGCTTTCCTCCCAAGAAGCAGGC
Source organism: Intellagama lesueurii (assembly GCA_037013535.1). Classification (NCBI taxonomy): domain Eukaryota; kingdom Metazoa; phylum Chordata; class Lepidosauria; order Squamata; family Agamidae; genus Intellagama; species Intellagama lesueurii. The sequence goes on along the minus strand of JBAJHW010000001.1, from coordinate 7,819,587 downwards.
GTCTTTTAATTTCGTGGCTGCTGTCACCATCTGCAGTGATCATGGAGCCCAAGAAGGTAAAATCAGTAACCAGTAAAGGTTAGCTTTGCAAATTAATAAACAACGTTGTTTCTTTAAAACAATCATCAGATGCCTTGTTCCATCACTGTACAGATCTGGAGTAAAGCCTCCAGCACTGCTGACACCCCTTCCTAATTTTAAAATATATAACGTCTGGCCCCAAAGAGCTCATTGCATCCCCTATTTATTTATTTATTTATTTATTTATTTATTTATTTATTTATTATATTTCTATCCCGCCCATCTAGTCATTTCGACTACTCTGGGCGGCGTACATCATATATAACAAAAACAATTAAAATAACATCAACATCCCAAAATAAAAAATAAATAATCGTTCAAGATGGAGAACAAAAATAAATCAAATAATGCCCAGAGGGAAGGCCTGCCTAAACAGCCATGTTTTTAATTGGCTTTTAAAGACGCCCAGCGAGGGGGCCATACGGATCTCTGAAGGCAAGTTGTTCCATAATCCCCTATCAGGTGTGACTGGCTGCTCTGACCATCTTCCATCCCCCTGACCCTATAGAGGTCCATATGGGCCTCCAGCCGTGGAAGAGGCTATGAGGGAGGGGAGGAAAGACCTCTGGAAGATGTCCATCTTCTCCTAGCTGCTGTGGGGTGAGAGGCCATCGTTTGGGGAAAACTGAGCTAAAGCAGGAATTGAGCACTTTCACCTTTTCCTTGCTGTCTGTTATCATTTCTTGATCCCTACTGAGTAGATAAGCTGCTTCTTCTCTTCTCTGCCTTTTGCTACACTCCGGCCCTGGAGATTTGTTCAAAGTAATCATGGATTCCTTGATCCATCTCAAACTGCAATCCTATCCCCTCCAGCTGTGTTAAACAGGGGCAGTGTCGAGACCTCCCCAGTCCCCATGGCCGGAGAGAGTCAGCTCTATGCAGGGTCACCTATTTCAACCATGCCTAACTTCAATGGGTCCTGGGAACCAAGGAACTATGGGAAGAAGTGAGCAGAGAAATCTCCTGTGCCCTAGCGTATGAAATAGTGGTTCAGCCAAAGAGGTGGGACTATGAAAGAGCAGGGCTGTGAGTCAGAGGTTTGAATCAGAAGCCCTGCTAAGCCCCTTGCCAACTTGGTCTAGGTATAATTCCTATATCTTTGTATTGGAGGGGTGAATCCACATGGAGAATTCATGAATTGCATACCATTGAACTGATATTTTATGTTAGGGTTTTGAAGATTCCACACGTGGAGCTGATTCTTCTATGGTCTGGATACCCAGCCCAGTTGAGGAAACTTTTCTGGCGTTTTGTCTGAATCTGAATTCAAAAGGACACTGGAAACTTTGCAATTCTACAAGCCACTTCTGTATCGGTGCTATTGCCGAGGAGTTGGGTGCACACATTATAGCATTTTGTTGTTGCTACACTTGCTTGTGTCATCTGTTCTATATCTGTGAATAAGAAAAGACTCCATTTGTGAAACTGGGTTTGCAAAGTTCATCAAAGGGATATCTCCGTAAGTAAATTGCTCCGTAGAACTTAAAAGCATTACAATAGCTGCGGTGGATTTCCAGCTCACCTCTCTCAGGGCGGCCGGGCTTAGGGGGACGCCTCGGAGCCAGGCCTGATTGAAACAGCCATCTTTGCAGAGAAGTCCATATGGTAGCAGAGGTAGTGATGCCAGCCTTCCAAACGGGCTCGCCCACTATCACGGTAGGGCCGGCCCTGCTCCCCACCTGCCTCATTGGCCCTATAGATCTAGAGAAAGGGGTCCCACACGGACACTCCCTTTGGAGAGATTAAACTGTTGTTCCAAAAAAAGAAAAGGAAAAAAAAGAAGGTAGATCAAATCCTCTCTGGAAAAGACCCTGATGTTGGGAAAGTGTGAGGGCAAGAGGAGAAGGGGATGACAGAGGACGAGATGGTTGGACAGTGTCATCGAAGCTACCAACATGACTTTGACCCAACTCCGGGAGGCAGTGGAAGACAGGAGGGCCTGGCGTGCTCTGGTCCATGGGGTCACGAAGAGTCGGACACGACTAAACGACTAAACAACAACAACAAGATCAAATCCTGGAGGCTCCAAGTTTTGTTTCTTTTCTCTACCATTCTATTCTATCCTTTGTTCAATCTTTTCTTATTATTTTAGAAAACGGGTGGAAATCCCCAGTCGGTGCCTGGAATCCCTGCCTGGGCTTCTTCTTGTCCTGGTTTAAATCTTTAATACGCAAACAAGCTCTGTTGATTCAGACATTACATAGGAGCTCAAGCGAGTAAATAATTGAAGGCTAGCTTTTCTGATCAGCTCTCTCAGAAATCAATTGAGGGACGCTAAAAATATACCTTCCTCATGAACTAATTGATCTCCTAATACTCATTGTTTGCTTTTAAGCTTTCAACAAACACACAGCAAATTGCTTGTGAAACCATGTTTGCTGAGGGAGTCGATGCCTGTGTCAAAAAGAGGACAAGACTTTTCTCTTGACTTAATCGCTAGGCAGAGAAACCAAGCAAACAGAATAGCTTTGGGCATGACTCAAAGATGCAGCCGGAAGGTCTGGAAACCACAGAAAATGCCTCCCTGGGTGTGGTGGTTTAGATCTGTTTACTTTTCTTGAACTCAAGGGAAATCAAATGTTGTTCAATCAAGATAGGCTTTTTGATTTCTTGGACTTCATATTTCACAATTCCTCACTCTGGGAGTTCTACTTGACTTACACACACCTTACAGGTATCTAAATTTGGCTCACCTGGGGAAAAAGGCCTAAACAGGAAGACTCAGAGGCTGAGCGAGGCCAAGCTCCACTCAGGCTTCCTCTTCCCATTCCGGTGCCAGCTGGCAGGTTTCTTTCTGAACAGGAAACTACCTACAGCTAGGCCTAGCTAAGCCTTAAAGCCTTCCAGTTTAGAACTCCCCAAACGGGCAATTATGGGATATGTAGTGCAAGACCAAGCAAACAGCTGGACCATAAAGAAGGTCGACTGCCGAAGAACTGATGCTTTTGAATTGTGATGCTGGAGGAGACTCTTGAGAGTCCCCTGGACTGCAAAGAGAACAAACCTATCCGTTCTGAAGGAAATCAACCCTGAGTGCTCACTGGAAGGACAGATCCTGAAGCTGAGGCTCCAATACTTTGGCCATCTCATGAGAAGAGAAGACTCCCTGGAAAAGACCCTGATGTTGGGAAAGTGTGAAGGCAAGAGGAGAAGGGGACGACAGAGGACGAGATGGCTGGACAGTGTCATCGAAGCGACCAACATGAATTTGACCCAACTCCGGGAGGCAGTGGAAGACAGGAGGGCCTGGCGTGCTCTGGTCCATGGGGTCACGAAGAGTCAGACACAACTTAACGACTAAACAACAACAAAGTGCAAGACATCTGGAAAAAAAAATCACATCCCTATTGTTTAATCCCAACATCCATAAACTCTAGCCAGAAGGCCCCAAGGTCAGATATAATGGGAGACACGGTGCAACAATATCTCAGCCATTCCTTACCTCACGTAGTGCCTTGAATATTACAAAGCAATCTTTAAGAACTTGATTTGAGGAAACTCATCAGAATATAAATAACAGCAGACAGTAGCTTTTGCTGGGATGCTTCAAATCTGGAAGCAACAATATTCCATAATACCCACCCAGGGAACTAAGGGAAAATTAGTTTTCACAATTATTTGGTGATCAGCAGTTATTAACTAGCCCATTAGTAGACAGATGTTATTTACAGAATTAATGAATATAAATTATTGCTTCTGCAGCTGAAATAATTTGCATGTGATTTTGCGTTGCTGTGGGGGACAATACTGAGAAACCAAAGGTTGTGTTTGGTTCAATAAAGCTCAGCCAGCAAGAATATTCGGCTCAGATAAGCAGGCACTGAGAATGGACTTTAGTAGGACCAAATGCATCCTTGTTATCTTCAGTCTTAGCTCAGAACGAGAGGATGATGCAGAGGCACCTCCGAGATGCCGTAATAGTATTGCTGCTGAGCCAACAGCTCTGTGCTATCAATTATACACACTTAGTGCTGCTTGCTAATTAAAGTAATTATTTACCTTCGAAGGCAGGAAGTTGTTTGTTTTTGATCACACTTAAGAGTTTGTTTCATTTTATAGATGAACATTTCATATAGAAACCCTGTTTCAGATGAGGGTGGGTGTGATCGCTTGTATTTTAGAATAAAAGGTATTTGGGCAGACCGAGTGAAAGCCATGCAGGATCAGATAAAACGCTTCATTTTTCTCAGGGGTCAACTAGAATGGCTCCTTCCTTCACCAATTTGGAAAGTAGTCGCCTTTTGTGTAATCGGCAATATAAGAAGTGGTTACAAAGTTACTTTTAGATATCATGAGTACTGTTTTATGGCTAGTTTTAAAAGTTACTTCTAAAGCGGCATTTAAAGGCAATTTATTGTCAATTTTATTTTGACAATAATTGGGGGGAGGGTATTCAAGCTATTGTATTGTCAGTCCTAACTGGCAAAGGATGTATTACGTATTTAGTTTTGTCTTTGGTAATTGTTTGCAAGCTGAAATAGCAGCATTGGCCACTAGGGGGACCCAGAGATTATTTCTCTATATTTTTCTGCCCTATTGACCCCTCATACTTATATTTGCTTAAATTGAGATTAACCCTAAATGCTGTATTCTACCATTTCATGCATCCTGGGGGGAAAATGGCTTTATTCTCAAGAAGTCCTGGCTTGTCTCATGGTTTCAGTTTTTGGTTCATTCCCACTAAGAATTAACCAGAACTTGGAAAAGTTACTATTTTAGACTACCGCTCCCACAACCTCCCAAATCGGCTTGACTCTGTGCCTGACCTTCCCAATAACAGATATCATAGCATTTCTGTGGATCCTTTTTTACACGCTTATTAAGGATCTCTGTGGGTAGCTGGCAACAACCATGTGTTCTTTGCTCCTTCAGGTCAATTCACTGTTTGAGGAGTGTGTGCTTTCAATACAAAATCAGAGTTATTTCTGCTCCTCTGAACTTCACTGCATCGAAGATAAAGGCATGTTTTCCCATCTGTGGAGGAAAGAACACAGATTTCCGTGGGGTTGCTGTTGTTCAACAGAAGCTGACGACTTTGTTGTTTCCCCCTCGAGGCATGCACAAAACGGACTGGAGGAAAAAAAATCCCTTCGGTTCCCTCACACGTGTGGATCAAAGGCGCGACGACTGGCATCAGAGCGTGCGTGTGAGAACATTCGTTCAGAAAGTCGCCTTTCTATTGAGTCAAATTATGGTCCAACTCACAGTTGTCAACGTTAACTGACAGGAATTCTCCAGAGAGAGAGACAGCTCCTGGCGCAACCCACCAAAACGGTACTGTGTATCCATCCTGTTCTTCCCTTCTTAACAATATGTGTCTTAAATCCCACAAGATCTTGACTTCGTCATTTTCTGACACCTTCTCCATCTGAAGTGGTTGAAGCTTAGGACCCTGGTTTTGTGCCGCTGGGAGGTGGACCCCAGCTAGGAAGAAGGGCCCTGGCAAAAAGCTCCCGAAACACTTCCTCTTGAGAGAGAAAAGGGCTGGAGGAAGTTCTCCCCCTTGCAATAACAAATACCAAAGGGTGTGTTCAAACTCTTCCATTAGCAAATTTTATGTCCTCTAAATTTCAGCACCTGGTATCAAAGCTTGGGTTGCTGCACCCTAGTTAGATTGTATTTGTCTTCGGTGTGGAAGGAATGGTCACTCTCGAATTGGCCTTCTCAGCCACACCAGACGTCGTTCCAAGACCTCTATTCAGAGTACAGTGGTGCCTCGCTAGACGATGTTACTCCGTTCCACGAAGATCGCTGTCTAGCGAAAACATCGTCTAGCGAAGCACGTTTTCCCATTGGAATGCATTGAAATCTCTTCAATGTGTTCCAAAGGGAAAACTCGTCGTCTTGCGAAATCTCCCATAGGGAAACATCGTCTAGCGAGTGAGGGTCCCCGTCGGAATGCACTGACAGCTGCACTGACAGCTTTTCACCACTAGTCGGCGCATTCCTATGGGGAAACCTCATCGTCTAGCGAAAATTCCCCATAGAGAGACATCGTTTTGCGAAGCGCAGTAGTGATCGCAAAAAGGCATCGTCTAGCGATTTCCTCGTCCTGCGAGGCAATCGTCTAGCGAGGCACCACTGTACGTTACCATAGTCCAGTGATGGTGAACCTTTTTGAGCCCGAGTGCCCAAACTGCAACACAAAACCGACTTATTTATTTCAAAGTGCCAACACTGCAATTAAAACTGAATACTGAGTTTTTAGTTTAGAAAAAACAACTGCCCCTGCACTGCAACGTTTAAATGCTTGTTTTTCTCTCTCTCCTAGGGGCGGTATTAACAAAGAAATACTTACCAGTCCTCCAATCCCCCATCGGGTTAGACTGGTAATGGCCGCCATTGCACCCCTCCACTGGACCACTACACCAGCAGAGGGGAGTGCCAAAATCTGGGATCAGAGGATGGGTAAGTATTTCTCACTGGCGACTTATGGCTCGCATGCCCACAGAGAGGGCTCTGCGTTCCAGCTGTGGCACGCATGCCATAGGTTCGCCATCACTGCCATAGTCTCTCGAGACTGAAGGATGCCTACACAAGATAGTTGGTTTAGTGACAGTATCTGGGTTAAATTTGAGGGGTTTCCGGTGGGGGGAGTTGAGTTTTCTGCACCAACCTCTCAGGCAGTGACTTTTCAGGAGTGAAGTAATGTGTGCATAACATTAATGTGCGTTATGTGCATGTACAGATTTATATGCATGTCCCACATTTTCTTTTGCAATGGATCGGATGGGGTGGATGTGGCCACCCCTCCCTCTGCCCCTCTCCTGCATTTCATGCATGCCCCATTGGTTAATTTCTTCCAATTGGCAAAATCAAAACTTAGATTTAAGCCAGATGGTGGTGTCTGCCCTCCACCCTCTGCCTTTCCAGCCTCGGAGGTTACGCTTCAGACATTGTGACGGGATTATTTTAAAATGGGGCGGGGATGGAAGAAAAGAGACTTTAAAAAGCTTCAAAGAAAGGCTTAATTCACGGATAGGAACAAGGTGCTGCAGTGTTCCCAAGAAGCTGCTCAGGTTTGAAAATGCCCAGATGTAAACAGGAAGCAAAGCAACACAAAAACAACAGGAACCGCCTCCCTCCTAACTCAAGGGGATTATTTAAAGGGTGCATTTTGGGTTCCTAGCAGTATTTTGATGCCATTTCGGGAAAAGAGGTAGTTGCAAACGGATGATTAGATTTCTAGCCAGCAATATAAAGGTAATGCTCTTCCGTCTGCCTTCGGCCTGTCTGGGAAAAGAACTGAAATAACCAGACCCAGTTATGTTGATGTGGCAGTGGAGGGGAGCTCCTTTCCAAAGCCCTTCCCAAGTTCTCTGGAGTGACAGTGAGTGACCTGTTTTGGGACTGAATGTTCCACCTGCATTCGAAAGAATACCACGTGGAAGCATCAACCCTCTGCTAGTGGTGGCCTAGTTTGACCACGGTCATGCAACCTCTAGATTATCAGAGTCACTGGATTATGAGTGACTCTGGTTGGTTGCATGAGTTCACTGATTATTGCAGTGTGGTCTAGATGGGTCTTCTGGTGGCCTCTTCGTTACCCGACCAGGTTCAAGGTTTTGATATCACTGTTCAGAGTCCTAAATATTGTAACCCCGGGCTATCTGAGACCATCAGGGTGCCTGGGGGCTGTTAGTGATAGGACCTGTTGGAAGTCACTGATCCAGAGGGTGAAGCAACTTGATGGCGCATAATCACAACCTGAGAACATGCCTCCTCTCATACTGTATAATCTTGCCCAGTCACGGAGGAAATGCTCCTGGTGGTTCCACCGCCAGCTCTGTGATCCACTTGACGTCATGGAATGGCAGAAGCACCGAATTATAGGTGTAGCTGGGGGACTTTTTCCTGCCTGTGAGGATTTTTTTTAGGATTTTAGGATTAGGCCTCCTTCGGTCTCGAGAGACTATGGTAACGTGCTCAGAATAGAGGACTTGGAACAGTGTCTAGTGTGGCTGAGAAGGCCAATTCGAGAGTGACAATCCCTTCCACACTGAAGACAAATACAATCTGTCCCGTGTCCAGCTCCCTGGTTTTGCTGGTTTCGGGACTGCCTCTTTGCCTTGGCCTGCTGAACAAGTGTCTCTTCGAATTGGGAGAGGCCATGCTGCATCACTTGCCTCCAGCCTGAACGCTCAGAGGTCAAGGTTTCCCATCTGTTGAGGTCCATTCCTAAGGCCTTCAGATCCCGCTTGCAGATATCCTTGTATCGCAGCTGTGGTCTCCCTCTGGGGCACTTTCCCTCCACTAATTCTCCATACAGGAGATCTTTTGGAATCCGACCATCAGCCATTCTCACGACATGCCCGAGCCAACGTAGATGTTGCTGTTTCAGTAATGTATCCATGCTAAAAATTCCAGCTCGTTCTAGGACTACTCTATTTGGAACTTTGTCCTGCCAGGTCATACCAAAAATGCGTCGGAGACAACGCATATGGAACGTGTTCAGCTTCCTCTCCTGCCGTGCACAAAGTGTCCAGGACTCACTACAGTACAGGAGTGTACTCAGGACACAGGCTCTATAGACCTGGATCTTGGTATATGCCGTCAGCTTCTTATTAAGCCGTACTCTCTTTGTGAGTCTAGAGAACATGGTAGCTGCTTTGCCAATGTGTTTATCCAGCTCGACATCTAGAGAAAGTGTCAGAGATCACTGAGCCAAGGTACATGAAATCATGAACAACCTCCAGTTCTTGTGTAGAGATGGTAATAGAGGGAGGTGAGTCCACGCCCTGGCCCATGACTTGTGTTTTCTTCAGGGTGATTGTTAATCCAAAGTCTTGGCAGGCCTTGCTAAAGCAAGATTTAGCAATAGGGGTTTACTCACCCAGAGAAGCGAGTCAGCGCAGTGTACCAACCCAGCCAAGGAGAGAGCAGAAAGCTTCTGCTTTGGTCAGCTGGGAGTAATAGTAAGAAAGAAGAGTGACATAAAAAAAGTGAAAGACATAGATAAAAGCCCCTTTGCTCCAGCAAGAAACAGTAGAGGAGACCAGAAGCTTGGTAGGGTGGATGCTGTTGATGCTGTGTTGACTCTCTGCAGGAAAGCGGGAGCTTTCTCAGTCTGCCTGGGGGCCACCAACGATGAGGTCTCCTATCTTGGTGGTGATAGAGTGTGTGTGTGTGTGTGTGTGTGTGTGTGTGTGTGTGTGTGTGTGTGTGGAAGCTGACAAGAGCCAGGGTCTGTCCATGCCATGGGACAAGGATCGGTGTAAATCTAGTGTGTGGAATTTCCAGGTGCATTTTCTGTGTACCTAGAAGGAAGGCTTTATTTCTATTTCAGGACTCTTTCGCAGCCCAAAGAGTCCTGAAATTGAAGGACTGGGACCCTGTTTTTTCTGTCATAAGCTGGGTTTTCATGCACAGGCTAAGGGCAGTTAAGTAAACATCCTCGCACCTCCCACATCCCTATTACTTTGGGAATGGGGTTCAGTAGGAGCCGAGACACCCTGAATGCATCCGGAGGCTGCCACATTGGTAAAGGCTCTCCTGGAAATTGCAGAGATGGGTAGAGGGAGGACTACAAGTCCCATCAGCCCTAGCCAGAAGAGTGGGACATGTTGGGGGCTGTAGATCAACAACAGACCGAAGCCTACGCTCTGCCTTAAGTGGACACACATTGCTTGTCTTGTATTCTAGCACAGCGGTACCAGGCCGTGGCCTTGGCAGGATCTCCCACCCCCCGCATGCACGCCCTGCCACGCATGCATGTACGCACGTACGCCCCCCATGCACGCATGGACACCCCACCCACGCACGGATGCATGGACACCCCGCCTACGCCCGCATGGACGCACCCATGCCCCATCCATGCACACACGGATGCAGCTGCCCCCGCCCTCCCACCCGCCTGCTTAACCGGTCCGCGGTTAAAAAATGGTTGGGGACCACTGTTCTAGCAGATCTTTGAGAAAGGGCATGACATGCGTCAGCTGTCCCACACATTTTTGTTTTCGCTTGCCATTCCCAATCCAGAACACCCTGCAGCATTACGGTTTCCCTGCATCTAGGTTCTAGAGTGGGATGGGGAACACGTTGATCTGAATCTTCTGTTGCTGCTATGCCTCTAAAGACAAGGAAAACATAGAAAGCAACTCAGACACCAGCGCACTGCAAAACCCCATTTGAATCCTATTCTTCGGATGATGTTTTCTGGATTTGGAAGGAAAAGAAAAAGGCTGTCGTGCATCTGTCTGCCCAGAATGTCGTGGCCTGACAAGCTTTTGGAGTCATTCCCAACATCAGTAATTAGATGTTAGAGATGCTACTCAAGGCCTTTCTGGAGACTTCTGTGAGGCTTTCGCCCTGTGTAGCTGGCAAGCTGTAATTTTAGCGGGGGACTCTTGCGGTGTGCAATCCATACACAGCTGATGTAAATACATCCCATTTAAAAGGAAAGATCAACAGAGATGCCTCAAATAACCCAGTTATTTACCCATGGCTTAGTGTATTTTTAATCAATGTGCTGCAGAGAGAGAGGCGGGCGTGTGCACACACACACACACGCATATACACACACAACTTCATACTGTAATGCCCAGAAAAAAAAATAAGGGAGTGGAACAGAATATGTTTTGTGAACTGGAATAAAATGGGAGGGACTGGGAGATCAAAACCTAAGAACCTGTCTCATACACTGTTTTGTCATGGCCAACTAGATGCCCAGAACTTCAAGACCATAGCATCCTTCCAGTATTACTGGGTTTCCCGTTGACCAATGTTTGGAGACATACTTTTTGAAAATAAGGGTTTTCCTTTGCCGTTTGCCCCCATTTAGCTACTTATGGCTGACAGATAGCCACTGTCAGATCAATCTTTCCCAAATTGGTCTAAACTCATTCAAAGGCAGAGACCATCATCATCATCACTACATAGGAGTGAATTGCATGTGCTATTCATTTCCAGCTGCATTTTATGTGTAGCCTGCATAATTAACTCATAAACCGCCCAGAGAGTGCTTTAAGCGCTATGGGGCAGTATATAAGCAGCACGCTTTGCTTTGCTTTATTTGTGCCTGAAAGGAAGACCTCAGTTTGAGGTTTACAGGGAAACAATTTCACAGGGGCAGCCTCAAGACTCAGAGCAGTGGTTCCCAACCTTTTTCAAGTGGCAACCCCTTTTATAATAGCCAACTAACCTGCAACCCCCACCATCACTGCCAAGTTTGCATAAGAATACATTTTTAATAAGGTAGATTCATCCCTTTTTAGAAAATAAAGGCTTCTTTCTCCCTCAAAGGTCTGTTTCTCATACATATACATACATGCTAATTTTAATATCCCGCCCTAAGAGGTCAGGAAGACATTATTTAAGAAGGGCTACCACATATGTAAGTTGCACCTCCCCAGAAAACACTCTGTTGACCACCCGCCCCCAGGGGTCCCAATGACTAGGTTGGGAAACCCTGATCTAGAATTTACAGTTGAGGTTGACAGTTGTGTTTACAACAGAAGGGGAAGTATCATCATCTCCAATGGGGGACGTCTGGCTGGAGAAAAGTGCAGGTAGTACTGTAAGTGAGTTTAGTTCACCATGAACTAAACATGATCCAGTCACGTGATGCAAGGGCAGAAAATGCTAATGCAATTTTAGGCTGCGGCCCCCAAAGTTCTCCATCCAGCCGGATCATGAGAAATGATGGTTCTGTTCTATTCTGCTTTGCTCAGACTTCACCTGGAGTATGGCATCTGGTTCTGAGCAAAGACGGGGAGAAAGAAATCAAGGTAAAACAGAGAACACATTAAAGCAGTTACCTTATGGGTAATGAAAGCATAATGGAGTTACATTTCAAAAGTCATGCAATGCATGGTAACTAGTTATTTTAAAAAGTGGTTTCAAAAAGCTTTAGAATGCATTTTAGAGCCATTTTGACGGTAATTTTCCAAGTTTTTATGCTGTTCTATCTTAAACAGTCTAAGGAGTTTGAAGAATGAGTGGACTCCCTCCCTCCCTCCCTCTGTTTGTGTGTGTGTGTGTGTGTGTGTGTGTGTGTGCGCGCACGCGCGCATGTGTATGTTTGTAGGTTGTATGGAAGTGGAAGGAAGAGAAGGGATGGAACAGAACAGTGTCAAATTGTTATTGCCTAGTGGTTAGATAACAGACTTTAAAAATAATCTTCCCCAGCCTGACACTTTTCAGATGTGGACTACAAGGCCCATCACCCCCTCAGACAGCAACCAAATTGTGTGATTTGTATACCTCTAGAAAGTGTCAAGGTGGTGAAAGAACTTAAACTCCCCCAAAGATCACTTCTGAAAGAGCCAAAAACACACACCTGTCCCTTATGGGCAATGGAGTCAAACAAAGTATATGTTGTTTTTTCCATAAATCCTATGGTTTCTAGCGTTAATGTCACCTATTAACATAATAACAATGCAAGGCATTAAATTTCCCCCCACCCATTTTTAATATAAAGGGATAGGATCTTGAGCTCAGTGACAGTTAACAAAAAAGATTAAAGCTTTTCTGTGTTAATGATCTAATCTCTGCTTCTGGATATAACAGTTTAAGAAAGATAATGAGATACTGGAGTATATCAAGAGCAGAAGAGGCTCTGGGAGTTGTCCAGAAGCTTTTATTGTGCTTTATATTCCCTGATGATACCAGTATTTTTTCTGTCATCCAGACGATGCAAGACTTAAACCAGTACCCACACTACCAGATGTGGATAAGAAACCCCACTTTCCTATTTTTTTTTAAAATAAAAACTCCCTCAAGGAGAAGAGTTTATTTTTATTTTGTTTCATTTTGGACCACTGGCAAAGTTCAAGCAGCAAGACCTTCTCTGGTCAGTAGCTTTCAATTTAGCGCTATTCCACTTAAACAAACCCCAAACTCCAAATCTAGCAGAAGAATATTTCTAGGTTTTCTTCCAGATTTTTAAAACAGTGATTTTTTAGAGGCTACTGAATTTCAGAACTGAATTAGTGATGGATGTCTGCTGCCATCGGAACCTTTCAATGTAGTAGCACTTTACCCATTCTATAGTGGATAGACTAGGATTCTGGAGACCAGGGTTCAAATCTCTACTTAGTCATAGAAATTGAGTGGGGGAGTGGAACTGGTAAAATCACTCCTAAAATATCTGACTTACTTTGAAAGCCCTATGAGGGTTGCTATAAGTCGGTTACAGCTTGACGGCACAGAACAACAAAATCTACTAAAGTAAAAGCAGTGGGGAAGATAGACTCATAGGTGACCCCAGGACTCAAGAGTGTTTTAAAGGTTTTCACAGAGTTACAAAGGGTTTTTTCAAGCTTCCACTGCTTGAGGAGATGCTGATTTCTTAAGATAGAAGAAAAGGGAAGTAATGTGGACAGAAATGCTGGTAATCAATGCCCAAGTGGCACCAACCAGCACAAAGTGGAGAGGAAGAAAAGAATTAACTAACAACCTGTTAGAAACTGGAGAACAGGCTACAAGAAGTTCAGTGATATAATAGTTGTGGCTATAAGAAGTGAAGCAATATAATAGTTATGAGCTGGCCAGATAGCTCAGTGGTTTAGGAGAGGTTGAGAGTTCAATTCCCCACTGTGCCTCTTGTAAGAAGAGCCAGCCTGGGTGGCCTTGGGCAAGCTGCACAGTCCCAAGGCTGCCCCCTAGAGGAAGGGAAGGGTAAACCACTTCTGAGTCTTCTCTACCTGGAAAACCCCGAAAAGGGTCAGAATTGACTTGACAGCACATGGTTTTTATATATTTGAATGTGGAACCAAAATGTTTTCAGTTGCTAAAGGCTGTAGGAGCTCCTTGGAAAGCAGTAAAGGATTTTAACCAGAGAACTGGATGGCTCCTTAGCTGTGAGAAAGCTGCAGGTTGGAGCAGATGAGCCAGTGATCCCCTTTGACTTTGTTATTCTGAGAACCGCCTTGGGTTCTTTTCGAGGAGAAAGGCAGGATATAAACAAAGCCAGCCAACCAGCCAGCCAGCCAACCAACCAACCAACACCATCTTCATGAGACTGATCTCATAGATTTCCAGCTCCCTTTAAAAACATTGTCTCCAACGCTTTTATTCTTTCACGCGGATGTCTATAGTCCTACTTAGTGTTTACATGTGCAGTTACCTATATACTGCCAGCCCTTGGAATAGGGCAAACACAGAAAAAAAAATATCTATTTAGCTAGACTGGGATGGGCCACCTTAGGGGGCTTGAGGCAATCCCCTCTGTAGGCTGCAGGGGGCCTGGGGTTGGCTGGTTTTGCCCAGTTTTTGAAAATTAAAAAAAAAATGTAAGCACAAAGTGCCCCCACAAACCTATTGATGCTGAAAAAGAGAAAAGCCACTCCTAGAAGTTCCCAGGGATTAAAAAATATGGATTTTTAACATTGGGGGAAAACTTATAATGGGGGAAGGGGCTCACTGTAGGCTGTATGTAATGATGCTGCTGCTGATGAGATGCTGTCAAGTCAATTCTGACTTATGGCAGTCCTTTTCCAGGGTTTTCCAGGTAGAGAATACTTAGAAATGGTTTACCATCCCCTTCTTCTGGGGAACACAGAGACACAGTGGGGAACTGAACTCCCAGGCACTGGCTATGCAGTCAGAGACCTAAACCACTGAGCTATCCAGCCAGCTAGTCTGTCCTTGGAGACGACAAAAACACCTCTGGGAATACTGACATGGTCCAGATGTTGTTCACCTCTGAGTCATAGCATCCCTGGCAGATAACCACCCAGCCACCACTTTAGTAAAGGAGAACCTACCAGTTTCTGGGACTCTCAGGAGAAACAGCAGGTCATTCTTAGGATGTTTCTCCTAAAGTGGTAGTTCTCAAGCCTTCATATCTCACCTGCCAGCAATCACTTTAGCAAAAAAAGCTGAGCTCCACCATGATGGAAACAAAGAGCTCATGTTACCTAAAAGGGACATCAGCATGGTTACAGGCCTTCTGCTATTATATTTATCTTTCACAGGATGTGTAAAGCTATTTTAGGCTGCATTAACAGAAGTATAGTTTCCAAATCCCACGAGGTGCTTTGTTGTTTAGTCGTTAAGTCGTGTCCGACTCTTCGTGACCCCATGGACCAGAGCACGCCAGGCCCTCCTGTCTTCCACTGCCTCCCGGAGTTGGGTCAAATTCATCTTGGTTGCTTCGATGACACTGTCCAACCATCTCGTCCTCTGTCGTCCCCTTCTCCTCTTACTTTCACACTTTCCCAACATCAGGGTCTTTTCCAGGGAGTCGTCTCTTCTCATGAGATGGCCAAAGTATTGGAGCCTCAGCTTCAGGATCTGTCCTTCCAGTGAGCACTCAGGGTTGATTTCCTTCAGAATGGATAGGTTTGTTCTCCTTGCAGTTCAGGGGACTCTCAAGAGTCTCCTCCAGCACCACAATTCAAAAACATCAATTCTTTGGCGGTCAGCCTTCTTTATGGTCCAGCTCTCACTTCCATACATCGCTACTGGAAAAACTATAGCTTTGACTATGCGGACTTTTGTCGGCAAGGTGATATCTCTGCTTTTTAAGATGTTGTCTAGGTTTGTCATTGCTTTCCTCCCAAGATGCAGGCATCTTTTAATTTCGTGGCTGCTGTCACCATCTGCAGTGATCATGGAGCCCAAGAAAGTAAAGTCTGTCACTGCCTCCATATCTTCCCCTTCTATTTGCCAGGAGGTGATGGGACCAGTGGCCATGATCTTAGTTTTAATAGAGGTGCTAGTTCCCCTCTATTCGGCACTGGTTAGGCCTCACCTTGAGTATTGTGTCTAGTTCTGGACACCGCACTTCAAGAAGGATGCTGAAAAATTGGAACAAGTTCAGAGGAGGGCAACAAGGATGATCAGGGGTCTGGAAACCAAACTGGGCATGTTTAGCCTTGAGGAAATAACACAGAGGGGTGATATGATAACACTTTTCAAACTTGAAAGACTGCCAGAGAAGGGGCAGGATCTGTTCTCGATCATCCCAGAGTGCAAGACATGCAACAATGGGCTCAAGTTACAGGAAGCCAAATTTCGGTTGATTATCAGAAAAAACTTCCTAACTGTTAGAGCAGTACAACAGTGGAACCAATGACCTTAAGAGGTGGTGAGTGCTCCAACACTGGAGGCATTCAAGAGAAATTTAGACAACCACCTGGCAGATATCCTTTGATTTGTATTCTTGCATGGAGCTGTGGGTTGGACTTGGTGATCTTATAGGGCCCTTCCAACTTCACTATTCTATGAAAGGAAATTTTTGAAAGCTGCAGCAGTACTGCTGGGCACCTCTGTGTCCCACTGGTGGTATCTGAACTGCTGGTTGAGAATTACTATCATAAGCTTTAGCCAAAATCTGCTCCTCCACAATTTTTGCCCACTGGTTCTAGCAATGGAAAAGAGAAGAACTTGACATCTGATACAAGACAGAACAGACTTTACATCTCATGGTAGACATAAAAAGTGAAATACATCACCCATCTAGACCGTCCTCTAGCATGCTTGTGAACAGTTGATAAAGAGAAGGAAAACATTTACCCAGGGAAGAACGTCCTTGGAAGCCAGGAGTCAGTAGGCATCTTTGAAGAAGCTCCTAATCTGGTAACAAGCTCTTTTAATCTTAGACCTCTGGATCTGCCTTGCCCCATGCCCATTCATTGTGATACAATGGGGTCCAAGTGTATCCACAATGGCTGTTTTTATCCCATTCATCGGGGAGAAGAATGGGTTATGTCTCGGACATGTGCAGCTCCAGCCTTCCTCCTGGCATGTCACATCACTCCCGGCAATGGACGTACAAAAAGGGCTTCATGACTGAGGGATGGGCATGGTTGAATTTCCCTTTAAACAAGAGCAGCCAGAAGAAATAGGCAGTGTCTGTGGCTTATGGGGAACGTGACATATCAAACAAGAGACATGGGAAACAATAAAGGTTTCATTAGAGGCAGGTGAAGAGATTCACAGAACCATGAGTTGGAAGGGGCATGAAAAGTTATCTAAAGGTTTAAAATTTAAGACATTTTCAAGTTTTAAAATGTTTTTATAATTATTATTGCATAATTAATTCATTGATATTGATTATCATTGTATTTTAACTATTTTTTTAAACCTTGTAATTTATTGTGTTTTAGTGTGATTTGTTTTAACATTGTGAGCTGCCTTGGTCCCCTCTCTGGGAGAAAGACAGCCAGCCAGCCAGCCAGCCAGCCAGCCAGCCAGCCAGCGAACCAACCAACCAACCAACCAACCAACCAACCAACCAACCAACCAACCAACCAACCAACCAACCAACCAACCAACCAACCAACCAACCAACCAACCAACCAACCAACCAACCAACCAACCAACCAACCAACCAACCAACCAACCAACCAACTCATTGGGGGGGTCTACAACTCTCAGAATTCCCCAGTCAGTTTGACAAGTGACAGGATGGCCATCACTGAAGGATTCTGGGAGTTGTATTCCCAAAACGGAACACTTCTAGTCTCTGTTTTTAAGAAGTCTCAGAGATGATGGGGGTAGCTGGGTGGACGGATGATTGCTAAAGATAATCTGTGGTACAGTATATCCATATTTAGCCATGAAGGTTGACAGATCCGTCTTGAAGGGAGGAGATCAGAAGCTTCCAAGGAAGGCAGATGTCCCATCTTTCTAGGTCTGGACTGTAAATGAGAATTAGATCTGGACTGGCTTTAGTGGAAAGTATATCAGCCGTCTCCTCTTCCCTAGGTGAAAGATGAAGAAAGGCACTGAGAAATTAGACCTAACCGGGAGAAAAGTTGCCACATATGGAACACTGCTGGCAGTCACAGTGTCTAGTGTTAAGATCTCCTTGCCACCTTCTAAGAGCAGAATAGACATCTTTTTGATTCTATAGGTTACTGTATGGTTTTCCTTTCATAGGCTTTATCCTCTACGTAGGGCACCTCTGTTGATTCCAGGCATCCTCCTTGTCTGGATTAGGGTCTGAAAAGCATCCCAGTGTTTCATGGAGGATAACTTGTAAGCAAGCATGATTTGTTACACTGTATAAAATTATTGATTGGGGGCATGGGTAAGGCACACATCTCCAAATTTTAGCTTCATGAAGTGTTAGCCAACATGAATGAAATTCTACTCGAATCTTAAAGCAACAGGTTTGTTTTTTTTTTCATAATTAATTGTCAGTTTTTGTTGTTATTGCTTATATAGTGAGTTACCAATGCTATTTTGGAAATTTTCAGTGAGTTGGATCTAAGACCTTATTTTGCATCTGAAACATTGTAAGCTGCTTTGGGCACCATCTTGCCATAAAGCAGGATATAAATCAATAAACGGAGTCAATGATATTGGGTAGATGGGATCAAGACCATTGATCAGTGAGCTGCAGGGGGCTACAACAGCGGTGATGAAAATTGGTCTGTGGTCACCCACAGAAAAAAAAACTGTGGCCCCAAATGGCTGCTGTGTCACAGGTGGGTTACTTTATCTGGAAGTCCATATGGCTGTTCCCAAGGCTCAGCTTTATGGCTTGACAATTGCAAGGTCCATGTAGAAGAGCAAAAAGCAAAGCAAATTATAGAGACAAACGCTGCTAGAACACAGTTGAGTTCAGATAACACATGGCAGAAATGTGCCTCTTGATCAGATGTGGTTGAGCGGTGTGTGATGACTCATCATGAATTCTTAGGTAACCATTCAGCATGAATTTGAGACCTATTAACATACAAATAAGGATTTATAGGCAGTTCAACAGGGCTGAATACCTTGCTGGGATTTTTATAACATGGTTTGCCTTTTTTTTCTGACCTACAGACCTCTGCTAGGTTGTCCCAGCATCTCCATTGAAAAGCGTTCTTTTTTAAAGAAGTGGTTATTTCACCAAATCTGACTTTTTCTTTTCATTTCCAAAATGTTCATATTACATTTTGGCTAGAATCCTAGAGCTGATTTATAATTGCGTAGGAGAAGTTGTGCCAGTTTTAGTGGCAAACGACATGTCATTAAATGAGGTGGGGGCTGCATTCCTGGAGTGTGCCTGATCCAGAATGTGCGCAGGAACAGAACCAGCACCTCATTCATGAGTGGCAATCACGATGATTTTCTTTATGCAACCATAAATTTGCAATTGGAGTCTAGCATCAATACAGCTCACATGAGAAAAAAAAAACACAACCCAGACAATTCATAAAACAAATAAAATGATGCAACAGGATAGCAACAATTATAAGTGTAATAGAGAAATTAAACCCCTGGTATAAAGACATTGCCAGAATCATTCTGTGTCCCCCGCTTTTGTGTCCATCCGTGACAAGCTGGTGGAATCCCACTTTTGATACTAAATATGTGCAGACGATCCTATGCATCTTGAAATTAAAATGTGACACCTTTTTCTTTGACTTTGTAGAGTTGTTTAGCCCGCGTTCATCTTAGATTTGTGCAGGAGATTGTCCCGTTGAATTTACTGGGGCAGACGTTAAGGTAATTACATGAGTTACAGCAGCGGTCCCCAACCTTTTTAGCCCCGCGGATCGACTGGGGAAGGCGGGGCACCCCCCTGCGCTCGTGCGCATGTGCGAAGGAGCGCGCTCATGCGCATGCGCAAAGGGTGGTGCAGCTCTCATGCGGGCGCTTGCGCGCAGGTGCGAACGGGCTGTGCGGGGGGGAGTGTGTGCGGGGGTGGGGGGGAGGTCTCTCTCTGCGGCCCGGTCCGGCTCAGGCCACAGACTGGCACGGGCCACGGACCGGGGGTTGGGGACCTCTGAGTTACAGGACCTGAGCAGGGGCTTGGACTCAATGACCTTAAAGGCCCCTTCCAACTTCATGATTCTACAATTTTATGATTCTAAGTTACAGACTGATTCCCAGTGTGGTGTAGTGGATAGAGTGATGAACTAGGGCTCTGAAGAACAGGGTTCAAATCCCCGTTCAGCCATGGAAACTCACTGGGGAAGTGGAATTGGTAAAACCACTCCTTAAATACCTCACTCACCTTGAAAGCCCTATCAGGGTCGCTGTAAGTCAGTTCTGACCTGATGGCAGAGAACACACATGCACACAGAGAAAGGGTCTCATCAATGTACTCATATTTTGAGTGAGAAGATGGCGTTGATCTGAGGTCTTTCCATACATTGCAGGAGACAATTTCTACCACCTATTTCCGCTTTAAACTGAAAAGCTTTTCCTCCCATTTTGGAAAGATCGGTGTTCCCATATCTGAGGAAGTGGGTTGTTGTGCACCGAAGCTCACACCAAAATACCAAATATATATCGGTTAGCTTTAACGAGTCCTCATTTCTCTGTTTTTCTAGAACATACTAATATGTCTACTCTTTTGAAAATTATAACCCTATTCATGTTTTTAATGGGGATTTTTTTTGCAGATGGGCAGTCTGTATGCAAAAAGAAAAGAAAAAGAGAACATCAAAACCGAGAGGGTGTATGTAGCCACGCATGGCCTCCCCTAGCTTAGGGCTCTCTGTGTGTGCATGCTACTACCCTAGGAATTATTTTGCGGTTTGCGTGCCAGCCTTATTGCTTTCTACACACCGCTGCTGCCTGGGCCCTGACCGGTCTGATAGGGAAGCACCGCGGCTGCCTTCTCGCATGAATATCAAGTAGGGCCTTGCTGAATGACTCTGAGAGAGCTTTCCGGCATCACGCCAGGGGATTTTGTTTATGTGCGAGGAGGTGTCTCATTAACAGCAACGAGACAGGAAGCACACCACTGGCAGGTGGAAGACAAATGCAGGGGCACTAGAGTGATTTATCAAATTGAGGGGGGAAAGACCTTGGCTCTCCATTTAGAAGGGAATAATAATAATAATAAAAAAGCTTCAAGATGCCTGGAGTGGGAGGTGAAACACGCATGCAAACACAATCCGCAGGAGTGCTCAAGAGGGTGCTTTGCCCAGGTTAATCAGAGACTCCCTTTTGCAAGGGTCTGACCCCGTGCTTGTTATCAGGACGACACATGGGTGCCCCCAATCTGATTAAGGGTGAGATCAGATGGCAATAAAGATTGGCATATGATCACGCTGGAAAGGGTTGCTTTGCTGGGAACGTCTCCATGAAAGCAACCCTTATGTGTGTACCGGAGCCCAGCTCCGAAAGAGAGCAGCCCTGGTGTGGGACCAAAACGGTTGAGTATGGAGCAGAGTCTGGCTGGTTTGCAATCTTCTGTATGTCATCTTAGAATCATAGAATTGTCGTGGGGTTGGAAAGAACCTTAGAGGTCTTCTAGTCTAACCCCCCTGCCCAAGGCAGGAGATCAAGAGAAAATAATTTTTGCCAGACCGGGCCCTAAAAGCGGTCCAAGCAATTTCTCCACCTGATCACACCCATTTGAGGCTTTGGATTGTATCCTGGTTCAGGTGGAGCAATGTGGGCACCCAGGATCAGAATAAATTTGTAAGCCTCCCATTGACTTTGCATTGGGGAACCATGCAAAACGGTGTCACACCCCCCCTGCCCCGCTGCTGTGCATTAAATTTGTCAAAATAATGTTTCCTCAGCAGGGGAGTAAACTCCCCAAATTTCAGACTCAAGGATTCGCACAATACTTTTACATTTTTCTTCCCCCCCCCCCAGAAAAGGGGAAAACAGTGATTTGTGCCCCATCTGATTAATTTCATCCTCTTGATACACATTGATTTGTAAATTTCTTTGCTCCACAACCAAATGTGGCTATTCAGCTTTGACTGGACCTCATACAAATTGGTCTGAATCAAGGCCACTTTGGTTGATACTTCTAGATGGGTCTGAATCCCAATACATAATGCATATCGGTGAGGAAACACTGAGAATCCTTACAGCTCATCTAGGTAAGATTACTAACTTGGTTTAATTTATCTGTGTGCCCTACGTTTGATTTCCAGTTTCTCTGACACGGAAACCGCTAAGTGGACTTGGTCCACAAAAGCTCACATCAAAATATAGCAGTTTCTCTTGAAGATGCCACCATGTTTTTGTCTCCTTTTTTTTTTTAAAACCATAACTTGTTTAGTTCTGTTTTGTTCTCTTTTTTTGCTTGATATCTCATTCTGTGTATCTCTGCTCTAAGATGGAACTGTGTGCCCAACCAAAGCAATCAGCAGCTCAGTAGGGATCCCACCCAGTCAGCTAGTTTGCATGCAAGGAGGGAAGGAATTATAAAATGACACCCTGACACCTCTGTGTCAAGCTGAATCTGCAAACAGCACCTGGCTGGGTCAGGAACCTCTATTCAAGAAGAGGCATCACATCTGGCCCAGTATTGGGGATGGTCTTTTTCTTCCCTTACCCTCAAATTTTATACCCTGTGTCCCTCGTAAAAGGGCTCTGGAGAACTTGAAGGACCACTTTATTTATAACATTTATGTCATCTCATCAAAGTATTACCCAAGAGTTTCATTTCTATGGATGGATCACACAGGTATCTTGTTATTGGTCATTTCCCGTTTATTCTCTGCTTCGTCGGAGTGCACAAGAAGTGTTGCAACAGCCACCTTTTTTTTCTTTAATTATATTTATACTTTGCTAATCAGTCAAATTTTCTGTGACTGTGGAAAAATTCAATGCACGCATCACTTACATGCATGCAATGTATGCCCCACCGTGTGTACCAAAGAAGAGCTAGCAAACGGCCAAGATTATTTATTTATTTATTTATTAAATTTATACCCCGCCCATCTAGTCAACTGACTACTCTGGGCGGCTAACAACATATAAAATTAACAATTTAAAATATAAGAACAAAGTAACACATCAATAGACAGTACTCAAGATGGACGAAAAAAGTAAATCAAGTAGTGGCTGCAGGGAAGGCTTGCCTAAACAGCCAGGTTTTCAATTGGCCTTTGAAAATGCCCAGCGAAGGGGCCATACGGATCTCAGAAGGGAGGTTATTCCAAAGGCGAGGAGCCACTGCCGAGAAGGCCCGGTTTCTTGTTTTTTCCTTCCGGGCCTCCCTCGGCGTTAGGCTCCTCAACCTCACCTCCTGGCTAGATCGGGTGATACGAGTAGATTTAGGTGGGAGAAGGTGTTCCGCCAGATATCGAGGCCCTAAACCGTTTAGGGCTTTATACGTAAGCATTAGAACTTTGAAATCAACGCGGAACCAAACGGGCAGCCAGTGTAAGGCGGCCAGAGTGGGAGTGATATGTTGATGTTTCCTCACCCCACTAAGAAGTCTGGCCGCCGCATTCTGCACCATTTGGAGTTTCCGCATCGATCTCAAAGGTAGCCCCACGTAGAGAGCATTACAGTGGTCTAATCTCGAGATTACGAGCGCATGGCCCAGAGTGGTGAGCGACCCAGCATCTAGATAGGGACGCAGCTGGGCAATCCGCCAAAGATGGAAATAGGCGGTGCGGACCACGGACGCCACCTGGGATTCCACGGTAAGCGCCTGGTCCAGATGGATCCCCAAGCTGCGAACCTCACTCTTCGCGGTGAGAGTCACCCCCCCAAAAGAGAGGGAGTTTCCCAAACCGCTGATGGTAGGTCCGCCCACCCTCAGGACCTCCGTCTTGTCCGGGTTCAGCCTCAGCCCACTTTCCTGCATCCATTGCAATACAGACCCCAGGCAGCGCTGCAGGGACAGAACAGCATCCACTGTAGTTGGAAAAAAGGAGATGTTGTTGAAGTAGCCTGCTTCTGGTCAAAAACAGTCTAATTAGCTTAACTTTATATATATACATATATATATTGTGCAACTTCTCTGATACAAATAAAGAAAGAAAGTCAAGGTTGGCTCCTGGGGCAGCTTGCTATTAAAAACCATGTGCCAGAATCTTACGAGGATTTACACTAGGTAAGTATAATTGCGTAACACACAGCAGCAAATTACTGTGGATTAATAAGCCGCCAGTTGCATTCTTGGTCAGGTGCCAGTCTCGCGATGTGGCGTAGGACCAGGAAGGTGAGTGGCAGCTCTTTAATTAATGGCATTTCACCACTACAGTAGACACAATTACACTTACTCCGTATTGGTAGGTAGAAGCGGGCAGCCTTGTCTAGCTACTGGCAGAAAGGTGGAAGTTCCAGCCAGCTCATCCCTTTGGAAAGGTCTGTGTGTGGCCCGAGGAGACAGCTGGTGGGAAATATGGTAAGCCAGCTTGCGGAAGCTGCTCAGTTATCTCACCGATTTGCAGAGCGAACATCTTATGAGGCTATGAAGCGGTTTCATCCTGAACTGGAGCTCAGCCGGCAATGCTCAGAATTCCACAGAGATTCTAGAAAGCTGCAAGTGCAAATCCTCGTCCTCCTCCTTTGGCAAAGCTTCACAAAAAAAGTGTGATGGCGTCACGGTTTCAGAATTCCTTTTGCCATCAGAAGTAGCAACTGGTGAAGAGAGTCAAAGGGAATGAATAGTAACTCCCGGAAAAACAAAGCCCCCCGTTTTGATGCAAACAGGGTGGATTTGATTTAAATCAAACTGATTTAACTCACGATTTAAAATTTTTAAAATTGGATTTTTAAAAAAATGATTTAAATGAAAAAAAATCAATTTTTATGACTTAAATAAATATTTGATTTTTAAAATTTAAATCATGATTTAATTTATTATTTAAATCATCACTTAAATCATGATTTAAACTGTGATTTAAATCATTACTTACATCACGATTTAAATCATGACTTTAAATCAGGATTAAATCGTGATTTAAATTGTGATTTTTTAAAAAATCATTGATTTTTTAATCTACCCTGGTTGCAAATAAACAGTGTGAATAAAAGAGAAATGCATGCAAACTAGCACAGCTCCTATAAAGAAATCACCTCTTTGTGGATTTACTCGTCAAAACCCTCCCTCCATGGCTTCCCTTTTTATGTATTTATGAGATAGGATACCTGCAGTGCTTAAATCTATTCTCCACTGAGGGTGCAGCAGGCCAGTGATCTGAAGAGCACTTCAGACCTGGTTTTGCAGTTTATATTACAAATGTATGTTCTGGTTGGTGGAACACTGGATTTGTCCTCAGTGTGTTTCTTTCTGCATTTCTTTGATTTATATACCGCCTTTCTTTTCAAAGTGGGACTCAAGGTTGTTGTTGTTTAGTCGTTAAGTCGTGTCCGACTCTTCGTGACCCCATGGACCAGAGCACGCCAGGCCCTCCTGTCTTTCACTGTCTCCCGGAGTTTGGTCAAATTCATGTTGGTCGCTTCGATGACACTGTCCAACCATCTTGTCCTCTGTCGTCCCCTTCTCCTCTTGCCCTCACACTTTCCCAACATCAGGGTCTTTTCCAGGGAGTCTTCTCTTCTCATGAGATGGCCAAAGTATTGGAGCCTCAGCTTCAGGATCTGTCCTTCCAGTGAGCACTCAGGGTTGATTTCCTCAAGGTGGCTCACGAGATTACAAGCGAATACCAGTGAAAATACACCGCAACGAATTATAGCCCATGATCCTCTTGCGTAGCTATGCAAATAGATTAATGTTTGGAGGCTGAAACAACTCCATTATTCTACTGATAATGTTTTGTGACTTCTTAACTTGTAGCAGTTTAGGCCCCTTCCAGCTCCTTTATTCTAGGAATTCTATGCACTAGCCTTTTGTCTGTTTAATTTTGGCTCCTTCCGGGTAGAGTGTTTTCTGTGGGATTACGCTGCCTCGTTTACTGGGTTTTACGGGAGCTCAGCTGCCATGTTTAGCATCCAGCTTTCCTCTCTTTCCTCAAGCTTCCTCCATTTTTCTTGTTGAAAGAAAAGAAATCTGCTAAGAAAGAAAGAGAGAATAGTTGCACAGTATTTTCCAGGTAACAGTAGTGCTATAGTCGTTCCACTCTGTGGCATGGACTCAAGGATGTCAATCCTGCACTATGAAAAAGGCAGAAGATTTTAAATGTGGGTTTATCACAGACTACTAAAAAAAATTTTTTGTTGGATTGAGAGGGTGACCAATGGAGAAGTACTGTCGTGAATGGAAAGAGACCAAGAAATATAGAAAACTAGAATTCATAGCCAAGGAATAAGAAGCAAAAAGGACAGATTGCTACAGCTGCTCATTCAAGATAAAAGAAGTGGAAAGAGAGCACAGACAGGAGAGCTGCTTGCCTGGAGATGCTTGCAGACTAGTTTGGACGAAGCACAATATCATTGCTTAGAGCTGGCACATCCAAAGTCAGAATGGCTCTGACAATACGTTCAATAGGAGAAGAAGAATAACAAGACGAAGCTGTTAGCTAACTGGCTGGGGGGAAAAAAACCACTCTCTGCTTCAAAGCAAAACTAAGCCTGGTGTCATCACAACCATTTGAAAAAGGTGTTGGAGGATGACATCATGGGTGCTGGCCAATAGGCACAACCGACAGCCAGCTTTTCTCCAGCTTGAATGAGTCATGGCGGTGATTTTGCTGAACCAGTTTTTCTGAACACATTGTGGAACATGATATTTGTATTACATGGAATGAGGTGTAGATGCAGGAGAAGCAAACAAGAGGACTCGGCAGAAATCCGTTGTCTAGCACTCTAGAGTAAACCCCAGGAATGGGGACTCCAGTTGCAGGACTTGCTGTCCAGTCGGACTTAAGTCGCACTGGCTGCTTGATCCATTTTTTTTTCTCTCCAGTGACTTGGACTCGACTCACGACTCGGAACACATACACCCTCACCTTCTGGAAGGTGAAAAGTTCTGGTTCAGCAGGAGAGTTTGTACCTCTCGGAGTCCCTGCTGGCTTTGGCGGCCTTTTCTCTCACCGCTGTAGCAAGGTTGGTCACCTCAGCTGCAGAGAACTTGGTGTGTCCACGCTAAACACTGTTTCCGGTTTCCAAGGCCTGGCGCAGAAATCTCACCTCGATAGAATGGAACAAGCGACACCTCCTCTCTCCTCCCGCCCCGGTAGCAAATTAAACACAACTTTTGTGGCTTTGGCGGTGTGGCGGACAGTGTCAAGCACAGATCTCCCTATGAATAGTTCCTGACAGGATTCCTTTAGTGTTTCCTTGACAACTCTTTGACCTTAACTTGTCGCAAAGCAAAAACTCCCAACAAAATATCCATATACAGTGCTGGGCTATCCCTATAACCTATATGGCATTCTCCTAAATGTATTTCCTGAATCCTTGCTACTCGTTGGGGCAACACAAGCCTCAAGGCACTTCAGATGCTCTTTTGAGCTCACTTTTTATGGTACAAAAAAAAAAGATACCCAGTGTGGCGTAGCGGATAGAGAAACGGACTTCGACTCAGGAGGCCTGGGTTCGAACCCCTGATCAGCTGTGGAAAATCACCGGGAGAGTGGAACTGGTGTAACCATTCCTTAGATATCTCACTTACCAGCATGCCTGGGACCCTCCATGAAGGGCACTAGAGAGTGCAGAGGGGGCCTTTCAGTTTAAAAGAAAAACTGAGTGTGGTTTGTGGGATTTGACGTGGCTATGTAAGGTTCAGGGGTGGTGCCCTTGAACCTCTGGAGGTTGTTCCCTGTCTATACTAGGTCTAGAACTGATGAGCCTAATTTACAAGGAAACCAGTTTTGGCTAACTCTTAGGAGAACGGTCAGAATGGTAAGAGCCGTTCAACCAGTGGAAAAGATTGACACGGAAGGTCCTAAAGCAGAAAGCGGACAGCTGTCTGCCAGGGGCTCTGTCTTTCCCTTCAGCAATAAGTTGCACTATGTCAATGCTCTTGGTCTTCAGCCACACTGCCGTGGATCTTACTGCTGCCCACAGAGCAAACATGGCCGTTCCAAGATCTGTTCGTTGGAGTCCGGGTTGGCTTTTTTCAGTGCCCGGCCATAGAGGTCAGAAGGGTCCCGGGAGGGGGGGGGTGTAGGGAGGTGGGCTGTGTCGTCTTTGGGCAATTTTTTAACCTCGGTGTCATGGCTAGATAACTTGCCATTGCGCAGATGTCAAGCGAAACCAAATGACCTTTGACGACCAAAGAGAAATGAATGTGAACGAGACCCCTGCAAGAGGAAAGTCGCTCAAAGCAGGTGGAACCACAGCATGGCTCCCTAATGTTATTATTATTATTATTATTATTTACTTGTACACAACTTTTTAAAAAATGTTTCATTGGAAAGTGTGATATTGGGAAGTAAAGCAGTATAAATCTGCGGGGTTTTATTTTTTATCATTTATTTCCTGCATTTAAAGTTGGGGCCCAAATGATATGTGCCAACAAGCTGCTTTGCACTTAGGGTGACCCTAAGAATCAAAGACCTTTGAAGGGTCAAGGCTTTATTTTTTCTGTTTTTCCCCAGTTCTTTGTGTCCCAAATCTGCAGAGGCTTCTGCTTTCATAGCAGACACCTGCAGCATATTTCTAAATCTGTATCTACACAAATTTAGCTTTGCATGACCAAATTTTCTGCAAACCAGTGTCCTTTTTGGTCTCCCCTTCCCCCTGTTGTGTATTTACTCTTTTCTGGGTAATGCCAACATGGTCACCTTGCTGCAGTTGTAAACAAAATCAATGCAGCGTAAGTAAAATAAATGGTAAATCAATGCGAGGCCTGCACAAAATTAACAGTTTTAGCTATGAGGCCCTAGGTTAAGCAAAAGTAAAATATACTATGGATTCCACTGGGAGAAGAGCATCATCTACATGTGTATTTATGTCGGTTGCAAATGGATAAAAGGAAATGACAAAGAATTAGAAAAGTGAAAATCCAAGTTGTTTATAGTTAATTTTTCTGTTGAGCTTCAAAGAAGGAGGAGGGGAAAAAAATCTGTGCCATGGATTTGCTGTTGTCTTAAAAGGAGAATTTAAAAAAATGTATTGAGCCATAATAGACCACAAGTTAGAATGAGATGAAATATCAATACATAGAAGCTAAAAGTATATAATATAATATAATATTTATTTATTTTTTTGTTTTATAAATATGTTGCCTTTCTCCTGATAAGGGGACTCAAGGCGGCTCGCAGTATTAAAAGGAATAGAATTGAAAGCATCGTAAGTCAAAGATTAAAAAACAATTAAACGATATGCTAATTAAATTACAATTGAATAATTAAACGCAAAGGGACATTAAAATCTTAACTCTACGAAGCATTCAAAGATGCTTGTTAAAAGCCTGCCTGAAGAGACTGATTGGATGCTTGTCTTGCACAGTTTTAAAAACAAAGCAAAACAAGCCCATGTTTGAAAAATTTATCCCATCTAGTGTTCGAAGGAGACCGAGAAAGGAAGGATGAGGTGGTTGTAAATTCGGGGGGGGGGGGGCTGCTCGTGGTGGTGGTGGTGGGGGGCACCAGGGGCTGCAGGGGTTGAAGAGCCCTGGATTTATCGCCTTCCGTCGAGCACAGCTGTTGCTTTGTGCCTCTGCACCCCTTTGCTTGAAAGTGTTCCTTGTTCCCAGTGAAGCCTTCCAAAACCAGGAGAAGCAGAGGGCGGAGGGGAGGGTGGTGGAGGAAAGGAGATGTTTTGTCTCTGCAGAGACCCGACGGTACCAGCCGGTTTCGGTGGGCAATGGGCAGTGGAGAAGGGAAAAGCCCCAGAGAGCACAGGGCCCCCCCTTCAGCCCCGAGCACCTATTGATCCATCCATCAGCAATAAACAATGGGCGACCGGGCAAGTTGGGCTCCGCCAGCTGCTCCCAGGAAGCGCCTGCATTAATCTGATCTGGCAGATGTGCTTATCTGGAAGGGGAGCCTGTGCAGAAATCAAAATATGGATCAGCAGGATTCAGGATGCTGCAGACTTTCGAGGGAGAACGTTGTCTGGGGCAGAACACAGGGAGACGGCCGCCCTAAAGGGGAGCTTTCGTCTTGAGATTCACTTCCCCCTTTTTTGGTTTTATGGAGTGCAATTCGATTATTCGGCTGTTTTCCCCCCCACTTGGCAGAGTATCATAGCCTATGGAGGTGTCTGAGATTAGGAATCATCACTCTGGAGGCTGGAAATAAGAAGGGAGGGGGGGGAAAGAGGAAATTATACGTATGTTTTTACGGGAAATTCATTCAAAGGGAGTACAGGAGGAAAAGATTCGCTGGACTTTTTTTTACAAAGTGTTAATTCCTTCCAAGGAGACCTTTAGACTAAATGTTGTTAAGGATTACAGGTATGATTTGCTATAGAATTCTGTTAAATAAATAAGCCTCGAGTCTAGAACCAACTTCCAGGCATGAAGGCCTGATTAGGCAGCCATTATTGTAACGAGGAAAGAGAAAAAGCAGGAAGCAATTTCAGAGAGAGAAGGAGGAAAGAAAGGTAGGAGTAGCAATCTGAATGTAGATCACAGAAAAGACAATGAGAGAAAAACAATTGGGTTGTCTTTTTGTCTATTGTCTCCTCACTGGTTCAGATCACATGCTCTGTTCTCACACAATGTACATCCTGCCATGAAATAATAACACTGCGGGTTTCTCTGTCTCTGATATTAATTACCCGGCACTGCTAGCAGAGGGCTCGGAAATGCTTGGGGACCTGATGTTGACATATGAAATATGTGACTGTGTATGAGTGAGGCGAAGAGGAAGACCAAA
This sequence comes from Intellagama lesueurii, assembly GCA_037013535.1. Lineage (NCBI taxonomy): Eukaryota > Metazoa > Chordata > Lepidosauria > Squamata > Agamidae > Intellagama > Intellagama lesueurii. The sequence continues at coordinate 7,789,192 of JBAJHW010000001.1, read as the reverse complement.
TATTAAATGCATTGACCCCCTAAAAAAAGCCACAGCCTTGAGTTTGCAGGATCTGGGTGGGGCTGTTGATGACAGGATATTTTGGAGGGAGTTAATTCACAGGGTTGCCATCAGTTGGAGGTAACTTGATGGTATGTAACAACAAAAACAACACAAGAGTTTTGCAGAGTTTGAATTTTTGGCAAAAGTGTCTCTCTTTTTCGGTACACAGTAGAAATACAGAGATCCACAGAAAATAATAGCTACATGTTCCCCAGAGCCACCTCTTTCTCCTTAACTGGCACTTAAAATCTCAACAACTTACTCTAAGACATTTATAGGGGGAAAGAATAAAAACATTTCTTTACTTACAGTTGCTTGAAATCACAGACTAGTGTATCCTGCTTTCTTTACTCCACACATACTAGCAACCAACCAGACAGATCAACAGCAAACAAACAAGTGCCACCAACAGATTAAAGAGATGGAAAGAAACACTCAGCAGAGAAGCGGGACTCTCTTTGAAAACAGAGGCTGGAAGGAACAATTGGTTAGTGCTGCACAGACAATCATCCTAGCCCAGAAAAGTCCTTCCCAGTCACACAAACCAAAAACAGCATGTGAGGTTACAAATAAAACTCCGACAGAGAAACCGAACACTGGACAGCCATTTTTGGTCAGGAAGCCATGTTGCATAAGAGATGTCACACCAGTTCGCAGTTGCGAAACAAAGACACCAGAATCCTGATTTGAGGACTTTTTAAAAAGAAGTCAAATCGGTTGATTCACAACTCTTTTTCTATGCATCATCCTTGCACGTGGTGCGCCACGTTGACAATTTTAGATGTGATCACAAGCCAAGACCACAAGTTATTCCCCTGTGTTTTTATTAACTCTGGTGAACTTACTGAGCAGAAGCTTTCACACTCATAGAGAATCTCTATGTTCATCAATGTGTGGTTAATGCTCCTTTGTGATGGGGACCCAAAGGGATAACACTGGGTTTTTGGTGTGAACTGTAAGTTCCAATCATGCATCTTCAGCATTGAGAAATACCTGCAATATGTGCCGCTTGGAATATTACTTTTCAAAAGTCACTGAGGTTGGAATCTTTTGCAGAGTAATGATTACATGGACAGAGGGCTCCTGAAAAGCACCCCAGGGCTTTAAATCGGGCCTTCTGCTGGCTCAAGGGGCAACTGGATTCCTCTTGGGTGAGGGTGGCCACGGAGGACCGTTCTGTCCACAGCAGACTTCTAGCTTTCCTTGCTATCAACCTCAACAGGAACGTTGTAACTGGTTTATCTTAATAATCATTACTCTTACCTGGGTTTTAAAAGTAACTTGTGACATTTTGGCTAGGTTCCGGGACACAACCAGGAACCTATCATTTCTGGAGTGGCTAGAGTTAATAGGGCACCGTAGCCATTTCATGGACTCCTGGTGCCTGTCAAAGGTTGGGGTTTCTAATTGTGGTTGAGGATGGGAGTGCAGACCTAACCTCGGTCCCCACTGATCCACAACACTCGGAAGTAGCATGTTCATTGTGAAGGTCTGCAGAGCAAACCCAGCTCATAACGTTTCTGGAACTCTGCTTTTTTCAGAGTTCCCGATCAGAGAAATATTGTAAAGGCGTTCAGCTGGACATGTTTATAATGACTTCTGCAGACCTTCATGGTCAGCACGCTCAACTCTTCCTTACTTCTGGGTAGGTGAAAAAGTCTTTCTGTGTGTGTGTGTGGGGTGTCGGACTTATGTGTGCATGATTCTTCTCAACCACACCTTGAGCCCTCCGTGTTTTCAGGTTTAATGCTTGAATAGGGCTTGCATCAATTGAGAATGTTAGAGGAGAGGCCCCGTGTTGTTCCTACAGGCTCATCAATAGAGATGGGCACAAACCGGTTCTTTCCAGTTTGTCCCAGTTCATAAAGGTGGCAACACAGGTGCTGCTGCTCCTCTCCCCCCCTCCCTCCGGCTCAAACAGCCACTCACCAGGCCCAGCTGGCTTGTTTTTTTCCCCACCTCCTCGGCTGATCTGCCAATCAAGGGCAAGAGCCCAGACTTCTCTGCCCCGCCCTTTTCTCTGATTGGGAGATCAGCCAAGAGGGCGGGGGCAGAGAAGCCTGAGCTCTTGCTCATGACTGGGAGATCAGTTGAGGAGGTGACGGAAGCGAGCCTGCTGGGCCTGCTGAGTGGCTGATGGAGCCAGAGAAGGCGGGGCAGGGGAACAGCAGCATCTGTGCGGCTGCCTTTACCAACTGGGACGAACTGGTTCATGCCCATCTCTACTCAGGAACCTTATTGTCAGGGCTATTTATATTCAGGTTAAAGAATAGAACATGGAAAGATGATAACTAGAAAAGGGCAATAAAACGGTCAATAATTTTATTCATTGCTTTTCAAAAGTAAACAATGCTATTCTTTGTGTTTCAAAAGTACTATTTTGGGGGATTGTTTTCTTATTACTGTTGAAAAGCAATGTTATTAGCCCTTGGGACATGGAAAAGCGACGGGTACCAGGAGCACTGTTACTTTCTAACACACTCTTTTCAGGCTTTCTATGCGCAGGTGAATATTCCAGCCATCCTTCAGAAGGATCACTTTGTTCTTTTGCCTCCTGGTATACGATTTTTAAGGTCTTGGATAAACTCTGCTTTGGAAGGGGGGGGGGGGAGAATATGTCTTCATTATGTATTTTGGGTAGGAGAACATTGAGAAAGGCCAGCCAAAAAATTAAAAATTGCAAAAATGATCAAAACTCAGCTCCATCTGTAGGCAGTGACCTTTAGCATAATGGGGGAATTGTTCTGCCATGGTCACAGTGGCTGCTTTGCTTTTTGGTTTGCTGTGAGCTTTCCCTGGGCAGAGTTAAATTCCCAACATGATTGATTAGCTGCCTGCTTTTACTGTTTTGAGATTTATAGGCAGTGAGTGTGGGCCAGGGGCCCCGGGCGGGGAGCGCTTCGAGCGGCAGAATGGGGTGGCAGTGGCTTCTGGATGGTAGCTGCAGATTGAATGGGACAGAGGGGTTCCTGTATGCAAGGTGGGGGTGAGGAGGGACCTGAACTGGCTTTTGTTACAAATGCAGGGTAGGATAAAAACCCCATGTGACGCTGGGGATAGAGTGTTGGACTACGATGCATGCGACCTGGGTTCTAATCCCTGTTCTGCCTTGGAAATGCACTGGGGGGGGGGGGCAATGGCAGAGCACTCTTTGAACATCTCCTATATGTTGAAAACTCTACTTGGGTTGTCTTAATTCGGAAGCGACTTGATGCACAGAACAACCTCTGGGTAGGACAGCTACCAAAAAAAGAGAGAGGAAGATCTAAATGACAATAAGAACAAAGGAGACCATGGTTTTCCATAGAACATTGATTTCCATAGAATGTGCAAACAAGAGCAAACTCGGAAATTATTTTCAAAATGTAAACAGAATTACAGTGCATCACACTTGAGAGAGAAAGAATTAGGGTGAAACCTCATTAATCAGATAATACGGCAGCCCAAAGCCAGAGGAAGGAACCCCGTTTTTAAGCAGTTAGGCAGGAGATAAAATCCAACCAGAGGCTACCGTGTTCTAGGGCTCTCTGCCTTACTCCAAAAGAAACAATGGGCCCAAATGCCATATGGACCTGTCAATTCTGTTTTCAGGCTCCTTCCCCTCATCCCTGGGTTTTTGCTGTGCCACTATTGCACACACTATTGCATCATGGCCTTTCCCATTTTGAAGAGACCCTTGTCCAGCAGGCCGAGGCAAAGAGGCCGTCCCGAAACCAGCAAGATCAGGGAGCTGGACAGGGGACCGATTGTATTTGTCCTCTGTGTGGAAGGGATTGTCACTCTCGAATTGACCTTCTCAGCCCCACTAGACGCTGTTCCAAGACCTCTACTCGGAGCACGTTACCATAGTCTCTCAAGACTGAAGGATGCCTAATCGAATTGCACAGAAACACCTCTGTGCCGAATCCCAGGCCTCTCCACATAGGGTTGGCAATAAGTGGAAATTGAGATACAGTCTTCACTCTCATCTCAGACACAAAAACCAGATGCCTTTCTCTGGTGCTAGCAGTTCCTCAGCCAGAGACCTGGCGAGGTGCACTAGAGATGTGGCTGGTCTTTGTTGATTTACTTCTACACGATGTTCCTGTTTTCCTAGTTATACCACCCTTGCGTTTCCTAGGTCCATCTGCCTGCCTTCTCTCTAAGGCTGAGCGGGTTCAGCCAATGGCAGCCAGAGACCTTCCTGCCGGCTTCCCTTCTCTGTGACATAAGGGCAGGTCATCCATTTAGTGCCAAAAACTTCACCACCAGCATCGTAAGAGCAGCTGCGAATCGTTGTCTGCTGTTACATCACAAATTTAGTACACGAACAGTGGTCAGATTGTGTTCTCCCGGGAGAGCCGCCTCCCCCCCACCAAAGCCACGTCACTCGCTGTGTCAAAACCAGAAGCCAGAATGTGGTCCCCCACCCACCCCAAAACCGCTGCCTAATGGGAAAAGTGGATGGGGGAGCAGGTATATGGAAGGAGGAAGGAGCGTTGCCAAAGCTATTTGTAAATGTCTGCGTGGAGGAAGGCAGACTCTTCAACAAAAGGCCCCCTTCACCACTTTAGGAAGTCAGCATGAGTAATCCCCAAGCACAAACCACGAGATATTTAAAGTTCTTGCCGATAATTGACTGCAGCTGTGAGAACAGTCCTAAATGGTGGCTACGGCGGAGCGGCCCAGAAAAAGCATTTGTTGCTTCAGTTACAAGGAGGAATTTTCGGCAGGCGTTGGAAAGAAGGGTTGCTGTGCTTCCCAGCAGGAGGCCATGTCGAGCGAGCGGGTCAACCCACAACGTATGATAAAGAGATAGAGGCAGATTGGCACTTTCTCTTTCCAGTCTGTACACACACACAGACACACTGACTTTCTTAAATCAGGACATGAAAGCACTAGAAGAAGGAGAGAAAACACCTTGTCTTAGAGGGGCCTTTTCTATGACTTGATGAAGGACCCCTTGATGTCTTTGGAAAAGTTCTCTCTCAACCTTCAAGCTTACTACGGGTGCCATGGTGGAGGACCTCAGCTTTTCAGCCTTCAGATATTTTGAACTTCCACTCCCAGAAGCCTCATCCAACTTGACGAATAGTGAAGACTTCTGGGAGTTGAAGTCCAAAATATCTAGTGGGCCCAACATTTCCCTGAGTGATGCGGAGGATTCTGGGTTGGATTGTCACACGTAGGCTTGGAGGACTGGCCTTGTCTGTTGCGTTTTGCCTTCACCCTACATCTACTGACAACTAGGACAGCTGGTGGATCCCTGGTCAGTTTTGGCAGATTGCTGAGACACTTTCCAAGCATACGGATCTCTTCTATGACCTGTGACTTTAATTGTTGAGAGGTTCGGCATAGTTGCCCCTTCTCGGCAAGCTGAAAACACACCAGTAGACCTCAGGCATTTAAATAAAGGCAAAAGAGACACGAGACTGAAGTCAGCTGATCCCTGATCTACCTTAGACCTTGTGATGGACCTGAAACATTGACAAGGTGCCAATTCAAAGAGAGATTCAGGGAAGGCTCATAGAGATGGGCATGAACCGATTCATCCCAGTTCATCCCAGTTTGTCAAGGTGGCAGCACAGGTGCTGCTGCTCCCCTCTCCCGCCTCCTCAGCCAATTCAGCCACTCACCAGGCCCAGTTGGCTTGTTTTTTCCCACCTCCTCAGCTGATCTCCCAGTCAAGGGCAAGAGCACAGACTTCTCTGCCCCGCCCTTTTCTCTGATTGGGAGATCAGCCAAGGGGGCGGGGCAGAGAAGCCTGAGCTCTTGCCAGGACTGGCAGATCAGTTGAGGAGCTGCTGGAAGCTTAAGACGCTGGGCCTGGTGGAGCCAGAGAAGGCAGGGGAGGGGGTGAACTGGGATGAACCAGTCTGTGTCCATCTCTAGACAGCACTTTTTAAAATACTTGAAAGACTGCCATGCAGAGGAAGGGCAGGATCTATTCTCAGAGTGCAGGACACACGACGACGGGCTCAAATTACAGGAAGCTAGATTTTATTTATTTATTTATTTATTTATTGGATTTCTATCCCGCCCATCTAGACCAAAGGTCTACTCTGGGCGGTTTACAAATTTAAAAACAATAAAACCAAAAACATATATAATATATTATAGATCCAAGGTGGCGAAAGTATAAGAAATTAAGATACGGCAGGAGGGAAAGCCTGCCCAAATAACCAGGTTTTAAGTTTATTCCTGAAAACACCCAGAGAGGGAGCCAGGCGGATCTCCACTGGCAAGTTGTTCCAAAGGTGAGGGGCCACTGCCGAGAAGGCCCTGTTCCTCGTTCTTTCCTTCCGGACCTCCCTCGGTGTTAGGCCCCTCAGCCGCCCAGCCTGGCTGGAACGAGTGACTCTGGCAGAACTGGGTGGGAGAAGGTGCTCTACCCGATATCGAGGTCCTAAACTGTTTAGGGCTTTATATGTAATCGTAAGAACTTTGAAATCAATGCAGAAACGAATGGGCAGCCAATGCTGTTTAAGCAAGCCTTCCCTCCACCCACCGTCTGAATTTAGTTATTTTGTGTTTTCTTCCATCTTGGATCATTGTTTATTTAGTAATATATTGTTATGATTTTAAATTGTTAAATTGTTACATCATATGTTGTTACCCGCCCAGAGTAGTCTATATGACTAGATGGGCGGGCTATAAATGTAATAAATAAATAAATAAATAAATAAATGTAATTTTGGTTGAATATCAAGAAAAACTTCCTGTTAGAGCAGTACAGCAACGGAACCAACGACCTCAAGAAGTGGCGAGTGCTCCAACACTGGAAGCATTCCAGAAAAATTTAGACAATCACCTGTCATTTGTATACCCGCATTGAGCAGAAGGTTGCTTGATGGCCTTATAGGCCCTTCCAACGTAATGATTCTATGATTCTATATCGGTCTCTCTGCCGCTAATTTATACCTGGTTCTGGTTAATGAACCTCACTGTTGTAAACCCCCAGCCCAAGGTTAATCTCACAGCTCTGAAGCTAACTGATTCCTGCCCTTGATTATAAGCCTATAGTTAAAACTTTATCTCCTTTTTTTTTCTATATGCCTAGTTTTTGATGGCCAAATGGAGTGATACAGCTAGCATGTTATTAGAAGCAGAGCTCCCTTAGCAGTTAAAAGACTCTATGTGTGTTCTAGAACGGATACATTGCCTTGACCCACCCACTCCATTTGGCAGTTTGAGATTGGGAGATAAACACAGGCTTCATTTGCTTGTCTGATTCTCATGCACGTAACTTTGAACGATCTGCATGGAAACTAGTGGCTTAAATCCAAGTGTGAGTCTCAGCTGTTGAACCAATTGTGAAACTGATTCACTGGGTCTACTTCTAGTTAGAATAAGCAGTTGGCTTCAGGCCCTTGTAAAAACAGGAAAGAGGCATTTGCCATAGCACATGGTCTGACCCTGAGTCTCTGTGATTAATAATGATAATAATGGGAATGAGAATCCTAATAAATATTATAATATGTTCCTTCCAAGAGACAATCTGGCTCGTCTCCTCTTTCAGCGTTGCTTATGGTTCGTGGTCATGGAGATACATCCCTCCCTCTTTCTCCTTCTTCCATTCTGAAACAGAGAAAGTGTAATTTAAAGATGAAGATGCTTTTATTCCAGCTCACTCTTCTCGCTACCCTGGCTCGTCAGCAGAGACGGCTCCACATATGTCAATGTCAAAACAAGAGACAAATGCTCGGCAAAAACAAAAGCAACTGAACCATGTTAACCCAGTGCTGAATGGCTGTGCTCTTAAGGTTATCTGCAAGCTGGATCATGCAAATGATCAGAAGCTTGCAGGCACAAATGTGTTCGACTCCTCTTTCTAGTCAAGTCTTAAGCCACGGCCTGGGCTTTGCAGCACGAATTTCCAAAACAGGATGTATATTTATGCCCCACTGAAATAATCTTTTGATTCTGGGGTCAATGCGTTAGATTCACTTTTGTGACTTAAGAATACATGCCCAGTGTTTCAAAGATGGAAAGCAGGGATGTTCTTGTGTACTTGTGTTATCCCCTGTTTTGGGGACATATCTGGACATATGGGTTTAAAATTAAAGATGGAATTTGGAGGTTAAAAATGCACCCTGAAAATTCTGGTTGCCTTATAATATTTCTACTTTTAACAGTTCAAAATGAACCTCTCCAACTATATGTACATAGTGGTCATTTTTAAGCTGCATGGTTCCTTAGAGTTTTTTATTAAGGTTACCTGGGCCGTTATCCCCCCGCCACAAATAGTTACAGGTATCTGCATAACTTGTAAATAGTTATTTGCAAGCTCTGGTGTTATCTAACCTTTTCCAGATACTGTGGATGCTAGATATCACCCACCACCCTTGGCCATGCTGCCGTCTTACAAACACCAACATTAGCAATTCAGAAGGAATTCTCAAATAGTTAAGATAAGAATTAAGCAGCAATCATGGGTTCCTCACCAGCAATATAAAAATTAAATAAGAATGAATTAAAAAAGAAACCTGGAAAACATAGATGAGAATTAAGCCAATCGTAATTTACTCACTATGTAGCCCCTTCACGGATTTCTGCCTTGTCGTGGCGAAGGGGCTTGAGTAATTCAGAGAAGCTATGGGCTATGCCGTGCAGGGACACCCAAGACGGACAGGTCATAGTGGAGAGTTCTGACTAAACGCGATCCACCTGGAGCAGGAACTGGCAAGCGACGCCAGTATCTTTGCCAAGAAAACACCATGGACAGAAACAAAAGGCTAAAAGATATGACGCTGGAAGATGAGCCCCTCAGGTCGGAAGGCATCCAACATGCTACTGAGGAAGAGCGGAGGACAAGTACAAGTAGCTCCAGAGCTAATGAAGTGGTTGGGCCAAAGCCGAAAGGACGCTCAGCTGTGGACGTGCCTGGAAGTGAAAGGAAAGTCCGATGCTGCAAAGAAAAATACTGGAACCTGGAACCTGGAATGTAAGATCTATGAACCTTGGTAAGCTGGATGTGGTCAAACAGGAGATGGCAAGAATCAACATTGACATCCTGGGTGTCAGTGAACTAAAATGGACGGGAATGGGCGAATTCAATTCAGACGATTATCATATCTACTATTGTGGGCAAGAATCCCATAGCAGAAATGGAGTAGCCCTCATAGTCAACAAAAGAGTGGGAAAAGCTGTACTGGGATACAATCTCAAAAATGATAGAATGATTTCAATACGAATCCAAGGCAGACCTTTCAACATCACAGTAATCCAAGTTTATGCACCAACCACCAATGCTGAAGAGGCTGAAATTGACCAATTCTATGAAGACTTACAACACCTTCTAGAACTGACACCAAAGAAAGATGTTCTTCTCATTATAATGCTAAAGTAGGGAGTCAAGAGATAAAAGGAACAACAGGTAAGTTTGGCCTTGGAGTTCAAAACGAAGCAGGGCAAAGGCTAATAGAGTTTTGTCAAGACAACAAGCTGGTCATCACAAACACTCTTTTCCAACAACACAAGAGGCAACTCTACACATGGACATCACCAGATGGGCAATACCGAAATCAGATTGATTATGTTCTCTGCAGCCAAAGATGGAGAAGCTCTATACAGACAGCAAAAACAAGACCTGGAGCTGATTGTGGCTCTGATCATCAGCTTCTTATAGCAAAATTCAAGCTTAAACTGAAGAAAGGAGGAAAAACCACTGAGCTAGTCAGGTATAATCTAAACCAAATCCCTTATGAATACAGAGTGGAAGTGAAGAACAGATTTAAGGAACTAGATTTGGTGGACAGAGTGCCTGAAGAACTATGGATGGAGGCTCGTAACATTGTACAGGAGGCAGCAACAAAAACCATCCCAAAGAAAAGGAAATGCAAGAAAGCAAAGTGGCTGTCCAACGAGGCCTTACAAATAGCAGAGAAGAGAAGGGAAACCAAATGCAAGGGAGATAGGGAAAGTTACAGAAAATGGAATGCAGACTTCCAAAGAATAGCAAGGAGAGACAAGAGGGCCTTCTTAAATGAACAGTGCAAAGAAAGAGAGGAAAATAATAGAAAGGGAAAAACCAGAGATCTGTTCAAGAAAATTGGAGATATTAAAGGAACATTTTGTGCAAAGATGAACATGATAAAGGACAAAAATGGTATGGACCTCACAGAAGCAGAAGACATCAAGAAGAGGTGGCAAGAATACACAGAGGAATTATACCAGAAAGATCTGTATGTCCCGGACAACCCAGATAGTGTGGTTGCTGACCTTGAGCCAGACATCCTGGAGAGTGAAGTCAAGTGGGCCTTAGAAAGCATGGCTAACAAGAAGGCCAGTGGAGGTGACGGCATTCCAGTTGAACTATTTAAAATCTTAAAAAATGACGCTGTTAAGGTGCTACACTCAATATGCCAGCAAGTTTGGAAAACTCAGCAGTGGCCAGAGGATTGGAAAAGATCAATCTACATCCCAATCCCAAAGAAGGGCAGTGCCAAAGAATGCTCCAACTACTGTACAATTGCACTCATTTCACACGCTAGCAAGGTTATGCTCAAAATCCTACAAAGTAGGCTTCAGCAGTATATGGACCGAGAACTCCCAGAAGTACAAGCTGGATTTCGAAGGGGCAGAGGAACTAGAGACTAAATTGCTAACATGCGCTGGATTATGGAGAAAGCCAGAGAGTTCCAGAAAAACATCTACTTCTGCTTCATTGACTACGCAAAAGCCTTTGACTGTGTGGACCACAACAAACTATGGCAAGTTCTTAAAGAAATGGGATTGCCTGACCACCTTATCTATCTCCTGAGAAATCTATATGTGGGACAGGAAGCAACAGTTAGAACTGGATATGGAACAACTGATTGGTTCAAAATTGGGAAAAGAGTACGACAAGGCTGTATATTGTCCCCCTGCTTATTTAACTTATATGCAGAATACATCATGCGAAGGCTGGACTGGAGGAATCCCAAGCCGGAATTAAGATTGCCGGAAGAAATATCAACAACCTCAGATATGCAGATGATACCACTTTGATGGCAGAAAGTGAGGAGGAATTAAAGAGCCTCTTAATGAGGGTGAAAGAGGAGAGCGCCAAAAATGGTCTGAAGCTCAACATAAAAAAAAAAAAAAACTAAGATCATGGCCACTGGTCCCATCACCTCCTGGCAAATAGAAGGGGAAGATATGGAGGCAGTGACAGATTTTACTTTCTTGGGCTCCATGATCACTGCAGATGGGGACAGCAGCCACGAAATTAAAAGACGCCTGCTTCTTGGGAGGAAAGCGATGACAAACCTAGACAGCATCTTAAAAAGCAGAGACATCACCTTGCCAACAAAGGCCTGCATAGTCAAAGCTATGGTTTTTCCAGTAGTGATGTATGGAAGTGAGAGCTGGACCATAAAGAAGGCTGACCGCCGAAGAATTGATGCTTTTGAATTGTGGTGCTGGAGGAGACTCTTGAGAGTCCCCTGGACTGCAAGTAGAACAAACCTATCCATTGTGAAGGAAATCAACCCTGAGTGCTCACTGGAAGGACAGATCCTGAAGCTGAGGCTCCAATACTTTGGCCATCTCATGAGAAGAGAAGACTCCCTGGAAAAGACCCTGATGTTGGGAAAGTGTGAGGGCAAGAGGAGAAGGGGACGACAGAGGACGAGATGGTTGGACAGTGTCATCGAAGCGACCAACATGAATTTGACCCAACTCCGGGAGGCAGTGGAAGACAGGAGGGCCTGCCGTGCTCTGGTCCATGGGGTCACGAAGAGTCGGACACGACTTAACGACTAAACAACAACAGACGTTTACTCACAATCAATATAAGAATTAAATAAGAATGAAATAAAAGAACTGGGAAATATACATTCTTTCTGGTAAATATGGGCAGCAGAGGCATACATACTTCTCTGATACTAAGCAAATCTGTGTGCAAAATGTTGCAGAGTTTTGGATTTTTTGGTTAAATTCCTCTAGCTGCTCAGCAAAAGTGCAGGAATTCACAGAGCAGAATAGCTTCACGTTTTCTTGAGTATTCCACCCCTTTTGCTATTAACTGGCACTTACAGTTTCAGTAACTCACTCTGGCACATCAGTAGGAGAAAGAATAAAAGCTTTCATTATTTATAATTGAATAGTTCAAACAGCAAACTGAGAAACATGATTGCTTTCAGCAACATACTTCAATAGACTCAAGACAGGGAAAGAGACACAGAGCAGAGAGGCAGGACTCTCATTGAATTCAGTGGCAAGGAAGGAACAATTAGTGCTGGATAGATTGGCAGTCACCCCAGCCCAGAAAGGTCCCTCCAAACCAAACAAATTAAAGGCAGCATGCGAGGTTGCAATAACTCCCAACACATAATAGGGATGGGTGAATTTACCAATTTTGATTTTGCTGTATTTCTAATTTTCATGACTTAAACTTTGTTTTAGCTCCCATTTGCTCATCAATGAGTGAATTTCCTTCCCCCTTTAAGCAGTGTGAAAATCTGCATTTTAGCAGGCCCTCTCTTCCAGATATATCCACTTTTGCATGCGCTTTTCCTATGAACACACTTTTGACAAACAGCTGCCTCTTACATCGTGTGCTTTTGTGCATCATTCCCATTGATACATACATTTTGTGAGCATAATTCCTTTAAAATGCTAAAGCAAGAGTCTAGCCCAGAGAGAGCTGTAGAAGATTCTCCTGACATTTATCAGTGCGTGTCAGAAAATGGGCTTCGTTTTATTTAAAGTGGGCAGATGTCGAATGCAAGGTATCTGAATCTGGAGTAAAATCTGGGGATATATAGAGGAGCTGGCTAAACGGAAGGTTGCTGGCTGCTTTTTATTTCTCATATGTTTTACCAAAAGGTGTTTGTTTCCTCTGACAGTGAGTTATGGCACAGCTTTCTTAGCAGCAGCGCAGCCCCCAGCCTAATAAAGAAGATAAATCTGTAATAATTCAGCTCCCGTTTTTTTAATAAAATCTCATCCTTCTCCCTGAAAACAGATAGAGAAAAACCCTTGGTGTTTTAAGATTAGCTGCTTTCCGCCGTTTCCTCATTATTGCTGGAAATGACACATCTGCCTCAGGGAAGTGAAGGGTGAGGTACACCATGAGCCACAGGTGGGAGTGCGATGGAAGAACGGATGGAGAGGAAGTAGAGAGCTGAGGGAAGGTGGAGGAAGAAGTCTTGAAAAAAATAAATAAAAGCAGCAGGAGCTCAAGAAAAAAGTTTGTCTGGCTAAAACTAGGGACAGGAAGTGACTAGATTGTGAGAACAGGAAATGGTTGAGGAAAATGAAATGATCGGTGAATCCTGCATTGCAGAATGGAGCAGGAGGGAACTTTCACTGGCCTAATCTGAATAATAACCAGCCAAAACCTAGATTTCAGGGCTTTAATAAATACGTCATCTATTACAAGTACAGACGCTCAGGCAGAATAAATGAGGATCAAAGGATCCGCTCCTCTGTCATGTAGACTTGCAGACATTCATAATTTGACCGACTGCTGTTATCTATTAGTTAAAAAAAAATTAAATAAATAGAAAGATGAAGAAAAAGAGAGAAAATCATTGCCCATCCAGTTCCCGAAAAAAAAAAAAAAATGAAACACTCGGGAGACTTGAGAAGGCCCGAAAGATAAAACGGCATATAAATGGCTCCAAAGTGGAAATGTGACTTTTAAACATTGGCGCTTTAAATTGATCATTAAAAGAGTGGGGGGTTTTTTGGTGTTAAAAATAGAACTCCCCAAAGAACAAAGGAACTAGTAGTCAAGACAACTTATTTTAGTCTCAGAAGATGAAATAAATGGAAGGGAATGGAAGTGGTTGAGGCCAAGGGCGGAGGTTTTAAGCTGTCATTTCCAGCATTCCACAAATTAAAACCCAGAGAAAATTCCAATTTTCTCTGTGGCACATTTTCTTGGAAGCGCACAACCATGTTTAACAAATAAAGAAGTAGTTGGGTTTCCTTGGTGCATTTCCCCTTCAAGGACCTGTCCACATGGCCGTATAGATCAGCATTTGGACAGTTGTTACAGCGTCCACATGTGTTTCTACTTAGATCAATCCATCCGCCCCCTTGAGAGCTGTCCCGCTCATTTTGGCACATCGCTAGGGTTTCTGGGGTTTTTTGGTATGAGATTTGGCACACTCCTAACTATCCCATTGTGTAGTCTGTGTGGACGGCTAGTTTGCACCCAAATGGAGCTGTGGGTGGCATTATCTGGGGTGACAACTCTGTGACATAATGAAGGTGGGTTGTGACATTAAAAGGGAGGACAGAGAAACCCCCTCCTCTATTGTTGTCTTCTTCTTCTTCTTCTGTTTCCATAACTGACAGAGCACAATTCTAATACCACGATAGGTTGATGCATTGTTTATTTAACAATGATTTTAACATTGTTATTATTTAACATTGAACCATTTACCTTGTTTAAGGAAGGAAGGAAGGAAGGAAGGAAGGAAGGAAGGAAGGAAGGAAGGAAGTCACTGCAGCTGGCTGAATGATGGCTGCAAAAAAAAAAAAAAGGGGGTGAAGGAAAGGGCTATGTTGACTCCATGCGCTCAGCCCCTACAAGGCTGTTCCAACAGAGCCCTGGCTCAGGAAAAAAGGGGGGGTACCTCTCTTCTAGGCTTCAGCAGTATGTGGACCGAGAACTCCCAGAAGTACAAGCTGGATTTCGAAGGGGCAGAGGAACTAGAGACCAAATTGCTAACATGCACTGGATTATGGAGAAAGCCAGAGAGTTCCAGAAAAACATCTACTTCTGCTTCATTGACTATGCAAAAGCCTTTGACTGTGTGGACCACAGCAAACTATGGCAAGTTCTTAAAGAAATGGGAGTGCCTGACCACCTTATCTATCTCCTGAGAAATCTATATGTGGGACAGGAAGCAACAGTTAGAACTGGATATGGAACAACTGATTGGTTCAAAATTGGGAAAGGAGTACGACAAGGCTGTATATTGTCTCCCTGCTTATTTAACTTATATGCAGAATACATCATGCGAAAGGCAGGACTGGATGAATCCCAAGCCGGAATTAAGATTGCCGGAAGAAATATCAACAACCTCAGATATGCAGATGATACCACTCTGATGGCAGAAAGTGAGGAGGAATTAAAGAACCTCTTAATGAGGGTGAAAGAGGAGAGTGCCAAAAATGGTCTGAAGCTCAACATAAAAAAAACTAAGATCATGGCTACAACAGATATAAGTTCCTCTTTCTAACTTATATGCCTTTTACTCCTTCCCAGAATTTTTGTGTGGTGCCATCTCTTTTTTCTCTCACCCTTAAATTCTGGTTCAAAACCCTCTCATCTTCTTTTTCCACATGTTCCGTCCTCCCCGCCGCTCCTGTCCTGGCTTAGATAGTGAGATTGTGTTGCCTTGTTCACAACTTGGAAAATTTGCTTTAAAAAAAATTGTAACTCTCAGAATTCCACTGGCCAAGCTGGCTGTGAGATATTGGGATCTATAGTCCAAAACCAGGACACTTTCCAAGTGCTGGTTTTAATTTGATAAAACGATGCACTCTTTTAAAATAACAATAGTTATTAATAGCTACTGTGTCTATGCTCTATTCGAGGCACCCCCCCTCTCTATGCATATTGATTCAGAGCCAACCCAAGACATTTTGGTGGCTCTGAATCAATTTGCATAGAGAAGGAATGCCTTAATTGGGTAGAGGACGCTATCTCGCCCTCCTTCATTTCTCTAGCAGAACAACCTTAACTGTGACAGGACAACATTTTCCATTGCACTTCAGAGGAACAGCCTCATTCGAGAAGGGCAGGTTTATTTATTTATTTAAACTATTTATATGCTGCCTTTCTCCTAGAGCCGTGGTTCCCAACCTTGGTCCCCAGATGTTTGCAGACTACAAATTCCAGAAATCCTGACCAGCTTAGCTAGTGGTGAAGGCTTCCGGGGTCTCAAGAACAACTGGGGACTCAGGGTTGGGAATAATGGGATATTTGTATTTGTATCCCTTGAGATACAAATACAAATATCAGCACCACAGGGGCTGTGGAAACCCAGTCCCTCCCCCCTGGACCAGCCAGTCCACTCGTGAGTCACCGTGCGGCGTGCGCAGCCATCGTCCTCGTCATCATGTCAGTCTTGGAAGTGACCAAGCTGGCTCTTCCCCCTCCTTGCACAGCTGACCACTCAACAGCTTAATGAGGAGACTCCCCATCTGGCATCCTGGCCAGAGTGTTCGGCTGCGCAGGGAGGAGGAGAACACTCTGGCTAGGCTGCTTCCACAACTGGACTGACAACGAGGACGATGGCCACACATGTTGTGTGGCTATCCATGAGTGGACCGGCCAGTTTTTTGGGGGGGGGAAGGGACTGAATTTCCGCAGCACCTATGGTGCCGATATTTGTTTTTGTCTCCCCAGGCAGATGAATACAAATATCCCCTGTCTAGTTGGGAACCACTCTCCTAGAAGACCCAAGGTGGCTTACAGTATTAAAAGAAACGATGTTAAAAACCAAATAATAAATTACTACAGAATTTTTTTTAAAAAGCATTAAACACATTAAAACTCATAATAAGAGCAAGATGAAAAATAGAACACAGAATAAAATGATCCCTTTAAAAAAAGTTCCTTTGGTCAACTGGTCATTTAAAGGAAAGTCCGCCTGAAGAGAAAGGCTGGCTTGCAGAAGGGCAGCAAAGATGGGGCCAGGTTGGCCTCCTGTGGGAGGAGTTCCAGAGTTGTGTGGCTTCGCTTATTGCTTTTTCTGGAACTTACCAACTGTCCAAACAGAGACTGCCATGCTGTTCGTATTCCTCAAGATGACAGGACGTGTTTTCCTTGTCGAAAGCTTGATCTTTTATTGTTTTATTAAAGTCTTTACTTGGAAGCTAAACCTGTGAAGCTTTTTGAACCAATTCAGTCTGTCTGACTAGGATTGGCCATCTTTTTCAACCCTTTATTGCGCCAACATAGGAGAGGACACATGTATGTGCAAAGCTTACCGGAGTTTTTGTAGCTCAGACTAGCTCCCTGCCTGCCTGCTCATTGGGTTCAGGGCCTTCCCCACTGGTCCTGTTTGTGATGGATTAGGAAGAGATCTCACTCTACATGACACAGTCAAGCACCTGCCCAGGAACAGGCAAATGTCCCTGCCACAAGGCTACTACCTCATCAGGATAAGTAGAGTCCCAGGACTGGACCAGCAGGGAAGCTGTTGTGAACATTGCTTGGGATGAGCTGCAAGAGTATGCCTCATTTTGACTGAGTCAGGTCAGCCCTGCATTGAAACATTCAAAGATTGCTCAAAAACACATCGCGAAAGAGTTTCCTCTTTTGTGCATCTGGTCTCTTGTCACCTCTGAAGAAATAATCCAGTCTGGCTAAGATGCCAGAGGAAGCTACAACCGTATGGTCTAACTGCACAATAGTGGAAAATAAAGTAGTCACCCTACGTGTAACTGAAAGTTTGAAGTGTAAGGGTTGACTTCTACAACTGGCTGCCCTTCAACACACCTGGAAAATGCCTTACTTGGGGAAGATAAGGCCTAATTTCTACCACCACACACACAGGTTTCAAGGAAAGTTATGACATGTAGTCAGGCTAGCATAGAATCATCATCATCTTAGAACTGCAGAGCTAGAAGGGACCCTCTAGATCATCAAATCCAGCCACTGTCAAGGACGCCCAGTGGGGAATCGAACTCCCAACCTCTGCCTCTGCCGCCAGAGACCAAAATTACTGAGCTATAACAACATTTGTGTGCACAGAACCCCTACTATGGAAGCTGCCACAGTGATTTGAGGAAGTGCTGGTTGTGTGCCTGGTCATCTACAACTAGCATTGTATCACATCACTGCAGCAGCTTTCTTACTTGGCGCTGCCTCAGCATCTGAATGTTGGACAGGATACTGGCCTAAGTATTTCAGACACTACTACATTTTTTAATTTAATTAATTGAATTAAATTTTTAGTTTATTTCCATTTCTATCCTGCTTCATTAGTGTTTCCACTCTCTGGACAGTTCACAATATACAGTTGTAAAAACTGGAAGCCAGAATCCTACTGAGGTTTGCTTAGGTATATATAACTTGCCACAGCCAATTGTGGCTAATAGATGATATGCCCTTTTAATTTTTGTTCTCAAAATTATCTCTTCCTACTGCAAAGAGATATATGCCATCTCATCGTGCAGTACTGCTTCCTACTTTTAATGGTTTTACTGTATACTAGGATTGAGACATTTAGTCCAGTCGTGTCCGACTCTAGGGCGCGGTGCTCATCCCCGTTTCCAAGCCATAGAGCCAACGTTTATCCGTAGACAGTTTCCGTGGTCATGTGGCCAGCGCGACTAGACATGGAACGCCGTTACCTTCCCACTGAGGTGGTCCCTATTTATCTACTCGCATTTACATGCTTTCGAACGGCTAGGTTGGCAGGAGCTGGGACAAGCGACGGGAGCTCACTCCGTCGCGTGGATTCGATCTTACGACTGCTGGTCTTCTGACCTTGCAGCCCAGAGGCTTCTGCGGTTTAACCCACAGCGCCACCACATCCCTAGGATTGAGAGAGAGAGAGAGAGAAGGGGTTTTAGTTCTTGTCTTGAGATTCCTTTGACTGGAAAGGCAGGCTCAATTTTGAAAAATCTCAGCCAGTAAAGAAGAAACCCTTATGAACCATGTAGTATGATCCTGATTAGATGCAGAATGTGTTCCAGGAGTTGTGGTTCCAACTTATGTCACACATAGCTAATTATTTCATTTTAGATGCCATTGAACAACATGTTATTGTTGTTATTGTTAAAAATACTTTGACCCCACCCTGCTCCTTAAGAAGGACCCAAGGCATCTTACATCATTAAAATATTTAAAGCTAAAAACAGTAAGTATACAAATACCAAAAAAAGAACCAAACAAAAATGAAAGCAACACCAAGAACATGTTCAAAGCAGTAAGGCATAACCATTTATTTAAAATTATTAAGGGAAAACGTGCCCGAAGAGAAAGTTCTTGCTTGCAGAAGGACAGCCAAGATGGGGCCAGCCTGGCTTCTTGTGGAAGGGAGTTCCAAAGTCTGGAACCAATCCCTCCAGCATTGTTTATTATGAAAGGAGAGATTGATTCCTCGATTTTACTTATAATGAATAATTTTCATAAAAAAGGAACAAACTCGAGGAAGCAACAACACTTAGTATAGTTTAGTGCTATAACATGCTCAGACACAATAACAAATATTACAATGCTTTTAGACAAATATAGCTATAACTCATGACTTCCTGTTAGTGTCACAGAGTACTGCTGTGACACTAATGGAAGCGGGATACAAATGGAATAAATAAAATAAATAAATAACTAAGATATTTTTTATCAAGTTCAAGTTTATTGTATTAGCTAAAAGCCGTCACAATTGTTTAAAATACAAATATGATCAAATAAAATCATGATAAAATCAGACATGTAAAATAATAAGAGACCCTTCATATCTGGGTTTTTTATATTTTTTATCAGCAACTAATACAATCCTGGTCAGTGGTAAAAGACGACGAGGATGCCAAAGAACATGTTGGTTGGATGTAATCAAAGCAGACAGTGGCCAAAATATAAAGTAGCTGAAAGAAGCTGTACAAGATCGGAAACCATGGAGAGAGTTGGCTCATGGAATCGCCAAGGGTCGGATATGACTGAATGGACAATTCGATCCGATTCAAATACAACCCTTCCAAAAAAAGCAATACAGGCCTCGAGTGGGAATATGTTTAAAGGCAGCTTGTTCACATAAGAAAAACAATAAAAATAAATAGAAATACAGTTTTCCATGAGTAGATCCCTCTGCTATCCCTCTAGTCAATCTATTTTGATTAGTCTGCACTTTTTGACCATGATGTTTTCCATACTTTTGCCACCAGCCATCAGTGGTGTGTCCTGCGGTCATTTTCCAGTGGCCGGCAGTCTTATGTCTAGCCGTTCTCAAGAATTGCCCAAAATCCTTGTGAAGAAGACATTTATGATGTTCAGAAACAGTGGACAAAACAGGTTTTAAAGGACTTAGCTGTACAAACTGGAGGCCAGAATCCCTTGGAAGTTCACTTAAGGTTTGCAGAATTTGCCATGGCCAATTGCATCTAACAGATGATATACCAAGGCATGTCTTGGTTCACATGTCTAGTCATGCACCCAACTGGACAACCCAGGGATTGTCAATTAGGGCAAGCTAGCAAACACCTGAGTGCTCACTGGAAGGACAGATCCTGAAGCTGAGGCTCCAATACTTTGGCCATCTCATGAGAAGAGAAGACTCTCTGGAAAAGCCCCTGATGTTGGGAAAGTGTGAAGGCGAGGACGAGGAGAAGGGGATGACAGAGGACGAGATGGTTGGACAGTGTCATCGAAGCGACCAACATGAATTTGACCCAACTCCGGGAGGCAGTGGAAGACAGGAGGGCCTGGCGTGCTCTGGTCCATGGGGTCACGAAGAGTCGGACACGACTTAACGACTAAACAACAACAACAAAGCAAACACCAACAGAATGAAAGCTAATAAGATTTTGGCCAGTGAGTTATATCTGCAAGTTTCAAAGATGTGTTTGAATATGCGAATAATGCCACCACATACAGATTTCCCACCAACACATTGTAGAAAGGTCTTTGTTCATAGGGTTGCCAGACGTCCAGCAAAAGGAGGACATGTCCTCCTTTTCAGGCTAATGTCCTCTGTCCGGCAGGCAAAGCTAAAAAGCTTTAAAATGTCCGGCTTTTGTATCTTCACCCCCATCCCCTGCAGCCAAACCTCAAATTGTAAGCCACCACTCCCTGCTACCTTCTTTGGTTGCGGGCACTTGTAGATCCGTTCTTTCAGAGATCGGAGATAAGACGGCTTGATTGGTTACAGCTGTAGAACAGCCCCAGGCAGTCAATCCGGCTTGTGAATGACTGCTTCCGCTGGTGGTGACTGCAAGCAGGAGGGAAAACTCCAGTTAAGGAGGGAAGGAAGGTGCGAGAGAGCGACGGGTGGCTTCATCAGCTTGTTTAAATGTATGTAGAAAATTGAGGGAGGGAGGGTGGATGGATGTGTGTGTGTGTGTGTGTGTGTATGAGAGAGAGAGAGAGAGAGAGACTGACTCACAACTGAAAAAAGGAACAGGCAAGAAGGACGGAAGGCTTGAATTAAGGGGGGAAAAGGGTGGCTTCATCAAGCTTGTTTAAATGTAATGAGAGGAAATGGACATACTGAACTGAAGCAATTGAATTTATTTTTATTTTTTAACATGACTGTTTCTTGGTCAGTTCACTAAGAGACGTTTATTGGCAGCAATTGTAATAAAATTGTATTCATTGCGGGTTTAATCTGGAACAATTCAAATGAAACATTCAATATGTCCTCCTTTTTGTCTTTCTGTGTCCTCCTTTTGGTACCAATGTATCTGGCAACCCTATTTGTTCATGTAGTGTAGCTTAATTGGAGTTAGGTGTCATCTATGTATAAGCTTCTATCCTACTTTGCTTAAGCAGATGAAATAGTTTTAATGATCTCAGCCATTGGGCAAGCAATAAGGGCTATGTGGCTTCCCAGAAGTCATGAGTAAAGCAAGGACTTCCTTTGAAAACGTAACATTCTGAGTTCTGCTTTCCATTGTCCATATCAGGCACAAACAAAGGAAAAAAATAAAAAATAAAGAAGATAAAAACGTTGTAGCACCTTAAAGACTAACTGCTCCATTTCAATGTGAGCTTTCATGGACAAGTCCACTTCCCACAACGTTTTTGTCTTTATTTTTTAAATTTTTTCTTTTGTTTTTGCCTGATATACTAGCACAGGCGAGCAGGGCTACCTCTTCTAAAACTAATTGTCCATAAACACAGGAGCCCATGTTCTTAAGATTTATTTTCGAACGCACCATTCCTTTTCCAGCCAAGTTAATCCTCTTGATTCATTAGCTTTTATATTAATCAATCTGCAAACAAAACATGGTATTTGCAGACTATGGAACCAAGGGATGAGTCTAAGACTTCTTTCGTCCTTTCCGTTGAGGCAGGCTTCAGAGCTAATAGTTGCCTTAGGTTTCAGAACGAACAGGTCTCTTAGGTTTCCAAACGGATGGGCCACTTCCTCTTTTCAATCATTGACGTGTTTTTGTTTTTAAAGGCGGCGGTCCCTTTAAGATGCTCCCTCTCTTCCTGGCCTTACTCTATGTTTACATAACAGACCGGACGATACCATCGTGGGTTTGGACGGAAACCGAGGGGAGTTCATAGGAAAGGGTGAGAGCACGAAGGGAAAGGGCAAGAGAGAAAAGGGGAGGAGCCTTTCCACGCCTCCTTTGGGGAGAGGAGGAGGAGGCGGCGGCGGAGGGGGCGGCGCTCGTTGGTCTCTCCCGATTTCCCCTTCTGGCGGTTGGGGCTGTTGGCGTTGAGTGTCCGCGCGGCGCACGTTGAGAGCCAGACGCCCGAGCGAGCGGCTCCAGGCCGAGAAGTCTGTGCCGGCGGGCGCACGAAGCAAAACACGGCCGCGTTTTTGCGCCCGCCCGACCCCACCCAGCCCACCGATTTCCGACGGCCGGGAAACGTATAAGAAAGCGGACTCCGGAGGGGGGGTTGTTGTTGTTGTTGTTTTTTTATCCCCCCTTCCATTTTTCAAATTCAATTTTTTTTTAAATTTTTATTTTTCCTTTTCAATTTTGGCCCCGCATGGGATTATAGCGGCGACCACAACAGTGGCGGCGGCGGGCCCCATGTTTTCTCCCAGCCAGGAGGAGCATTGCGCGCCCAACAAGGAGCCCGTCAAATATGGGGAGCTGGTGGTCCTCGGGTCAGTCCGCGCGTGCGCTCTCTTCCTCTTTCGTGGACGCGTGTACGCCTCCGGGGTCGTGTGAACGCGTGTGACGGGCGGGCGGGGCGGGGGGGGGGTGAGGGGACGCGGTGGCGGGAAAGGGCTGTCCTGTCGCTCGGGGGATGCCTGTGTGTTTTGTGTGTGTGTGTGTGGAAATAATATCCCCCTTGTGAGGGGAGCACGAAACGGGGGGTGGGGAAAGAGATGAATCCCAAGGTTTTTTTATTTTGAGAGGACGGGAGATAAGCTTTTTTTTGAGGGGGGCTCCTTTTGTGGGTCGTGGGTATCCTGTCAAAAGGGGGGGGAACTCGCTGAGGTCAACTTGTGGGGGAGGGTAACGCTTTTTCTGAGGCGAAATAAGTGCAACGGGTTTGTGTGTGGGGGTTCGTGGGGATGGTGTAATGCGTGTTTGGGGGGGTGTCGGCGCCCCTTTGGGGTTCGTGAGCCTCAGGGGAAGGTCCTCAGAGGGGAAGGAAGCTGAAGGGTGTGGGGTTCGTTTTTTACCCCCTCAGGGAGGGGGGTTTGTGGGGTGGTGGTGAGAGGAAAATAGAGCTGGTATCTTGGGGGGGGGGGAGACAGATGGGGGCGGCTTTGGGGTATGTTGGAAAGGGAGGGCGGGTAGTGGAGGTGGATACGCACATGGGGGGCGGAAGTGGGGCACAGGGGTCGGTTCCCTGAGGGGGGAGATACTGGGGATGGATAATAGGGGCTCAGTAGTTTGAGGGGGGGAATACATGGGGGGGGGCAGCTGAACAGCCTCAGAGAGGATAGGAGGACCTTGAGGGTTAGCCAAAGGGTTTCAAGCCCTTGGAGGGGATGAGGGTTTTTTTTTTTTGGGGGGGGGAAATCTGTGTATTTGGTCCCAAATGTGCCCAAGAGTGTTTAGAGTCTATTGGGGGGGGGGGGTTGTGAGAGGACCCAGCTGTGTAAACAAGAGAGACTAAGGCCAGGCCTTTTAAGGGACAGGAGGGGGAAGAAGGGAGGGCTCAGTATGTGGGGTTTTTCCCCCCGGGGGAATTGTATTGCTCTTCCAATGGAGTGGGGAAGCCAAAGGGTTTGTGGGGTGTGTGTGTTTGGGGAGAAGCCAGAAAGATTTCCTCCTAGTGCCTGGAGAGACCTCCGAAGTGAGATGGGGGGTGGTGGTGGTCTTGTGGTTCATGAGAGGCTACGGAAATAATGGGGTGGGGGCACTGAGAGAGAGAGAGAGAAACATTTTATTTTTCTCTATCTTTTCCTCAACAGAGCCTCCAATGCGGGAGTGCTCAGGGCTGGGGCAAGAGTGTTTGAGTGGAATTGCCTGTGGAAGTCTTGCTCTGTTCCGATCAGAGCGTTGCACAGTTTTAAATTATGGACGTCTGTGACCTTTTAAATGGGGAGGTCGCAGCAGGGGGTGCTTTCCTCTGGGAAGCTAAGCAGAGTTTTCTAAGAGGACTCCCCATTTTTGAAGCAGGAACTCCTCTTGGGGGTGAGAAGGTGCCTGATAGGTATGTGTTTGCTTAGTAGAGCATCCTGAGGGTGAACAAGGCAGAAGGGAGGCAATGAGAGGTGTTTTGGGTGGGGGAAGGTAGAGGAGCGTGCTTAAGGGGAGAGAGTCTATTTTTCTCTGTGTGGGAAACATTGAAAGGAGTAAGGGGAGGTGAGGAGGGGCGGGCAAGCGCTATCATGTCTAGGTCTCTATTTGTCTTGTGCTGGAAGTTAACCAGTGGAGTCAGATTCTAAAGTTGAGCTTGGTTTAGAAGAGGGTTTAGAAGAGGAATCCACATTCATGGGAAATGGATAGATCTTCCAACCGCCTTCTGCTCACCTTCTCTCTCTATTTTTGCCTGTTAGAGGGGAGTCAAGAAAGACAACTTCCCAGAGTGATCTGTGGTGTCAAGAGCCTGATAAACCATGATTTCAACTGACATATTTCTGGGTTCTTGAATCAGTGAAAGATTACATGGCCCCAATATTTTCTGCAGCCCTGCTTGTTGTAGCTCTTAAACACAGCTTATGCTGGAGGATATGTGTTTGTATTAATCCCTGCCCCACATCTTTTTTGGGCTCTTTTGTTTGTCTCTGGCCTAGTATGTATCTGGAAGCTTGATTTCTTTTAGTTTGTATCTTGATTTTCTTGTATTTTGGCTGAGGCTGTAGGAATGGCAGGTATAATAGTTGGGCTTGTTACATGGCTACATTCTAGAAAGCAAAAGGTATGTACAGGGTCATCTCTGGTATGCTCTATATCAGGGTTGGGCAAGAAGGGATGGGGGCAGTCCACTGGTATCAAATGTCGCAGAAGCCAGCTTCTGCTCAGATAGCTTTCTCCACATGGAAACTTGCAACATTCTGCAATATTCAGTATGACAGGAATAGAGATATACACAGAACTCTTTTTCTAAGCGTACAAAAGGAGGTTATTCTTCTCTGCACAGATCTCAGGCTGAAGATGGCTATTGCCTGCCTGTGCAGTGCTTTTTGTAATTAAAGTTTTCGTGCCATCCCCTTCCTGACTCCTGGCATTGTGTTAATTAAGATGATAGACATGGTTTTGTTTCCCAAGATGCTGGTGATGAACGCAGGGTGGTGAAGAAAGTGTGGGCTATATAAGAGATGATGGACACGCCTACTTCAATGCGACTTCATAGGGAGGGGGTTATTTGTGGTAATCGGCTTGGTGTTATTCTCCAGCCCTGCTGT
The DNA here is from genome assembly GCA_037013535.1 of Intellagama lesueurii. Taxonomy (NCBI): domain Eukaryota; kingdom Metazoa; phylum Chordata; class Lepidosauria; order Squamata; family Agamidae; genus Intellagama; species Intellagama lesueurii. The sequence continues at coordinate 7,763,735 of JBAJHW010000001.1, read as the reverse complement.
TCTAGCTTGGAGCGTCTCTACTGAGTGCTATGGAAGCTGATGCTGAACATAAGACATCTAAGCCCTTGTTCACTGAGTCCCTGTGGGCCCTGCAAGTGTATTTAATCTTGATAGCTTGATAGCTGAAAAGTGCATAAATTGCACAGCAAGCAAAGCTAACTTGGTTTGATCAAACAAACAAGTTGTGAAAACTGCCTGTGAAGCCAAGTGCACTGCACAGAAATCTCGGCCCTCTATGAAACTAATAAGTATATTCCAGTAAGCCTTAGCTCGTTTTGGACATATCAGAAGGAATGCAGGATCAGTGGACTTGAAACAAAAACTATTAGCAGAAACATACTCTTATTTCAGCCTGCTGTTCTAGGCAAACCTTTGTAGCCTGTGGTGTGGGTTTCTTAATGTAACACAATATTTTTCAGCACAAGAGATCTGTCAAAATCTGGTTACTATGGAATGGATTATTTTAGCAATTGCTGTGCAAATGTAACATGACTTATTATACTTGGAAAGCCTGAGTTGTGGCAGAGCTGTTTATCTCAGCAGTTTCAGATGGAGCTGCTAACAGCAAAGACTAGTTTACTTAGAGTTGCGGCATGCTGAAAACAGAGGAGGGCTTTTTAGTTTGTCATTTATGGAACTCTGTATTTAATATGAAATTGTTGTTTCAATTAGGTGGGACAGATTCATTTTCTGTGGCAGCTGCTTGTATACAACTGGAAGGATAGAAAGAAGGGACTTGTGATTTCTAATATAGCAAGTGTAGACTACTTGGCTCCAATTTGAACTTCAGTTCTGTTTCTAAATGTTTGTTACAAGATATACTTACTGGTTAATTTTGTACATTTTATGAAGAAATCTGTCCTAATTTAGTTATGTGGATGTTTATTGCACTGTAAAATAATAAGCAGTGTTTAGCCTTCCTTCTCTGTAACCTACAATGTTGAATTGATTTGCTGTGATCATGTTATGACATGAAGCTTCCTGTGTCTATTCCTGAATAGCATTTTGTAGAAACACTTGAGATTTCTTATTCCATGTATACATAGTGAAATGCTAATTTTTTATAGAAATATAAGCCACCAGACTGATAAAACTGATGCATTGTGCTTGTTTAATGGAATAGTTTTTCACTTGTAAATGCCTCCCCCCCCCCCCCTAGATTGTACCGGATCACATTTTAAAACATAGGGAATATTAGAGTTAGGATTTGCAAAACTAATTTACAGTAGGTGATTCCAAGAAGAAGATGCTTTAAAACTCTCACAATTCCTTCTCCGAATCCGTGCCAAAATATTTAATCATTCAGTGGTGCCACAAAAAGGTTTCCCCCTCTGAATTGGATCATTAGTAGGAAATAATCACAGAACAGCTTGAACTTCTGTTAGTTATGTATTAAAAACCCCCTGAATAAGTAATCTTTGTGTAATCTGAAGTTATTACTCGTTCCTGAAAAGGAAGATCTCCAGGTAACAAGGTTTTGAATGAGATAATCATGTATTTGGAGGATTAGAAAGAACTTCAATGGTTTGCCATTGGAGGGTGTTAATGCTTCATCTTGTTGTGAGAGTTGCTGAATAATAGGTATAATAAAGTGACCTGTTCAGTCAGATTTTGAACTCTTTAATTCTCCTTAAGCAAACAGTAGTTGTACTGCCTTAACTTGAAAAGTATGAAAGCTGTAAAACTCCCAATTAGTATCTTCTGATATCAAAAGAAATCCTTGTGGACCTTCTGTTTGAGTTGAAGTAACTGACATCTTCTCTGGCTACTTCAGATAGTGACCTGTGTCCATACAGTATAAGGGTAATTCTATATATGAATTTAAACTGGGGAGCGAGTAATTGTGCTAGAAAAAATGTGCATGCTTGCCAAAAAGACAATCTTGCTGCACCCATAATTACTTTGCCTGTTAATGGGTTCACAGAAAAGCATCTGAAGTATTGTAATTTTTTTTTTTTTTGCTGCTGCTGGAGGTGCATTTTAGTGGCCTATATTGTTTCTTTGCAAGAGTAGTGATGTGATGTGCTCATTTATACCTGTGTGTAGTTTTCCTGTGAAAATTTTATGTGAGTGATACTTTGATGACTTAAATGCGTGTTTCTTTAAGGCAAATAAGGCAAAATACGTAGCTCAGGTTAAGAACCATATTCTCGAGTCTTTCTTAATGAAAAGGCTTCCTTCCTTTTTCTGTGTGTATGTTTGACTGTGTGAGAACAACTGACCTAACTTTCTTGCACCTTCTGTGTGTAATTCCTGAAGCAAGCTATTCCACCTCTCAATGGGCTATATGTTTATGCATCACTAGAAAGAGAGTGAGCCATGTTTCATGGAATCATTAACTAAGCTTAACTTGCTCCTATATTGATCTCCATCTCTAAATTTCTCCAGTTTTGTAGTATTTCATTTAACTTGTGATCAAATATTATTCCTTATATTTAAGGAGTATATTTAACTTCCAGTGACAGAAAATGGAAGCTGAGAGCTGGAATACTGGGGCTCCCTCACTGAGTTTGTTTTCTGGCCGCTCCTCCTACAGGTGTTTATTTGAAACACCTTGCCAGAGGTGGTGCCTTGGCAGGTACCTTGGCATTGTGCAAAGTGCTGTGTCACATTTGGAGTTGCAGGAGGATCCATACAACTAAAGATCAGGGTGCCAAGCATCCATGCTGAACCTAACACAACAAATATATTCCCTACATTGTGCCCTGCTGCCAGCTTATTTTGTTTTATTTTAATTTTGTTGTCAATTGCTGTCTGCTCTCTTGTGTATCTGAGGAGTGTTTTTTTTTTTAACTTAAGGTTTTTTATCATGGAGACATGTGTTTCCATAAGGATGAGACTAGTATGTGGAATCAGAGAGCAGCCATCAGTGTTTTACGGAATAGAGGGCAATATGGTACGAGGTGGCAGTGTTCGTTAGGAACAGCTCAGGGCTTCATGTCCTCCATGATGACCATGTGCCTTTCCTAAATGGTATCTCCCCTATTTCAGTAACCACTGGCTGTTGGTCTGTTTCCAGGCACAATTCAAAGTGCTGGTTTTGATATCCAAATCCATAAATGACTTGGCTCCAAGCTTTCTGAAAGACCACATCTCCCTTTATAAACCTGACTGGGTTTTAAAATCATTAAGGAAGTCTTTTTTTTAAAAAAATACGTGTGCTTTTGGTGAGGACACAGGAGAGTGCCTTCGCTCTAGCTGCTCCCATGTTGTAGAACTCCCTCCCAAGGGGAGTCAGGCTGGCCCCCTCTTTTCTGTCCTTCCACAGGCAAGCAAAGGATTTCTCTGCAAGCAGTTCCCCCCCCCCCCCTTAGGAGATGGCTGCCTTAGTGGAGGCGGTGGGGGGGGGGGGGAAGCTGCTGCTTTTTTGCTGGCTTTTTTCCCTTTCCAGTTTTCATATTGTTTATTTTAATATTGTAAGCCACATTGGGACCTCATGAGAAGAAATGCAAGGTATAATTATTTTAAATAACTAACTAGTAATAAATAGTATTTATGGACTCAAACCTGAAATTCTTGAACAGAGCTCTGGCCTAGGTTTACCAATTTGCTTAACATTGCCTTGCCATAGATTCTTCATAATATGCATAAGGCCCCAGCTTGATCATGCTGGTTGTCTTTTCTGTTGCTGGCTTTTTGTCCTGGAAACTGTAGCAGTAGTGCAGAAGGTGAAAAAGAAATGATCAAAGTAACCCAGTCCCTCATGTTCTTATGTGTGAAAATTAGATCAAAAGCTTTGTGCTTTTAGACCATTCTTGAAGTACCGGTTTGGTATCTGTGTATGCTTTCTGAGCAAAATCCTTCTCTTACTCATAAGATAAAAATGTAGAATTCACATTAGACCTAAAATGTGTGGCAAAGAATCTGAAAAGTACAGATAAAAGATAGTGCAGTTTGAAGCACACCAATGTTAATTTAAAGTTTGGTTAAACAGAACTTCAGAAATCCTCTCCTTTCTGCTACGTTCTGCTGGTTTCTTTCAGGAACTATCATATCATGGAAAAATTGTGGTTATATGTAATGTTTTGAAAGCGAATTTCCACATCTAGACTAATACAGAAAAAATAACATGAAATCAAGCTAGTGCTTTCTTTGGATGAATATGTAACAATAAAAACAAAGTATAGTGGTATCTTAAATGCTTAACATATATTTAATTGTGAACATTCATGGATTACAGTTAGGGATTATTGTTAGTCTCACAATCCTGGGTGTGTCTGCTCAGAAATAAGTACAGTGGGACTACTATTGGGATTGGACCCTGAATCTTTCATTAGCTTTTGCTCATTTTGCTTTACTTTGAAGTAAAATAGCCAGTATATTACCCAGATCTCTGTGTGAGGAAAAATAAATATTACATGAAACAGGGCTTTAAGACTTACTCGCAATTCATTCTTTTTGAACTGTGATTTAGAATTTTGGAAGAAAACTGAAAGTGAATTAGAACCTCTCTTTGCCTCTGGGCAAAAAATGACAGTATTGTTTTTGCACTGTCTTGGCTTGAGCAACATTACATGAGTTTTGTAGCCCCGAGGCTGGATTTCAGACAGAAGGAGTCCAGAAGCTCCTCTGGAATTTGCAGTTGGCCCAGACTCTCAGAAGACATTAATGCTGGGCCATGACGACTAAATTTTAAGTCAAATAATTGTTTTGAATTTTTATTTCTAGCAGTAATATTAACAAGCACAGTGATTGCATGTTTAAAACTGAACCTCAGAATGAGGGTGTATTATGTGTGGCAATAACTGATGGAAAACACTGTTAAATGGGTTATCTCATTTGTGTTCCTCTTTGATGATTCTGTATTTTAAAACTGAGTCTTAATGAATCCCTCAAAAGGGGGGAAAGCCTCAGAAGGTCCTTGTATACACTCCAAAGGCAAAGGCAGATGATACCTCTATTAGGCCACCAAACACACACACACACACACACACACACACACACACACACACACACACACACACACACACACACACACACACAAAGTTCAACCTCTGCCAGTGTTGATTGAATTACACACACAGAGACACAAACACACAGAGAGTTCAACGTGTCAGTGTTGATTGAATTGCGCCAAACAGAAGGCTACCAGCTACTGAGCATTTTCTCCACCCCTTTTCATTGCCTTACAAAAAAGGTCCCTTTTGGCTGAGGATTGGTGATACACAAAAACGAAGGAAACCTCATGTCAGAGCAGTAGGGAAAAATTTGTTTACCAACTAGACAAGCCAATTACAGTCAAATTAATAGTAGGACCTTTTGGTTGGAGGAAGATGCTGTTCTCAGCAGTTTTGCTTGAATGATATTAAGTCAGTGCCTATGCTTGGTTGCAGATGGTGCCATGAGCGGTTCAGGGTATCTTTCAAAATCTAACAGAAAGGAAAAAAAATCTGTGTGGTCCTTGTATATACTCCAAAGGCAAAGGGTAAGTGATATCTCTGTTAGACCACTACAGATCACAAACAATGCTAGCTTTTGGCCCATATGGGCTTTCATCAGACAGGGCATCAATTATCTATGGAGCCTTCTTTAAGGGGGAAAATACATGTCAACTCTTCCAAAAATATAAGTTCTAAAATCATAGTTTGGCTAGGGGAACTTGTTATCTGTGGCTTGAAAGTAGGCATGCATTTACATATTTCCCCCTGTATACAACAGTCCCTCTAATTTTCAGCCCTGCTGAGTGGGGCTCCACCCCTTGCATGCATAACTTTGCCCCCCCCCCATGTGGTTCCACCATGACCGGAACCAAAGGGGCTAGAAATACTCGCTGTGGGTGCACAGAGGAGGAGAGAACCTTGGCTTGCAATAGGGGAGTTTATTAGAGGCACAGGTGTGAGGGATCTGCAAGGTCAGTTTGAGGTAATGCAGAGGGAGAACTTGCCTGCTTTGAGCAAGGATATTGTAGAATAGGAAAAGGTGAAGGAAAGGGCAGTCAAAAGAATCAAAAGACTGCAGTTACCCCACTACCAAGAAGCATCACATTTGGAACTTTTTGCTTAAAAAAGACAAATTGCAGGAGAGGTGTATAAAATTATGCATGGTGGAAAGAATGCTGATATTTATCTCCTTTCTCATAATAGTTGGAATCTTCTTGTACAGCTTTGCCTGTGCAATGGGAAAGGAGACATCAGCATTGGTTGTTGTTGTTGTTTAGTTGTTAAGTCGTGTCCGACTCTTCGTGACCCCATGGACCAGCATTGGTAGATTGCCTCTAATTAAAGAATTCCTGTTTTGGTTATGGGGTGCACATGACTTGTTGCAACAAGTCAAAAGTCATCTGTACCCTGAAATAGAAAAGGAAACATTTAAGTTAGCAGTAATCTGCCATTGCTGGTGACATCGTTGCGGTGCAGATGGAACTCTGCAAGAGAGTACTGAGATGTGCTATAATCTGGAATCGTCTAGTTCACATGATGGAATTAGCAACCCCAAGAGGTAGTGATGGCCACCAACTTGGAATATTTTAAGAAAGAGCTTCGATAAATTCTTAAGAGTATATGGCTGGCTATATATAATCTCCAGTTTCAGAGGCAGTGTGGCTCGGAATAGACAGATGGGAAAGAAATGTTCACGTTTCCTTTTGTATCCATTTTGTGCCTTCTGAGTCTGGCAACAGGAAGGAGTGCATCTTAGTTCAGAAAAATATATATTGCGGTGTCTTTCAGTGAATAAAAATGACTACAAAGCCATATGTACGTTACATAATTGTATATGAGTAGAATGTGCACAGATACACTTATTAATAGGAAAAATCTATGCCAGTATACATAGGAATATTCATGGATGAATTTAAAAAAAAAAATCTGATAACCCAGTATGGAATCGAGTAGCATGAGAACAGGTAGATTTCTGAGAAATGGAGTGAAAATGAAAGTAGCATCTTTTCATGTCCCTGTCTAAAACTTGTTGCTTGGGAATGTGAGCAGGAGGGTGTTCCTGTGTCAACTGCTGTGGAAACAGAATGGTAGAGCAGGTTGTGTTTGGGGTTCATAATGCATCTGCAGTTAGGTTCTCACTTGCTTTCATGTTGGTTTATTCTCTTTTAGGTTTGTCCGCTGATGAGGCCATTAGGTTCAGACCCATAGGCTATATTCAATGACTAGTGCAATAACTGGATTCAGATGGTCTTGTTTTTTGTTCTGTGTGAAGTCAAATGGAGTACAGCTTGACTTACAAGACCTCAAAGGACTTGGAAGTCTTCAAAGTACATTGCAAGAGGGTAATTTTATTTTTAAGCTTGGTTAAAATAGCTATGTTTGCATGTTGCAAATTTATTGTAACCTCCCTAGGCTCACTTTCCTTAAGTAGGTCATATTCATGTGTGTGATTATGTAGCAGTTTAACACTAGCATTATATTGCAGTTGTGGACAGAGTGGAGCTTTTGTCTTCTTCAGTTGCTGTGGAATTTAAATATTTTACAGTCCAGTTTCTGTAAGGGAAGGGACACTAGTTAGTCTGCTGGGGATTAAAACTTTACACAGAATAGGTCTGGGATAAAATTGCATTAGATGAACTTGTTAATTGGTTTGTAGCTGTCCATGGATGGAATCAGGATTGCAAACCACTTTCAAACTGTTATTTGCAACTCTACTTCGGAGGTAAAAAACAAAACAAAACAATTTGTCAGTTCAGATGTATTACTTATCATTTACTTGATTTCTATCCAGACTATCTTCCAAAAATCGGGCCCAGCTCAGAGCAAGATATTTAAAACTCGTACAGGTATGATAGACTGAAGAAACAGATAAAGAAATATACATACAGAAGTTTGTCATTTTAAAATGCAATAAAACTCTTAATTTAAAATGTGTCTGTTATTTAAAAAAGGCACAGTACATTAAAAATTATCTCCTCAATTGTCAGTGCAGTGTAACAATGGGATATGGCTTGTACTTACAAGGAAGTAACTGAATTGTTGCCTTATGGGAGAGCAATCTGGAGACATAGCCATGTAACAAATGGTTTCACTTTGTGTGAACTGACAGTATGGGTCAGGAGGTGCTAAGGAAAGACACATCTTTTGTCATAGACCAGTGAAGGCGAACTTTTTTGGGCCCGAGTAACCAAACTAAAACAAAAACAAAAAACCCAGCGGGTGGCAGAGGCAGCGGAAGTGGCAGCAGAAGGGGGAATCCTGGGCACAGAGGTGCCTCAAGACCCCACTCCGGATCCGCCGCCAGCACCAGCTGCTCCGGATCATGGCCTGCTGCCTGTCGGGGCACCAGCATTGTGGCTGCAGCTGCCTTCTCAGGTTTGGCTGCGGGGGGGGGGGGGGAGTAGCGATCCGGCGACTTATGGCTCGCATGCCCGCAGAGAGGGCTCTGCGTGCCAGCTGTGGCACGCGTGCCATAGGTTTGCCAACGCTGTCATAGACCATGAAACAGAAACTATCAGAAAATGAAGAGCAAAGCTTGAGGAAGGTAGAAGAGGATACATGTAACTGGAGCAAGAAAAAACCTAGCTGTGTGTAAAATTCCAAGGGTGGTATACCTTGTAGGGAAAGGGAAATGCTGTTATGGCTAGTTGAGCAATAGGGTGGCTAAAAATAGACAGAGTAAGGAATGTATTGGAAACTGCAAACCTGAGGTTGCAATGGGTATTGAAGATTTGTAGTTAAGGAAAGGAGATAACAATGACAAAGTGTGACTGGTACAAAACTGCATATGATGCATAACTTCTCCTCCTTTTAGGCCTTATTGCCACAGCAAAGGAAACGGCCATAGAATTTAGATAGCTGTTTTACCCACTGTGGCTTCTGTTGTCATTGCTGCATTATGATATAGCAACATCTGGGGAATCCTAGACCTGAATTGCAAGTGTTGAGAGTTCTTCAGTTGCAAATGTCTTGTAAATATGTCTTTGTGTTCATGGCAGTGGGAATGCAGTTTACACTCTCCTAAAAATAATAGACTGAGCTTAGCGGGTTTTAAAGACATTCTTATTTGGGATTGTTCAGCCCTATCCATTCCCATACAGAGTTCTCCAAACACTTTGACTTAATATACTCTTTAGCTTTAAATATTGTCTTTCAGTGATGGAAGCTGCCTTGGGTTCTTTTAGAGGAGAAAGGTGGTGTAAAAATTAAAGAAAGAAAGAAAGAAAGAAAGAAGCTGCTGCAATGCTTACTCGGGGTGGTTGTCTTGTTGCCCTTTATGATGTATAGAGGGCACCTCCTGAAGAACCACTACCCCCAGGAAGCATTATACTGTAGCAGGAAATGAAGGTGTAGAAGAAGACATAGAAGGAGACCTTCAGTTGAATGGAAGATACCTGCAATCACATGTTTGTGGAAGCTCTAGAATTCTGCCTAGGGAATTCTTAGAGAATTCTGGGATTTGGAACAAAAACCAGAAATAAATGGCACCCTATTCTTACATGATGCCTGCTTTGGTATATATCTGCCTTCTCATGCAGTTGTTTTACATACATACAAACCAAAATCCTGTTATTTAGTGTAGTAAATCACACTGGAATTGTTGTTGTTGTTTAGTCGTTAAGTCATGTCTGACTCTTCGTGACCCCATGGATCAGAGCACGCCAGGCCCTCCTGTCTTCCACTGCCTCCCAGAGTTTGGTCAAATTCATGTTGGTCACTTCAATGACACTGTCCAACCATCTCGTCCTCTGTCGTCCCCTTCTCCTCTTGCCTTCACACTTTCCCAACATCAGGGTCTTTTCCAGGGAGTCTCCTCTTCTCATGAGATGGCCAAAGTATTGGAGCCTCAGCTTCAGGATCTGTCCTTCCAGTGAGCACTCAGGGTTGATTTCCTTCAAAATGGATAGGTTTGTTCTCTTTGCAGTCCAGGGGACTCTCAAGAGTCTCCTCCAGCACCACAATTCAAACACACTGGAATAGGTCTGTTGAATCAGTGGAGATTTGGTGAGTCAACTCCTCTTTAAGTTCCATTTACTCAGATGGGGCTACTCAAACTGTGACTTGCTTTAGTAGAGTAAATTGCACTTAGAGTTAAGCCCATTTGTTTTTAGAACATGTTGTAGTCACTAAACATAAAGGTTTTATACCAGCACAGGAATCAATATATTTTTGGAAACAGAAGGGGCACATGATATAAATTAAGATGAAAAGTATTGATGAAGATATATATATAAATATATAATCCTGAAGGTTGTGGGTTACACTGTACATTTGAGTTATGATTGTATTTGTCATATATGTTTTTTGTTATTAAGTATTGTTTGATATATAGTTTTGTTGTCTTTTGTTTAAAAAAACAATAAATATATATAAAAAAGAGTTAAGCCCATTTGTGTCATTGGAACCTATGGAGAAATTAAGTGGGTCCCCTCTAGTGCGATTTATTATGCTAAAGAACAGGTTTTTTTTGGCCACTGTGAATAAACTAAATCTCTCTTTTTTTGGCATATAGGTTTTTTTCCCCTTTTGGGTGTAGAGGAATATGTGTGTGAATGAAAAATCTTATTAAAGTTATTACAAATTATTTTTCATAATGAGGGCTTTTTTGTTGGTTCCCTTCTTTAAGAAGCAATTCGGATCTTGAGTACTACTATTAAAGCATTGAAGAATACATTGTTTATATTTATAGTCCTTTTTCCAGGAAGAAAACTCTGAATAAAAAGTAACTGTGAATAAGGAATAAAGTACAAAGAACATCTGAGAGCAGATTTCCTGACTTGTGTTTTTTTTAATGAAAAATAAACATGTTTGATTAGAATCACTCTAGTTTCACTATATGTAGGAAAAGTTGTTCAATATTTGTGTCACTATGTTTCTCCCAGTTTGACTTGTTGAGATAAATACTGTCAAAAATAGCCAGTTTTTTCTTTTTACGTTGACAGCTCTGTCTGTGGGAGCAGAAGGGAAGGGTTGAACACCTTTTCCTTGACTGTTTTTCATTACAAGAAACAAAGCACCAGAGTAACATGCCCTGATTAATTTTTATTTATATTATGTGCACTTTCTTTTCTCTCCTTATGTGTCTTTTTATGATACTGGAGCGTTATGGAATTCCTTCATTTCATCCCACTCTGTTGTGTCTAACAAATTGGATTAATCCATAAACGCTTACAAAGAAATATAAAAATTAGTCTTTAAGGTGCTACCATGCACTTGTGTTTTCTTTTCATTTTGTCTGACTCCCTGAAATTACTCAGTTTTTATCTTGGGTCATTCAGGATGCTCTGTAATCTATCTGCTTAAGGAATGATATTTTTTTCTTAATATTGCCTGTCTCAGATAGACTTGAGAGAGATATCAAATCATGTAGTTTTTGGAGGTTTTACTGTGCATGGTCTATACAGGTTGTAAAGATTCTATGTGCAACTATAATGACTTCTTTTTTTGCCTGTGTAGGCTCTTATGCCTTTCTTTGCAACAGGACCTGAAATACTGCATGTGGTATTCTCTAGGTTGCTTTCATACACTTGCACAGAATTAGAGAGTACACACAGGCCATGTTATGACCTGTACTAGAGATGGGGGTATTCGTATACGAATATGTATATCCCCGCACAGGTGGCGTTAACAAGGGTCCAGCCCCATGGGGCCGGACGGTCCACTCACCGATCTGCCGCAGACGCGGACGGTGCAATTCTACGAATGGCTCCGCAGTGCGCGATCCGCTTGCCATTCTTCGACCTTGCAGCAAGGCTTGTTCTCCCGCCTCCTGCCAGGAGTGGCGAGTGGATCGCGTGCTACAGAGCCATTCGTAGAATGTGGCAGATCGGTCAGTGGACCGTCCAGCCCCATGGGGCTGGACCCTCGTTAACGCCACCTGTGCGGGGATACTCGTATACGAATACCCCCATCTCTAACCTGTACCTATGAAAAGATAAGAAACCTTATTTTGTGTGTAGCATTTGAAACCATTAGGCAAGTTCAAAAAAAGAGAGGCACTTTTTTTCCTGGACTTCTGTAGCAAACCATTTGGAAATCTCAGCTCCAGGGGAAAGATACAGAATGTGTGGCCCTCCAGATGTTGTTGGATTGTAACTTCCATCATGTTTCATCATTGGACATGTTGGCTAGGGTTGAGAGGAGTTACAGTCCAACAGAATCCCATGTTTGTCAGCTTTAGCCTAGAGGATTACTGTTAGGTTTAAGAGGCAAGTCATGTGATGGAAATTTTTTGAGCCTAGTAACTTTGGCTTTTTAAAAACTTCTCTGAGTTCAAAGGGGAAACATTTTGAAAGCCTTCTAATCAGAATTTATCTCTACTTCTTAATCTACAAGAGCTTTTGGATGCAATATACCTTAAACCAAAGAATGTCTGTACCTTAGTCAGTTAATGCTTCTATAATTCAGAAGTCTTTGCAGATATCCTTGGGAATCAGTGCAGTATTACTGAGGCAACTTTGAAGCATCATTAGGAAGTTTATTTATTTGGCAGACTTGTTGTCTTCAGAGACCAGAAATGCAGCAGTTCTTGCTTTTTCTATCAAGATACTATAGTATGAACAAAGATTCTCTCAAAAAAGGGAATGTATCTCGATACTGGGTCCGCAAGATCATTTTGCCTGCCAGCATACTCAGAAGGAAATCTGCCCAAGTTGAGTGACACTTATGCCTGTGGTAAGGCAACAGTCTTAATATATTTTCTTGCAGTAAGTCCTGATTACCTCAAAGAAACCTATTGCTGAGTTTATTTATTTAAAACATTTATATTTCACCTTAAATTCTAAGCTCTCAGGGCAGAGTGCAACAATAAAATATGCTGCTTATATATCATCCCATAATGCTTAAAGATTCTCTGGATGGTTTACAATTTTTTTAAATTATGTAGGCTACACATTGCACACCGTCATCAAGCTGATTATTCAGTTTATGGACCTTGGAAGGATGAAAGGCTGAGTCAACCCCAAGCTGACTACCTGAGCTTATCAGGATTGAACTCAGTGCATTACTGTAAAACAAATGCATGTCACTTAAGTGATGGAATAGCAGTTCCTAATATTTGAAGGCCCACCAAAACAAATCTGCATTACACCCCTGAATCCTTATAGAGATGTAATAAAAAGCATTCCTAATCACAGGGGTAGCAACATGAAAATATCTTTTTTTCTGATACGTGCATGCTAGATAGCTTTAACCATTGGCCCCTTTGGAAGAGCAGTTTTGGTTTGACTTCAGTTGGCATTTGGGTTCATGTGGTTAGAGGTGGTCCAGTAGATAGATGGGCCGCATGCCATGTAGGACTTAAAAGGTCATAATCAATTCTTTGAATTGAATCCAGGAAGCCGCTGGCAGCCAATGCAGTTGGTGCAAAACAGGTGTCATGTGATTACGATGCAAGGTATCCATTAATAGCCTAAAGTGCTGCATGTTGTACCACTTGTAGCGTCCTAGTTATCTTCATGGGCAGCCCCATATACAGTGAGTTACAATAGTCTAATCTTGATGCTGTGGTTGTTTGGATCAATGTAATCTCATTTACCTTCCACAAGTAAAGAGAAAGTTTTCAGATCAGGGACAGATGTAAAAATGCTGACCTGGCCATGATTCTCACCTGGTTCTCCAAGAGAAGCTCTGGGTGTAATAAGATAGCTAAACTCCTTACTTGGCTCATAAAGGGATTTTTCCCCTCCATTCTGTACATGCACAGAATGGCTCCACTGACAAGAAGAAAGAGCTGAATGTCATCAGCATACTGGGGGCACCTAACCTCAAAACTTCAAATGAGATAAAGAACTGCGGGCTAAATTGTCTCTTGGGATTAAGCCTTATTAAATCATATGGGTTCGACTTTAACGTACTTAGCACTGGCTTACTCTGTCTACATGTCTGAGACAGCAAGAAAGAAATGGAGGTGAGGGGAAGAGTTGCTTTGGATTCCTGCAGCCACAGAACATTTCAGAGAATCTGTCTATCTCTCCCTGTGGCTCATCTCTCTTCTTGACTTATTGCATGCTTTTTCTCTCTTTCTCTTGTTTCCTCCGCTCTGTGGCTCCTCTCTCTATCCCCTGCACCTCTTCTCTTTTTTCTGACCATAGCTACTTTTCCTCCCTGTCTCTGTCTCCTGCTTTTCTTCATGGGTCCATTTTCTTTCTATCTCTCTCTATGCGTCCGCACCTCTCTCTTTGTGGCTTCTCCTCTTGTCCCTAGCTCCCCCGCAACATTAAATAGAATTAAATTCATTTATATAATTAAAAGAAAATTTGTTTTCAATCACTTAATTAAAAATACCAATAATAATTTATTTTAAAATAGTGAAAAACCAGCACACCAGCTGAGATCTTACGATTGGAGGCTGTAAATTGCTGAAGGCCTGCTTAAATAAAAAGGTCTTCATTTGCTGCAGAGAAAGAAAGTACTGGGAGAGAATATTGGAATGCAAAACAGAGGCATTAATACCCCCCCCCCCCATGTCCACCCCTAGCTTCCGCCAGTCAGGTCTTTTAAAAACTTGAACAGCTGTTTTCCATTCATTTGGCAATAGCAATTTCAGCGCAGGAGCTTGCTACCAAGATGGAGGAAGAGTTTGGAGACCACTCCCCTCCATAATGCTGGTACAGTACTGCTCTCCTCCCTCATCTTTACTTCTGCTCAGTATAGTTTTTATGGCAACTCCTTGGTTTGCTTTATCTGTCTTCTCCTTTTGTTTAAACGTCCCTTCACTGGTAGACGGCAGCCTCAAACTATAGTACTTCTTACACATACCAAACAAAGCATACATACAAATGGCAGCAAATTTTTCAGACATGAGGACTGGCTCTTGTCCCTTGTTCTCTCAGTGGGGTGCCCCCTTGCAGTCACCCCCTTCAGTGGTGCACTTTTCTCTCAGGAGCTCATCTTATATTTCCAGCATCTAAAGAGGTAATGAAACCTGGGTATAGGAGTCGGCTGGCACTTTGTGGCTGGGAAATGAGTCATACAACGCAGGGGCCTCGACCTGCAAGGTGGTACATTGGCTTTACAGTTCTGAGGCTCTAGGCGGCAACATTCAGCAGCTATAGAAGCTTGATGACTTTTTGCCTTACAGATGGACCTCTGGCACCTCCCCTCCAGCATTGCCAAAATTATTCAGTTGGCAACCATGAGTCTTAAGCCCACTTGACCACTTTCAAAATTGCTGACATGTGTCGTGTTAACAGAAACCCACAAGCCAGCTATCATGAGTAGTTGCCAGTGAGCTTCTCCTCCTCTCAAATCCTTTGGCATATGCCAAGGACAGTTTGCATCTCCCCTGCTGCTGCTTCTAGAAAGCTCAGTGTGAGAGATGGACCTTCCTACTCATATATCAGTCTTTTTAAAGTTCTCAAAGAGACAGAAACTTCTGTGTGCCCTAGGGGAGTAAGGGCATGGATCTTTGTACTACTATTGTTCCTAGGGAGGAAATCTATAGGTGTGATTTTGCAATCGTACTCCTTTGAGTAAAAGTGTGCTGCTTATATACTGCCCCATAGAGCTTCAAGCACTCTCTAGGTGGTTTACATGTTATTTATGCAGGCTACACATTGTAGGCGATCTGCAGAGTGGAAAGAGACACATAACTTCTTGGACCTTGGAGGGCTGTCGCCATTCCTATGATACGCACCCTTACCTTCCACTCTGTACTGGCCATATATATTTTTTAAAGTGTGGCTGTAAGTGCTGGTGGCCTGTAGGCTGCGTGTGACCCACCTTTCCTTAGGAAGTGACAGCAGGCCAAGTGAGAAAAGCTGTTTTGGTAAGGAATCTTACTCTTTAATGCAGAAGGAAAAGCACCTCCAGGTTTGTTCTTCTAACACAATATTTAGTTGCACTTGTTTTCCCCAAAAGACTTGTGGGACAAGATCAGTCTTTATTTAGGAACAGCTCATTTGGGAACAAGACTGATTTATAGGCTCATTTCACATTGTCTGAGACCATCTTATGTACCTTAGGTCAAGCTGTGATTTTCCTGGTATGATAAAGCTCGCAAATGTCACCATCCACATGTTCCTTTGGGTTAATGGATAAGAGCGCCAGAGAGAGGTTGACACTGGTTCAACTGTGTTGGTGAGGAGCCAATAAAATAAGAGTGTTTACAGAGATTGGCCAAAAAATGCATGTTAGGTGAAGTTATAGTTTATATAATCCTATATTGCCTGCTCTGACTGACAACTACTTGCATGGTCTCCAGCAGAAGTCTTCCATACCACTTAACATCTTCCTATTATATTATAAATATTCTGCATTCTAAAAATGACATAACTTGGACTACATCCTGCTGAGCTCTGTTTCACCTTTCCCTGCCATGGAGGTATGCAGATTCAGCCATGGGGACAGTCTAGCCTGCCTTAAGTAAGAAGGAGGAAAAGGAGAAAAAAATATTACCATTGTCAGGCCATATTCATCAAGCTGTTCGTGAGGATGGCAGATTGGAACCTGCTTCCTACAAAAGGACCTTGAATGTGTGCCAAAATAAGTATCATACCAGTCTTTTTCTAATCCTGCATAAGATTTCTGGAGCGGCTCTAAAGTTTACGTTGTTTCTTTAGAAAAAGATATACAACCTGTAACCTATAGATTTTCCAATATGGATTTATGTATTGCAGTTTATTTAAAGGCAGCTCTTTCTAGAAAATTCAGTATTGCTTTAATTGGGGAATCAGTGGAAGAAAGTGAATTGTGGGTGTGAATGCATATGGGTAACTTTTTCAACATTTAAAGGAAAGCACATTCTCGTGCAAGCTGTGTGATTAAGAAGGAAGTGTGAATTAATGTGATTTTATAGCTTTCAAGACACTGTGGCTTGCATTTTGTCTTAAAAATATAAATAATGTAATCCTTGGAGTTATGAGCGGAGTGTTTTGTATTGGAGTTTCGTTTTCCCTAATACTCTTTTCTCTGCAGTGCTTCAATAACTGATCAGGTTATGACACTAATAAGAATAATGCAAACATAACCTATGTGAGGGTTGAATTATTTTTCCAAAAATGGTTGTCAACAGTAATGACAGTCAGTGTTATAAACTCTTGTATGTTTAAAATAGGGACATAATTACTATTACAGTATAATTAAAGCTTTGTTGTTCCTCTTGAAGTTCCATAATCAAACAATGTCTGAAGGAACGTGCTTACATAGAATGAACTACTGAGACGGCTGTTAAACTGTCTTGTTATTTAGAAGGTAATTCTCATTATCTCATTCATTTGTCTTTGCCTCCACCTGCACTACAGAGGTCTTCAATAACAGTGTTCAGTGATTTCTTTCTTACATTGGTACAGTGGACCCTCGACTTACAGACGGCTCGACCTGCAGACTTTTCGAGTTACAGACTTCTCTGGCCGCAAAATTTAGGTTCGACTTGCGACCGGAGAATCGACCTACAGACCGGAAAATCAAACAAAATGGACCAAAAACGGCCGGTTACGGATTAATCGGTTTTCAATGCATTGTAGGTCAATGGAGTCTCGACCTACAGACTTTTCGACCTGCAGCCACCGTTCCAATACGGATTAATTCCGTAAATCGAGGGTCCACTGTATATGAAAGTCAGGCAGTTGTCTGGCAACTATGTTTTCTTCAAAGTTTCTCCTCATATAATCTCTCACCCTTGGCTATGCTGGTTTAGACTAATGGGAGTTGTAGTCAAAGAAGGTCGTGAGGGCTACATTTGCCCAACCTTCCTGTAGGTGTGTTGCTATGAGTACCATGAGAAGCCTATGATATGGATATTTATTTTATTTATTTATTACATTTATAGCCCGCCCATCTAGTCATATAGACTACTCTGGGCGGGTAACAACATATCATGTAACAATTTAACAATTTAAAATCATAACAATATATTACTAAATAAACAATGATCCAAGATGGGAGAAAACACAAAATAACAAAAATTCAGACGGTGGGTGGAGGGAAGGCTTGCTTAAACAGCCAGGTTTTCAGTTGGCATTTAAAGATGCCCAGCGACGGGGCCATGCGAATCTCAGGAGGGAGGCTGTTCCAAAGACGAGGAGCCCCTGCCGAGAAGGCCTGGTTTCTTGTTTTTTCCTTCCGGGCCTCCCTCGGCTTTAGGCTCCTCAGCCTCACCTCCTGGCTAGATCGGGTGATACGGGTAGATCTAGGTGGGAGAAGGCGTTCCGTCAGGTAGCGAGGCCCTAAACCGTTTAGGGCTTTATACGTAAGCATTAAAACTTTGAAATCTACGCGGAACCGAACGGGCAGCCAATGCAAGGCGGCCAGAGTGGGAGTAATATGTTGATGTTTCCTTACCCCACTGAGAAGTCTGGCTGCCGCATTCTGCACCATCTGGAGTTTCCGCATAGATCTCAAAGGCAGCCCCACGTAGAGAGCATTACAGTAGTCTAATCTCGAGATTACGAGCGCATGGACCAAAGTGGTGAGCGACCCAACATCTAGATAGGGACGCAGCTGGGCTATCCACCAGAGATGGAAATAAGCGGTGCAGACCACTGACGCTACCTGGGATTCCATGGCAAGCGCCTGGTCCAGATAGACCCCCAAGCTGCGCACCTCACTTTGGGGGAGAGTCACTCCCCCAAAAGAGAGGGAGTTTCCCAAACCACTGATGGTAGGCCCCCCGACCCTCAGGACCTCTGTCTTGTCCGGGTTCAGCCTCAGCCCATTTTCCTGCATCCATTGCAATACAGACCCCAGGCAGCGCTGCAGGGACAGAACGGCATCCACTGTAGTTGGCAAAAAGGAGATGTAGAGCTGCGTGTCATCGGCATATTGATGGCACGATGCTCCACACCCCCTGATAACCTCTCCCAGCGGCCTCATATAGATGTTAAACAGCATTGGAGAGATGGTCGAACCCTGCGGAACCCCACAATTGAGGCTCCACAGGGCCGACTCATGCTCCCCAAGCTGAACTCTCTGAGGACGGTCCCCCAGGAAGGACCGGAGCCAGGCCAACGCCTGACCACCGATTCCCAACTCAGAGACCCTCCTCAGGAGGATACCGTGGTCGACGGTATCAAAGGCGGCTGAGATATCGAGGAGGACCAACAGAGAAGTTTTTCCCCCTGTCGGCCTCCCTCAAGAGGTCATCTAACAGGGCGACCAATGCCGTTTCTGTACCATGGCGCGGCCTGAAGCCCGACTGGATCTTATCTCTCTAGGGGGAAATAAGCCCAAAGTTCCAAAGTAATGACGCTCCTCCACTTTAATATTGTAAACTGCCTTAGCATATTACCTTAAATTGTAAAATGAATATCATATGAAAATTTTATATATCTAAGCCTAAGTACATGTAAGCTGAAATAATTGTTACTGATTTACCCTTGTCACCATTTTATTGCATTTTCTCTCCTCCTATGTAATACTTTAAATGATTTCCCCCCTATGATTTCTTAGTTGTCTTGTGGTTTTCTATTGGGAGTGCAAGCATATATGGAAATTTTACAGATATTGTTTGAAATCCTGTTGCATAGTGTAGTAACATACACTAAGGGTAGGTCCACTGAACCAGTCAAGTCTTCTGTAACTCCCATTTATTCATATAGGCCTGCTGTTGTATGCTTTACTATGCTAAGCAACAGGATTTTAGCTTGATTTTTCTGATAGTGTATTAAAAGGGAAATGTTTCTTTTTGATTTATGCTGATCCTCATGAGAAATGTGTGGAGAAGTAGCTTGAGTGGCAGTGTGCTAATCTCTTATTGAAACCTGGATTCCTGTGAATTTTTTGTAAATCAAGGCTTTTTAAAAGAGTGTGGAAGATGGGTGTCTAAGGTAGGACCAATAGTTTCTGACAGTTGCAGTTAAGCAGGGTGGATTTGATTTAAATTGAGTTGATTTAAATCATGATTTAAATCGCTAGTCAATAAGACCCAATTTAAATCATGATTTTTAAATGTAAAGACTTGAGATGGGGGTATTCGTATACGGATACGAATACCCCCGCACAGGTGGAGATAACGAGGGTCCGGCCCCATGGTGCTGGACGGTCCACTCACCGATCCGCTGCTGCCGCGGGCTCTGCGCTCCCGTCCTATCACTCTAGAGCTTGCGATGGATTAGCCATTCCTGGCAGGAGGCGGGACGACAAGCCTCTCTGCCAGGTCGAAGAGTGGCTCGCCGATTGCGAGCTCCGGAGTGATAGGATGGGATTGCGGAGCCCGCTGCAGCAGCGTATCGGTGAGTGGACCGTCCCGCACCATGGGGCTGGACCCTCATTATCTCCACCTGTGCGGGGGTATTCGTATACAAATACCCCCATCTCTAGTAAAGACTCAATCTTACTGGTAGTTATCTTTAATATTTGCAACCAGATGAAGATTTCATATTTAGAATAATAACCTGTCAGATTAGTTAAACACCTACTGTATATCAGAACTGATTTTAGTTTAATAGGTTTGGGTTAGGGTTAGGGTTAGGGTATATTTGGAGAATTACTTAAATTGTTTTATTTAACAAAAACAATAATATATAGCTTACATATTCTTGTATTTGCTTAAACATCGACATTTATTAACTGAAGTGGTAAAGTAAAATATTTTTTTTAAAAAACCCAAAAAACCTTAAGCTACCTGCACAAAGATCCCAAAGTTTGTAACCTGCTCAGAAGGTTTCACTTTCATTTTTACTGCTTGTCCCTCCCACCTCCCACTTAGACCCTGGTACAGATGTATTTCACTCCAAACAAACTTCAAACCTAGCATTTATGGTAATGTGTTCATTGTTTGTACATAGATTTGCAGAACAACAATGGGATTAAGATCTTTTCCTGAACTTTGTTTATTTTGACTGTGGAAAAGTGCATGTTATTTCAGCTTGTATAATTAAATTAATTGAATTAGTTTACCTGCGCAAGAAGGAAGTACTGTGGGTGGGTGCGTTTGTGGTCTGGGTGCCTCCCTCTCCTTTTGGGTGGGCACTCTCTCCACTACGGATGAGGTTGGCAGCCTGGGTGTTCTTCTAGACCCAATGCTATCAATGGAGTCCCAGATAGTGTCTGTGGTCTGCTCCACCTATTTGCACCTAAGGCAGATTGCCCAGCTGCATCCCTACCTTAACACCTGGTCCCTCACCATGCTGGTCCTTGCACTGGTAGTCTTGAGATTAGACTACTACAATTCTCTTTACATGGGGCTGCCCATTGGACTGCTACAGAAACTTCAGCAGGTCCAGAACATGGCAGCCAGACTACTGATTTCTTTACTGGTATAAAGAAATACCAACACACTTCTACTACTCTGGTCACCCTGCACTTGTAACCTGTTCGTTTCTGTGCTGCCTTCAAGGTGATGGTGTTAACTTATAAGGCCCTAAACGATTTAGGACCTCGATACCTGGCAGAACGCCTCCTCCTGACTAGATCTGCCCATCCTACATGATCCTACAAGACCGGGCGGTTGAGAGTATGGAGAAGCCTGGAAAGTGAGGACTAGAAACTGGGCCTTCTTGGTGGTCATTCCTCAACTTTTTTTCCTGTTTAGATACTCCATTGAAGTTTCTCATGGCGTGGAAAAACTATTTACTAAATCCTCACCCCTTTCTTAACAATTGATGGAAAACTTCATTTCTCCCTCTTCTACCCTGTTTCCCCGAAAATAAGACCTAGCCTGCAAATAAGCCCTAGTATGATTTTTCAGGATGCTCGTAATATAAGCCCTACCCCAAAAATAAGCCCCAGTTAAGTGAAACCCCACCCTCCACCATTGTGCAGCATTGTGCAGCAACCAGAAGAAGATATGACTGTAAAATAAAACATCCCCTGAAAATAAGCCCTAATGTGTTTTTTGGAGCAAAAATTAATATAAGACCCTGTCTTATTTTTGGGGAAACACGGGAAGCATATGAAGTACCACGATTTTAGCACAATAATTGGGGACTTTTTGTTAATTCTTTATTGGGAATGGGAGCTCCGTGTTTAAACCAGAAAGAGAACTTCTCCTTCCTTGAGTTTTTAATTATGTAAATTATTCAGGGGCTCATCCAGACAGCTTTCTTTTCTCCTCCCTTTGTGCCCCTGGCTGCTGCCTGGTGCTGAATTAGCGTGAATTTCTATCCACAGTTATTCCTAAACCAAGCTTCTTTTCTCTTTTCTCTCATATTTGAAAGAAATGAATCACAAATATTTCAAGATCTTGAAGTAATGCTTTAAAAATGTTCTGTGCAGGATTTTTTTAAAGTAGATTCGTTGTGCGAACATTAAAAGCTTCTCATCTGAGTGTTCTGCAGTGGACATGCTAGTTCACATCAGAAAATATCTGTCTTTCAAGCATGCTTTGCAGAGTAGGGTGGGCAGGGGTAAATGCAATGTATACAGTCCCGGCTAAGGTATGAAAGAAGGCATAAAAAGAAGCAGTAACCAGGATTTTATTAGGATGCTGTATGCAAGAGAGGTGAAGGGTTGCAGCAAAAATTGTTCTTTGGCAGTGAAATCTACGTGGCTTCTATTTACAAACCTGCCTGCTTGAATCCTTACATTTAAGAGCCTATTATCTGCTTTGCTTCATTGTGCAATTAAAGCTGGGAGATCCTTTTTTGCTATAGATCTTTCCATCCATCAGGATAAGATAAGAATCCTGTGATTAGTACAAACACATCTTTAAGCACTCTGCTCTCCAATTCATCTGGGCTTGGAAAAATGAGAGCTGTCCTTTTGTTCTCTTCTGTTGACACTGCATAGTGGTGTGTGAAGAGCCACTCTAGTTTTAGAAACACATTTCAATAATTGTAACTAAAGTAAAATGTAATATGAGATGCTTTTCAGATATAAAAAGTCATTCAGATACCGTTTCAAGCCTTGTAACCTGAAAAGACAATTTCAGTGAAATGATTAATCAAATTATGTATATCATAACCTCCACCGTGGCTTGCTCTTACAGGTGTTATTTTGTGATGGGTGGTGTTTTGAAATAAAATTCAGAACATAAATGTTAGATTAAATCAAATGAAAATTGTGATTTCTACCAGTTGTTAATCACATTGAAATAAATGAGTAATGCTCCTCTCAAACTCAGAAGAGATGTGTAGTTCCAATTGTGAGATAAGATGTAGCACAAAAGTTAGGGTCTGTAATGAAAAAGTGTGGCTGAATAATCAGATTGCATGGAGGTTCTGTCAGAATAGCTGTCTTTTTTTAAATCTATGCTTTGACTACAGAGGCTGAAGAAAAAGGAATGGAAACTTCTAATGTTGAGTGTCTAGGAGGAAATTGGGCACACACCAAAATAGGATATGCTAATAGTCAAGAGTGACTAGAATGCAATATTACAAAATAAAGCAGATCCAAACATGCTTGGAGAATTGTGCCTGAAAGTCAGAGAGAAAGGAACAAAGCAATTCATAGAATTTTTTGAGCCAGGAAGGAATGTGTTAACTGATCTGGATATTTAAAAAAAGAAGAGGGAAACACTACTGGAGTGTGCCAAAGTATGTTCACTTTATAGATCACATCAAAGTCTTTGACTGTGTGGATTACAAATAGCTATAGATTGTTCTAAAAGAAATTGCTGTGACATAACATTTGATTAGTCCGCTGTGTAACCTGTGTGCTCTGCACAGGAGGCTAGTGTTAGGATATCATACAGTGGCAAAAGGTGTCAAAGTGTATTTTATCTTCATATCTGTTCCATTTATATGCAGAAGATATATGTAAGATGGATTAGATTCAAATGAAAGAAGAATGAAAATTGAAGGAAGAAACAAATAGTTGTTGTAGGTTTTTCGGGCTGTTTGGCCGTGTTCTGGAGATTTTTTTTCCTAATGTTTCGCCAGTCTCTGTGGCTGGCATCTTCACCGCACACACAAGACTAGCTAACGACACCCTTCAATCACAGTGACAAATCATCTCCCCCCCTTATCACAACAATACACTCATAACAAAAAACACCCTGATCACCATAATCACCCAGTCTCCTGAAAAGGACAAAAAGCTGATCCCACAGCTACAAATACTTAACTATCCCACATACTACACCAGAACACAGACAGAGTTCTAACTCCTGTCCTCTGAAGATGCCGGCCACAGAGATTGGTGAAACGTTAGGAAGAAAAACCTCCAGAACACAGCCAAACAGCCCGAAAAACCTACAACAACCATCAGATCCTGGCCATGAAAGCCTTTGAGAATACAAGAAACAAATAATTTAAGATATTCAAATTATATGAATTACTGGGAAAAATAACAATGACTTGAAATGACAATTGAGGAAGGTTAAATAAGAAAGTGCAAAATCATGATTATAGTTGAACATTAAGAAGACAAAACTAATAACCACAGATGAATGACAACTTTAATGTTGATAATGGAAACATTGATATTGTTAAAAATGTTGTATACTTTGGTTCAGTCATCAATCCGACTGAAGAGTGTTGTCAAGAGACCGGGGAAGACTGAGACGTGGGCTTGAGCAGCAGTGAAAAAAAATAGAAAATATTGAAAGCTGGACAGTGAAGATAGATGACAGGGAAAAAAAGACTATTCAAAGTGTAGTATTGAATGAGAGCTTTATGACTATTATGCAACGTACCTGCTAATTTTCAGCTCCACTAGGCAGAGCTCCGCCTCTCTCTTGCCTTCCCCCCTGTGTGTGTGTGTGACTCTGCCACCGTGAGCATGCAGGATTCCATCACAACCGGAATCAAAAGGGCTGTGCAGAGGAGGAGGAAAGCTGCGTGGAATGCGGGGGGGGGGAGGAATGGAGTCGCGCATGCGCGTGCATCTTGGAGGGAACCTTGCTACCATGGTTCATCAGAAAGAGACATAGCTGAGGTTCAGAGCAAATCATATCTGAGTTCTTCCTGGATGTTAAAATGACCAAACTGAGGCTGCTGCAATTTGGATATACTATGAGGACACTCACTTGGAATTGGCACCAGTGCTAGGAAATGTGGAACGTACTAGGAAAAGATGGACAAACAGGCATGAGATGGGTTGATTCAATAGAGGAAGCTGGGGCCTTCAGTTTACAAGACTTAATCAGGACTGTCTAGGGGAGGTCATTAATTTATAGCATTGCTGTAAGTTGCAAGTGACTTGATGAAACGTAACAGTTTTCCTCTCAAATGAATTTCCTGAGAAGTTAGTGAGTATAATAGAGTGTTAGTGCATATTTTTCTGGATTTTCATTTCCTGACGATTCAAGTGATATTTAGTTGTTTTGGCAAAATATAAGCATTTATCTGAAGGCATGCTACTGTTCCTTACGCACACTCTATTTTTCTTTCTTGTCTGACACTCAGAATTGTTACCCAAAGGATGACTGTGTCTACATAGTGGATAAGCTCTTCAAGGGAACTCATTCACAGATTTATTTTTTCAAAAGTCTGTATACAAAGAAATGTAATGAAGTGTCTCCAAAGATTTAGTTGTCAAATGGAAGTGGAAAGTATGGTGATGACTTCTTAAAATGCTTTCAGAGTAGGCATAATAGCAGCTGTTTTCTCAAACATTGACACTTGTTTTCTGCAAACCCAATGGGTACCAGCTATGAGTTACCTCCCTTTCTCAAAACTGGCTTTTCTAAAATTCAGGATATGCATTCAACGGTGCCCTGTTTTTACCAGCCTCACTATCCTGAATTCTGAAGTGACAAAGTTAGTTGTCCTTTTACATTCTAAGAGATGAAGTTGTCAGCCAGGCAAGACAAGGCAAACATTTATTGTACTTCCTCATTCTTAGAAAACTTAGAATCTCAGTAGATGTCAAATAGTTGAAATAACTTACTCCTAATATGCATTGTGGCTGTAAAGGGTACCATTTGTTCCAAGAAATTATCATCAATATTTTCATGTGCCTCCCAGCCTTCTATTGAACTATACTTTCTATTTAAAAATACATCTTCCTGCTAATTCTTTAGTTTAGTTTGAGTTGATTTTGTTTGTTCTCTCAGTCTATTTTTTCTGTTCCTTAAGTCACAGATCTCCTGATAGTAAAGCAGGTGACCAAGGGCATTCCCTCCTCTATTTGCCAGTAACCTGGTTCTTTTCTCCCGGTGTCTGTCTTTTTCCTCTTAATATGTCCATCATCTTCCTCGCCTCTCCCTAAGTCAGTTGGTGAACTACACATTGCCAATTCCTCGCTGATTGGGAGGGAAGATGGCAGTCCACCTGGAGAGTCTGCAGTCCCAGTTCCTGTCTCACAATTATTATCCTCCCTGTGTAGAATGCATTGCAGTAGTTTACCCAGGAGGCTTGTCAGCGCATGGACTACTGTGGCCGGGTCCCTGTCAAGGAATGCTCATACTGGTGGTGGACCAGTTGAAGTTGGCCCCAGTCACTTCCAGTCAGTGAGCTTACATAAGCTTGTCCCTATATACCTGCCGTCCTCCACATTTCACCGTTGTGTACTGTACATAATGTGGAAATGTGGTGAAGGCTTTCTTGGCTGTAGCATCCTGACTCTTGAAATGCCCTCCCTTTGGAGGGTTGTCTGATGCTGACATTGGCATCATTGCAGCATCAAGTCAAAACAGATTTATTTATTAGAGCTTGAGGATCTTGGCCTGCACAGGTTTTAATGCAATGGTTTTAGTGTTTTAATTTTATTCATTTTTAACTGCTTTATTTTTAAATTGTTTTAATATTTATTTATTTATTCATTCAGTTTGTATCCTGCTCCCATTAGAGCACTGCTCTGGGCGGGTTGCAATCTAACAATAATAATGTTATGTTTTTAATTTGACTTACATAGCTCTGTAACCTACCTTGAGATCTTGCAGTATAGAGTGAGCTATAAATGTTTTAAATAAAAATAAATAAATACCGGATCCAGTAATGAAAATTTTGCAGGTTGTAGTGTTATGTAGTTTTTTAAGATGCCATTACCAGAACATGGTGTCTTCCTTGTTTTCTGGTTGGGGGAGGATGGAAAAAAAGAACATTGTCTTCTTAAGGCCAGTTATTTCTACACAGATGTTTTAATGCTTACTCACCATATTCCCTTCAGTGACTCTCACTAGGGAACCCTGTACATGTGGGATACTATTGGAGAGATGATCAGTTCAACTGGAGTAATGAGCAATGGATTAGTCAGAACTTGCATTCTGAAAGTTTACCCATTTGTTCTACATTCATTTAGCAGTAATTTCTCTTTTTTAATCTTCTAATAGAAAGGTTTGAAATCACATTTTTTTGATTAATGGATTGAAAGGCATTTTAAGACATGGATTAGAGATACACATTCTTTTTCGTAGTTGTAGAAGGGGTAGCCACGTTAATCTGTACAAGCATTATAGGTGAAAACAAAATAAAAAGTAAAAAAAAGACAAAAATGTGGTGGCACCTTAAAAAGACTAACTTTTGTATTTTTAATGTGAGCTTTTGTGGACAAGTCGACTTCATCAGACATAAGAGAAGGAGATACAACATTGCAAATATTTATACATTCTTTTTCATGAGCTTCAACAGTTGACAGAGTTCCCTTGTAATGGTACTTACTTCTACCTGAAGTTGTCTCTTGATCAGTTAATATGTATAATATTTAAGCAATTCAATGTCATGATTGGTGTCCGTTATTATTTCTTAGTAGATAGGACCTCTGGAAAAAGGTTCAGCAAATCATACACTAATACTTGTACTACAAATAATGTATGTACTTATGTTCTGATCCGTGTCTCCATCTTGATCTGTTATTTTTCTTTAAGATGGCTTCATCTCATTCAAAATGTAATTTTTTCTGCTGTTACTTCATTCTAGCACAGCTCTCTTCATTGAGTAGATGCATTGGTGTTCTGCTTTGATAGAATGGCTGCTTTGTTAATGAACACAAATTCCTTGCTATGCTGTGGGAACTCAAAGAGAAGTAATCATGTTTGTTCTGATCAGCTCTTATCCTGGTTTTCTTCTATTAACAAGTTACTGTGAACTAACTTATGTCTGCTTTTCTTTCCTCTTGCGAGAACACTTCCTTTCCGCAACTGTCCATGACAGCTACCTTTTGTAATCCATCAGCCTTTGTGAAACATTGCTCATTGACTTTTGCAAAATGCTACTATGAGGACATGATGAAAGCAAGTGGTTTAATAATTGGTAAAGCTGTTCTCAACATTGTGTTTTCCTGAAGTCAGCTGTACCTCCTGTGAGATATGCATACATTGTTTTTGTTTCCTAGACAGATGTTGACAAAGAGAAACAGGTTGCTCACTTGTAGTGTGTGTTCATCATGGTTATTTGTGCACTCACAAGCCCATTCTGTCTGACACAGCAATCTCCTGTTTAGAAGGAGTATTCCATAGCACTCATGAAGGGACTGCATAGAACTTCTGAGGCATGGTCAAGAAAGAGAAAAATTCTTGAGAGGAAAAGCTCAGGGTCAGCTCCTGCCTTGAGCTGTAGATACTTCTCAAAGGTAGCAACCACAACGGTAGAATCCATGATCAAAGAACACTAACAGGTAAGTAATAGAGATGTGCCCTTTGCCATTTGTTTTGGATTCTAACTCCCAGAATTCTCTAGTAATTCCCCAAGGCATGATTTTGGGAGTTCCTTCCCACAGGTACACACCTACATCTCACTCACCTTAAACAGGCCTGTCTTGTAGGTCATCTCAAGCCTTCTCCCTGATACAGAAAGGAAACTGCCACAGTGCTTTCTGGGAGGCACAAGTCTTCATGGAAGGTGTAGGCTTCCTGCTCGTTAGACTTGATTAAAGAACTGTACCAGTAGTTCTTTGTAGAAGCCCTCCCAGAAAAATTATCGTTCTTTGGAGGAGCCATCTAAGAAAACTTGATAGATAGCAAGCCTTCAGCTACAATGAAGACCTGGGCCTCCCAGGAAGCACTGGGGTGATTTCTTGTTGCATTGGAAGTAGGCCTGAGACAACCTGGAAGATAAGCCTCTTTTGTGGGAGGGCCCCAAAGAGGCAAAGAACTACAGATGCAGTTCTTTAATTGAATCTAACCTGTGCCTTCCAAGAAGCACTGGGCCAGTTTGCTTTTTGTATAGGAAATAGGCTTGAGACATCATGGAAGAGAGGTCTGTTCAAGGTGAGTGAGGTGTGTAGAATTGTCCGTAGGTGTGTGTGGACAACAACTCCCAGAATTCTGACTGGGGAATTCTTGGAGAATTCTGGGAACTAGAATGTGAAAAATGCATACCTCTAGCAAGCAAGCTGCTTTCTTCAGCCTCTCATTATTAGAGTATTTTGCAGTTTGGAATCCCTAGTCAGAAGATAATTCAAAAATTTGTTGTAATGAATTGGCTGGCAGTGCATCTAATCGCAGCAGGGAATTGTTAGAAATTGCTCCTAGGAGGTTTTACTGCCCTTCTAGCAAGTATGAAGAGTGGGATTGTATAAATGTGGTTCAGACAAACCAGCTGATAAAATACTTTTTTTGAAAGACTACAACCGCATTATTCATATGACTAAACCTAATGAGCCTCTCTTTGATGCAGACCTTGGCCTGGTGAGGGAGTTCATTTATGTCAGGAAAGCTGAGAGCAAGATGTTTCAAATGGGTCAATTTTTTTCCTGTCAGAAGGAATCCTAGATCACATCAAATCTGAATTCTTCCAAGCAGCTAAAGGGCTGAAGTGAGGCTATTCTGCTTTGGACTTATCACAAAAGGACAGCCGTTACTGGAAAAGACAGTTATGCTAGGAAATTTTGAAAGCAGTAGGAAAAGAAGAAGACCTAACATGAGGTGGATTGACACCTGACCAGAACTGTTAATGATAGGACATTTTGGAGCAACCACAACCCATAATTTATTCATAGGGTTGCCATAAGCCACCTCACAGCAAACCTAAGGAGAGCAATTATTTCATCTGTGTGTACTGGATTGCCATAGTCCCTTACATGTAGGTACAAGTTACTAATTCAAAAGAAAATGTTACAACCTATGACTTAAAACAAAATAAATTGAAAGATTTAAAATGTATTATTTTGAAATGGGTAAAGACAGTGTCCCTTGCTGTGAAGGTAAAAAGCTGGGTATAACCCCAAATGTTGTAGAATTTTAAAATCTTTACAAAATTGTGCTGAAATTCTTTCAGGCATTTCTAAAATCACAGGCCCGTTGGCATTCTGATATCTATATATCAAAGACATCAATGTATGTTTTGTTTTTACCACTTTTATTTTTCAAATCCATCACCTAGAACTTGCTACTAACTGCAGTCCTTCTGGACAACCAGTTTTTGTTTGTTATGTTTCTGTAGCTTGTAATGGTAAAAAGAACAAATAAATCTCAATACAGACTTCTTAACTGGGCTGTAAAATATTCTGTCCTTGGGGAACAAGAAGAATTTAAGGTGGAGCAGTTTCACTGATGATTACAGAGAACAAATGTTTCTGTTATGAATCAGAACTATTGCTATGTATAAAAGATGATTGTATTTACTGGCTGAAATCCTGTAAGTGAAGTTGCACCAGAGAACTATTGTTATGTGCCATCAAGTTGCCTCCGACTTGTGGCAGTCCTGTGCATGAGAGATCTTCATAATGGCCTGTCCTCAACAGCTCGGCTCAATCCATCTCATATTTGGCGTTCCTTTTTTTCCTGCTGCCTTCAACCTTTCACAGCATTATTGTCTTTTCTAGAGGATCCTGTCTTCTCATGATGTGCCAAAAGTAGGAGAACTTCAGTTTCAGCATTTTTTCCTCCAGGCTTGATTTGATCTAGGGCCTACTTGTTTGTCTCTCAGGCAGTCCAGTCTATCTAGAGTAGAGTAGATCCATTGAATAGGTGGGAATTTGGTGAGACAATTCTTCCATAAGTTCCACTGTTTCAAATGGGCCTACTATGCTAAAATAAGTCACATAATAGCCTGTTTGAGTCAATGGAATTTACAGAGGAGTTGATTCACCAAATCCCCACTGATTCAATGTGTCTGTTCTAGTGTGATTTATTGTGTTAAGCCACAGGATTTCAGCCAATGTGTGCAAAACAGGTATAGGAAAAAATGGCTTGGTTATGCTAGCCTTGTAACTTAGCCTCTCCTCGGCCTTTTCTGCAAGGTTTCCTGTTCCTCTGGAATAGGTTTGGATGGCATGGGGGAGGGTGGGACTGCAGGAGAGGGGGTTCCCCATTCCTGGTTTGGTTGGAAGAAGCTGTTCTATCAGCAGAGTGGATTCCTTTGTATACTTTTCTGAACTCTGTACTATGTTTTGTATGAATTTTAAAAGTCTGTGAGATACTGTTGAGATGTACAAGTAGAATGTAGCAGATAGAAGTCACATTACATCTGTGTTAATCATTCTATAGACATGAGGTTCTCAGCTGTCTGACGTACAGTGTGAAATTTTTTGTAGAACTACAAGATGAAGTGCAATCAGCAGAGTAATTAGTAAGTTTGTAAGCCATCCTTAGAAAGTATTTACATTAAAAGATAATTTATAAAATAAATAGAACAAAATGCCACTTGGAATGTAGATTCAGTGGTTATATGTTATCACTGTTTAGAGATGGGCACGGACTGCGGTTCAGTGTGGCACTCACACAGATGTTCTGCAGGCACCGCACACTTCCCTGTCCTGCCTCCCCTGTGCACTGACCCAACCAAAGCATGTTTTCCTCCCTTGTTTCCTCCGTGCAATTGCCCACTCACCAGTCACAGCACATTCTTCCCTCCTCTGCCTCCTCTAGCAACGGCCCACTCAAAGGCAGTGCTGCAGGCTTTCGTAACTCCTCTCCTTGTCTGAGTGGGCAGCAGCCAGAGAAGGTGTGTGCTGTGATCAGGGAATGGGTGAGTGTGCAGAGGAGGTGGGAGAGTGGATTGTGCGGGGCCTGCAGAAAACCTGTGCGGGTGCCATACCGAACTGAGCCAAACTGCCAGACCACGGTTTGTGCCCATCTCTAACTATGATATTTGAGAGCAGCGCCCATACTGCTAAAGAGCATGCATAAAACCTTGGAAAGCTGTAGGCTGTTTGTGGAACACGGAGGGCACTGATACTATAATCAACCATTTTTCATTTGTCTTTTAAACCTGACTCTCCATTATGTGACATCTTTTGCGTGTTTTGAGCCTGAATAGTTCAGTTTTTTTGTAGAGGCAAGGCATCATATTGATTCAGAGCTATCTGAAACCTGCCTGTGTATTTCACAGGGAATGTTGTTTTTGTAGATTTCTTGTCTATAACTGCTCAAGTAGAAATTCTTCAGTTAAAAAAATATGAAAGCATTTTCAAACTTGTGAAACTTGACACCTTGAACTTGAGTTCTAAGGATAAAATGGCATAAACTGTGGCATTACTAGTAATTGTATTCTTGATAGTTTCTAGGTGATCTATAATTGTGTTGGTAACTGTTTTAGGAAATCTAAAACTGAGACTAGTATCTCTTTTTGGCAAGCTAAGGAAAGCCATGCAGTAATTTTGAATAATCATAAGAAATATTTGATCTGGGGGCACCTATGTCTCCCCCCAACGTTTTTCTTGCACTGCTGTGATGATGTGTGTGTGTTTTGGAAACATACGACTAGAACCAAGGCCATTGTTCTTTCTACTTGTATATTCTCAGCCAGCTGCTATTTGTTTTCTCTGAACCAACCAGTATTTGAAGGTGAAAAGACGATTGACTTGGCCCCATCCCTGCATTACTAGGAAGATGTAGGGATAATCCTTAGGGAAATAGCTTTCACATTGTAAAGACAAGGTCTGGCCTCAGCACTAAATGCAATTAGGCAAATATCTGGCTGCTCGAAATGTTGTCTGGGATCATTTAATTATCTTTTGTTGCTCTCATCTATAGACTATTTCTTGTTTTGCAGGCTTGACGTGTTTCTTCTGTTGCTATGTAGCTCTTTGGGTATTTGATGTTTAAACACAAATGCTGTGTAAGCTAAAGCAGAATACAAAATTAGTAAATAAATGAGTTAGTGTTAATTGGGACAAGGAGAACTGCTGTTCTTCAGTTGTTTTCTTCACTACCTTGTCTGCATTCTTGCTTATTTTATTTTATGAAGCCAAGAAACTAGGTGACTTGCTCAGTCTATAAGCTTTAGCAAATAACCATAGAAATAACTGCAATCGCTTAGTTGTGAATGTAGGCCAGTATAGGAATGTAGTGTGTGGCATTAACACCATTTTGTAACTTGAGATGGATAATCTTGTTTTTTGTTGTTGTTTCTGATGAAATGCAGCTGTTGGCCCAAATATAAAGAATTATAATTTGAAATAAAATGGAAGTAAAAGAAAAGTGTGTATCAAAAGACTGAGTTTTCATAGTGTGGATGTTTGTTTGCAATCTGACAGTGGATGTTTGTTTGTAATCTTTCTTTAAGACAAAATGGTACAACTGGGTTATTATAATCTGGACCTGGTTATATTAGCAGAGAGTAGAATTTTGTTGAGCTGGCTGGTAACAGCTGGGACACATAGGTTTTTTCAGCAATCCCCACTCACCATTCCAGTTTGTATGGCTTAAATTCTGTTGTGGGCCAGTTGGAGAA
This sequence comes from Intellagama lesueurii, assembly GCA_037013535.1. Lineage (NCBI taxonomy): Eukaryota > Metazoa > Chordata > Lepidosauria > Squamata > Agamidae > Intellagama > Intellagama lesueurii. Next base: position 7,730,479 of record JBAJHW010000001.1, on the reverse strand, counting down.
CTGTGTGTAGGAGGTATGTACTTAAACCTGTGTGGAGAATTCCTACCATCCTAGTCCCTACTTTGGGAACTTGGTGCTAAAGTTCCATGATTTTGTGGTTAGGTTTCCATTTCATTGTTATAGTTCCTTTAATGTGGTTGCAAGCAGATAATTGTTCCTTTTGGACCGTGTTTGTGCCTACTCAGATCAGATTGTATATTGAAACAGCTAACAACGACAGACTCTTCTCAAAAGCTCAGTTGCAGAATTCCAGGTTCTTTATGCAAAACATTGGATCCCCAGCACAGTGGAGCAAACAGAGATCTCCCATGCTCATTCTTTCAGGGGCTAGCTGTGTAGTGTTGTTTCCAGAAAAACAGTAGTTAGTCTTCTGGTATCCTAAAGACTGGCATGTTTTGTTTGGCATAACCTCTTGGGGGCTGCCTCCCACAAAAAACTTCTCAGCTTTCATCAGGAATCTTTGTTGTCTGTTTTGTATGTTTTTGGATGTTTCTCAGCTGGAGTCAGGCAGACGAGTGCTTGCAGAGGACTTTAGAAACAGGAATTCCGTGGGGAACATATGATAAAGTTAACATCTTAAGCTAAGTCATTATATAACGAGTTTTCAGATGACACTTCATTGTTGTGGTAGACTGAGCAGTTTTGGAATCATTAGCTGAAACCCAGCAGTAAGTTGCAACTAGAGTTCGGGCCGTTGAATTACGGGAACTTTCATAGAACTTAATTCACCAAATCCATACCAATTCCATGGGCCTACTCTAGTTGTAGCTTAATAGATTTCAGCCATTATTTTCATTTTGTTTATTTTTACCGTTTATTTATACATGCCCCCACCTTTCTCCTTAAAAGGACCGAAGGGTATCAAAGGGTATCTTGAAACAGCATCCAGAAACAGTTTAGCATCCAAGTTAATCATTAAAATAACAGAGCAAAGGAAATAAAAATAAATTAAAACAGTTAAAAACAAGGTTCAAAATACCGTTATCAGGCTGGTCAGAGTCAAGCAAAAACTAATAAAGAGATAGGTCTCTATAAGGCTCCACAGTAGGTGTCTCCTGAATACCTGAGGAGAGGGCATACCAGAGGGACTGCTGACTCTTCTCTTTTTGTAATGGCTGACTTTGCTGCTCCAGCTCTATTTTGCAGAATTAAATGAGGCACACTATTTGAACAAAGCAAATCCTTGTTGTTAGACTAGCAAGATTATTAGTAAGGAATAGCGCAAAATAATATTCTAGCTAGTGTGTGGAGGTGGTTCTTGGTTTGCCCTTCTCAGAAGTATCACCGGCTGAGAAGAAAACCCACTTTTTAAACAGAACTTCATGTCATTGCTGCAGGATGTAAAACATAAACAGTCCTTGTGATTACTCTCAACTTCATTTTCCCTCATAAACCAAAAAGTTTATAATTTCTTTCTTTATCTTCCTAGGTACAATGGCTCCCTCCCTAATGGCGATCGGGGGCGTAGGAAAAGCAGGTTTGCTCTCTATAAGAGACCCAAAGCAAATGGTGTGAAACCCAGCACAGTTCATGTGATTTCAACACCTCAAGCATCCAAGGTATGTGACTGATTCTCTAGGCGTAGAAGACCATGCTGACTTTGCCCCGTGGTGTTGATTGTACCTTTTTCAAAGTCATCTGATTGTCCTTTACTTGTAGTGACCTTCTGGTTCTGGAAGTCACTGCTTCATTTAAAAAAAATGCTTTTGGATGATTGGTTGTCTTAACTAGAGATGGGGGTATTCGTATACGAATCCGAATATCCCAGCGCAGCTGGACTTAACGAGGGTCCGGCCCCTGGGGCTGGACTGTCCTCTCACGCGTCCGGTGGCAGTGGCGGTCCCACTCATCTTTCCAATTGTGTCCAGAGTGCCACTCTCTTCCCACTTGGCTGGCCACTCCAGGCAGGGGGAGGGAGGACGAGTCCCCCTGCATGGCTGCAGAGTGGCCAGTCGAGTGGGAAGAGAGCGGCACTCTGGGCATGATTGGAAGGATGAGCACGGCTGCCACCGCTGGACACGTGAGTGGACGGTCCAGCCCCAGGGGCTGGACTCTCATTAAGTCCAGCTGTGCAGGGATATTTGTATTCGTATACGAATACAAATACCTGCATCTCTAGTCTTAACACTACCATTTATATTCAGAACTCTTTAAATGCAGGATGGTCAGATGAAGCCAGACCCTACCATCTTTACTGAAAGGCTTGTTTATGTTTTTTTTTAATTTGTTTGTCTGTTTGTTTGACATGAAACATATCCCATGGCACAGAATTGTCTTGTATAAATATGCTGTAAAAGTTTACAAGAAAACCTGTCATTCTATTCTAGTATTTGGCCTATATGTTCTTCTAAAGTTGCATACAAGTGCGATCCCATGTTAGCATGTAATACGAAAGCCATATGGGCACAAATAGAGGAAGCAGGTAGTACCTGGTTGTCCCTAGGTCAGAGGCCAACAGGGCCAGAGATATTTATACTAGAAATCTTAGGCATCTTAATATTCTGAGGGACGCTGTTAGCTTTTGTACCCAGAAATATGAAGTAGTATCTATCACTCTCCCTTCTGGGCAGCAGTTATAAATACATTGACAAAAATCCTCTTGCTTGTTTTGCTGGCATAACTTTTTCTAGGTGAATTGCCTTAACCTAAGAAATCCCCATAGACATCGTGCTGTTTTCGTCATGCACCCAATAATGTATACGGTGGTTTTAATTAAAGACATTCTTATTGTGACAATGGAGATCTGAAATTGAGTATTCAAATTGAATGTCCATTCTTTAGTGTGATGTTAATTTAACAATATATATCTTAATATTATGGGTCCAAACAACAGCGTTCTGTAGTTCATGAATGTTGGGTATTGTTTTTAGGCAATAAAACTCCACTGGAGGACTACAAATATGCTTGTAATCTGCTTTTTCCTCATCCCACTCGATGAAGAACAGGCTGGAAAAGGTCAGCTCCTCCAGAAAGTCAGAATGTAGAAGGGAGATGCAGTCTGTCTGTATAATGTAGTTGTAGGAAGAGTAGAAAAAAGGAATTGAAAAGGGCAGGAGAAGACTAAATTTTGCTGTCTTTGGCACTTATCTGCAGGCCACGTATGGTGCTAGCTTGGTATCCTGAAACCACTGAAAAACTCTTCTGTTGGAAAACAGAGCTGAAACGTTTCTTCAGCTCCTCGGTGGCAGACATTGGAGTTTATTTACTATATCTATATCTTGCCTCCCCTCCCATCTGTTAAATAGAAATGAGCTTCACAATATGCAATTTTCCTTTTTTTAAAAGACATTTTCTATAGTAATTTCATAAGACAGGGATGGCCCATAGATTCTCCCTGGCAATATTTAGCTCACAAGATGTCTGGCCCTTCAAAGCCACTGTAGTTAGGTGAAATAAGTAAGAGGAGCAAAGTGGCCAGATTCCAGAAGTAAGGATGCAATTTCTTGTTAACAGGGCTGTGTTTGTGTACGCTGTGCATTGCAGAACTGTGTGTAGATGACTCATCCTGTTGCAAAGATAGCATGGTTGAAATAAAACTAGAACATAGGTGACTCATGTGGAAAGACACTTGTATCTGGTTTGACCACAGTTGAACAATCTGAACTGTTTGAAGCTAAAGCACGCGTCTTCCCTCTCTGTGCATGCATGCTGAAGTTGGTGATACCTTGTGTAAGATACCTTAAGTCCAGATACCATTTTTGGTTCTGGTTTTCTTTGCTTTCTTACTGAACAAGAAGCAGGATATACATACTGTTCCTATAACTTGCAGTCTGGGAAGAAGATGGATGGGAATCACTGTAGCCTAGAGAGAAAAATGGTATTGAGATCTACCAGATGTAAATCACTGTAGCTCATGAATTTAAATGAAAGGGTAGCCAGATTTTTGTTTCAGTGAAATATTTTGAGTGATTGCGTAAAGAAAGTATGAGGATCCTCTTTCATCCCAAGGACTGAATTCCGTTTCAGGGGAGTTCTTGTAGGGGAGGGGCAGCTTGCAGTTCCGGCCAGGGCCAAAGGCAAAAGGGTGACATCCGACAATTTAAAGCTCTTATTGCCTCTGTGTGTACGTGTGTGTGTTTGATTTCTACTTTTTAGGCTGGGGGATAGTCTTTCCAAAAGTTGGGAAGCAACAAAATGTTGATGTCATGGGAAAGGGGACATGACTATTTGGGGAACCCCAGAGGGGCTAGATTCAGACATAATCAGTGAAGCCCCCCATGGGTGTAAGTAAGACTTGCTGCTGTAATGCAGAATGATAAATCTGGTTTTTTTTAAACCAGCTCTCATGTGAATAGGGTGTCACAGGAAACCCATCTTCAGAAATCAAGGACAGTAACCGAATCTTCACTGCAGATAAGTGAGAGAGCAAAGTGAGCTTATAAAATTTTCTGTGGAGTATCTGTTTGGAACATTATTGTGATAATTGTGTCATCACTCCTGTTCTGTATGCTCATGTGCAGTGATATTGGTCCTGATGCTTAGACTTCTCAACTCTCTCCAGACTTCCCTGTTGCGTATAAAGTAACAGTCTCACTAGACAATTTCACATTACTGGATTGTAGGATTCCTGACGTTCTGTTTTAAATCTTGGTAGATTCATGCATAAGTCCAAGATCTGTTCCTGGTCTTGCTGAGAGGTACAAGAGGTGAAGTAGCATACCAATAGGATCAGGAGGACAATACAGGGGACAGGGAAACCAAAGGAAAGAGAAGCTGTTTAAGAGAAGTAGACGTGCTTTGGAGTGTTAAACCTTACTAAACACACTGAACAAATGGCATAACCAGCCAGAATGGGTTTTTTTAATTGTACTGCATGTGTATGAGATACCCAGTGTGGTATAGTTGGTAGAGGGATGGACTAGGACTGTATGTATGCATGTTTCTGGTGGGAGGGGATCTAACTAGTGCACGGGGTCTAGTAAAGAAATTAGTCTTAAAAGTGCCTCTGAAAATCTGATTATATCCCAAAAAGCAGGAGTTGTATATAAAAGAGATATACTGATCTGGTTGCACATATGTTTTTGATGTCCTTCTTGCTTTTAGATTGGCATTACAATACAGGAAGTGCATTTTAAAAATCCAGACTTAGGGCAATAAGTTCTTGGCTACAGATATAACTTACAAATTGTGAGAAATATACACTGGGAAGTAAATTGTTGTAAGTACTACTTTTGTTTTCCCCATCTTTTTTGTTATAACAAAAACATAAATGACAAATAAAATCACAATCAAATATACAGTGTAACCCACCACCATTGGGAATATAAATTTATACATATGTGAATTCCCATCAGTATGTTTCATCTTAATTTATATCATGTGCCCCATCTCTTTCCAACAATATAGTGTTTTTTGTGTTGTGGTATAACCTTTGTGTTTTGTAAAAATGTATTCTAGGTAAGGGTTCCAAATCCCATTAAAACTATTTTCCTTCAATAATCTTTTTCTAACTTTCAATTCAAAGTTAATTTCTCGTGAATGAGATTCCACATCTCATTATACCATTCTTCCAACATCAGTTGATTATTATTTTTCAATTCCTTGCAAATACAGCACTTTAACTTCCTGACACCTGTATTGCCAAAATGATTACCAAAGTTTATATACTGGGATTAACACTAATACTTCTTTTGGCAAACCTGCTTGTATGCACTCCCAGTTTTCCTATACAAGAGAGCAGGTGATTCGCTTGAGGTTCTCATTGACCTCTGCAATGGGGAAATAACAAGGACCGTAGATATGGTTGCTCCTACCTGTCCCTCCCCATGGAGTGGAGCCAGACTGGCCACCTAGTTTACTACAGAGTTGGCTGCAATGAAACAAGTGGAACAGAAAGCTGAATGATGACCATAGAAAATGTGGAGCAGGTGCGACTGAACATGAGCTACAGTGCATTGAAAAGCCTATGTTGTGGCAGTGGTAGCAGAAAAGAATTCCTTGTGTCCATTGCGTTTGCACAGTCATCTGGCGTGGCTGTCTCAAGTGCCCCAGGGGCTGGTGGACTCTCTTTTATTTGAAACTTTTAGAGGTTAGCTGGCCACCTATCAGAGATGCCTTAATTGTTGATTTCCTACTTCGGCATTGGGATGGTCTTGATAGTCCTCCGATACCCTTCCAACTCTACAGTTCTGTAATGCTGTGTGAGAGAGTGTGTCCTTGCTGTTCCTGGTGGACCTGCAGTTGTTGATATCATCCACCATGGCATCTTTCTGGTTCCTTTCTCTGGGATAAGACCGAGAGGCTCTCTACTCTAGTCGTTTTATACCGTCTTGGAAGAGTGAGCTCAGAAGGTGGTGCTAGGGGACTCCTTTTTGATGCCCTGGTCACTGGTCATTTTAGTCTCCTATGTTATTTAACATCTACATGAAACTCCTGGGAGACATTGTCCAAAGTCGGGGGTGGGGTGGGGGTTGCTGTCACAGTATGTGGACGAGACCCAGCTCTATCTCTCCCTGCCCTCTAAGTCTGAGGAAACTGTTTCAGCTCTAGATCAGTGTCTAGTGTCTGTCATGGAATGGATGAGGGTGAATACACTGAAACTTAATCCAGACAAGATAAAGGGGCTCCAACCGTGTTTCCCTGAAAATAAGACAGGGTCTTATATTACTTTTTGCTCCAAAAACACATGAGGGCTTATTTTCAGATGATGTTTTATTTTTTTTCATGGACAACCATCTACATGTATTCAAATACAGTCATGTCTTCTTCTTCTGGTTGCAGCACAAGGGTGGAGGGCGGGGTTTCACTTCACTGGGTCTTATTTTTGGGGTAGGGCTTATATGACGAGCATTGTGAAAAATCCTACTACTGTAGGGCTTATTTTCAGGTTAGGTCTTATTTTCGGGGAAACAGGTTAGTCAGTCGAAAGGCAGGATCAAAGAACAAGGATACAGCCTGTGCTGAATGGGGTTACATTTCCCCTGAAAAACAAGTGTGCATCCTGGGGGTACTCCTGGATTCGTCCCTGAATCTGGATGTCTATTATTTATTTATTTATCTATCTATCTATCTATTTATTTATTTATTTTATTAGATTTATACCCCGCCCATCTAGACCAGTGGTCTACTCTGGGCGGCATAAGTTTTGGCAGTGGCAAGAAGTGCATTTGCACAGTTAAAACTAGTGTGCCAGCTGCATCTGTTCCTGGAGAGATCTGATTTGACACATTCCTCAGTTACATCCTGGTTGGATTACTGTAATGTACTCTATGTGGGGCTGCCTATGGAAAGTGTCAGGAAACTTCAGCGGATCCAAATAACAGCAGCCAGATTGCAAACTGGGGCTGGTCACAGGGATCATACAGCCTCTCTGTTACAGCAGCTCCACTGGCTGCCGATCAGTTACCGGGCACAATTCAAAGTGCTGGTTCTAACTTATAAAGCCCTGAATGGCTTGGGTCCAAGTTATCTCAAAGACCACCTATCTATCTCTTTATGAGCCTGCTCAGGTGGTGAAAGCATTAGGAGAAGTCTTTCTGTCATCTCACCACCTTCACAGGTGCATCCGATGGGGACACGGGAGAGGACCTTCTCTGTCACTGCTCCCAAACTCTGGAACTCCCTCCCACAGGAGGCCAGACTGGCCTCATCTTTATTTTCCTTCTGCAAGCAGACAAAGATTTTTCTCTTCAGGCAAGTTTTCCCTGGGTGAATGAATAGCTGCCGAGTGAGGCAGTACATACACTTTCTCCCAGCTAATGCTGCTGTTTATACTCCTTTTTAACAGTTCTTATCTACTCATCAACCGTCAGCCAGTTTTATTGTATCAGTAAATTACTTAAGTTTGGTATATACTTCTGTTATCATTTTATAGACATTTCTGTTAGTTTTGCTAAGGGTTAGGGTTAGGCTTCACTGTAATCTACGGAGCATGGACTGATCTTCTTGTTAATTGTAAAACTGGCAAATAGCCATTTGGGCAGATGGGCTTTACTTTGATTATTCTAACCTTGAACTGGCAAATCTATGAACTGTAGCTTCAGTATGTATTAATTTGCTGATTTGGTAAATTACCGTGTAAGTAATGTACTCCTTTCTTAACATGGTAATTTACCAAATCAGTAAATACCATCTGCTGAATTTACAAGTACAATATAAAATTGTATATAATATGTGCTAGATGTTATTATAGAAATATCATATCATAACCTAAGATGATTTTTTTTATTTTCAAAAAGTTGCCCCAGCTGATGACACCATCAGTTATGCCTTGGAACATACACAGACAGGATTTCAGCCATGGAGTTGGGTGTTGTCCACGTATCACATAATATAACAGTTAGTCTTTAAGGTGCCACAATGGTTTTTGTCTTCTTTATTTTTTTCACTTTTGTTTGGATTTTGCCTGCCATCCATATATTGGTGGCATGGAACCCCAAACTCTGGATAACATCTCTCAGTGGTTTCATGTATATGTCAGATAGTTACTAATATAATAAAACTGGCTGACAGTTGAGGAGTGGATAAGAACTGATCAGAAGGAGTATAAATAGCAGCATTAGCTGGGAAGGAGTATATATACTGGTGAGAGACTCTGCTGCAGGGCAAGGATTTATTTTGTAAGCCTATGCTGATGTGATTTTTTTCCTTGTGCTTTGACTAAGTTTAGTAATGCTATTGTGACATAATAAATTGAGAGTTATTAATTTAACAAATAATTCTGAAATATCTCACCTTAACTACGTTTCTGTTGGTTTATTCCTAATATACTGTACTTAGGTTTTTAAAGATAAATTTTGTAGGTAAAAACTAAGAAACATTTTCTTGTGTTTCTAAAAGAAAAAAAAATCAGAGATTTTTTGGAAGATAAATTTGCTTGGGCAAAACAACTCAAAAGATATCCGAAAGAAAAAAAAAAGCTATATAGGGCATAACATTTCATTCTGGTTCATTCTGGAATTAACTCTTTAATTGGGAATAATGCCAGTTGTGAAGAAAACAGGCTTCTGTTTTTCTACTTGGAGGTTTGTTAAGTTCTGTAGGACTCTTAGGGAAGACTCAAGCGTTAGACAATAAAAGGGATTACAAAGGACTGTTCGGGACTGGAAGAGGAAATTTTAATTTCCAAAGTATTATACCATACACCATGGAATGTATACAAATAGGGTTTCAGTCTATTTTTCCTTTCCATCCAATTGCAGAGATGTCATGTGATGTCATTAATGTACTGGAGGACAAAGAAAACTGAAGTTTTATCCAGACAAGACAGAAGTGTTCCTGATCAGTCAAAAGACAGATATTAGAGAGTAGGGATTCAGTCTGTGCCGAATGATGTTACACTTCCTTGAAAACTCAGGTTTACAGTGTCTATATGTTTCTGGATTCATCTGTGAGCCTGATGAGGTAGCTACCACCACTCCCAAATAAACCCTAAAACAGCGATGGCGAACCTATGGCACGCATGCCACAGCTGGCACGCAGAGCGCTTTCTGCGGACAGGCGAGCCATAAGTTGCTGGATCGCTACTCTCCCCCCCTGCAGCCAAACCTCAGGAGGTGGCTGCAGCCGCGGTGCTGGCGCCCCGATAGGCGGCGGGCCAGGATCCGGAGCAGCTGGCGCTGGCGGCAGATCCGGAGTGGGGTCTTGAGGCAACTCCGTGCCTGGGATTCCCCCTTTCACTGCCACTTCCGCCTCCGCCGCTGCTGCTTCCGCCCGCCACCTGCTGGGTTGTTCCCCCCCCCCCCAGTTTGGGCACTCGGGCCACCACTGCCCTAAAAGAATCCCAGTAGCTGACTAAAGCAAGAACTGATTTTAATACCACAAACCTTTTAGCCAACAATCCAGACAGCTCCCTGAAAGGATTTTTATAGTTTATTAAAGAGAACGAAATAATTTTTTAAAAAAATCATTTTTTTTACAATTAAATGAGTTATTACACACCTGTTGCCAACAACATCTTAATCCCCTTTCATGTTCTGTCAGGACAAAAGGCATCTTCCTGACCTGTTTCCTTTCCCACAACCAAAATCTGTATCACTTTCGGGTAAGGAAGTAAACTGGCTCCTTTCAAGTCAAGAGTCTCAGTTAGATTCCTTTTGAGGCTGCTTTGATTTGCCTTCTGATAAAAGATAAAGATGGAAGCATAGGTTCCTCTCTCAATCCTTTCGTTGAAGTGTTCAGTACTAGGAGATAAGTTGAAAGTGTGAATTGCCTGTTTGATCAGCGTCCTAGGCACTTACAACAGAAGCATCAAAGTGTCCAACAACTGAATTCTGTATTTCATATCCCCCAGTTCCTCAGTTTCTTCACACTTGTATTTTGAAATTCTTTGTAAACCACGTTGGGTCTCTCTACTGGGAGAAAGTTGAGGTATACAAAAAATAAATAAAATGAGAAAGGGGGTGCCTCCAGTATTATATTTCTAACATCTGGATTTTACAATAGCTGACCACGTGCTAAAAGCCTATTAAGCATGCCTGAGTACCTTGTTACCTAAAAGCAGTTTCATCCTTATAAAATTATGTATGTGTTGAATTTAATATTCAGAACACTGGCTTTTGTTCTTACAAAGACAATAAAAGTTAAGTGAGAGATGGTAATTAAAAGCCATTTCTATTTTGCACTTAGGAGCTTAGAAGTGGAAAGAGATGTCAGGTTCAACACAGCTCTCTTGCCCTTGCTGTGAACCCATATGAAAGAGCTTTTTTTGTGTGTTTTTTTAATTGCTGTGTAAGGTATGGCTTCTGGATGTCTGCCCAGAGAACAGTGATGAAATGGGTTATAGTGAGTGCTCTTTCTGAAGTGCAAAAGCAGATCTGAAGGCCTTTTAAAAAACAAACTTTTTGGACAGCTTTTCTGGGAACATAAGGAACCTGAAACTAAATCTGAAGGACAAAGGATTACTCTGTATTTCATAGTAATGAGCTTTTGAGACTTGCATGAGGAAGAACAAGGACTGATACTCTCCTCTTGGAAATAACATCCAGGTTAACAGTAAAACATGACCTCTTTTAGGTTTGTCTTTCAACATTTACAAGAGACTAAAAATACTTAGAAACAGGAGACTTCTGGCACTGCCAGTTGTAATGTTTCTGCTGTGAGCACAATTATCAGTGAATGACTGCCCATACTTAGGTAGTGTATCTGTACTGGATGTTTGTGTCTCTCTGTGTCCCAACCTGCAGAGACAGTACGACAGAGCTGACCAAGCTCCCATTTCCCAACCCCATACTCTCCTTATTCACTTGTCCCTGTACTTTCAAGCAAGCATTTTCTCACCAGTTCTTGGTTTTTGTGTATGCTCACGTTTTCAGAACAAACAAGCAGTTCCTACTGTATAGGCAATTTGGCCTTCTTATTGTTAGACTCATCGAAATATGGCTTTGATGGAATGTTTTTTTCCTAGGTAGTTGCACAATCTGACTAGGAAGTCACCCTGCTTGCTTTTTTCATAATTAAATTCAAAATACCTCCCAGATTTTTCTGGGTCTTGATTTTTCTAGCCAAACTTAAACTGTGGTACCCAGAACTAGACACAGTACTCTAAATGAGCTCTAACCAAAGCTGAATTGAATGGTACAGTCAACCCTCGACTTACAAACTTAATCTGTTCCGGAAGGAAGTTCGTAAGTCGAAAAGTTCGTAAGTCGAATCAGCATTTCCCATAGGAATGCATTGAAAACCAATTAATCCGTTCCGGCTGTTTTTGGTTCTTAGGTCGAGGGGCGGTTTGTAACTCGAATCATTAGTTCCCATAGGAACTAATGCAAAGCCGGTTAATCCGTTCCTACCACTAGGGGCAGAATTTTTTTCCTTTTTTCCCCTTTTAACCTAAGATGACTTAGGTTAAAAAAAGAGGTTTTTTTCAGTTCGTAACTTGAATCTAAGTTCGCAAGTCGAGGCTATATTTTTCTATCAGAGCGGTTCGTAAGTCGAAATGTTCGTAACTAGGGCCGTTCGTAAGTCGAGGGTTGACTGTACTTTACTTACCTTGATATGGATGCCATAGTTCTGTTGATACACCTTAATATATTATGTGCTGTCAAGTCACATTTTGGCATGTGTTTAGCTTGTGATCTAAGACCCTGGATTGTTTTCACCCTGCATCCAAGCCAGCTTTCACCCCTCCTACATTTATGTATCATGTTTTTTCCTGCCCAAGTGCAGTACTTCACATTTTTCCCTGTTGAAACACATTTTGTTTGATTTATTTGTTAAAGTTGTTTTGAATACTGATTCTGTCTTCTGATGTATTGGCAATCTCCAAGTTTAGAAATTTAATGAGCATCCCCTCCACACCCTCATTCAAGTCATTAATAATGATATTGAACAACACTGTGCCTAAGACCAAACCATGTGACAACTTACTTTTCACTCCTTGTCACTTTAGAAGCCATTGATGAGCACTCTTTGGGTGAGGCCTGTCAACTAGCTTCAAATGTATCTATCATAGCATCATCTACACATTTTACCAGCTTGACCAAAGGAATAAATAACATGAGGGATCTTGTCAGAAGCCTTGCTGAAGTCAAAGATACACTACATCCATAACATTCCCCTTATCTACCAAGCTTGTGACTCTATAAAAAAAAAGAGATTAATCTTATCAATCTGACATTTCTTGTCTTTGAGATATCCATGCTGAGTCTTACAAATCACAGTTCCTTTTCCTAGATGACTGACGATTTAAAGTCTGTTCTGGAACCTTTCCTTGGTTTTGATGCAAAGCTGACCAGTGAATAGTTGCCAAGATCTTTTTTAACCTTATTTGAAAATGGGGATGACGTTTGTTCACTTCCAGTCTTCAGGGACCTCACTTGTACTCTGACAACTCTCAAAGATTATAGTGAGACGCTCTGAGATTACATCTGCAAGCTCTTCTAGTATCTTTGGAAGAAGTTCATTTGGTCCTGGAGACTTAAATTCATTTAAAGTGGCTAGATGCTCCCATACCATCTCCTTATCTACTTTGGGCAGCAACCTTCTCATTTCCCCCTTTATTCTGCGAGCATCAGGTTAGGAAATATTTTTCTTTTGTGAGAAAACAAAGATATGAGGCAGGAGTTTAACAATGCTGCCTTCTGTCTGTCGCCCTGTAGTAATTCTTCATTTTTTTCATGCAGCAAATTATCTTTTTTTGTTGTTGTTCTGCCTTTTGCTTCAAATGTAGCTGAAGAATCCCTTTTTGTTATTTTTTACCTTTCCTGCAAGTCTGAGCAAATTTTGATCTTTAGCCTTCTTCACCTTTTCTCGGCAGACCTAACCTGCAAATAAGCCCTAGTATGATTTTTCAGGATGCTCGTAATATAAGTCCTACTCCAAAAATAAGTCCTAGTTAAGTGAAATCCCGCCCTCCACCATTGTGCAGCAACCAGAAAATGACATGACTGCATTTGAATAAATGTAGATGGTTGTACATGACAAAAATAAAACATCCCCTGAAAATAAGCCCTAATGCGTTTTTTGGAGCAAAAATTAATATAAGACCCTGTCTTATTTTCGGGGAAACAGTGTGGGTACATACATACATACATACATACATACATACATACATACATACATACATACATACATACATACATACATACATATTGTTGTTAAGTCGTGTCCGACTCTTCGTGACCCCATGGACCAGAGCACGCCAGGCCCTCCTGTCTTCCACTGCCTCCCGGAGTTGGGTCAAATTCATGTTGGTTGCTTCGATGACACTGTCCAACCATCTCGTCCTCTGTTGTCCCCTTCTCCTCTTTCCTTCACACTTTCCCAACATCAGGGTCTTTTCCAGGGAGTCTTCTCTTCTCATGAGATGGCCAAAGTATTGGAGCCTCAGCTTCAGGATCTGTCCTTCCAGTGAGCACTCAGGGTTGATTTCCTGCAAAATGGATAGGTTTGTTCTCTTTGCAGTCCAGGGGACTCTCAAGAGTCTCCTCCAGCACCACCATTCAAAAGCATCAATTCTTTGGCGGTCAGCCTTCTTTATGGTCCAGCTCTCACTTCCATACGTCGCTACTGGAAAAACCATAGCTTTGACTATGCAGACCTTTGTCGGCAAGGTGATGTCTCTGCTTTTTAAGATGCTGTCTAGATTTGTCATCGCTTTCCTCCCAAGAAGCAGGCGTCTTTTAATTTCGTGGCTGCTGTCCCCATCTGCAGTGATCATGGAGCCCAAGAAGGTAAAATCTGTCACTGCCTCCATATCTTCCCCTTCTATTTGCCAGGAGGTGATGGGACCAGTGGCCATGATCTTAGTTTTTTTGAATCCATCCATCCATCCATCCATCCATCCATCCATCCATCCATCCATCCATCCATCCATCCATCCATCTGGCTACCAAGGCCACACTAGGCAGTTCACAACACCATAAAACAAACACTTTAAAAGGCACTAAACATAATAGCTATATGAAAAACCAAAAAACATACTGGTCCACATACATTAAAAAACCTTCTCAGTTAGAGCCAGATCTAGGATAGCTGATTCCCTTGTTGCTTGCACTACTTTCTGCAAGATTAATTTGTCACCAAGGCAAGTGAAGAATTTATTGGACCTTACATTCTTGGCAGAGTTGGACTTCCAACAGATCAGGATAGTCAAAGTCTCTCTTTATTACTGTGTTTTGTCACTACCTCTGTAGGAAGCTGCCTGAGTACCCCGACTGTGCTAACTTTTTAAATAGTATGAAAGAAGCATGAAATATTAATAAAATATAAGTAGAAATTACATTTCATGCTAATGAAATCTAATGACTTCTCACAAGGGTTATATTCTGAATTATGAATTATTTCAGTTGTCCTGGATTCTATACAAATGAGGTACATTTGGGGGCTGGCTCTTAAAATGGAATTTCTCTGCTGCTCTTTATGGATTCTGACTACCATCTTAAGATTCTGCATAAATTCATAGAGAGGGGCTGATATTCTTTGGGTGGAGAATATGGCTCAAACTGAGAAATGACACTGATAGATTATTGAGAACTTTTGCTGAGCCTGCTCAGGTGGTCGTGTTGCACAAATCTGCACTTTAATTCAGTGTATAAATTAGTGGCTGTTTGACAGTCTGTGGAAAGTCATTCATTTATAAACAGCGGGTCCATCACAAATTGTTTCAAAAACCTCTTGTGCTTAGCTTGACATTGAGCTTGTATCAACATATATAAATCACTTACTAAAAACCTATTACATAGGATACCGCATATTTCTAAATCAGTAGCTTGTCTAGTACAAGGTAAATGCAAGCCAGCAGATAACCCAGCCATCTCTTTTCTGTTTGTGGGCTTTGGTCCTTGCATCCTTATTCCCAAATGGAACCACATGACTTTTACGTATGTGTAACTTGTAATGGGAGAATTTCCTTCAAATTATTTAGAATCCATTGAATAACTACATGGTTTCCTAGTAAATTAGTGTTTCTTGTGGTGTGTGTGTATTCACAGTTAGGTATTCATACTGCTAATAATAATACAGAATTTATATAAAATTTCTACATCTTATACATGTTGTCTTCACAACTTTTTGAATGATTCCATAAGGTAGGTCAGCAGTAATCTCCCCTGCTGCAGAAGTAGGTATATGGAAGGGGAAGAAGAGGAGAATGCTAGATTTTAACTATAGTTAGAGTGAGATTTCAGATGGAGGCTTCTCAAGCGAATGCTGTTAAACATTACCTGAATCTTCTCATAGGTATAACACATCTCACAAAGCTTTTTATTTCAAGGCAATTGACTGAGGTGTTGGACCATGAAATCTGAAAAAGTGGGCAGTGCTTCAGTTGCACTTGGAAGCAATAGGAGACCTTGGATATCAGTGGAAAACACAAGGGAGAAATAAGTCCTAACTATTAACTATTCAACATCAAAAAAACTAAGATCATGGCCACTGGTCCCATCACCTCCTGGCAAATAGAAGGGGAAGATATCGAGGCAGTGACAGATTTTACCTTCTTGGGCTCCATGATCACTGCAGATGGTGACAACAGCCACGAAATTAAAAGACGCCTGTTTCTTGGGAGGAAAGCGATGACAAACCTAGACAGCATCTTAAAAAGCAGAGACATCACCTTGCCGACAAAGGTCCGCATAGTCAAAGCTATGGTTTTTCCAGTAGCGACGTATGGAAGTGAGAGCTGGACCATAAAGAAGGCTGACCGCCGAAGAATTGATGCTTTTGAATTGTGGTGCTGGAGGAGACTCTTGAGAGTCCCCTGGACTGCAAAGAGAACAAACCTATCCATTTTGCAGGAAATCAACCCTGAGTGCTCACTGGAAGGACAGATCCTGAAGCTGAGGCTCCAATACTTTGGCCATCTCATGAGAAGAGAAGACTCCCTGGAAAAGACCCTGATGTTGGGAAAGTGTGAAGGCAAGAGGAGAAGGGGACGACAGAGGACAAGATGGTTGGACAGTGTCATCGAAGCGACCAACATGAATTTGACCCAACTCCGGGAGGCAGTGGAAGACAGGAGGGCCTGGCGTGCTCTGGTCCATGGGGTCACGAAGAGTCGGACACGACTTAACGACTAAACAACAACAAAATTAACTATCTGCAGTGAACTCACAGTTTTGTGTTCAATACAAATTTCAGAAAACAGTCTCTGAAATGTGGAAGAAGCAGAGGCAGTAAACAGAAACCAAGTTAACAAGGTACAAAATCAATTTCTCTCATTTTTTACTCTCCTGCACTGTCATTAGTCATTGTTAGCAATGTTTTCCTTGGACTGGAATGACAAACTTAGTGTGTGCACACATGTGTGTTTTTTTTTAAATTGATGTGAGCCAGTCTGCTAAGGATATCATTCTAACTATCTTTGATCTGGAGATAGAAGGCTACATAAGTTACTTATAGAATCATAGAATCATGAAGTTGGAAGGGGCCTATAAGGCCATCAAGGTCATCCCCCTGCTGAGTTGTTGTTGTTTAGTCGTTTAGTCGTGTCCGACTCTTTGTGACCCCATGGACCAGAGCACGCCAGGCCCTCCTGTCTTCCACTGCCTCCCGGAGTTGGGTCAAATTCATGTTGGTTGCTTCGATGACACTGTCCAACCATCTTGTCCTCTGTCGTCCCCTTCTCCTCTTGCCTTCACACTTTCCCAACATCAGGGTCTTTTCCAGGGAGTCTTCTCTTCTCATGAGATGGCCAAAGTATTGGAGCCTCAGCTTCAGGATCTGTCCTTCCAGTGAGCACTCAGGGTTGATTTCCTTCAAAATGGATAGGTTTGTTCTCTTTGCAGTCCAGGGGACTCTCAAGAGTCTCCTCCAGCACCACAATTCAAAAGCATCAATTCTTCGGCGGTCAGCCTTCTTTATGGTCCAGCTCTCACTTCCATACATCGCTACTGGAAAAACCATAGCTTTGACTATGCGGACCTTTGTCGGCAAGGTGAGGTCTCTGCTTTTTAAGATGCTGTCTAGGTTTGTCATCGCTTTCCTCCCCAGAAGCAGGTGTCTTTTAATTTCGTGGCTGCTGTCACCCTCTGCAGTGATCGTGGAGCCCAGGAAGGTAAACTCTGTCACTGCCTCCACTTCCCCTTCTATTTGCCAGGAGGTGATGGGACCAGTGGCCATGATCTTAGTTTTTTTGATGTTGAGCTTCAGACCATTTTTTGCGCTCTCCTCTTTCACTCTCATTAAGAGGTTCTTTAATTCCTCCTCACTTTCTGCCATCAGAGTGGTATCATCTGCATATCTGAGGTTGTTGATATTTCTTCCGGCAATCTTAATTCCGGCTTGGGATTCCTCCAGTCCTGCCTTTCACATGATGTATTCTGCATATAAATTAAATAAGCAGGGGGACAATATACAGCCTTGTCGTACTCCTTTCCCAATTTTGAACCAATCAGTTGTTCCATAGCCAGTTCTAACTGTTGCTTCCATATAGATTTCTCAGGAGATGGATAAGGTGGTCAGGCACTCCCATTTCTTTAAGAACTTGCCATAGTTTGCTGTGGTCCACACAGTCAAAGGCTTTTGCCTAGTCAATGAAGCAGAAGTAGATGTTTTTCTGGAACTCTCTGGCTTTCTCCATAATCCAGCGCATGTTAGCAATTTGGTCTCTAGTTCCTCTGCCCCTTCGAAATCCAGCTTGTACTTCTGGGAGTTCTCGGTCCACATACTGCTGAAGCCTGCCTTGGAGGATTTTGAGCATAACCTTGCTAGCGTGTGAAATGAGTGCAATTGTACGGTAGTTGGAGCATTCTTTAGCACTTCCCTTCTTTGGGATTGGGATGTAGACTGATCTTTTCCAATCCTCTGGCCACTGCTGAGTTTTCCAAACTTGCTGGCATATTGAGTGTAGCACCTTAACAGCGTCATCTTTTAAGATTTTAAATAGTTCAACTGGAATGCCATCACCTCCACTGGCCTTGTTGTTAGCCATGCTTTCTAAGGCCCACTTGACTTCGCTCTCCAGGATGTCTGGCTCAAGGTCAGCAACCACACTATCTGGGTTGTCCGGGACATCCAGATCTTTCTGGTATAATTCCTCTGTGTATTCTTGCCACCTCTTCTTGATGTCTTCTGCTTCTGTGAGGTCCCTACCATTTTTGTCCTTTATCATGTCCATCTTTGCACAAAAGGTTTTTTTAATAGCTCCAATTTTCTTGAACAGATCTCTGGTTTTTCCCTTTCTATTATTTTCCTCTATTTCTTTGCACTGTTCGTTTAAGAAGGCCCTCTTGTCTCTCCTTGCTATTCTTTGGAAGTCTGCATTCCATTTTCTGTAACTTTCCCTATCTCCCTTGCATTTGGTTTCCCTTCTCTTCTCTGCTATTTGTAAGGCCTCGTTGGACAGCCACTTTGCTTTCTTGCATTTCCTTTTCTTTGGGATGGTTTTTGTTGCTGCCTCCTGTACAATGTTACGAGCCTCCATCCATAGTTCTTCAGGCACTCTGTCCACCAAATCTAGTTCCTTCAATCTGTTCTTCACTTCCACTCTGTATTCATAAGGGATTTGGTTTAGATTATACCTGACTAGCTCAGTGGTTTTTCCTCCTTTCTTCAGTTTAAGCTTGCGTTTTGCTATAAGAAGCTGATGATCAGAGCCACAATCAGCTCCAGGTCTTGTTTTTGCTGACTGTATAGAGCTTCTCCATCTTTGGCTGCAGAGAACATAATCAATCTGATTTCGGTATTGCCCATCTGGTGATGTCCATGTGTAGAGTCGCCTCTTGTGTTGTTGGAAAAGAGTGTTTGTGATGACCAGCTTGTTCTCTTGACAGAACTCTATTAGCCTTTGCCCTGCTTTGTTCTGAACTCCAAGGCCAAACTTACCTGTTGTTCCTTTTATCTCTTGACTCCCTACTTTAGCATTCCAGTCCCCTATAATGAGAAGAACATCTTTCTTTGGTGTCAGTTCTAGAAGGTGTTGTAGGTCTTCATAGAATTGGTCAATTTCAGCCTCTTCAGCATCGGTGGTTGGTGCATAAACTTGGATTATTGTGATGTTGAAAGGTCTGCCTTGGATTCGTATTGAAATCATTCTATCATTTTTGAGATTGTATCCCAGTACAGCTTTTCCCACTCTTTTGTTGACTATGAGGGCTACTCCATTTCTTCTACGGGATTCTTGCCCACAATAGTAGATATGGTAATCGTCTGAATTGAATTCGCCCATTCCCGTCCATTTTAGTTCACTGACGCCCAGGATGTCAATGTTTATTCTTGCCATCTCCTGTTTGACCACATCCCACTTACCAAGGTTCATAGATCTTACATTCCAGGTTCCTATGCAGTATTCTTCTTTGCAGCATCGGACTTTCCTTTCACTTCCAGGCGCGACCACAGCTGAGCGTCCTTTCGGCTTTGGCCCAACCACTTCATTAGCTCTGGAGCTACTTGTACTTGTCCTCCGCTCTTCCTCAGTAGCATGTTGGACGCCTTCCGACCTGAGGGGCCCATCTTCCAGCGTCCTATCTTTTAGCCTTTTGTTTCTGTTCATGGGGTTTTCTTGGCAAAAATACTGGAGTGGCTTGCCAGTTCCTGCTCCAGGTGGATCGCGTTTAGTCAGAACTCTCCACTATGACCTGTCCGTCTTGGGTGTCCTTGCATGGCATAGCCCATAGCTTCTCTGAATTACTCAAGCCCCTTCGCCACGACAAGGCAGCAATCCGTGAAGGGGATTCCCCTGCTGAGTGCAGGAATACAAATCAAAGGATATCTGCCAGGTGGTTGTCTAAATTTCCTTTGAATGCCTCCAGTGTTGTAGCACTCACCACTTCTCAAGATAACTGGTTCCATTACCGTACTGCTCTAACAGGAAGTAGAGGAAGTTTTTTTCTGATATTCAACCGAAATCTGGCTTCCTGTAACTTGAGCCCATTGTTGTCTGTCCTGTACTCAGGGATGATT
Organism: Intellagama lesueurii; assembly: GCA_037013535.1. Classification (NCBI taxonomy): domain Eukaryota; kingdom Metazoa; phylum Chordata; class Lepidosauria; order Squamata; family Agamidae; genus Intellagama; species Intellagama lesueurii. The sequence goes on along the minus strand of JBAJHW010000001.1, from coordinate 7,710,199 downwards.
GAGAACAGATCCTGTTCTCCTCCTCTGTATGACAGCATTTCAAGTATTTGAAAAGTGCTATCATATCTCCCCTCAGTGTTCTTTTCTCAATGTGTCCAATTATTTCAGTCTTTCCTCCTAGGGCTTGGTTTCCAGCCCCCTGATCATCCTTGTTGCCCTGCTCTGAACTTGTTCGAATTTGTTGGCATCCTTCTTGAAGTGTGGTGTTGAGAACTGGACACAGTACTCAAGATGAGGCCTAACCACTGCAGAACAGAACTAGAACTTGAATGGGTTTGCTTCTATGCAGGTTTCTAACACCCCACTGCAGTTTAGCATGGGCAAGAAAATAGGAAAGATGACGTTAATATGAGTAGAAGCAGATCTGATTCCGAATGAGTGAGTTGGTAGGATAGGAAAAAATTTGGCTCCCTCCCAGATAGAGCCCCTGCATGCCTTCCATGTGTCATGTGAATACTTGTGATTCATTTGTATAATTGCAGCAAGACTAAAACTGTCCATCTCCACACCTGGAGAGTCCAGGGATTCCATGAAGTGGACTGCTCTGGTTATATGTGGTGTAGTACCACTCTGTCATTACTACAGTGGACCTTTTCTTAGGGCAGTATGTCAGCTGGTTTGAAGTCTCATAGGAAGTATATATCAGATATAAAAGTAAGTCTTTGTGAAATCTGATAGTTTGTTCTCTACCAAAGAACGGTGTGTTCTTTCCAAAGTTATTTCAGTATTCGTAGTGAAAAACAAGAAGATGGCAATGTTCTAGTACTCCTCAGTTCAGACAATGGATTTGAATATACTTTGTATCTCCATCCCTCAACTCAGCCCACAAACTGACGGTGGAATTGAGTTGGTGTTCAAACTTAAAATGAATTGTCTCTTACACATACATGCCAAATTTCATTATGATTTATGATTTAATAATAATAATCTTAGAACGGCAGAGCTGGAAAGTATGCTGTGGATCATTGAGTCCAGTCCCTGTCAACTTGCTACAGATAATCAAAACTGCAATAGGGTTTAAATATTTCTGCTCCCCTTGAAATCTGATGTGGGAGCTTAAAACATGGAACTGGGTTACAATAATCAAAATGAGATGTGACTAAGATGTGTGGTGTAATAGTTAGATCAGGCATTGTCAAACTTTTAAGTGTGCATCCCGAAGGCTACCACTGATGCCTGGGCTTGAGGCTCAGGGACGAATCCAAGTGTTCCCTCAAGTTATGAACCTCACAGTGGGTAAAACAACATAAAGAGTAAAACTGCTCTCTGAAGGAACCCCACAGCCTAGCAACCAGGGAGTGTAACAGGAGTCCCCCCAATGCTGCCTTCTGAGTCCATCCCTCCAGGTAGGAACTAAGTGACTGCAAAACAGGCCCTCCAAGATCTATCTCTGATGCCGGGGGAGAGCTTTGTGGATACCCTGGACTGCCAGAAAGACAAACAAGCAGGCCCTCGATCAAATTAAGCCTGAACGATCTCTGGAGGCAAAAATGTTGAAACTAAGGCAGTCCTACTTTGGGCATACTATGAGAAAATAAGGTTCCCTGGAAAAGACCATAATGCTGGGAAAGGTGGAAGGCAGCAGGAAAAGTGGAAGACCAAATATGAGATGGACTGACTCCCTAAAAGAAGCCACAGGCTTGAGTCTACAAGAGCTGAGCAGGGCAGCTGAGGACTGAACATTTTGGAGATCTCTCATTTATGAGGTTGTCAAGAGTAGGAGGTGACTTCACGGCACATGACAACAACAACAATCTCAGAGATGCAGCCAAGAAGGATGCTCTGGTCAGTGGTATTGAAAACCACTGAGAGGTCCAGCAAAGCTGACAGGGACACTCTCCTGTACATTTTCTGGTGTAGATCAGATGACCAGAGCAGTATCTGTCCCATAATTGGGCCTGAAGCCATGTTGAAATGCATCTTTGTCTAGAAACCCTACCCTTTCGTTTTTAACACTTACAGTGTATTGTAAGAATTTTAGTAGATACAACTGATCGTACTTGAATGTGAAATGCCTCTTCTTTTCTGCATAACTCTTTCGGGTATAAGAGCCAATGTGTGGTTGAATTTCAAAACAGCCACATTATTCCGGCATTATTTTGGCATGTGTAACAAAACAAAACAAAAGAAGTCTTGTGCGCTTTTAAAACAAACAGATTTATTGTACTGTAAGCTTTTGTGAATCATAATCCACTTCTTCAGACATAGGAAGTGTCTAAAGGACTGCATTGTAATCCACAAAAGCTCACAGTACAATAAATCTCTCTAAGTCTTAAAGGTGCTGTAAGACTTCCTTCTGTTCTGTTTTTGTTGCACATTTGATCAGTCTCCTTCAACTTGCATTCCTGTCTTCACTCCTCTTACCCAATTCTGTTGAACACCTTTGTAAGGGCTGCATTCTGTCTTTGAACAAAAAAACAACACATTTTCCAATTGCTAGCTTTCACTTATGTTAGCAAAAGTGGACTCTGAGCAAATACTGCCAGCTCCCTAGGATGCCAGCTTGAGCTCTGTTCGCAATAATGCCTGAAACCACAATGGGGTCTAATTGTGGTGAAGGAAGTGAGCATGTATGCAAGTTCTAATCTGACATTCCCTTCCCACTGTGAATTAAGGCTGAATGTTTTAAAGTGTACCCCATGTCCCCAGCCATTGGGGTATGTTTGGATGAATGCATTCATAGTAAGTCTCATGATCAAAAACGTGGTCTTACAAGGATCTCTGCAGACTTTCGCACTGAACATGCAAAGGCCTGCTTTCTAGGTGGTGCAGGAATGTGAAGGGGAAGAAAATTAGTATTGCTAATGCTACTATGTTCCCTTTCTAAAGACCTTTTAAAACTGCACTGCTGCAGACTGAGTTTTGTTTCCCTTCACTAGCTAAAGAAGATGACTCCATTTTCACAGGGGCAAATTATGTGAAAATGATATTTTCCATGTGAAAGTGATATTGTCCACCACAGAACCATCAAACGGAGGAAAGATGTCTGAATTCCTCCTAACAACTAAACAGCTTCCATTTATGTCATTAATAATATTGTATGTGATACATACATCTAAGCTACTTACAGTAGTTAAATCAGTAAACATTGAGTATAATTCCTTTCAGTGACTGTCAGCGGTCCTGTTCTGCCAGATATGGTATAGAACTAGCAGAATTAAATCTCAGAAGGCTCTTGCAGTGGGCTTGTCAGCCATAGAGAAATATCAGATTGATCCTACAAAAGAGAAAAAACCATGTAGTCCTTATACACAAGCCAAAGATACATGTGGGCAATACCTTTATTTGACCACTAAAAATCACAGCTACACAGGCATTTAGCCTGCTGTTTGGTTTGCTGTTGGGTTAGGTTCAGATGATGTCTTTACTAGAGTGAACCAGCCTGCCCCCAGAGTGCTCTTATTTGCACCTGTCTGGGTCCATGTCAGGTACTTCTCCTTTTTTTTTTTTTTTTGGTATGGATAGACTCACTCCATTTTTGTTCATTTTCAGCACATGCTGAAATTGCTAGAAGAGAACTAAAGTGGAGCTTGTGGCTCTCAATTTGCCTTTCTCTTTAAATTGCCTATATTGTGAAGTGTCTTGAGAAGATAGCCACTTCACAGTATTGGGATAGTAAACACTTCCTCTGCTCTTCCATGGCAGAATAAGTAAAAATAAATGTTTACAGTATATTAGGGTATTGCTGATGCACTGCCTTGCTTATAAAAATAAAGGAAAAAAATCAAAAACTTCCTGGAACCTGGCTTCAGCTAAAATTCATTGCCAGCTGGTGGTTGGTGGCAGATTGGGCAGGTTGCAGGAGGAAGTTCTCAATTTATCCTTTATTTTTTAATAAATGCTGCGGCACATATCAGTAATTTAAGATGCAAATGACATATTATTGGCGAACAGCAGCAGTGGCTTGAAATGATTTCTAATTGAGGTGAAACAATAAGTGCAAAAGCAGGACTGCAGCTGACTATTAAGGTAAAAGTTATACCTACAAAAGAATTTATAACATTAATGTTGACAGTGAAGATTGTTAAAAGTTTTGCATATCTTCGTTTGATCATCAATCCAAATGGAGACTGCAGGCAAGAAATTAGAGGAACGCTGAGTCTTGGAAGGACAACTATGAAGGAACTAGATAAGATCCTGAAGTTTAGGATGTGTTGCTGGAGGCCAAGGGAAAGAACATCTGTACTGTGGTATTCCCAGTGACTATATATAATAGTGTTGGGCAGTGAGGTTGGTAACAGGAATAGATTGATTTGAAATATGGTATTGGAGGAGAGCTTAACGGATGCCATTGACTGCCAGAAAGACGGATATGCAGGTCCTAGATCAAATCAAGGCTGAACTCTCCCTAGAATCAAAAATGACTGAACTGAGGCTCTCTTATTTGAGCAGTTCATGAGGAGGCAGGACTTGGAAAAGACAACAATGCTGGATGCTTTTAGGCAACAGGAAAAGAGCAAGACTAAATCCGAGATGTCTTGGTTGGTTATCAACATTGGCACCATTTTGGTGTCAGATCAAGAAATATTTATTAGATCCTTTGGGGGGGGGAGTGGAGTATTGTGGCCTTCATAGGTTTTAGTGCAGTGGTTTTAATGTTTTTAATGTTCCAGTGCTTTAATTTTGTGATGCTTGATTTCAAATCATTTAAAATATATCATGTTTTCAAATTGATCTTACAGCCTTGTAACCCACCGTGAGATCCTGTGATACAGGGCAGGCTATAAATGTTTAAACGAACAGACAAACAAACAGTCATCTCTGAGATGTTTCTGAACTAGGTTTAATCCACTCTCTTGGACTGCTTGAAAACATACAAATAAAGTAACCTGGAAATTCCAAGGGTCTTTTTGGAATTCCTGCCCTTTGTTTTCTTCTTCAAACCATGCAGACATCATCCAGCTAAAGGCAGTGGAAGAACTACTACTGAGATGAATAGTTGGAAATTACATTCAGGCCCACATCACTCCTGCAGCTTCTTCTGGCATTCACAATGCCTTGAAGAGTTGCTTTCATACATGCAGCTTTTTATTGTTTTATCTCCACATAGGCATTATTTAGTGAGGAGCTATACAACCCAGCAGAGTCCCTCATCTAGTAAATAAAACAGATGGAAAGTGCCCTTTAGGTGTTGTTGATTTCTTCCACTTCTTTACTTCACTTGACTCCTTCAAGTGATTATGGAGGTCAGTTGGTCATCTTCTAAATGTGTGCGTCTGCTTGTGGTTTTGTTGAATAGAAGATAACTGTATTTGCAAGTGTATTTGCAATTTTTACCTTGGCTCTTCAATGACAAAAGGATGTTCTTGGTGTCTGGATTGTGCATAATGCTTTTGTGTAAAATTCCAAAACCATAGCATAGATAATGAGAATGGGTGGGAAACCAGAATGCTGTGTCGTATGTCTTTGATACGGAGGAGGATTTGGTTCATCATTTTGATCTTTTGGGAAGAAGGTTGAAATGTCCTTGATGGGTATGTTTAATTATTACAGTATAAATGATGCTAAGGCCCGTGACTAATGCAAATAAAATGCTATTCTTCTTCTTCAGTATAAATGAGTATTGTGCCATTTTGAATGTAGTAAAATTATAGCAAAAACAAATATTGTTTTTAGTGAACCTTAAAAAAGGCTATTGTATATTTGAAGTTCACTCTTTATCTAACTCAGACTGAATGTTGAATCTTCTGCCAACTGAACAGAAATGAATTGAATTCCAGACGTTCCTGTGTTCACATCTAAGCAATGGCAAATAGTTTTAAGGAATGGCTTAAACATGTAGTCAGGGTTGTCATATCACTTAGACTTTGGATACTGAGCCAGAGTTGCCAATATGGAGTGCAAAAGCCCTATTTTCTTAGGCTCACCCTGCTTCTGCCAACTCCAGTCTGTAGCCTGTTAAGTGATTTCCAGTGAAGGTAGTTCTCTTGTGACCAGGTGCTAGATTTTCCTGTGGCTCCATCCACTGTAAGAACTCGAAGTTATTTCCTTCCACATTATAATCCTGGCATTCTCTACTGTTTCTTCAAGATTTCACAAATGTTCTGAAGAAACGGGATGGTAGCTGAAAAGCGGATTTATTTATTTATTGAATTTGTACCCTGCACCATCTGGCAACCAGGCCACTCTGTGTGGCTAACAACAGTATAAAAAACAATATTAAAACACGATAAAAATAAATAAATTAATATAAGCCAAATAGGGTAAATTAAAACAGATGGCAATAAAGGTGGTAAAAAGGGTGATGGAGAGGATGACAAAAAGGATGGTAAAAGGGAGGCCGAGATCTTATGCTCCGGGAAAGCCTGATGGAAGAGCCAAGTCTTCAATGCTCATTTAAACCCATCCATCGAGGGTGCCAGGTAGATCTCAATGGGAAGGTTGTTCCATAGGCGGGGGGTGACTGCCGAGAAGGCCCGGTTTCTTGTTCTTTCCCTCTGGGCCTCCTTCGGGGTCAGGCCCTCAACTGCCCTGCCTGTGAAGAACGGGTATTACGGACAGATCTGGCTGGGAGCAGGCGTTCTGATAGGTACCGAGGTCCTAAACCATTTAGGGCTTTGAATGTTATCATCATAACCTTAAAGTCAATGCGGAAATGAACCGGTAGCCAATGAAGGGCGGCCAGAGTGGAGGAGATATGCTGGAATTTCTTCACCCCAGTTATTAATCTGGCTGCCGAAATTTGGACCAGTTGAAGTCTCCGCATCAGCCTCAAGGGTAGCCCCATGTAGAGAGCACTGCAGTGTACAGTATTGTTGAGATTACGAGGGCATGAATCAGCATCGTGAGTGCCCCCACGTCTAGATAGGGATTCAGCTGGGCAATCCTCCGAAGATGGAAATGGACTGCCCAGACCACAGATGTCACCTGAGTTTCCGTGGTGAGATCTGGGTCCAGGCAGATGCCCAAGCTGCGAACCTCACTCTTCGTGGGAAGAGTCACTCCCCCAAAGGAGAGGGAGTTTCCCAACCCACTGATGCCGGGCCGCCCATGCGCATGATTTCCGTCTTGTCCGGATTCAGCCTCAGTCCATTTGCCCTCATCCACTCCGGAACGGTCCTCAAGTAGCGTTCAAGGGACGGAACAGCATCCACTGCAGTTGGAAGAAAGAAGAGGTAGAGCTGGGTGTCATCAGCGTACTGATGACACCGGGCCCCACAACTCCGGATGACCTCACCCAGCGTCCTCATATAGATATTAAATAGCATTGGTGAGATGATAGACCCCTGTGGAACCCCACAATTGAGGAACCACGGGGTAGAAGTCATCTCGCCAAGCTGCACTCTCTGGGGACGGTCCTCCAAGAAGGAACGGAGCCACGTCAAAGCGAGGCCACCGATTCCCAACTCAGAGAGCCGCCCCAGGAGGATACCGTGGTCGACGGTATCAAAGGCCGCTGAGATATCAAGGAGGACCAACAAGGACATATTGCCCCTGTTGGCCTCCCTCAAGAGGTCATCCTGCAGGGCGACCAATGCTGTTTCCGTACCATGGCGCGGCCTGAAGCCTGACTGGAACGGATCAAGGGCATCAGTTTCCTCCCAGAGGGCGTGGAGCTGATCAGCCACCACCCTCTCAACCACTTTGCTCAAGAAAGAAACATTGGCAACGGGCCTATAATTCCCAATTTCATCTGCTGCCAAATTAGGTTTCTTTGAAATGGGCCTAATGAGTGTCTCCTTGAGGGCAGGGGGAACCATGCCCTCCTGGAGAGACCCATTAATTATTGTGGTGGCCCATTCTGTTGTTACCCGGCTTGGCTGTTTTGATGAGCCAGGCTGGACAAGGGTCTAAAGAGGAAGTGGTGGCACGACAGTGCGCAAGCACCCTGTTCACCTCATTGGACGTCACAGGTTGAAAGCAAGGTAACCTCAACGGGCAAGACAATGCACTGGACATCTCGGCTTGATCTACTGTCTATAAAAAGGGATCAAGGTCCTGGCGGATGGCCTCCACTTTAGATTTTAAAAATGCCGCAAACTGGTCACAGGAAATACTAGAGGGAGGCCTATCACTGTGGCCAACTCTGGATAGATCGCGTACTATACGGAAAAGTTCCGCCTGCTGGTTGTGAGCTTCGCTTATCCGGTCAGCGAAGAATGTTCTTCTAGCAAACTTTACCCTAGCTAGGTAAAAGTTAGACGCGATCCTGGCAGTTTTTAAATTAATTTCTGTCGGGGCCCTTCTCCAAATGCTCTCTAGCCTTCTCCGATTATGCTTCATGGCCCTCAGCTGCTGGTTAAACCAGGGGGCTGGTCAGGCTCGGCGGCAGAGAGGACGTTTAGGCGCGATCATGTCGACCGCCCTGGTGGCGGCGGTATACCAGCCATTCACCAGAGCATTGACAGGAGCGCCAACCAAATCAGCTGAAATCCCCCACATGGTATCTTGGAATCCATTAGGATCCAGTAACCTGCGGGGGCGGACCATCTTAATGGGTCCAAACTCTCAGTGCCACTGAGAGGCTGCATTTAATTAGGTGGTGATCCGACCATGACAAGGGGGCCGATACCAAGTCGGCCACCATCGGAGCACACTCTCTCTGCTTGGCAGCAAAGACCAGATCCAGCATATGGCCGCCCACGTGGGTAGAACCGTTGACTTGCTGGGTCAAGTCCAAGGAAGCTATGGTTTCCAGGAAGTCATGAGCTGGGCCGGAAACCTCAGCCTCCATGTGAATGTTGAAGTCCCCGAGTACCAATAGTCTAGGGCACGGGTCCCCAACCCCCAGCCCGCGGCCCGGTGCCGGTCCGTGGCCTGGGCTGGACTGGGCCGCGGAGACAGATCTCCCACTCACCCGCACACGCACTCCCCCGCACAGCCCCTTTGCACATGAGCGTGAGTGTGCACATGCGCCTCCCGCGAGCGCCCGTCCCTTCGCGCATGTGTGCGCCCACGCGAGCGCCCACGCCCCTTACACACATGTGCGAGAGCACGGGGGAGTGCCCCGCCTTCCCTGCACACGGACCCCGTCCTCCCCCAACCATTCCGCGGTGTCAAAAAGGTTGGGGACCACTGGTCTAGGGGACCTCAACAGCGCCGTGGAGATGAAATCTGCCAGGTCCGGCAGGGACTGCGCTAGATCGCAGGGAGCACGGTAGGCCAGCACAATCCCAAAGCCATTCCTGGCCCCAAACGACATGTGGACGGCTTCTAGTCCTGGGCTTGCCAGCGCAGAGAGCCTAGCAGCCTCAAAGATGTCCTTATAAACAATGGCAACTCTCCCCCCCCCCCCCCCCCCGCCCGGTCTGCCCTGCCGGATGTGCATTTGATGTTGATACTTTGAGTCTTTCACTATCGGCTACTACTTGTCCTTGTATGTATGTCACTGGGTGTAATGCCTGCCAGATAATTCAGTTCAAATATTGTGTGTGTCTTTGCATATATAGAAGTCAGGTCTAACTTAGGCAACCCTTCTCGGGGTTTTATTTATTTATTTATTATTGGATTTTTATCCCGCCCTTCTAGACAAGAGTCTACTCAGGGCGGCTCACAAAATATTACAAACAGATAAAAACAACAATTAAAATCTACAATAATACTATAATCAAGATGGAAAGATAAACTTCAAACCAAGAAAAGTAAAATCAAGTATTGGCAGTAGGGAAGGCCTGCCTAAAGAGCCAAGTTTTTAATTGGCTCTTGAAAACACCCAGCGAGGTGTTTCTAGATATAAAGTTACAGGAATAACCTGCTTCCCCTTGGATGTACACCTTAACAAAATAAGAGTACTTAAGTATGTCAGAGAAGCCAATGGCAATGTTGTCAGAAGGCTAGACTCCATTATGAGCCTGGACTTCTAGCAGGATCACCCAAGGCAAAATGTTCACAGCTGAAGCACGAGATTAAGATGCACCCACCCTCTTCGGAAGTAATGGCTTCATTAGCAGAAGAGAATGGACAGTTTCAACAGAGGTGGGGCTGGAAAAACGTCTGGAGATAGCCACTGGACAACAGTCGTAGCTGAAGGTGATGCTGGCAGAGATTGAAGGCAGCAGGAAAAGACCCGATATGAGATGAATTGACTCCCTGCAGGAAGCCACAGGCTTGAGTTTACAAGAGCTGAGCAGGGCAGTTGAGGACAGGACATATTGGAGATGGCTCATTCATAGGGTTGCCAGATGTCAAAGGAGATGTGACGGCACATCACAACAGCAGCAACAACGATCACGGTGTGATCTAATAACTTTACCACATTGCAGTCTTGAATGCCCTGATGTAACCTACCCTGTTGACCCCGCCCACATAAAGATTCTAATCCAAGGCATCTCTCGCCCACCCTCTCCCCTCCTTCGGGGTAAAACAGGACAGAACATCTCCTGCCGAGTCATGCTACGCCCTAATTTCCCTCTGCATCACTAGTGAGCTCTTTGTTTGAAGACAGATGTATAGGTTATGAAAATAAGAGAGGAGAGGTTGTTTGCTGTCTATATGCTCATGGGTAGTTATGCAGTAGGACTTTGCTCAGTGTGGTGATGTTTTTAGCATCTGTAGAATTCAAGATATCGAATGCAGCTGTTCCAGATTGTGAAAACCTTTGATCTAGGACATTTTTCTTCTTTTACCAGTCTGTGAAACACAAGTGGCAGCCCACAGGAAGGACCATGGCTCACTGGTTTGCAGTGAGAATGACCCTAGGTCCCGTCTTCAGTCCCAGTGGTTACCACTACCTGGATGTACAGCTGCTGGCTAGTGTGACAAAAAATACTGGGTAGCTGGGTCAGTAGTGTAACTACATAAACTCACTTCAGATTTGCAGTGGAGGTAGAGGGGTGTGTGTGTGTGTGTGTGTGTTTAGAAAACATCAATATGAGTAGACTCAAGGTAAATGTAGAAAGGTATACATTGGATACTGTTTCTAAGCACCTTTCCTTTTTCATCCTTTGTTCTTACTGAGATTGTTTAGATTTTGATGTTGCTTCTCTTGAGGAGAAAAGTGAAGGATGCATGCTGTGCCTTATAGCTGTCATTGCTCAAAACTATCATTTTTGCTGTCATTTTTTTCTTCTAATGCTAGCTTCCAGTCAGATAAGTCATCTCTATGATAAATGGCAGAACTCTCTCTTTACTGATTCACATTGCTACAAATAAATTAAATCCGTTCTTGGAGACAGCAGAGAAAACCCCAACCCATTATTTACTTCACAGTTTTACTGGTGCTATAAAATGTCTTCAGCATAGACTGTAACTATCTTTTATTGAACTGTTTTTCTTCTTTTCTCTCATATTTTAAATGTTCATATTAAACATCAATAGTTTCTTCAAACTAGTAAACATAATCAGATGCATCTGAAACATGAAAAGAAGGAACACAGAGTTCCAAATGCCGGAAAAAGAACTCTTGACTAAAAATTGCACAATTATTCTTATTTTATAGGCACTATTGGCGACTTCTGTCAGAGGCGGTGTCTGGAAGGCATAGAAAATTGGGGAGAGAGGCTGTTCTGTAACATAGTTGGGCAATGATACTTGAAATGTTTCTGTTTCAAACCTTTTGGGTCCTCAGATGTTCTTAGACTACAGCTCCCAGAAATTCCCGCCAATACAGCTAGTGGTGAAGGCTTCTGGAAATTCTAATTAGATAACATCTGGGGATCTAAGGTTGGGAACCACTGCTCTAAGTAATTACAATAAATTTTAATGTTGGTTTAATTTATTATTAGATATATAACCTGTGTGCCTCCTAGGATAAGGACTCAAGGGAAGGCTATTACAAAACTTACGTACACAAGCATCTTCTACTAAAAGGCAAGATTATCTTATATTGATTCAGATCATTAGTCCATATAACTTAGTCTTGTAAATGTTGTTGTTGATGACACTGTCCATCCATCTCATCCTCTGTCGTCCCCTTCTCCTCTTGCCTTCACTCTTTCCCAACATCAGGGTCTTTTCCAGGGAGTCTTCTCTTCTCATGAGATGGCCAAAGTATTGGAGCCTTCCAGTGAGCACTCAGGGTTGATTTCCTTCAGAATAGATAGGTTTGTTCTCCTTGCAGTCCAGGGGACTCTCAAGAGTCTCCTCCAGCACCACAATTCAAAAGCATCAATTCTTCGGCGGTCAGCCTTGTTTATGGTCCAGCTCTCACTTCCATACATCGCTACTGGAAAAACCATAGCTTTGACTATGCGGACCTTTGTCGGCAAGGTGAGGTCTCTGCTTTTTAAGATGCTGTCTAGGTTTGTCATCGCTTTCCTCCCAAGAAGCAGGCGTCTTTTAATTTCGTGGCTGCTGTCATCATCTGCAGTGATCAGGGAGCCCAAGAAAGTAAAATCTGTCACTGCCTCGATATCTTCCCCTTCTCTTTGCCAGGAGGTGATGGGACCAGTGGCCATGATCTTAGTTTTTTTGATGTTGAGCTTCAGATCATTTTTTGCACTCTCCTCTTTCACCCTCATTAAGAGGTTCTTTAATTCCTCCTCACTTTCTGCCATCAGAGTGGTATCATCTGCATATCTGAGGTTGTTGATATTTCTTCCGGCAATCTTAATTCCGGTTTAGGATTCCTCCAGTCCTGCCTTTCTCATGATGTATTCTGCATATACAGTAAGTTAAATAAGCAGGGAGACAACATACAGCCTTGTCGTACTCCTTTCCCAATTTTGAACCAATCAGTTGTTCCATATCCAGTTCTAACTGTTGCTTCCTGTCCCACATATAGATTTATCAGGAGATGGATAAGGTGGTCAGGCACTCCCATTTCTTTAAGAACTTGCCATAGTTTGCTTCCACACAGTCAAAGGCTTTTTCTTTTTCTTTACTTCCCTTTAATTATTTTAGCACACTTTAGAGTTAGGCATCCTTCAGTTTCGAGAGACTATGGTAACGTACTCTGTATGGAGGACTTGGAACAGCGTCTAGTGTGGCTGAGAAGGCCAATTCGAGAGTGACAATCCCTTCCACACTGAAGACAAATACAATCTGTCCCCTTTCCAGCTCCCTGATTTTGCTGGTTTCGGGACTGCCTCTTGGCCTTGGCCTGCTGGACAAGGGTCTCTTCAAATTGGGAGAGGCCGTGATGCACCGCCTGCCTCCAGGCTGAACGCTCAGAGGTCAAGGTTTCCCATCTGTTGAGGTCCATTCCTAAGGCCTTCAGATCCCGCTTGCAGATATCCTTGTATCGTGGCTGTGGTCTCCCTCTGGGGTGCTTTCCCTGCACTAATTCTCCATCCAGGAGATCTTTTGGAATCCGACCGTCAGCCATTCTCACGACATGCCCAAGCCAACATAGACGTCGCTCTTTCAGTAATGTATACATGCTAACGATTCCAGCTCGTTCTAGGACTACTCTATTTGGAACTTTGTCCTGCCAGGTGATACCAAAAATGCGTCGGAGACAACGCATATGGAACGTGTTCAGCTTCCTCTCCTGCCGTGCACAAAGGGTCCAGGACTCACTGCAGTACAGGAGTGTGCTCAGGACACAGGCTCTATAGACCTGGATCTTGGTATATGCCGTCAGCTTCTTATTAAGCCATGCTCTCTTTGTGAGTCTAGAGAACGTGGTAGCTGCTTTGCTAATGCGTTTATCCAGCTCGACATCTAGGGAGAGAGTGTCAGAGATCGTTGAGCCAAGATACACAAAGTCATGAACAACCTCCAATTTGTGTGTGGAGATGGTAATAGAGGGAGGTGAGTCCACGCCCTGGCCCATGACTTGTGTTTTCTTCAGGCTTTTTAACACACTATGCATATAAAATTTCACATCTAGCATCAAATATTAAGCTTCTGGCTATACTTTTATCATACTGCTAACAGCTATTTTATATTAAAAATACATTCAAAAGTTTACCAGCATGAACATTTATTTGGTCATCATCTTTAAGCACAGACAACATCCCTTAAGTCAAGCAGAAAGTTGTGTTATGGGAAGATGCGCTAGCTTGGAGATAAAACACTGAATCTGCAAAATGTTTCAAAACGTATCAGCTGAAAGAAAGCCACTTTTTTTCATTGTCACTTTGACATAAACTCATTTAAGTTTCTGTCAGTGTGATTTACCCATAGATTGCCCTTCTTGGAATAGGTTTTTCAAGGCATTTAATGTTATAAAAGTTAAGTCTCACACTGCACTGACCTCAGTATTTGTCAACTCTGTTATGCTGGCTGGTATAATATAGCTATTTTGAAACATCTGGTAACTCCAAGTAACAAGAAAACAAATACATAATAAATATTAAATGTTCTTCCTAGACATAAATTCAACTTTAAAGCTGTCAAATCTATTTTTACTTTGAACCATATCACTTCCTAAAGCTTTGCTCTGTGTGAACAGTAAAGCAGCAAAGTGTGCGGCTTATATACTGCACCATTTCACTTAAAACATTCTCTGGGCAGTTTACAATTTAATTATGCAGGTTACACAGTGTCCCCCGTGCCCCCAGAAAGCTGGGTACTTTGGCTGAGTCAACCTTGAGCCTGTTGGGATGGAACTCAGGTCGTGTGAAGAGTCTTGACTTCAGTACTACAATTTAACCACTGCACCATAAAGCTCCCTCGTGAATAGCAGGTTGAAAAAAGCTTCCAGTAAAATGTATTCTTGAAGGCTTTCACGGCTAGGATCCGATGGTTGCTGTAGGTCAGTGGTCCCCAACTTTGGGCCTCCAGATGTTCTTGAACTTCAACTCCCAGAAATCCTGGTCAGCAGAGGTGGTGGTGAAGGCTTCTGGGAGTTGTAGTTCAAGAACATCTGGAGGCCCAAGGTTGGGGACTACTGCTGTAGGTTTTTCGGGCTATTTGGCCGTGTTCTGGAGATTTTTCTTCCTAACGTTTCGCCATTCTCTGTGGCCGGCATCTTCAGAGGACAGGAGTTAGAAAAGACAGAGTTCTAACACTCTTGAAGCTCTCTTCCTATTATGGAGAGAGTGCCTCACATTAATAGAATCATAGAATAATTGAGTTGGAAAGGGTCTGCCTATAAGGCCATCCAGTCCAACCCCCTACTCAACAGAGGAATCCAAATCAAAGCAGATCTGACAGACGGCTGTCCTATTTTCTCTTCATTGTCTCCAGTCTTGGCACCCTCACCAACTCTCGAGGTCATTGGTTCCACTTTTGTACTGCTCTAACAGTTAAGAAGTTTTTTTCCTGAAATACATGAAATCTGGCTTCCTGTAGCTTGGGCCCATTATTACATGCCTTCACTGAGAACATATCCTGCCTCTCCTCTGTCTGACTACCCATCAAGTATTTGAAAAGTGCTATCACATCTCCCCTCTGTCTTCTTTTCTCAAGGCTAAACCTGCCCAGTTCTTTCAGCCTTTCCTCACAGAACTTGGTTTCCAGTCCCCTGATCATCCTTGTTGCCTTCCTCTGAACTTATTTCAAGCTTTAGAGGGTTCAGAGGATACATCTCTGGAGCAGCCCAAGCCTTTTCAATTCTGACAGGAGGGCATCAGGTGTAACCTCTGAAACATATCCCATATTTCTAACACTCATGACTGAAATTATAAAGGGTCTACAAGTCAGCCTTAAATCTCCTTTATTTGCACAGACTCTCGGATTCCACCCACAGCATCCCTTGGAAAGACTAGGACCACAAATGCTAGAAATTCCAGAAGACATTTGCCAGGAATTATTTACAAGACCCTGATGTTGGGAAAGTGTGAGGGCAAGAGGAGAAGGGGACGACAGAGGACGAGATGGTTGGACAGTGTCATCGAAGCGACCAACATGAATTTGACCAAACTCCGGGAGGCAGTGGAAGACAGGAGGGCCTGGCGTGCTCTGGTCCATGGGGTCACGAAGAGTCGGACACAACTTAACGACTAAACAAACAAAAGAAAAAGCATCCCTAGAAATCTACATTGTGCTTTAAAAATGAGGTTTGAATAGCTCTATACTAAAAGTCACTGCAAAACAATCAGCCAGCTCTCCAGCAAGGTGACTGTACAATAACATTGCCTTGCAAAAGAATCTCTTTCACACCTGACAGTTGAATGTGTTTATAAAGGATTAAAAAGCCCAAACAGAGGAGGGATTTGAAATAATTGGTTTATATTATATAAAATGTTGCAATATGTTAACATGACCAGCAGGTGGTGTTTGCTGACCCAGTAATTTGCTATATCCCTGTTTTACTACTTCAGTAATTTAGTCCCAAGGCAACCTGCTACCTTGGCAAATGCAAACCCCTGTTAATCAAAATAATAATGCTCATCATCATAGTGGCATCTTACCAGATTCTGATTGGCAGGAGTCATATTTCGCCATCTTGGCAAAAGCAATAGAATTTTTTTTTATTGTATATTGAGTAGAGATGGGGACGACTCACCAAAATGGTGAGTCGTCCCGCTTCGTGAGTTGTCAAAAGTTGACGACTCACGAAGCACGAAGTTGCCCCCATGAAGCGACGAATAACGAAGTCATTTGTCGATTCGTGGGGGGGGGGGTTATTTAAAAAAAACCTTAGGCTGCTTTAAGGGAATCCAGGCTGCCCTTTGCAAAGATGGCAGCTGCAGCTTCCCTACCCTAAATGAAGCCGCAGCCGCCATCTTTGCAAAGGGTAGCCTGGATTCCCTTAGCCTGCCTTAAGGGAATCCAGGCTGCCCTTTGCAAAGATGGCAGCTGCAGCTTCCCTACCCTAAATGAAACCGTAGTCGCCATCTTTGCAAAGGGCAGCCAGTCTCCCTTTTTACATGGCATGGCTGGGAGGCCAGATGGAGACCTCGGCAGCGGTTATGGTAAGGGGGTGTTGGTGGGAGTGGGAGGGCTAAGGTAGGGAGAGGAAAGGGGTGGGGGGTAGACTGTGGGGGTGGCGACTGTGGGGGTGGGTGGCTGCCTATTGGCAGCCGATCAGTTCATCGGCGGCCGGTAGGCAGAATGTTGTTGGCTTTTTTTAAATACGAAGGATGAATAAAAACGGGTAAATATTCGTCCCTTCATATTCGTGGCGGTCTCTGGAAAAAATCGTCGAAAAAGCCGATCCGTTTTTATATTTCGCCCCATCTCTAATATTGAGCCTCAGTAAGGCAAAATTCAGTTGTTTACAACTGAAGGGAAATGTAAGCACCAGAGAGAAATATAAATATAGGAAAGCAAGAGATATATACTTGCAACACAGTGCATCGCATGCCACAATGCCACACACACTGGAAACCAACTATACTGATACCAGAGATCATTAGGCATCATGTAGCAACAGACAAGGACAACATTTATTTTTATCCTTAGATTCAAACTGGTTTGGCTGGGTGAGAACTTAGAATAATTTTATGCGTGTCATTATAATATACTTAAAGGCTAAAGACTGATCAAAGTTATAATACTTTGACTTTTAAATGATGTGTTTTATAGATATATTCTCTGCTGTTGTTTTTATCATGCCTTTTTAAGCTATGTTATTGTTATGGGCCATCAAACTGTCTCTGACGTATGACAACCCTATGAATGAGCAATCTCCAAAATGTCCTGACCTCAGCAGCCCTGCTCAGCTCTTGTAGACTCAAGCCTGTGGCTTCTTTTAGGGAGTCAGTCCATCTTGTATTTGGTCCTCCTATTTCCTGCTCCCTTCAGCGTTTTTGGGCTATAAGCTCTTGTATTTTTAAAAAGTAATTACAACATCCTTTAAAAAATTAATTTTATTAATTAATTAAAACTTCTTTATGCTCCTGTATTTTGGATTGAATTCTGCCTGCAACTTACATTTAGTCTTCATATATTTTTTAAGCATTTGTGCTTGCAGTTTTTCAGTAGCTGTAAGATAAATAAAGCTTGTAGAAATAGACAAGCTAATGTTGCCTGAAATCATTGCAACAATGAAAAGACTTGATACCCAGATGAATTTTGATATTAACTGGAAATGGTTGTGTGATTTCATTTTGGCATTAACCCTAAATGGGATAAACGCCAGCTGTGATAAACACAGGCTTCTGATTTTTTCCTAGAGGTCTACAGAGTTCTATAGGGCTCCTAGGAAGATGTTCAGGCGTCAGAATCTCTGACCTGACAAGAATGCTTTAGATTTCTAATATTGTTTTCTGTTTTTGTTTGCTAATATTGTTCTTGAGATGAATGAAGAGAGCAGGTTTAAAAGCTAGGAGAGTAAAAATGTTTCTTTGGTGAATATCTCAACACATCTCCTGTATGGAGAATTAGTGCAGGGAAAGTGCCCCAGAGGGAGACCACAGCTGCGATACAAGGAGATCTGCAAGCGGGATCTGAAGGCCTTAGGAATGGACCTCAACAGATGGGAAACCTTGACCTCTGAGCATTCAGCCTGGACGCAGGCGGTGCATCACGGCCTCTCCCATTTTGAAGAGACCCTTGTCCAGCAGGCCGAGGCCAAGAGGCAGTCCCGAAACCAGCAAAGTCAGGGAGCTGGACAGGGGACCGATTGTATTTGTCTTCAGTGAGGAAGGAATTGTCACTCCCGAATTGGCCTTCTCAGCCACACTAGACACTGTTCCAAGTCCTCTATTCAGAGCACGTTACCATAGTCCAGTGGTGGCGAACCTTTTTGGGCTCGCGTGCCCAAACTGGGGGGGGGGGGAACAGCGGGCGGTGTGCTGCTGCGGCTGAACTGGAAGTGGCGGCGGTGGAACCAGAAGTGGCAGCGGAAGGGGGAATCCCAGGCACGGAGGTGCCTCGAGACCCCACTCCGGATCCGCCGCCAGCAGCAGCTGCTCCGGATCCTGACCCGCCGCCTGTCCGGGCACCAGCAGCCACCTGCTCAGGTTTGGCTACGGGGGGGGAGTGGGGGAGTAGCGATCCGGCGACTTATGGCTCGCGTGCCGGCAGAAAGGGCTCCGCGTGCCAGCTGTGGCACGCGTGCCATAGGTTCGCCATCGCTGCCATAGTCTCTCGAGACTGAAGGATGCCTACAGCCTTGCTATGTGCTAGAGCAGCTGTTGTGTTCTTCTTCGTGGCCTCTGTGAATCCACACAAATGGGTTTTACTGCGCCTGCACAGGACTCTTCGGAATATTCTAGAGCTTAAAAAGATGTGATTAGTAGGACGTTGCCCCGTGGTGCGCATGCTCCGCCTGCTTGTTACCTCAGTTCCTTTTAGCCGCCGCTGAAATCGGACTTCCTTTGGATAGAGCTATTGTGATTCTTTGATTGTTTACGGATATACTGATCTTTGGACTGATTTACGACTACTCTTATAGGATTACGGACTTGATCACGTTTTTTCATTTTCGGACGTTTCCCTGTGAGTTATTTCATTCTTCCCCTTTTATCGGCCGTTTCCCCCCCCCCCTGCCCTTTTTTTATGGTCTCCTCAGGCCTTTTCAAACGTTGCGCGACACTGTTGTGACTTTTTAGGGTTTATATTAGAGATGGGCTCTTTGTGCTTTCTCATGCTTTGTATAAAGCGTGGCACCATAGGTGGTACAGAAGCCCATCCCCCACCCCCTGGGCCAGCCGGGCCACTTACTGGGCTCTGTGTGCCAATGGAATCCATGTTTGGTGGCGGCGTGCCAGCCCAGGCAGGTGTCCAACTGGTCCTTTCCCGCCTCCCCAGGCAACTAACCACTCTTCGGCTGCATGGGAAGACTCCCATCCCGTCCCACCTTCTTGCCAGAGTGGTCAGCTGCCTGAGGAGGCAAGGAAGGGCCAATTGGTCTCCTGCCCAGATCAGAGTGCTGTCCCTGAAGGCAGATCCCAGCAGTTTGTGGAGCCTGGTAAGTGGCCCAGCCGGCCTTGGGGGTGGGGGTAGGTGTTGGGCCTCTGCACCACCTGTGGTACTGAAGTTCATGCTTCATATGAAGCATGACAAAGCACAAAGCACCCATCTCTATTAGATTAATTGAGAAAGGTAAGATACAGCAGGGACAAATCACAAAGTATGGCTTGCTATGGTCGACATTCCTCAGTTTGAAAAGCTTGAAGACCATAAGTCTAAATTAAAGGGCAGAGGATTTTGCTAGAGGAGGAAAATGGATATTGTTGCAGATGTAATCATTTTTTGTTTTGATTAGATAAAAAGGTAACCATTCTGGTTGGTTGATTGGTAGGTAGTCATAAATATTTGAGATCTGAGTGCAGCTAAGATGTTTAAAGGGTGTATATTGTGTAAGAGCAAAGAAACTCCCTCGGTGAGTAATTCTGGTGAGAATTCCTGCAAGTAAGGACAGGTACGGTAGTAGATTTCAGCTCAGGTGATGAATCCCCACCCCCCTACTATCATATCCTTGGCTGGAATCCTATTAATGTTCATTTAATGTTTTTGTTAACTTGCCACAACTAATTGACAATGTGGGACACATCTTGGTAGCATGGTCAGCATGATCAGACATGTGACTGAGTCAGACCCTGACATCTCGTCAGTTAGCCATAATTAGCTGTAAATATGTTATGCAAGTGGCTTCCAGACAAATATGATTGTATTGTTGTGCTACATTATGTTACATTATTTACATCGGAAAGTAATTTTCAACCTGTTTTTTTCTTGCTTCTGTTTTGTTCATATTTTGCTGTCCTAGAGCAGGGGTCCCCAACCTTTTTGACACCGCGGACCAGTTGGGGGAGGATGGGTCCGTGTGCAAGGATGTCACATTCAATTTCTGGTGTCTGGAAACAATATGGTTATGTGATAGGTCTCATGTCTCTATGGTTATGTGATAGGTACCATGCCAGTGCTAGTGTGTGCTAAAAACTAATAATATCTGCAGAAGCCTATAGAGCAGGGGTCCCCAACCTTTTTCACCCTGCGGGAAGGCGGGGCACCCCCCATGCTCGTGCGCATGCGCAAACAGCAGCGCGGCGCTTGTGTGCGCTCATGAGTATGCGCAAATGGCGGCGCGGTGCTTGTGCAGGCGCGCTAGTGTGCATGCGCAAACGGCGGTGCGGCACTCGCACGGGCACACTGGAGCGCATGCGCATGCACGAATCAGCTGTGCAGGGTGAGTGCATGCGGGGGGTGGGCGGGAGGTCTGTCTCCATGGCCCGGTCTGGCTCAGGCCACGGACCGGCACCAGGCCGCGGACCGGGGTTTGGGGACCTCTGCTATAGAGTGTATCAAATATTATTACAGCCATTTTAACTCATTGTTACGAAAACTAAACTCTTGATGTGTTCAGTCCTGATTGTTGCTAGTTTTAAAACACCTGGTAAAGCTGATACTTGTAGTTGCACATTCCTTGATTACTTGATCTTGACAGCTGCTTTTCTTTTGCTGCACATTAATGACCAATTTGTCCACATCCTCCTTCAACTCACTCTTTGCCCAGCTCAACCTAATATTAGACTCCCAGATCTCTACAGACATCACTCACTATGGTTTGTGCATTTCTTGTTTGTTCTGTCATGATACCTGTGTCATATTTTATATTTATAAATGGGGAGTAGTTGTAATTAGCATAATCAATCTGTCACCCAAATTGGTCAGTTATGGGCAATGGATTTGGGAAAGTTGTACATCACAGCCCCGAGATATTGGGAGTTGAAAATGGTACAACACTGTACAGAAAATTTTTCCCCCCTATTCCCAGCCTAGCCTTTACCCTAGTACCTACAGTAGGGAGCATGTGTTTTAAGTTTAGAGAGAGAATTCAGACATGCTCTGGCGAAAATGATACAGACCCAACAGAGTTGTGCCATGTAATTAATTACTCTGACAGTTTGAATGATTTGCCTTTTTGGGAGCAGGAATTGTTACATGCAAGGCTTCAGAGACAATTCTGGATACCTGAATAATTTCCTTGCTTACACAGTATTCCAGAGTGAGGAGTTTGGCTGACTTTGCAGAATCTGTATTGTATCTGTTGATGCCTGTTTGTCCTGTTACCATAGTTATACTGAGATGGTGAGCAAAATCTTTAGTGGCAGAAGGTCAGTCACAAATACACATGACTCCCACCCTTCATATCTGTCAGGTAAGCCAGGGCAGACTGTTCGGGTGGGTACAGTGAGTGGTAAATGTGTCCCATCATCCCTTGAAGGAGTTATGCTTTAAAGTGGTTCTAGTGAAGGCTCTTGGACACCACCATGTTGGATAATTGAGTATTCTTACTCAGCATCACTTGAGGTTGTGATGGAATATCAGCTCTGGGGATTCCCAAATGAAATGGAGCATCTCTACCCATTTTAGCATGGCTTCATGCTGAATTTGAGGCTGAAACAGGTTTGGTCACCCTTGTAAATGATCTACTCTGGGACCTTTACAGTGGAACGGTGTCCTTGTTAGTTCTGCTGGAACTAACAAGCAGTGTTCGATTCTGCACCTTGTGCTGTTATTCTGGACTGCCTGAAAAGGATGCCCTGGGGCAGTGCCATTTTGCACTGGTTTTCGTACATTCTGGAGAATCAGTAGCCGAAAATGATGTTGGGAGACATTTTCATGGAAAACTTCCTCAGAGTTTGATCTTGTGACCCTGTTATTTAATATGTGCATAAAATGACTGGGAGAAGTCTGATATAATTTGGGTTGTATTGTTCTCTATGTGGGAACTACATTTGAAGAGGCTTTGGAAACTACAGCTGGTCCAGAGTGTTGCAGTGAGAATGCTGGTGTGTTCTTGCCTGCAGAATAGTATTTTACTGGTCCTGCAAGGACTAACTTCATTGGCTACTAGTTTGCTTCTGTGCACAATCCAAAGTGTTGGTGATAGGTTTTGAAGCTCTAAATGGATTCGGTCCATATATCTTAGGGTTATCTCCTTGGTTGTCAGCCTGCCTGGAGTCTAAGATTTGACAGAGAGCTTTCTCTGATTCCCAACCATCACAGAAGCATGACTGAAGGCAGGAAATATATTTCATGGCTGCACCTAAAATAGGGAATTATTTGCCCTTGAGAAATTAGTACCTCTTTTGATGGCCCTTTGCTAGATGATAAAAAGTAAACTCCCAGAGAAGCTGTCCTAATACTGAATAGCTAAGTAGATTTTGGGGGCTATTTGAATACATCAGTGAGGGCATGTGAGGGCAGTTTAAATGAACATGTGAACATTTTTGTAAGGAGTGATTAAAAACTTCTAATAGGAAGGATTATTTTTGGCATGGCCAAAGGCGCAAAAACTTGAAAAGTTTCAACTTAAAAAGCAAAAGCAAAGTGTGCTGTTTATATACCATCTCATAGCGCTTAAAGCAGTCTCTGGAAGATTTATAATTTAATTACGCAGGTTACACATTGCCCCCCACCCCCTCAGCAAGCTGTGTACTTACTTTACTGACCTCAGAAGGATGGAAGGCTGAGTCAACCTTGAGCCAGCTGCCTGGGATTGAATCTGGGTTGTGAGCAGAGTTTTTGCTGCAGTACAGCAGTTTAAGCACTGTGCCACAATGCTCCTAGTTTAGTCCTACTTTAAAATAATTAATTTTGTTTTTCATGTTCTGCACTTTCACATTATGAATGTATCTTTCTATATTCTTATCAGAGCAGTGTGCAATTTAAAATTATGGACATGTGTGAAATATAGGTAACTTTTTAAAAAAATGTTGAGATAATTAGACTATTTTTGACCAGAAGCAGGTTGCTTCAATAGCATTTCTCAGCCATTTGCTAGATCTTCCTTTTTACATGTGGTGGGGCATAAATTACATGCACATAAGTGCTGCATTGATTGAATTTCTCTACAGTCACAGAAAATTTGTCCTGTATCCAATTAGCCTTACTTGATTATTCTTTAATCTTCCTGCTTAGTTTTGAAGTCTATTAAGTGACTTCCAGATTATGAATGCATTTTTGCTCATGTAAATCACTGTCAGTTTCACTTTGCAAGAAAAGCACTGAAGGTGGCCAGGTATGTGAATTAGGAGGGGGGAAAAAGAGCAGATGGGAACTCTTTTTTTATAATAAAATGTTTCTAATATTCTGCTTGAAATGGACTTCCTTCTCAATGCTCAAAGCCCATGATGTTTCCATGGGAATGTTCTTATTGTTGAAAGCTACCAGAACATTACTTAATGGCTGTATCAGCAACCTGGATCAATTTCACTTCCCAGATTCACTGTAGTTTTATAACACAAAAACCACAATTCTGGTCAAGTAACGTTTAAGTGAACAAGGTAGCAGTCTTCTTTACATGCAAGGTGATGATAACCCGATCCCAGATTTTTCCTCCTCTCTGCCTGCCTAAACTTATTTTATTGAACAAGTGGGTCAGTTTTGTTAATGCATGTACAGTACTTCACATACAGACTTATGTTCATGATGTATAACAGGCTTCCTAGACTCATGCTTAACTTTTTATTCTTCAGTTAATATATGCTATTATGTTACTGCATGCTTGCTAGTATGTTGCTCTTATTTTTCAATGTTTTCAGCAAATAGGACTCAGCAGAGTTTGTAATGATTATGGTTGTCTTTGACAGGCCAATCCTAATAAGTACTCTTTGCCATAGCTATGAAAAACAAGATCCTCTGCCTGGTGAAACTGCTCATATTCCTTAATAACTAGGTGTCCTCAAGTCAGTTCTGATTTAGAGCAACCCTTTTCAGGGTTTTCTAGGTAGATAATACAGTACTCAGAAGTGGTTTTCCATTCCCTCCTTCTGGGGTTTGCTCTGGGACTGTGCAGCTTGCCCAAGGCTACACAGGCTGGCTCCTCTGGGATGCATAGTGGGGAACTGAACTTCCAACCTCTGGCAACCAGAAACCTAACTCAATTAGCTATATAGCCAGTCTCATATTCCTTACTCTGATTATAAAGAGGTGTTTTGTTGCCGTTTGATTGTCATATGGGCTAGTGGTTTTTGTTGACCTGATTTGAGTGTGTCTTTTAGATAGATTGCTATGCATTACTGCTATAACTGGATCTTTAGTACTTCTTGTGACCATCTCTCAGAGTAGTATTTGTTCATTTTTAATATTTATATACTTATCTAAGCTTTAATATTGTCTTTTAATGGTGTTAACTGCCTCTTTATACTCATTGTTTTCAGCTTTAAATATTGTCTTTTAATGTTGTAAGCTGCCTTGGGTCCTTTTCAAGGAGAAAGACAGTATAAAAGTATTTTAAATAAATTGAAAAGATATTGCAACAAGCTCTTCCCAAAACCAGCTATTTTTGGAAGATTACACTAAAGATTCATCTGTCTCAGACTTGCTCCCTTTCTTAATATGAAAGTGGTGCTTTACCACAGAATGAAAAGAATTGGATCTTATGAAGAAGATAACAGAGAAGAGGCAAAAACTGATCATCCAGGAAGCTAACTGTGTTGCAGGATCACAGCAGAAAACGGGGTGGGGGAAATGTTGAAGGCAGGGTTTGCAGAAGTAGGTGTTGAGGAGGGATTTGATATTTGAAGGTTTTCTGGGAAAACATTTACAGCATAAAAAGCAGAAACATTATTCGGCCGAGCTTGGGACAGCTCAGTTGTCTTCTGTAATACTTCTGAAAAGTAGGACATTTTTTGTCAACATGAAACACAGACAATGGTGTTCTCTCCCATAAAGCAAGACCTGTATCCTGAGTGACTGCATCTTGAAGGAAGTGGTTGCCATTCTGCTAGCTGTATTCTCAAAGGTTATCTTGTCCTCGTGCTGTGATCCCAAGTGATGGCTGAAGGAGTTACTACACTTCTCCTAGATACTTGCTGTGAAGTCCACAATAAAATTGAAGAATCCTGTGGAAGAATTTGGTGATATGTGTAATAACATGTATGGGTGATGGAGTGATGTGTTTTTCCTTGACCAATGTGTTATTGAAAATTTGAACTCTTTTATTCTGCAGGCCATCAGCTGTAAAGGGCAGCACAGTATCTCCTACACACTGTCAAGAAACCAGACAGTTGTAGTGGAATATACGCATGATAAAGATACAGATATGTTTCAGGTAAGTGTTATTTAAGACACTTAAAAACAACTGCTTGTGGGATCTTAAAATATATTTCTTCGAGATTTTTTCCATGTTATCTGTGCACATATCCAAATGAAAATATATTGGCTGCTTTGAACCTTTGCTAGGTAAAGAATTGCTCACTGCTTAGTAGAAGTTAATATTTTTATTAATGTAAAGAAAAATACCATACATGCGAATCATACATAAACTGGTAAATGGGCCTCTTAGATAGACTTCTATATAGTAGTTGAAAACATGGCTCTTTAGAGAGGCTTTTCTGGAGATCACACCATCATAGCGTAGCGGCTTTTCATCGTTTATATCATCTGTCCTGCCATCTTGCCTTTTTAAAATTAGTTTTAGTTGTTTTGATGTTGCCTTTGTATGTGGATTGTTATGTTTAATTTTGGTTTGGTATTGTTTTATCGCACTGTGAACCTCCCAGGGTAGCCTTGGTAGCCAGATGGGCAGTATAAAAGTTGAATGAATGCATGAATGCATAAACAAACAAATAAAAAAATGCCAGAAAACTGGTCAACTGTCTGGTTACCCACTCTATGTACATGCAGCAAAATACATGCTTCTGTCATGTGTGTTTTCCAAAACAGTCCTTGAGTTACAGTGTGATTACTGACCGTGTATCTTTCCTGAACCAGCCTGCCTTTCTCTGAAGTATTATTTTTGCTCCGTATGTTCTGCTATTGCCAGTTTTGTGGTTGTCAAAAGAGCAGAGAGATTACATGGGTCCTAGTACTAATCTTGCACCTGGACTGTGTCCAATTCTCACTATTTTGAAAGCATTCCCAGTGGAAACTAGTAGTGGCTGCATTATTTATGCTCTGATTTAGTGATGTGGTCTGCATCTTTCTAACAGTAGAGTTTACTGCAGTATGAATGTGCCATGTTACAGTTGCACAAAAGTAGGTAGCTTTTTTCACTTTCTGGCACCCACAGCTCTTAAAGTGTGTGGTTTCAGATTTTTGTTCATGCAGAAGTGATTTTGGATTGTACAGTGAGTGGACTCATCTATGTTTTTCTTGTTGCTGATTTGAGGAATTCACCCCTATCCCCACTGTAGCTATATGTGTTTTATGGAGATGAGAAGATTCTTCATATCTTATCTGCTGACCAAGGTTTCTGGGAGTTGCAGTCCAAGAACATCCGGGTTACCCAAGGTTGGGAGCCACTGCTTTAGAGGATTGGGCATCCCCTAGTTCAATAGTTGTCAGCCAGTAATTTACCCAGCGTTGTATTGTGAGCAGAGCAACAGACTAGGACTCAGGAGAGCCAGGTTAAAAGTCCTTGCTGATCCATGGAAACTCACCAGGGGTGTGTGGCACTGGTAAAATCATCTCCTGAATATCTCACCTGAAAATCCCTAGGGGGTTACAGTTAGGGTCATTGAAAGTTGGAAACAACTTGACAGTAGGTAACGCACAGATAACCAGTAATACATGTACTGCTGAGGCAGTGCGGGCACACAAGAGTAATCTGGCTGGGACACAAGGTTTTCACTAAAATTATTATGGATTCACTTTCCTTTAATCCACATACCCTCCTGCAAGTGTAACATCTCCTGTCTGCAAGCTTTCTGCATGCTAGGAATAACTTTGTATACTCAGTGTGCTTCCTAATTCCCTGATTTTCCTGCACAACAATTTACCATACATGATAAATATAACAGCAGAAGGCTGTAAACGTGTATAGCACACTGTGATGATGGGACTTGGCTTCTTTTATAGCAGAGGTCCCCAACCCCTGGTCCGTGGGCTTGTCGCGCTCGCGGGGGAGGCGTGTCGCCTCAAGAAAGAACCAACAGTTCTTTCTTGATAGGTACAACCATATGAGCCTCCATTAGAATACATGGGCAGTTATACATTTTTTTGCCTTGGTTGTGTGTGTCAGCCTGTTTGGAGAGATGTGCTTACAACCCAGTATTCCCTAAAATTTGATGCCATATTTAAATATGGGCACCCCATTATGTTCTCTGCTTTTTCTACCATGGCTGCTATATTGTAAAGTCTTTCTTAAGGAACTTTATCAAAAGACCAAATTGCCAACACAAGAAGGACAAGATATGTAGTCCTTTTTACAAAACTGGGCTTTCTGAAACACTTGATATGTACTGGAAATGCAAGACTTGTGATTTGGGTGAAAGGTTCCCAAAATTGGCAAGCAGCCTTGTATTTAAGGCCTTGCTTGCCAATTACACGCAACTAAAAATTCCATGAAGTGAATAGGCCAATGGAGGACCTACAGAGTGCTCCATCCCATCCTTACGTCTTAGTGCCTGACAACCCTGTGACATAGTAGGTGGTTTGTGACATTAAAAGAAAGGTCAGAGAAATCCCCTCCTCTATTTTTGTCTTCTTAAAAAAAACAACAACATTCCCCTAACTGATGCAGTGAAATTCTAATGCTAAGTCGATGAGTTGCTGTTTTGATATGCCGATTACTTTATTTTAAAAAAAAGAAAAGAAAAAAAGGAAGATTGCTGTGGTCCACTGAATGATGGCCACAAGAAAAGGCAATGAAAGGGGCTACGTTGACTCCATGGGCTCCACCCCACCTAGCAGAGAGGCAGGGAAAAAGGGGGGCTATCTGCCTTCCATCTCTCCAACTTCCACCCCAAAATCTACCCACATGCTGCTGCTATCCTTGGCTGCTTTTGTTGCTGCCTTTTTACTCATGAGTAAACCAGTTAAACTTATTATTGAGTAAACTGGGTAAACCTTGCTTGTGAGTAAACCAGTGATCCAAAGAGCTGTATAAACAGTATCCCATATCATGCATTTGGGCCAATGTTGCTGAATCTCTTTGAAGGTGTTTTTTTGTTTTTGTTTTGGTCAGGCAGATGACGTATAATGTAGAATGGCTCTCAGATTCACTAGTAGCTATTCAGGGAATTTGTCTGATAAATGCTGGAAGAGCAATTTGTCTTTAGCAGTACAAAAAGTTTTCAGCAACAGTAATAGTAACATAGGCAGTGTGTGATCTAACACCTGAAATTTGAGACTGAGGTGCTCCTGAACAGCCTGTTGTTTAAATTTTTATAACTATTGGAAACTACTTCATATATTATCGAGATGTGCACAAATAACTAGAAGCACACAAAATGAAAAGTGAACAAGGATCCTAAAACTCATGCTTATTAATCATGGAATTAAAGAATAATGGGGTTGGAAGGGGTTTATAAGGCCATCAAGTACAAGCCCCTGGTCAGTGTGTGCATGCTTTGTGTTGTCAAATCAGAACCAACTTAAGCTTCTCTAGTAGGGCTTTCAAAGTAAATGAGATATTTATGGAGTGGTTTTACCAGTTCCAGTTCCCAAGTGGGTTTCCATGGCTGAGCAGGGATTTGAACCTAGGTCTCCTGAGTCCTAGTCTGCCACTCTATCCACTACACCTCATTGGGAATCCCTTCCCCCTGCTCAGTGGAGGAATTCAAATCAAAGTATTATCTGACAGATGGTTCTCTAATTTTCTTTTGAATGCCTCCAGTGTTGGAATTCTTACCACCTCCTGAGGTAATTCGTTCCATTGTCATACTACTTTAACAGTTAGGAAGTTTTTCCTGATACTCAGCCTAAATCTAGGTTCGTGTAACTTGAGCCCATTATTATATGTCTTACATTCTGGGATGATCGAGAACAAATCTTGCCTATCCTCTGTATGACAGCATTTCAAGTATTTGAAAAGTGCTATCCTGTCTCCCCTCGGTCTTCTTTGCTCAAGGCTAAACATGCCCAATTCTGTCAGTCTTTCCTCCTAGGGCTTGGTTTCCAGTTCCCTGATCATCCTTGTTGCCCTCCTCTGAACTTGTTCCAATTTCTTGACATCCTTCTAGATGATGATCTGTGTGTGGCTTTGTCAGTGCAGACCAAGACCGAGATCATCTACAGTCTTGTGTTTCTGTTCACCATGGATGGGTGTGAAAGCCGGACAGTTAAGAAAGCTGACAGGAAAAGAAATTCATCCCTTTCAAATGTGGTGCTGGAGGAGAGCTTTGCGGGGTATCCTGGACTGCCAGAGAGATGAATAAGGGGGTCCTTTTTCAAATCAAGCCTGAACTCTCTCTGGAGGCAAAAATGTTGAAGCTAAGGCGACCCTACTTTGGGCCCATCATAAGGAGGCAGGGTTCTCTGGAAAAGACCATGATGCTGGGAAAGGTGGAAGGTTTCCAGCCCCCGGATCAGCCTTGTTGCCCTCTTCTGAACTTGTTCCAGTTTGTTGGCATCCTTCTTAAACTGTGGTTTCCAGAACAGGACACAATATTCAAGATGAGGCCGAACCAGTGCCAAATATAGGGGAACTAGTACTGGCACAATAGAAGGGAACTAGTACAATAATGTAAGATATGCAGATGACATCATCTTACTGGCAGAAAACAGCAATGACTTAAAAAAAACTTATGATGAAAGTAAAAAAAAAATATTGCCAAAGCAGGACTGCAGTGAACATTAAAAAGGCATGTTGGGGATGCTCTGCATCCTAAACCATATCTTCCACCTCCGACCATGCTCCCTTTGCCTAAAAACGTGTGTGTGTGTGTGTTTGCATGTGTATTCTACAGTGGTAAGTGTTTAAGGACTGCTACGATGCATCCTAGAATATAGATAAGCATGAGTGAGTCATGAAGTGAGAACATAGCCTGTGTTTTCCAACGGGCACAGTCACATGATATGAAAATATTAAAATAGCATTGGTCAGGGAAAAGGGAGTAGCTAAGTTTTTGTTGGGGCTAGTAGCTATTCAAGAATAGCTACTAGCCCCATGCTTTGGAGTGGACATAGGTTTAAATAAATAAAAATCATGTTTCTCATTATAGTGATTTACAACTGGCGTTACCAGTTTTTGATTATGCAGATAAAAGTAGTTTTAAAAAGCAGAATATATATGTTTGTAACATTGCATATCTCTGAATGTATTTGCTTTCTGTGGATCTTGGATCTTGTGTTTTTCTTACAACTTTTTCTAGTTGCTCTTCCAAAAGGCTTCACACAGGGGATTTCTTTAAAGCATCTTTTAAATATTTTCAGGTTGGCAGGTCAACAGAGAGCCCCATAGATTTTGTTGTAACGGATACAATTTCTGGCAGCCAAAACACTGATGAAACTCAGATCACCCAAAGCACTATCTCCAGGTTTGCCTGCCGCATTGTCTGTGACAGGAATGCACCATATACAGCCAGAATCTTTGCAGCAGGATTTGACTCTTCAAAAAACATATTTCTTGGGGTAAGTACATGTATTTTCCATTCAAGCTTAGGAAAGAAAATCTCTGTCATATGACGGAGGGCTGGTTTATATAATAACTTAAAACTCTTCTTCCCAGAAGAAGAGAAAGTTAAATCACTTCTGAGTCTTCTCTTCATGGAAAACCCTGAAAAAGGGTCGTCCTAAGTCAGAATTGAATGACAGTACATGATTGTTGTTGTTGTTGTTATTGTATTAAAACTGGCTGCTTGCTTGCTTACAAGCAGAAAGGCTGAATTTGACTGGCAGTAGCTCACTCATGGTAGAATTGTTATCATGCCCTGATGCTACATCCTTTGTATTTAGCAGGAAATGACAGGGTTTGAAGTTTTGGATCTTCCGCACACAAAGTTTTGTCCTCTACCACTAAGCTGTGAGCATTATAAAAAGA
Organism: Intellagama lesueurii; assembly: GCA_037013535.1. Classification (NCBI taxonomy): domain Eukaryota; kingdom Metazoa; phylum Chordata; class Lepidosauria; order Squamata; family Agamidae; genus Intellagama; species Intellagama lesueurii. The sequence goes on along the minus strand of JBAJHW010000001.1, from coordinate 7,678,830 downwards.
TTAAGGTAGAAATGAATTAAAGGAAAGTGAAATATTCCTGGTCATAGAGATACGCTACTTTAAGGATTCTAGAGTAGGTAGCCATGGTAATGCCACTGTCTGTCTGTACCTCCCGTATGGGGAGCAGTAGCATCCTTGTTAGTTCCTTCTTCTGTCTTTCCTTTCCATTGCACCGTGCGCTGGATCCCCAGTTGTGCATGGTGGTTGAGGAAGCGCTCTATTTCTTTGCTGATAGAATAGCAAAATGCCCCCTTCAGTCTAAATTTAGAATGTGTAAAGTCAGATGCTTAGTGCTCTCGCTCATCAAGAAGACAAGTATTTGGAGAAATAATTTTTACCAGTTATGTGATGTGACTTTGGAAGATCATCTTTCATGTTTCTTCCTGCCATGGAGAGAATGCACTCTTACTAGATGAAATAGACCAGTAGTAGTCTGGCCTGGCGTGCTCTGGTCCATGGGGTCACGAAGAGTCGGACACGACGTAACGACTAAACAACAACAAAAGTCTTTGCAGGTGTACACAGATGTCTGATCTGAAGCACTTTACCAATTTCGTGCCAGTTAGAATTTTGAGTAATTGCCACTTTTCCTAGACCTTTTGTGTTTTGAATATTCATTTCCGTGGTTGGCAGCTTGACGACTGTCATTATTTGGCATTCCAAATGTGAACAATCTGAATAAATTTATCTTTTATATTTCTTGCGATGGCATCATATCTAGGAAAAAGCAGCAAAGTGGAAGAATCCTGATGGACACATGGATGGCTTAACAACAAATGGCGTTCTAGTCATGCATCCTAAAGGAGGTTTCACTGAAGAATCTAAACCTGGAATCTGGCGGGAAATTTCCGTTTGTGGTGACGTATATACCCTACGTGAAACAAGATCTGCTCAGCAAAGAGGAAAGCTCGTGAGTTGGAATTTTTAACTTTTCCTAGCCTGATTTTCTGGTAAAGGAAGCTGCTGAAACAGTTCCAAATGTTTTAAAACATTTAAACACTATCAAATAGTATGAAGAATAAAAACACAAAAGACAGCATACAAAGAAGCAATCCTTTATACCTAAAGCCCTCCAAAATAAAACCACCTGAACACCAGGAATAACAGGGCCAGAGGAATCTCTCTTTCTTTGAGAGGGGAGAGGAATTCTGAATTCTGCGTGCAACAGCTGAAAAAGGACCTGTCCAGCGTTTTCTCACCTGACCTCCTGAAGGCAGAGGGAGAGGCATAAAGAACAACCTCAGCTGAGGAGCTGATGTTTTTAATTAAACATGAGCAGATGATCCATTACGGAAAAGACAGCCACCAAGACATCCTGATTCTGATGCTAGGGTTTCAGAACGTTGCAGGTTAATCTCGGTGCTTTTACTTAGCCTGAAGCCAAAGAGAGAGCTCAGGAAAGTGGCATATTAATGGGGTGAGGTGCCCCCACGGTGGGTTCCAGCTAGGGCAGACCCCACTGTACAACAGTACTTTCTGAGTGCTTTCAAAGGCAGAGTGTGTTACAGTGATCTTATTAAGTCATATGTCACTCAAGCCAGATCTTTCCATAGTTATGGAAAATTTGACCCATTGGGGCTGAGAATGGCTTGCCGTTTGCAGTATGTCCTGGACACTGAGTCACTGTCAAGCTAGCCTGTGGCCTTATAAGGAAAAACAGCCTATCTTGCATTTTTTAAAAAAAGTTCTTCCTGAACACCAGGCAGAAAATGCTATTCTGTATTCTTTCCAGCCAGTAGTTTTCTGTGACTGATGGTTCTGACCATGACTGTGAGAGTCTGCAGCATAACCTTTCTGCTTCATTTAAATCTGAACTTGTTACTGATGAATTACATGCCAAAGATCTAATGTTCTTTAAAAAAAAAAAAACTTTAGTTTTGAGTCTGAAAGGCCTGGTGTATCTTAAAGAAATTCTGGCCTGATCCTCTAATAATTTGAATTGCATGAATTTCTCAACTTCCATATTGCTGATCTTGTGGTTTTGCCTCCACTATATACATTTCTGCCAGTCTTTCTGACTGTATATGTTATGAAGGGTGGATGAAAATCAATGATTTTTTTGAAAATCAAATTGATTTAATCATGATTTAAATTTAAGAAATCTATTTTTGATTCAAATCATAAAAAAAATCTGATTTTTTAAAAATTTAAATTGATTTACATCACAATTTAAATTTTAAAAAATCAGATCCTGATGTTATGCCTACCATTTTATGAGAGCACAGTGTGCTTCTCATAAAGCAGGCATAATGTTACAATAAATGTGGTGTTATTCTTTTAAGGACCGTAAGACTCTTGCCACAATACTGTTCTGCGGAACAGTATTATTAAGTAAGGAGCTGGTGGTTGTGCAGTGTTCACAGGATAAACAAAATGGGGGGGGGAGGAGCCTCTGCTCAGAGGAACTTAAGGGAGCCAGCAAAGATTGAGGAGGATATGGAGATGTCAAGCTGATAAGAAATCAGTTTGTGCTTTCTTGCTCTTGTTTAATTTGTAGCTTCTTCTTCGTGGCCTCTGTGAATGCACACAATTGGGTTTAGACAGCGCCTGCGCTGGTCTTCTCGGAATCTTCTAGAGCTTTTGTATAAAAGTAACAAAGTTAGAGTTGCCCCTATCGCGCATGCTCCACCCGCCTCAGCCTTCAGTTCCATTTTACCGCCTCTGGTGCTTGGAACTTCTCGGTATAAGAGCTTGTATTTCTATCAATTCTAAGGATATTTCGGCTTTTGACTCGGACTTTCTTCGGATATTGGATATTTCTATTGCCCCTCGACCACGGACTGCCTGACGATTCTTCGATTCGCGGTGTATTTTTCAAATCGCCGGTTTTCCCGCCCTTTTATAGCCTACCGCTATAACCCTTTTTTTTCACGCTTCTACTTTGACGATTCGGGAAATTGAATATTTCCGGACTTTCTATCAGTCAATCGTGAGTCTACACTTATCTATTCAACTTTATGTCCCCGTCCGGACCTTTCAGTAGGTGCGTGTCGTGCTCCCGCAAGTTACCCTTTTCTGATGGTCACGACCGCTGCCTTTTTTGCTTGGGTGAGTCCCACCAGCCCCATTCCTGTAGGCATTGTAAAACCTTCACCAAGGCTGCCCTTAAAGCCCGACAACAACGTCTGACACTTTATTTGTGGGGAAAAACCCTTTCCTCGTCGAAGCCGTCCGAGATGGAAACGACTCCGACGCCGTCGGCTACCCCCCGATCTGAGGTACGGATTGCCTCCCCTCCACCCTCGTCGACATCGAAATCGGTCGACAAATTATCAAAGAAGTCGTCCACGTCGACAAAGAAACCTACCTCGGCGTCTAAGACTTCTTCGGCCTCGTTATCGAAAGACCACCTGAAACAAAAGAAAGTTTCAGAGAAGACCAAGAAAGATAAGAAAAAGGACAGTCGCAAACGGATTCCCCCGGTCTCAGCCTCGTTGCCGTCACCGATCTTGGAGGATTCATCCCGGGACCGGGAATCCTTCTCTGAAACCGCCGCTTCGTTACCTCCGCGGCAGCTCGAGACCTCTCCTGTCGGCCCCGACGGCTCGCCGAGCCCTAGCCAGCTAGCGGACATAGTCTCTAGCCCGGCTTCTGCCCATTATAGCCCTGTGTCTACCGGGCGGGCATCACCGGCACCTTCTTCGCCGTCGACTGTCTCGAGACCAGTTTCTCCACCCCGTAAACGGTTGGCGAAGACAAAATATTTGTCTCCGGATCGCCACCGATCTCCTCGACGTGAGGTGGTGGTCCTGCCTAGACCTTCTCGACGCCGACATAGAAAGACGTACGATGACCCCATTTACGTTGAGGTCAATCGTCGCAAGTCCCGTCGTCGACGTCGATATGACGACTCGGACACCGAATCCTTGTCGAGTGACGACGAATATCATAGGAAGAAGAGGATTAGATATGTATATGCCTCTCCGTCTTCCTCTTCATCCTCGTCTCCACCTCGACGTCGACGCCGGCAACATCTCGACGTCGACATCCAACAGGCGCCCAGGCGCAAGGAGAAGGATACGGAGGTGTCGACGCGGACTAAGTCCACATCGACGTCGAGGACTGCTCCACCTGAAACCTCTTCGACTCGTATACATTCTTTACCTGACCCAGGTAACAAAAGGCGAAAATCAAAGAAATCTGCACAGTTACCTCCCGCCTCCGATCAAGGTGATATACTTACATCTCCTGCTTCAGATCAAGACGAGGACGTCTTCTCAGAGGTCTCAGATGAAACATCTATAGAGGGAGACAACGTGGAGTCAGATGCTGGTGATCCCCACCCATCCTCACCCTCAGAGGATTTTTCATCATTTGTTCAAATGATCTCTAGGATGGCTAAGACGCTGAAGTTACAAACTGAACAGCCTGCTCCTCCTACTGAAGACCTCATATTCGGAGACATTAATCAAGAAAGAACTCCTCCACTGAGCCTGGCGTTCATTCCAACTTTAATGGACCTTATCAAAGAGTCGTGGGATAAGCCATCTACTTCTGCGCCCGTGACTCGTAGAACTGAAAATTTGTACCGCACCCACGGGGATGACACTAATTTCCTCATCAAACACCCTGCCCCAAATTCCATATTGTCCAATCTAGTTCGTCTAAATCATCTGGAAAATCACAAGTTACCCCTACAAATAGGGAAGGTAGGAAACTAGATGTGCTGGGTAGGAAGATATATTCCTTCACCACGTTTTTGCTCAGAGTGGCAAACTACCAAGCTGCCATGGGGGCTTACCAAAGACAACTCTGGTCTAGGGTCCTGCCGACCCTTCAAGCAGCCCCAGAGGACACCAGACAAGCCCTCTTGAACACCTATGCTGAGGCTCTTACTGTCTCTAAACATCAGCGACTGGCTGCTCGCCATTCAGCAGACACAGCTTCGAAAACACTGACATCAGCCATCACCTTACGACGGCATGCGTGGCTCAGATCCTCAGGGATTATAGATGACGTCAAGACTCGTATAGAGGACTTGCCGTTTGATGCTAAAGGTCTCTTCAACGAGAAAACCGATGACTCACTAGAGAACTTTCATAAAATCAAAAAGACTGCTAAATCTTATACAATCCAACAGCAGCCCAGTTTCAACAGATATCAGTGGCGCAAACCACAACAACGTTATCAACAATCATCCTCTCAGTCTTACCGTCCCTTCAAGAATCACAACCAGACTAGACCCTTTCAAGCTTCTTCTTCTACTTCCACCTTCCGGCCGCAAAATTCTTCACAACGCCGTCAACCATACAGACCACCTGCCAAAAAATCAAAGCAGTACCTTTGACTTGACAGTAATGTCATTCGAACCATGCACTCCCACTCGACTAACCCCTTATTTCCACAACTGGGCCAACATCACAAAAGACTCTTGGGTCTTAAGTATTATTCAATTCGGATACCGATTAGAATTTGCAGAACTTCCTCCTCTAGGACAAATCAAGTTTACATCCTTCGACCTTGTGCTAGAAGAAGAAATTCTCGCTCTTCTCCAGAAACAGGCTATTCAACAAGTGCCATCACGGGACATTCCACACGGTTTTTACTCCCGTTACTTCGCTGTACCAAAGAAAGACGGTGGGGTCAGGCCTATTCTGGACCTAAGAGATCTAAACACTTACCTGCATCCACGGCGTTTCCGGATGATCACATTGGAATCCATTCTCCACCTACTAAAACGGAAAGATTGGTTCGTCGTAATAGATCTAAAGGACGCCTACTTTAATATTTCAATTCATCCAAATCACAGGAAATATCTCCGCTTCATTTTCCAAAACACCGCTTACCAATTCTGTGCACTCCCTTTCGGACTGTCCACAGCTCCTCGCACTTTCACAAAGTGCATGGCCCCAGTGGCAGCCTTTCTTCGTCTACACGGCATACAAGTATTCCCATATATAGACGATTGGCTGCTGGTTTCCTCATCCAGACGAAAGTCAATTCAAGACACAAGGTTTGTCCTATACACTCTGAAAGGCCTCGGTCTTGCAGTAAACGAAAAGAAGTCCCATCTGATACCATCCCGGGTGGTCGACTATATAGGTGCAAGACTGGATTCACTCAGGGCGCGGATATTCCTTCCACCAGACCGCGTACAAAAGATAAGCAGAGCTGTCCACAAATTTCAACCTCATTCAAAGGTCTCAGCTCATCATGCACAACATTTGCTCGGCCTCATGGCCTCTACGACGTCTGCGGTGACACATGCGCGCCTAAAGATGCGCTCTCTGCAGGCATGGTTCCTGGCTCTCTTCGATCCCCTTCAGGACAGCCCAAAGAAACGTCTGCCTGTCACATCAGAACTGTCAAAACAACTACAGTGGTGGACTTATCGGCCACATCTTCTGGTCGGCCGCCCATTTCGTCCTCTACAACTATCAATACAAGTGACAACAGATGCCAGTCCCACAGGATGGGGTGCACATTGCGGACCCCACAGGATACATGCCCTGTGGTCCAATCAAGACAAACATCTCCACATCAATCATCTCGAGATGCTGGCGGTAATAAAGGCCTTCCGGTCCTTCCTCCCTCTAATACAAGGTCGTGGTGTACAGATAATCACCGACAACACCACGACCATGTATTACATCAACAAACAGGGAGGGACACGATCCATGTCACTCCTGTACTTGTCCATACACCTGTGGGAATGGTGCTACCAACATCATATCTTCCCGGTAGCTCTACACATATCCACGACCGAGAACGAACTGGCGGACAGATTGAGTCGCCTCACGGGACAGTCCCACGAATGGGAGCTGAGCGAGGACATCTTCCACATGCTCTGTGCCCGGTGGGGTCATCCCACAGTGGACATGTTTGCGACTCGGAGCAACAGGAAGTGCAAAGCGTATGCTTCCCGTGCCGGCAGAGGCGAGGATGCGCTTGGGGATGCTTTCATGATCCCATGGGAATCGGAGCTTCTGTATCTCTTCCCACCAATTCCGCTCGTTCAGAGAACCCTGGTCAGAGCTCAACAACAGAGGGCAGATGCAATTATCATTGCACCATGGTGGCCTCGTCAACCCTGGTTTTCCACCCTGAAGGAGATGGCGGTGGACGTGGTCAGATTGCCAATGGATCCTCATCTCCTCACCCAGGACTCAGGGAACATCCTCCATCCCGATCTGCAATCATTACATCTGACAGCTTGGAGGTTCACCCATCCATACAGGAGGTGCTAGACAAAGCGAGAAAGCCCTCTACTAACCTACTGTACAAGTACAAATGGACTAAATTTCTCAAGTTTGCCCAAGTGAAGCACTTACAGACTTCTCCTGTTTCTCTCCTAACCCTGCTCACTTATTTACGTTACTTGTTTGATGCAGGCTTGGCATTATCTACCCTTAAGGTTTATATTTCAGCAATTGTTTCTTTTCAGCCTCGGGACTCTGAATCGTCACGACTTTTCTCTCACCCTACCCTCAAGGCCTTTCTGAAGGGTCTCTCTAACATCCGACCTCCTGTTAAGCCTCCTGTGCCTCAATGGTCTTTACAACTCGTTTTAGGCGCTCTTACGCGCCACCCTTTTGAGCTCATGGCATCCTGTGACATGCGTTTGCTGTCATTTAAGACTTTGTTTCTGGTTGCCATTACTTCGGCGAGAAGAGCGAGTGAGTTGGCAGCTCTTCGATCCGACGCCCCCTACCTACAGTTCTTTGAAGACAAGGTTGTTCTATACCCTGATGTCTCATTTTTGCCTAAGGTTGTGTCTGATTTCCACCTTAACCAATCACTAACGCTGCCAACCTTATTTCCTCATCCGTCATCGGATATCGAGCGCATGCTCCATTCTCTGGACGTTCGAAGAGCCTTGGCATATTATGTGTCACGGACTAAGGACATTCGTGCTGCCCCAAGGCTATTCCTCTGTTTCCATGGATCACATAAAGGATCCCCTGTCTCCTCTTCAACGGTTTCTCGTTGGCTTGTCTCCACTATTGCTCTAGCTTATGAACTGCAAGGCAAGACCCCACCAGAGGGTCTGAAAGCACATTCCACCAGAGCTGTTGCAACATCTACAGCGTTGCTGCGTGGTGTGGATATTCCAGATATTTGCAGAGCAGCCACATGGTCTAATGTGTCCACCTTCGTGACGCATTATAGACTGGACCTTCGGGCCAAGAAGGAGACGAGTTTTGGGAGAGCAGTTTTGACATCTGTCCTGCAGTGACGGCCCTCCTTCCGGTAAGTGAGCTTGCTAGTCACCCAATTGTGTGCATTCACAGAGGCCACGAAGAAGAAAGAAAGGTTACCTACCTGTAACCATGGTTCTTCAAGTGGACCTCTGTGAATTCACACATCCCGCCCGGCCTCCCCACTATCCGTCACTGACTATGTCTATGCTAAGCTCAGGCTATTGTGGCGGATAAATGGAACTGAAGGCTGAGGCGGGTGGAGCATGCGCGATAGGGGCAACTCTAACTTTGTTACTTTTATACAAAAGCTCTAGAAGATTCCGAGAAGACCAGCGCAGGCGCTGTCTAAACCCAATTGTGTGAATTCACAGAGGTCCACTTGAAGAACCATGGTTACAGGTAGGTAACCTTTCTATCTTGCTATCTAGTTTCCATTGCCTTAGTATTTCTTCAGAGCAAACAGGAGGCAAAACAATGCATGGCGTAGGTGTATAAGAGGGAGAGGAAGCTAAAACTCATGGCTTTGGTTGCTGTGTTTTTCACTTTCAGGATGAATTAGCACTCAGACTTCTCCTTGCTTTTGCTAGGTTGAAAATGAAACCAATGTGCTCCAAGACGGTTCTCTCATTGATCTGTGTGGAGCTACGCTCCTCTGGAGAACAGCAGATGGCTTATTTCATACGCCGACTCAGAAACACATTGAGGCTCTACGTCAAGAAATCAATGCTGCACGGCCCCAGTGCCCTGTGGGGTTGAACACGCTGGCGTTTCCCAGCATCAACCGCAAAGAAGTGGTAGAAGAGAAGCAGCCGTGGGCTTACCTCAGCTGTGGCCACGTCCATGGCTACCACAATTGGGGACATCGCAGTGACACAGAAGCCAACGAGCGTGAGTGTCCCATGTGCAGAACTGTTGGTCCCTACGTGCCTCTCTGGCTTGGGTGTGAAGCAGGCTTTTATGTTGATGCTGGTCCACCAACTTATGCTTTCACCCCTTGCGGCCACGTGTGCTCCGAGAAGTCTGCCAAATACTGGTCTCAGATCCCACTGCCCCATGGTACTCATGCCTTCCATGCGGCCTGTCCTTTCTGCGCTGCCCAGCTCTCTGGAGATCAGAACTGTGTTAAACTTATTTTTCAGGGTCCAATTGACTGATGCCATTTTACCGATGACCACAATAAAGCTTACTTTGTTAACAATTTACTGTGAAGATAAAGAATTTGCCACTAATTCTAGATTTTACCTTTTTTTATAGGATTGTTATTAATGAGGGCTTTGGGGGGTGGGGTGGGGTTAAGCAAGTGGGAGTACCATGGGATGGTGGAGGTACATTGATACCTGGAACCAAACAGTTATCAGTGGCATTGCACGCTTAACAGCAGCATGTTCATGATGACATCTTCTTTGTCAAAATGTAGTATATTTGTAATATTTGTAAGATCAGAAAGGAAAAAAAATGTCTTAATGATTTTTTAATCTTGGATTTTTTAAACTGAAATGCTTTTCTCCTAAACTTTGACAAGCCTTTAAGACACATATTTTTTCAACCTAAAAGGAGCATTCAGAATGTAATTCATCTGTCCTCTCTCTATCTCTATTTTTAATTTGCAATATAATTAACTTGAATAGTTAGTTCATTCTCAAGGAGAATGTACAGAATGTGTGGGCAAACCTAGGTGAATGTTCACTAATTAATGCATTAAAGAAACTGTGAACATGAAAGGTTGGGTTCATGAACAATAGCACAAAAATGTAATGGAATTCTGCAGTGTGGTCTAATGCAGCTGTCCAAAAAATCAAAATAAAAAATAAAAAGACGGACACAACTACTTGAAATTTAAGGATCACTGTCTGTGGGCCCTTTCCCATATAACCTTTTTTTTTTAAACACAGTCATTTGTGTGTTTAACAGTGCATACAAAATATGATGTGGGAAGGTTTAAAATACGGGTTATTTGGTCCGACAGATTTGTACGATTTTTGCAATTCGTGGTGGACAAAAGGATAGTTTTGGGGTTGGTTCTGATTTTTTTCTGAGCCAACTCTACAGTCTGCCAGCCACTGTGTTACCACTCTGCTCTGTATTTTATTGACATGTGTCACAAAATTGTCTTGAACGTCCCTCATTAGGCCAATTTATGACTAATTTTGGGTCCCTTCTTATGTTACAATCCTAGTTGTTTAGGAGCCTCTTCCCTTTGGGTTCATCCCATGCTACCACTGTGTGGTTTTGTGTCCCGCAATGCCCTCACAGGCTGGACAGTGTTGCTTTGTCCTTTTTGAAATGCAACACCTGGGCTGAAGCCTTAGAAAAGTGGTTCTTTCTCCAGTGTAGTACATATAGTGTATTGAGAAAGTACCTTTATTGGAAATCTAGCCTGGTAAGGTACAAGATACGTTCAGTTTTCCTCAGTATTGCATCTGGTATCATCATTATTGCTTTACACATATCCAGTCATCTGTACCATTTTCATAGCTTTCTGTCTTGTTTTAATTCCACATCTTGGCTTTTGTACTACCGGGTATACCTTGCTCTTGCATGGCGTGGACCTTTGGGCAAGTTGAAATGTAGCATTGTGTTCTAGATCCAAGTGTTTGTCTGTAGTTACCATATGAATGGGAATATTAGGTCTGGTTATCCAGAATGCTCAAATGCTGACCTTGATCTCATAGTCATTTTGGGGGGCACTTTTGAGTCTCTGTCATCTGCAGAAGCATTCTTAGTATTTCATATGTTTTGTGTTCAGTAGCTGTTTCGAAATCAATACTTAAAGATAGGCTGTTCTGTTAAGCTTGCTTCTGTAATCCCGATGTTGATGTGCAAACATCCTTCAAAGGTTATAACAGCTGAACTGTTAAATTTTCAGTTTGTCATCTGTCATTCCCATGCTCCACTCTTACAATTTGAGTAGTATCTTTAAATCTCTCCCCCCCCCCCCCCATTCCTGCACCAAATGTCGCTCCCAAATACCTAAGATTAATTCAAGGCTTAGGGTGATTTGACATTCCTAATTTGGGGTGGTAGTGGTGGGAAAAGAGGCAAATTAGGGCTCATTTTGAAAGATAGTAGATTAGAATGTTATACTGTCCCTACAGTGTTAGTGGCTTCATTTGCTTCAGATACGTTTACACTTCTTCTTTATTCTTGGTATCAGAGGTATTTTCACCCCCATTTTTGTGTGAAAAAAACAACCCCCATGGAGAGAAATTCATTGCACACCTGAAATGAATCTGGCATTTGAGGTCTGTTTCCTGTTAAATCCACAGCAATTCATTGCTATATTTGTGTCTTTTGTATAAATATATAATTTATATGATTTTAATATATTGTGTATATACTTGAATTGGCCTGTTGCTACTTTGGATGTAATATTGTTTCGTAGTTAACCATTTCTAAACATTCTCAAACGTCTCTTGCCCACTGGGTGATGGGGCATATTGTTTTTATCTGCTGCTGTTGAATACATATTTCAACTCTGTATAAAAGAGTTCAGCATTTTCAAGTCAAAACACCATTTTCTTTTGTTTGGAAAGGTTTCACCCACTCTGCAGCATTTTGTGTCAGTTCCCAGACTCTGTAGCTTGCCTACCCCGACTCAGTAGGTTGGGAAAGAGCCGATGATTTTCAAAACACTTTTTTATCCTAGTGCCTTGTAAATCAGACTGCTCCTTGTGTTTGATTCCATAAGACAAACATGTAGCTCACGTTCCAGTAGCCCTCGCCTCTTTACCTCCCCAACAGTGGTTCTGTCTTCTAGCTCAGGTACCTGAGGCCTTGTTGGTTGGTTTATTTTCTCCCTCCAAGTGACTTGTCTGGGCTGTGTTATCTGCTGGCCTCCTGTTGACTGAACCCGTGCCATAAAATCAAGGTTTTAAGAAGGATTTGCTTATCGTTCCCAAGGTCTAAAAAATGTGGCCCTGCTCAAGCATGAAATATTTCCACAGTTAAGTTTTATCCCATATATGAATGTATACCTATGTCTGTACTCCCTCCCCCCATTAATACTATGGAATCTGGCTCAGATTTTTTTCAAGGAAATACCCATTGAACTGGCCCAGTTTACAGTTCTGAGCCTTCCTTTGTCATCCAGGTCCTGCATGTTGATGGCCATGCCTAAGGTTCAAACACTGCTGGTGGGTTCTTCAGGAAACCTAGTGACTTTGACTGTCAGAATTGTTGGTATAACCCTATTATGAGAAACCTTCAAAGAATGACTTTGGGAAAGGCTATATTGTGGTTGAAGGGATTCCCAGATTGTACTCTAGTAACTCTTCTGGAAAGCAAATGAATAGTTTTCTGAGTTAAATTATATTCATTTGTCATAATTCCTGCATTTTCCAGTTCAAGCTTAGATCTTCTGGGTCTTCACCTTGAATAATCATCAGCTTGTAATAACTCTGCTGCTCATCCATGATTGTAAAAATTAGATACGATATTGAGATGAGAATTAGTATAAGAAGTAATGCAGTTAGGGAAATAAAGTAGGATGAATACAGGACTTCGGTATGGATTTAAGGGGTGTGCCCATATTTCCTTACTTGCTAATTCTAGAATATTTTAAACAAGAAGATGGGCTTCTGTCATCCATCTTTAAGCCTGCTGACACAAATTGCACAAAAACTGATTTTCTCAGTCTCTTCCTTTTTTGAGAAATTGCAGTGTTTTTGTCAAGGCATATCATTTTCACAAACCAGCCAGCAAAAATGTATTCCACTAAGTTAGATTTCTGTGCAGCCATTTAGTTAGTTTTGTCTAAATAGAAGTCAGTGTTACAAAAGTACAACTTCTACTTCCACCCGCCCACCTGCAAAATCTTTTCCTTTGGTGCATGTATTTCTCACACGGGCAAACATTTTTTTCCTGTAAAAATAACAACTGTTTTGGTCAGAAAGAGGGCTGCCGATTTTCATGAATGGCCATGTACTGTCTTGATGGCCTTGAACTGTGGTCCCTGTTTCACAAATATATCAGAGTGTTTAATGTGTATTAATATATAGCATATATTGATTTTGCCAGTTGCTAATCATGGAGTGATGGTGGTGCTTCAGGGTACCCTGGCATACAGTAGGGCCTCCACATCCATTGGGTATTGGTTCCAAGTCCCCCTTGGATATTGCAAACCACATATAATAGCAAACATGAGAGAGAGAGAGAGAGAGAGAGAGAGAGAGAGAGAGCACATGGTAAAAGGAAAAAAAACTGGGGGGAAACTTTTTTTCACATGCATTACCAGAACTGGTCACTAGAGAGCACCAGAGACAATGCTATGTATTCTTCAGTAACAATCTGGAAGTTGAGTCATGGCGACTGGACTTCTTTCTTGTTAGGTTGAAATGTTTCGCTACTCATCCAAGTAGCTTCTTCAGTCTGAGGAGAGTTGGTAGGAGATCCCTGATATATCTTCCACGTTGGTTTCACTTCTCCCTGGCCTGAATAGGCTCATTAGAAGGACAAAGGACTGGGGGTGAGGGATAATCCCACTTCTGCAGTCCTTCTCCACCCATTGTCATGGGTTGTTAACAGTGGTTAACAGTGGTCTTTCAACCTAACAAGAAAGAAGTCCAGTTGCCATGACTCAACTTCCAGATAGCCACACCTGGATGACTGAGAATCTTCACAGATATCTTCAGTAACAAGTATTCATAGCATGGTCTCTGACTTCCTCTAGTGGCTGGTTCTGGTAATACCTATGAAATTAGGTTTTATTTTCCTGGATTTTATTCTTCTAGTATTTTCAGACTGTGGATAAGTGAAACCATGGATATTGATCCTGCAGATTCGGATCCACAGTCCTACTGTAGATTGTTGGGAGAAATTTATTTTGAGAATGGAGTTGCAGAAAAGGTACTGAAAGTGCTGTCTTCATGTAGAGTAACAATCCAGTCCTGATGCAAGAAGACACCATTGCATTCATTTGAAGTTCCTTCTGTATTCTTTTTTCAGTTTGATTGTTGTAAGCAAGATGTCTCACTACATATCAGAGGTTTTTTTTCTTATTGGCCAGTACCCATTGTGTCATTTTAAGGAAGTGTTTTTAGTCTGTGTCATTTGACATACAGTTTTATCCCCCCTCAAAAAAAGGGGGCTTTTGCCCCAAATCTCTGGTCACGGGGATTGTGTGCTTGGTTCAGTAAATGTACTTTGCACATTTCAAATTTTTCTTTGTAATGGTGGATGTTGCCATCCCCATCTTCTGGTATCCTCCTCTTGACACCTTGAGAAGACTTGACTTCTCTTTAGTCTCTGATTTTGAGGCAGTCATTGAGTTTTTATTTAGGCCTTTAAAAAGAAACGTATATGTAGGTATACAGACCTGTTGGTTCTTTTTAAAATTGCATGAACTTGAATTTCGTTCCCAAATGTGTTTGGTGGAGGAGGATGCTTTTAATCATTACATATTTTCAAAGCTTGTACATGATCTTGGTATGTATACTTGTTTATAAAGAACATGGTGGAATATTTAAAGACTATTCAAAAGCTGGCCAATATTTTGCTTAGGTAAGGTGTCTTTTAACCTCCTCTGCTTAAATATATCTGCAACAAGTTGGCCTATATTGAGTTAAACATTCTTCCATCTTACTGTGTATATTCAGTATCGGCCAGAATCCTGTTACTTGCATAATCCAGCAGAAGTCAAACATCATAAATCTCAGTGGCAAACTGCTGCTGATTAAGGGAGCTGCACTTGTAATTTTCATTGTGCATCAAGTCATAGAGCTGGCATGTGACAAGGAATTGAATCGTGGTAAGACCCAACTGATATTTACGCTAATTGACTTGTGCCAGAGTATGCAAATATTAAGATTCTGGCCTCTGACAGTGTTTCCTTCCTTGCCCTTTCTGCAGATCACTAGTATTCTCTGGCAGTCTCCCATTTAAGTATTAAGCAGTCCTGGCTGTGCTTAGCTTCTGAACTCTGATGACGATTAGTGTGAGAACATAAGCTTTTCAAATCATATGCAGCACTCACTAATCTGTTGAAAGAGCCCAAAGTGTGTAAAAATAAAAGACTCCCGTGAGCCTCTGTCGAACAGCTCCTTCCAGTGAGTCTCTGCTGAGGAAATTCTGCCTTACCTCTTCTGCTTTGTCACTGAAGCACTTGTTCCATAATTCAATGATCCTCATTTAATTTATTGGCATTGTGCTGCTCTTTTATAGCACATTCTCTTGGTGAAAAAAGCAAATTGTGCTGCCTTCTCGAGTTTCAAGGAAAGCTTTTTCTGTAGTCCAAGGAGACCCTCCTGTAAGTTATGAGAAGATGGGACTACCGTGAGTTTAGTAGTATTTTTTAAAAAGGGGGCACTGTTTGGCAGGCATCAGGGGAAATTACAAGTGCAAAGGTACATTCTAGTGGGTTGACCTCCATGGTTCATTTTTCCATTTCAGGACAGTGCAAACAGAAAGCACAGTCAGTAGGATTTGTCTTCCGTTTTGTTGAACAAAGGTGGAGGCTATTTCATTCATAGATAATATGTACGCGATGTAGGAAATTCTAACCAGTGCAACTAGGAGTAAATAAATATTATTAGTTTTAGGGAATGTGTACTTCTCATCTCCATGTCAGCAATAGTTGACTGGTTCATTAACTGATAGAGTTCCACATTTTGGGTGCTCTGATTAACAACGAAATTATATAATTATCAATTCCGTTTTTTTTTTTTTTAAATGTGATACGTTCTTGGTTTAGTTTAAATGCCCTTTAAACAGCTTAGATGTTCTGGCTCTAAACTCCTTTTCCTCTCATCGCTTCGGTGTCTTTCTTACCATTTTTGCATAAAACACTTCAGCATTATTAATGTCTTTCAAGAGAAAGTATATTTTATTTAAACCCTCCTGTTGCCTAAGATGGATTTATGGTGGCTGAATGTTCCATGAAGTTTGATGCTTCCAGCAGCTGCCTCTGGTGTTCTTGTTTTAAAGACATGAACTTGACTGAAGAAATCCAGACTAGCTTGTTTTCCCAGCACCAGTGCTCATCAGTGTGTGTGCCTTATCCACCAGTACCAGCCCCAGTGGTTCAAATGGCTCTAGAAAACAACAAAGCAAAACAAAAACTCTAGTGTTTTCAGGTCCCTAAAGCCAAATTCTCCTTAGCTTGACTTAAGAGGTTTGTTTGCAAAGACTGCAAAAAGCAGTCATTTGAATGGCACACTTTCTTGTTTTGAAGAATGAATGAATGAATTTTGCAAGCACAGAAAATGCATGCAACATTTTGGAAAAAGTAGTAAAAGACTGAGCAGAGGGAGCCAGCAGGTAGTGTATGGAATCTCAGAGGCTTGGGATTTGAATCCCATTAATTTGTGCAGTTCTGCCCAGAATGTTAAAATAAGAAGAGACTAATTTGTGTAAGGCTGAAAAATGATCTGAGCCTGTAATAGAAGGTGTCTGATGGTGAAATGTACTAATGGCTGGGACAATCTCTCTCTTCAAGCTGTTGAGAAAGGAAAGCATTGTGTTTTTCCCCATTGCTTCTCTTCCACATGAGTGTGAAGACTGTTTTTGATCTTGCTTTCAGCCTGTTGTCCGTTATGACCAGGTTCTGACACAGTTTTTCAGAAACATGCTCCAACTCAGTTTATCCTAGCCTATAGTCCCCAGAAGCATTGACTTCTGTTCCATCATTGGTCTTCTTAGGGTTGCTGGGAGTTTTAATCTGAAACAATAGTTGGAGAATAGTTTTAACTAAAAAAAAAAAGCAGTGGTTCTGTAACATTATTCTTATCACTTCCTAGGCTAAACATTCAAGTTGTATATGCTAGTGATGGACTCCAGAATTACATGTTGGCAAAGCAGTTAATCCGGCAGGAAGTCATTATGCTCCTAAACCCCTTGCAGAAGTTTGTCATGTTATCAGGCAGAAGCATCTTCACAATGATTCTGAGTTGCCACCAAGTAAGGTATATTGTTGCTATACTTCAAATCAAAACCTAAAATATAGGTTGGATGTGATGGAGAGCAGCATTAGCAAGGAGTTCTGAATATTCCTGTGCATGGTGGAATGTTCTCTATCTGCACACATGGTGGCATGCAGATTGTAATCTCCCCGGCATCCTCATGTAGGAAAAATATGTGAAAAGGTCCCAGGTCTCTTTGCGAGTCCCGTACAGAAGAAACACAGCTTCTCAGTTGGATTCATTTGGTTGTTCCCAAACTCTTCTGTCCCTTAAGATATCCTTTCCAGCTTATAATCACTTCTGAAGACTCCTTGTGTTTTTCCCTTCACCCCCTCACCTTGTCCAGTGGATTGTGGCTACATTCTAGGGTAAACGGTTGGTTGGTTTCAAGTATCATCTAGGCTTTGGAGATACTGTCTTCTGTCATAAAAACAGAATTTCCTGGAATTTCTCCAGGAGTCTGCTGGCAATAAGCTTCAGAGAAACCTCGTTGAGTATCTAGAAACACTTTAAAAAAAATTAATGGCCAAGAATTCTCAAATAAAAATACAAGAACTTCATTCAGGCAAACTAAAACATCCAAAAATATTAAATGTCCAATTCTTAAAGACTTCCATTACTTTTTTAAAAATACAGTACTTATTTTCTTGAGTTTTGCAGCACATCTGAGATCATTTTTCATCAAGAGGGCTAATTCAGAAGGATAAGGAAGATGCTGCAGTATGTTTTTTTATTTTATTTTAATGAACCCAAAAATATGGGCCTAACCTCAAAACCACCTCTCGTTTCCAGAAGGGCAAAGTTGACTTCAGTGGGTTACTGGCTATTAATGTTCTGAGTTATGTTTGTGATGTCTGGCCTTTTATACATTGATGTGAATGGACATTAACAATTTAACTGTTGTATACTTTGGAAGTACAAGCCATTTTACAGGAGAGGGGGGAAAATTAAAAAGCTATCCCACTGTTACCACATGACTCTGTTTGATTCTTTTTGATCCTTCAGAGCAGTTGATTTGTGAACAATGCTTCTGGTCTGCATCGCCTTCTGAGAACTGTGAAGTAAATATTGTGTGTGTGTGTGTGTGTACATGAGTGTGATTAGGGACAAAACACCTTGCTGGATCTTCACATGTGATTAAATGACAATACCTCAATTTCATAGACTTGCTCTCAGTACAAGTGCTGGAAACCACATTAATAGATGATAGAAACTTGAGTTTTTATACATGGGAGTTCAAGCCACAAAACAGATCAAATGAAGGCATTGTCATGTTTCTTGGCACTGTTATTTTCAACCTTACGTCAGTCACCAATTAGTCTGTGAAAGAACCAGTGTTTCACCCTGGTAGAAACAAAACACTACCTTTTTTAAATAAAAGAATTACAGACATTATTTTATTGTATTTAGCATTTATGGTCATTGGTGTGCAGAGGAACAAGTTAATTAGAAGCAACACTGAGTGTCCAAAATCATTTCTAGCATGTCTCAAGGTCACAGATAAGTAAACAGTGGGAGATAGATAGTAGCAAACAGCACATTTTGGAGGAAGGGTGTGGGGATCATTGGAGAGTGCATTCTTCATAATTGTGTTGAAAACCGTGTGTTCCATCTAACTAATTATGTATCTCATCAGTGCTGTTGATTCCATTGGTTTGAGGACCACTGGCCTGGACAAAAATGGAACATTGAGTAAAGTGAAATAGGAGAAAAGGTTTAACAGGGTGTTGTTCCTCACCATGAGTTATGCTATCCTTCAAGACTCTGCTCACGACCTGAGTTTGATCCCGGGCTCAGGTAGCTGGCTCAAGGTTGACTCAGCTGCCCATCCTTCCAAGGTTGGTAAATTGAGTACCCAGCATGCTTGGGGAGATGGGGGCAATGTGTAGTCTGCATAATTAAATTATAAACCACCCAGAGAGAGCTTCAGGGTGGTATATAAGCAGCACACTTTGCTTCACTCTTTTGCGATTAAACACTATAGGAAGGGCCACGGAATCACCACACCTGTTGTAGAATCCCTTCTCTGAGGAACAGTCTTGGAAATGTGAAACACATGGATTAGGCACAACTTTTGTCACCTTGGAGCTTGAAATTTCCCTTCTCCCCGAAAAGCGGTCACAGGAAATACAGATCCTGACACCAGGAAAGGGCTGGGTTAACATCGCTTGAGATGTTGGGTGGAGTGGATCCTTTAGAATAGTGGTTCCCACCCTTGGGATTCTTGGACTGCAACTCCCAGAAACCCCGGCCAGCAGAGTTTGGTGGTGAAGTCTTCTGGGAATTGGAGTCCAAGAATACCTGGGTTACCTAAGGATGGGAACCACTGCTTTAGCATACAGAAGGGTTAGTATGGAGAAGATAGAGAAGTGTCCAGAAGGGTGGATGTTGTGGTCTGTGGTGTCTATGGAGTCTTGTTCACCCATCACATTGACATCCTCTACCTATTCCTCTCACCACGTCTCTTTCGAGCCATTTATGTGAGTGGCAAATGTCAGCTTTATTAGAATGGTTCTTACACATGAAGCTGAACTGTGAGATGTGAATGACTGGCTTACTTGCTCTTTATTCCACACTTGATTTCATAAATACAAGGACTAGAAAGTTTCAGTATACTGAGTTCCCCACCAGATCCCATGCTTCTGAATGTGCAACTACACAACAGCCCTCTCTAGTATGCATTCTTGCTGACATCAACATTGCATAGTCAAAAATTATAAATTGCAACTCTCTCAGGGAGGCCCTATAATCTGTGTCTTCTGGTTTCTCTTGCATGAAATATTCCTGGCTTGATCAGGTGGGTGATTTAAGAATGTGTTCAATCTTTTTTTCTGATCAAAGTCCTCGTTTTCTCTCTTTTAATGATTAACTAATACCCGTCTTGCTCTTCTAGTGTGCATGACCTCACACTGTGTTAAGCTGCCTATCACTCTTAATAGGATTATTATGTAAAAAGCTCAGCAATAACCCAAAGAGATCAAATGGGAACATAGGGAGAAGTCATTATACTGGCTTCCTTCATTGCTTTCACTTCCGCATCCAATCTGAGAGAAGCAAGCAAAGGTACTTCTCACTGCATGCGTGTTAGCAGGGAGCCTTAGTTTCAAGAAACAGGCAAGGTCTTGGGGTGATGATGACAGCAAACCTGTGCAGGTATGCATACTTAGCCCTTTGCTCAACCCCTTAGTTTTTATCCCCAGCTGAAATCAACCCAAATATAGAAGAGGTGTGTGTTTATGGGAGTAAGAGGTGTAACACTGCTGGTTCCTCAGATGGGACTTGGTTTCTCAGGTATGACTGATGGGTCATGAGGGACACGTTCATCCATTCAATCAATTTATATACCGTCCCATTAGTACAGGCACTATTCTGGGCAGTTTACACACAAAAAAAAATAAAACTTACAACCCTCAATACTCGATAATAACAACAACAACAAATTCGAAAACAATACCATGATAAAAGAGGCAATAATTAGAGCATAGATATACACTGATGAGCCACAACATTAAAACCACCTGCCTAATATTGTGTAGGTCCCCCTCGTGCTGCCAAAACAGCTTTGATGCATCAAGGCATGGACTCCACGAGACCTCTGAACGTATCCTGTGTTATCTGGCAACAAGACATTAGCAGCAGATCCTTTTAAGTTCCACAAGTTGCAAGGTGAGGCTTCCATGGATAGGATTTGGTGTTCCAACAGATCCCATAGATGCTCCATTGGATTGAAATCTGGGGATTTTGGAGCCCAAGGCAACATCTTTAACTCTTTGTCATGTTCCTCAAACCATTCCTGAACAATTTTTGCAGTGTGGCAGGGTGCAGTGTCCTGTTGAAAGAGGCCACTGCCATCAGGGAATAACATTGCCATGAAGAGGTGTACATGGTCTGCCACACTCTCTAGGTAGGTGGCTCATGTTAAAGTAACATGAATGCCAGGACCCAAGGTTTCCTAGCAGAACATTTTGTTGTTTAGTTGTTAAGTCATGTCCAACTCTTCGTGACCCCATGGACCAAAGCACGCCAGACCCTCCTGTCTTCCACTGCCTCCCGGAGTTTGGTCAAATTCATGTTGGTCGCTTCGGTGACACTGTCCATCCATCTCGTCTTCTGTTGTCCCCTTCACCTCTTGCCTTCACACTTTCCCAACATCAGGGTCTTTTCCAGGGAGTCTTCTCTTCTCATGAGATGGCCAAAGTATTGGAGACTCAGCTTCAGGATCTGTCCTTCCAGTGAACACTGAGGGTTGATTTCCTTCAAAATGCATCAATTCTTCGGCGGTCAGCCTTCTTTATGGTCCAGCTCTCACTTCCATACATCGCTACTGGAAAAACCATAGCTTTGACTGTGCGGACCTTTGTCGGCAAGGTGATGTCTCTGCTTTTTAAGATGCTGTCTAGGTTTGTCATCGTTTTCCTCCCAAGAAGCAGGCGTCTTTTAATTTTCTGGCTGCTGT
This sequence comes from Intellagama lesueurii, assembly GCA_037013535.1. Taxonomy (NCBI): domain Eukaryota; kingdom Metazoa; phylum Chordata; class Lepidosauria; order Squamata; family Agamidae; genus Intellagama; species Intellagama lesueurii. The sequence goes on along the minus strand of JBAJHW010000001.1, from coordinate 7,657,339 downwards.
CACCATCTGCAGTGATCATGGAGCCCAAGAAGGTAAAATCTGTCACTGCCTCCATATCTTCCCCTTCTATTTGCCAGGAGGTGATGGGACCAGTGGCCATGCTCTTAGTTTTTTTGATGTTGAGCTTCAGACCATTTTTGGCGCTCTCCTCTTTCACCCTCATTAAGAGGTTCTTTAATTCCTCCTCACTTTCTGCCATCAGAGTGGTATCATCTGCATATCTGAGGTTGTTGATATTTCTTCCGGCAATCTTAATTCCGGCTTGGGATTCCTCCAGTCCAGCCTTTCGCATGATGTATTCTGCATATAAGTTAAATAAGCAGGGAGACAATATACAGCCTTGTCATGCTCCTTTCCCAATTCTGAACCAATCAGTTGTTCCATATCCAGTTCTAACTGTTGCTTCCTGTCCCACATATAGATTTCTCAGGAGATGGATAAGGTGGTCAGGCACTCCCATTTCTTTAAGAACTTGCCATAGTTTGCTGTGGTCCACACAGTCAAAAGCAGAGCATTACCCAGAGCATAAAACTGCCTCCGCTAGCCTGCCTTCTTCCCATAGTTCATACTGCTGCCATCTGTTCCCTAGGTAAACAATGCGCACACACACACACACACACACACACACAGCCATCCACATGCTCTAACAGAGAACATGGTTCTTTGGATCAGGCAACCTTCTCCCATCGCTCCATGGTCCTGTTCTCTGTTGTAGGCACTTTCGGCAGTGGACGGGGGTCGTCATGGCCACTCTTAACTGGTCTGTGACTATTCAGCCCAATACACAGCAAACTGTGATGCCCGATGTGCTTCAACATCTTTCTATCATGGCGAATATTACATTTTTCAGCGATTTGAGCTTCAGTAGCTCTTCTGCGTGATTGGACCAGACGGGCTAGCCTTCGCTCCCCATGTGCATCAATGAGCTTTGGGCGCCCGCAACCCTGACATCAGTTCACCGATTGTCCTTCCTCATACCACTTTTGGTTGCTCCTAACCACTGCATACCAGGAATACCCCACAAGACGTGCCCGCACCCAGTCATCTAGCCATCATTCCCTTGCCCATATGTCCTGCTTCCAAGAACTTGATTGTTCACTTGCTGCCTAATATATCCCACCCCCTTGACAGGTGCCATTGGAACGATATAATCAATACTATTCACTTCACCAGTCAGTGGTTTTAAAGTTGTGGCTCATCAGTGTAAATAACCTTCTTAAAAACCTGCCTTTGTTTCAGTTAGCTGAAGGCAGAGTATCTAGTTCTGCTCGCAACAACCCATGAGTTAGATAAAGCTCGGAGAGAGCGATCGCCTCGTGCAGGGTCAGCCAGCAAGCTTCATGGCTTGGTGTAGATTTGGACCCACGTCTTCTGAGTCTTAATCAACACTCTAATAACTATACCTGCCTGGTTCTGTATTCCTGCAGAGAGAAAGATCAACACATGTTTTATTATTGCTGATCTAGCTCAAATCAGAGCACTATGAATCCTTGTTCAAGTTTAGAAACTCTTGTCGCTCCACCATCTCTACCTGGGAAAAGCACGTTTTGGGGTGGGTGGGTGGGAATCGCACTTCATGCCAAGCAGAGAATTAATTTGAATTAAGAAAAAATGAGGTAGCTACAGTGTTAACACACAGAAGTAGCCTAATAATAATAGTAATCGGCCATCAGGAAAGTAAAAAAGGCAGCTAAAAAATTAATGCTGTATGTTTTAAGACAGTAACTGAGAATTGTTTGCCTATCTGTTCTCAAGATTGTGGAATAGGTTGGAACTGATAGAGAAGCCCCTAAACAAATTATCGTAAAGATGATGATTTGCTTTGCTTCTCTGGGCATGAGCTCCAGATGGAAAGAGGCGGGTGGTCCCTTTGCTGCACTGGAACCAAGCTGTTGAAAACATCGTGGGCCAAAAAAAGAGAGGAGCTCCTTGAATATCGCAGTAATTAATTACAGATTGAGGGGGACAAGCTCATAGACTCTAGGGCCCAGGTAGAACTTCTGCTGATACAGGTGTTAAAAGAGTGTACCTTTTCACCTTGTGCCATTATTTTTGTCAGATCTTCTGTACATGAACTGTCTGTTAGGTCCCAGCGACCACCAGTGGGGTAGACACCTGCCATACCAGCCTCTCTATCAGCTGGCTACAGATTACCAGGTGGCAGATGGAACGTGAAGGGTAACCCTGGAAGGAGTTACGGAGCCGAACCGCTGTGCACTTTCCAAAGGACTGATCAGGAGAGACAGAAACCAATCTTTAATTGGACAACTGCATGACTACATTTTGTCCTGTCACAGGTTTTGCCCACACACTTGTCTACCTTGCCGTTCCTTCTGTCGTGGTGAACAGGGCAGCCGGAAGACTAGTGAAAAAAATCTGTTAAAGGTGAGTAATTAAATAACAAGACTTCTCTTCCCTTCAGAATTACTAGACTGCTGGATCGCTCAGTGGTTTGGTTGGGAGTTCGATTCCCCACTTGTACCTCCTTGACAGGGGCTGGACCTGATGATCCATAGGGTCCCTTCCAATGCTGCAGTTCTAAGAGCTCCACGGCAACCTCAGACGAGTATCCGCAGACCGAGCTCCAGCGCCGGCTCCCGATCTCCTGCCTTGCCTCGTAGTTCCAATCTTTTTTCTTGCTTGCTATTCATTTTCATTTATAGTTTTTGCACTATTTTGTTATTGATTATGTTATAATGTTTTTATGTCATTTTATTGTATATATGTTTGTTGGAAGCCGCCCAGAGTGGTAGAATATACCAGATGGGCGGGATATAAATCAAATAAATAAATAAATAAATAAATAAATAAATAAATAAATAAATAAATAAATAAATAAATAAATAAATAATAATAATAATAATAATAATAATAATAATAATAATAATAATAATAATAATAATAATAATAATAATAATAATAATAATAAGATGATTGGTTGGTTGGTTGGTTGGTTGGTTGGTTGGTTGGTTGGTTGGTTGGTTGAATTCTGGCAGTTGTGGTTTGTTGAAGGCCTCTTCTGAAGACTCACTGGAAAAGACAACAATGCTAGGAAAAGTTGAAGGCGGCAGGAATAGAGCAAGGCCAAATAAGAGATGGTTTGACTCAACAAAACAAGTCACAGCATGGAATTTGCAGAAAGTGAGCGCTGCTGTTAATAACAGGATATTTTAGACGACACTCATCCAGAAGGTTGCTGTGAGTTAAAGGAGGCTTGATGGCACACAACAACAACTATTTGGTGAGGCACAGCTGGTGGTGAAGGCTAGGAATTGCAGGCCAAGAACACCTGGTTTACCCAAGGTTTGGAACCGTTGCCATAGTACGATAGTGTGATATTGAGCAGCTGTAACTGTGCAGTCTAGATGCAGTCCATTTGATATTTTAAGCTGGAATCAAATTGGGTCCCAGGCCTCACAGAAGCAGGAGAATATCTGACAGCTATGTAGACTTAAGCACTCTCCTGGTTATGGGTCTTGTGAACCAGACCTTTAAGAACTAAATTTCTTAAATTCCTGTTTGTTGGGTTTTCTGCAGTTTCATCCCAGCCTGTCAGCTGACTTTTTGTTGTTGCTGCTGCTGCTGCAGTGGATCAGTCAATGTGTGTCAGTCTGCAAAGCCACAGATGGATTGATGTCTCATCCTGACAATACAAATGTGGTAAGAGTGAGATAAGGATGCCTTTCAGCTTCCTTTCTAAAACAGACTTCTGTAGCTGATAATGTATACGATGAATGCCACCTGCACAGTAATGAGATCTAAGAAATGGCTGAGTCAGCATTTTTAGCCCAGTTAAGGGTGTGAGGAACCATAATAGTTACAGCTTGTCTTTCCTTCAGATGGTTCAAGGCAGTGGTGCTCGTGGTGTTTTGTATCATGTTGAGGTTTGCAACAAACCTGTGGTTGGAGTGAAGGATAATGACAATGCCATGTCCATGAGCTTTACAGGTGAGCAGAAATTTAAATCCAGGTCTCTCTTTTCCTGCTTCAAGACTCCAATCACCTGGCATTGTTGTTTCCTACTTCCTCATGACCCCACCCTTTTACTGGTGTCTTGACAGCTTTGTTAGAAGCACATCATCATCATCAACAAAAACAACCAACAAAAATGGAAAAAGGGGGAGTCTCAAGAAGATACTTATGGATTTCCCTTTGCTGATTGCAAAGAGGTAGCGTGACTCACATGGATTTTCCAGGAATAGAGGAACACAAGAAGCTATCTTCTACTGAGTCTTCTGGTGTCCATATTTGTCTGAATGCTATAACAACTAGCTGTTCTAGTATGCCCTAGTGCTGCTAGAATTCGTGTTAACCTTACATGCTTCATGTTGGCCTATACATGCATCACAGTCTCCATATTGTCTGTCTGTCTGTGAACACACCATTTTGTAGTTGTGGCCAGCTCTGTGCCATCACAAAGGTGAGTCTTTCATCTCCTTCTCAGAGAACAGCCCTCCTATGAAAATGATGCTTTCAGGAAATGGAAGGTTCCCAAGCTTCTGCATTTAACAGCTTCCCCCACTCTTCTCTCATTGCTACCGCTTCATGATTCTTTATGCCAGGTATCAATATTTTCAGTCATAAAAATCGAGTGGACGATGAGGCATTCCAGGTAGATTTGTGAGACTTCGGAGTGACCTGTAAGCCAACGAAGGCAGTACACTCAGGCTTCCATGTGCTTGCTTGCATAGATGTCAATGAGGTGAAGGCAGTTTATGCGTCTTAAGCGGCCCATGGCCTACATCATAAGGCTACACTCCATGGAGTGCTTACATGGAGTTATACCACTCCAGGCCATGGTTCATACTGAGTTTTGCAGTGACAAGTGCTGCTTGTACCGACACTAACCTGAAAAAAGCATAATATGCTACAGGGTGATGTCTAACCATGGAAACACAAGTACCAGTGATGGAACCAGAATGTGGGGAAAGTTGCTTTTTTGAACTTACACCTCTGAGATAGGGATGGGAGTTCCCCCCCCCCCCGTCATTTTTGTGAGTACACATACTGTAATTCTCCATTCTGGGAATTTTATCTGACAGGCGGATATCTTACAGACACCTGAATGTGGCTCAACTGGGAGAAAGGCCTAAACTGGAAGACTCTGAGACCTAGCTTGGTCTAGCTTGGTGAGCTTCCTGTTCTCACCCCAGAAGTAGCTGGGATTGTTCTTTCTGAACAGGAAGTTAGGCAGAGCCAGGCCTGCCCACAAAGGCTTCCAAAGTTAAGGCCTTTCTCCCAGGTGAGCCACAGTTAATCCCCTTGCTAATTGCTTTTTCACAGGCTGATCTTGCACCTTTCATACCAGAGTAACATAGGGAGTGTAGCACCAGCATCTCAACTCATGAGCCTTCTTGTTGCATAGGCCCTGGCAGGAACAGTGCACAGCCTGGGGGGGGGGGGGGGAGCAAACCACTTTGCTCCCTCTGTGACATCGTAATGGAACTTCCCTCTGGTCTCATAATTTGGGCCTGAAATTTCAAGGAATGAAATGCTACTGACCTGGCAAACCTAATATCATGGAAGGAACTGTGGTGTGGAATGATTCTGTGGCAATATTTTTATTCAGTTTAATTTACAGTGTGATTCTCAGAGAGGGGAAGTGTTGGCTGCAATGCCACTTCCAAACTTGGTGGCTGAAGCTGGTCGCAGGCGTGGAATGACCTTGTCTCTTTTTTCCTGGCAGTTACGTAGAATCGTAGAATAAAGAAGTTGGAAGGGGCCTCTAAGGCCATCGAGTCCAACCCCCTGCTCAGTGCAGGAATTCAAATCAAAGGAGATCTGCGAGGTGGTTCATTTTAAATCGAAATATTTTAAAACCATCTTAGCCATTGTCCTACTAACCCCCAATTAATCCTCCGATCTGCCACAGAAATTCAACAATACAAATTTAAAGACACTTTCGAGGCCTCGTAGTGGCTTCGCAATTTTTATTTCATCTTATTTTACATTTTTAAGAAATTCTGCTTACCAGTTTCCTTTCTGCCTGAAAATCTTAATGAGATAATTTGCAACTGTTCTGTATTCCCTATTACTTGTCTTGATGACTAGAGATCATCAAGCCGTTGAAGAACCGCAGAGCTGTGCTTCTCTGCTGCCCTCAATGGTGCCAAACGCTTGAGATAGGCAACCAAAAATAACAAACACTGCCAATTTGTATTGATCTCATGAACGACTTTTTAAATACATCCGTGTAAAGTCACATGATATTCATCTCATGTGAACTGTGTGGAGCTCACCCCTCTCTGCATGAAGTGTTTTGTTTTAGAATCATAGACTCATAAAGTTGGAAGGGGCCAATAAGGCCATCAAGTCCAACCCCTTGCTTGATGCAGGAATCCAGATCTAAGGAGATCTGCCAGGGGGTTGTCTACGTTTCTCTTGAATACCTCCAGTGTTGGAGCATTCACCGCCTCTTGAGGTAACTGGTTCCACTGTCGTACTGGTGATAGATTTTTTTAAAAGTACCCTCCACTGAAACCACTGGCTGAAACCACTGAAACCAACTGGATTAAGTTGTTAAGTTGTTATGTGCTTCTTACTTCTGATGATACTAGCTGGGTTTTCAACGTTTGTGAAATATTTAAGGAATGGTCTTACCAACCTCTCCAATCCAGTTGAGTTTCCATGGCTGAGTGGAGATTTGAACCTAGGTTCTCCTGTGTCCTACTCTGAAACTCTAACCACAACACCACACCAGCTGTCAGGGGATTAACTATGCTGCTGCAAATAGCTGGTTTAGTTGAGAGGCCTATCCCCCCCCCCCCGGATTGCACAGTCAGTGGAAGATTTGAGAAAAAACTTGTACTTTTTTCTACACATGTAACTGCCCCCCCCCCCCCCGGATGACTTGGGGACTTTTAAGAGCCTTGTGGCGCACTGGTTAAACTGCAATACTGCAGTGAAGACTCTGCTCACAACCCAAGTTTAATCCCAATGTGCTCCGATAGCCAGCCCAAAGTTGACTCAGCCTTCCATCCTTTTGAGGTCAGTAAATTGAGTACCCTGCTCACTGTGGAGGGGCAATGTCTCGCCCGCATAATAAAAATTGTAAACCACCCAGAAAGTGCTTTAAGCACAATATGGTGGTATTGTATAAGAAGCACACTTTTTTTTAGAGAGGACAGACTTATTTTTGAAGGTGTCCTTAAATTTGAAGGACTCTTTAGGCAAAATCTTAACCTTGTAAAAATATTTTAAATAAATAAAATAAATGAAGACCTCGGTGCTTGAACAGCAGATTCACTAGCCACATAAGTCACCAGGTGACCACTCACTTCCTTGCTTGAGGTGCACTGTTATTCTGTTTAAATCAGGAAAAAAAAATTCTGATTTTGCAACTGGACGTATTTGCATACTTTGTTTTATGCAAATCAGCTTTTTTCCCCCTTCTTTCTCTGACAAATTTCCTCTTTTCTAGGTTATGAAAGCAACCACCTTAGTTGATTTGAGAGCCCAATGAGGACTGGGAGCTTGATTGCCCATTCTGTTTCCTGGGAGAAGAGCCAGTCTGTGAATCCTTGGGCAAGCTTCATGGTCCCATAAGGCATCCAGAAGTAGGGAATGGTAAACCACTCCTGAGTATTGCATACCTAGAAAAGCTATAAGTGGAATCAACTTGATGAAACACTGGTATTATAAGTGACTACTTTAATGGCCCCAACCCAACGCATACACTTTTGGTGGGGCTGCTCTCTGTCCGTGGAGAGACCTCTGCCTCATCTCAGCCCCTGCAGGCCCTCTGACCTGGTGGTTGGGATTGCTCTGTTAAACCTCTATTTTCGTGTAACGAAAACAACAAGCTAGTTGCATAACCCGCTATAAGAACATGCATCTTCTCTCCAAGATGTAAGAAATAGCTTCTGCAGCAGCCAATGGACAGAAAGAGCTAAATACAAAGTCATTCATCTCTCCCAATCTCCACAACCTATTTTATTAGTGTCAGGGGGATAAGATTTCATATCGTTCTCCTCTTAAAGCAGGATGTGCTGCCTCAGATAATTTACAAGGGTGGGGAGCCCCTGGTGTTAATTAAGACAATCAGAATACCCACTTAGGGAGCCGCGGAGGAAGAGAGAAAACGGCGGCCGGCATGACCTTCCCAGTGATCTTGGCATGTTCCTGTTGATTAGAGCGTTTGATCATTGATTGACTTCCTGGCCTGGGCTATTGTACATCCCATCCTCTGAGCTCTTCTACATACAGTGGTGGAACTGTTGTCAGGGTTAGCCATTGACTGATGTCGCTAAGGAAATTATAAATCCAATAACACGCAGCCCTCCCCTTTCCCTCCGAAAGAAGCACTGTGGGCACAGGAGAAAAAGAAAAGAATCTGCGCCTTCTAATGTGTGATGAAGAACGCAAGACTCTTTCCTCTGTGTTTCTCTCCCCGTCTCCCAATGCCACTTGATTCTGACATTGCAAAAATGCCCCTCCAGAATACATGGAATAGAAGCCGCCTTCTGTTGTCTGGGGCACAATGCCTTTTAGAGTCGAGTCTCACATCTGGATTTCTTTTTTTTTTTAATATTTATTTTTTAACTACTAAGAATAGGGTAGGGAATACAAAAGGTAGAAGGAAGTAGGGGGAAAGGGAAAGGGTTAGGGGGATAGGAGAACACAAAGTATGCAATCATCCAATCTATTCATATTTCAATAACAAATCAACTTTCTGCTTTTTTACTATTTGATTACCCTCCAGCTATCAACTTACAGTTATTTATTTATTTTATTTTATTTATTAGACTTATATGCCGCCCATCTGTTTTAGTTTAAATCTAAGTTACTCCAACACTATCTGGGAACCGAAGCCATTTGTATAATAAATCCCATCGTTCAATTTCCTTTTGAATTGGACAGTCATTCAGCACGTCTGAAAGGATATCCATTTCTGCCGCTTCCCATATTTTCTCAATAAGTTCCTCTTGTTTCCGTAACTCTGCTTTCTTCCAATTTTTGGAAGAGAAGGGTGAATCCAGGACAACAGTCCAATTTTTAACATAACATTTTCTGACTGTAGTGGCTAAATAGATCACTGGGTAACTCTTTATCCCATCTATGCTACCTGGTATCATACTCAATAAAAGCAGTTCTGGAGTTAGCTTCATTTAACTGTTGTTTAACATCTGATAACCTCTCTTTCATCTGATCTTCTATCTGGCTAAGATGTTCATTTACTTGCTGAAATCCTGCTGTTATTATCTTTTGCATGGTAGTCTGCCATTCTTTGTCTGATTTTTGTGCCACTATTCCCAAATTTTGAGATTGGGCAGACAAAGTCCCCAACATTTGATATTTTAATTTTTCGGAGGCCATTTCGATCTTTCCAATGAGTAGGGTCTGTATAAATAATACTATATCCTTCACCAAAGTGGCCAACCCTCAAATATCTTTCCGAAGTTTCCACTATTTTATCAACAGACCAATCTTCTTTGTAGTGGACTCTGTGAATGCACACAAATGGGTTTATCCTGCGCCTGCGCAGGACGTTCGGAACTTTCTAGAGCTTAGAAAAAAGCCAGACAATTAGTCTCCCCCCCCCGAGGGTATATAGGCTCCGCCTCCTCCACCTTCCTTAGTTCCTCTTTTTCCGCCGTTAGGGTAGGACGTAGGAACACTAGAGCGTGCTAAGGAAAGTATTCCTTCTATTTACCTTGCAGTTTTCTTCTTTTCTTCTTTTAAGACGCCAGAACTGCCTTCTCATTTAAGTTTTTTCCTCGTTCTGCGTCTTCCCTCTCCCCTTCCCCCCTGGATTCCCCCCTTTTTTTATTATTTATTTTTTATGGCCTCTCGGGGCTTCAAACAGTGCTCCGTTTGTTTTCGGAAAATTCCGCTAACGGATCAGCACGATAAGTGCTTATTTTGTTTGGGGGAATCCCACCTTATTCAGGCGTGTGCCGCTTGTAAAAACTTTTCCAAACAAGCTCTTAAACTGCGGTCTCAACGCCTCCGGGCCTTTCTCTACGAAAGAACCCTCAAGCCTGCTATGGAGGTTCCTCTTACCACCTCCCCGAACCCTCCTCGTGTGGAGACTACCTTGAGTTCTGCGTCTTCTAAGCAGGAAGGACTCCTCTAGACCGCCTAAGCCAGCGTCCACCAAGGCTTCCAGGTCGGGCTGTACCTTCAAAGAAAAAGAATGACAAAGCGAAATCTCAGAAAGTGGCAAAACCACCCAAATCGTCAACTTTGTCTCTTCCTGCGCCTCCTATATTACTCGAGGAGTCTTCTAGAGACGACATTGGGCAATCGGATATGGAGGAGCGGATCATTCCTCCGGCCCAGGCTGCTCACGATATCATGAGCATGTCTCCGTCGTCAGGCCATTTTGCGGCTGAGGTTTTTCCCAGCGCGGCCATTGCCCATACTAGCCCGAGATCTTCCGGGCGGGCTGATACTGACTCGCATTCAGAACAGGAGCTGCCGTCTCGCACTCCTAGAAAGCGGAAGGAGAAGCGTAAGCATACCTCTCCATACCAACCTCAACATCCTGCGACCAATACCGTCCTCAAATGCCGGCACAGTATGGTCCTCCTTTTTTCGGTCCATACCAGCCCTACCCATATCAAGGATACGGTTATCCGCCTGACTTCAGGGGACAGGCTTACCCCTCCTCAGCTTGGTACCCTTCTTCGGTCCCCAACTCCTGAGAATCTACAGCAGCAACAGGGGCATGTTCCTACACCCCAAATTGCTACTTCCCGCAAGAGGAAGGACACCGATGGCACCTTCTGCGCCTCTAAAACGGTCTAAACGTCCCGCAGGACGATCTACGGTACAGACTGCGACGATGTACTCTGGCCCAGAGGGCCATGATACAGACCCTTTCTCTCCTTCGGTACACTCTGATGCCGAAACCAATACCGAGAGACACGGGTACCAATATCGCACCGTCCCTCCTCATTGGTGTCTGAATCGTCCCATGACAATTCTTCAGCTTCTTCGGAATCTGATGTACCTGATGGTGGTGCTCCGAGTACTTCTTCTCAATACCCATTGGAAGACTACTCGTCTTATGCTCAACTTATATTGCGCATGGCTAAGATTTTACACCTAGATGCGCAACTTCCTGAGCAACAAACAGACCTTGTCTTCCACGATATGAACAGGACAAGTCACTCCTCCCAGTCTTAGCCTCATTCCAGCACTTCTTGACTTGGTAAAGGCTTCGTGGGATAAGTCGCCTGCGGACTCTCCAAATCCCTAGAAAAATCGACCACCATTACAAGACCCACGGTTCCGACTCGGATTTCCTAACCAAGCATCCTATGCCTAATTCTAGTGTGGTCGAGGCTACCCAGTATAGATCCCGCAGTAGATCCTCTGTTACACCTGTCAACAAAGACGGCAGAAAAAATGACGCCCTGGGCAAAAAACTTTATTCCCTTGCGGCTCTACTGATTAAGATTTCGAACTACCAAGCCGCGATGGGTGCTTATCAAAAGCACCTATGGGATAAAATTATCCCCGTTTTACAAAACCTTCCTGAGCCATCCAAGACCGAACTCCTCAACGTCTACGAGGAGGCTAACACCCCTTACAAGACAGCAGCGAGTAGCAGCAAAGCATACAGCTGAAATTGCGTCCAAATCCATGCTTACAGCAGTAGCAGTCCGTCGCCATGCCTGGCTCGGAGCGGCTAACATACTGGACGATACAAAGACCAAAATCGAGGATCTTCCCTTTGATGCGGATCGCCTCTTTAATTCCAAAACTGATGATATTATGGAAAACATCCATAAAATGCGGAAGACCGCGAAGTCCTACATACCATACCAACCCGTATCGGTATCAGAGACCTACTTACAAAAAACCTGCTACAAGCATCTTCCAGTACCAACCATTTCGGTATGGTAGACAGCAGCAACATGATAGGACCTTCCAGTCATCTCAGTCCAACCCTTCGACTTTCAAGCACCAACAATACCAAGGACACAAGCAGTCCTTTCGTAAACCTCAGCGCAGGGGTAAGCAATACAACTAACTACTCCTCTTACCGGACTAGACTCTTTCCATTTCTCTCTGAATGGAAACATATTACGACTGACAAATGGGTCCTATCCATTATTGAGAAGGGTTATTCTATAGAATTCTTCCAACTTCCTCCATCGAATATTCCTAAGACCACCCCCTTCTCGGTGGCTTTACAGGAGGAAATTTCATCCCTCCTAAACAAGGGGGCGATTGTCAAGACCCCACATGCTGATCTACATGGGGGTTTCTTCTCACGGTACTTTGCTGTCCCTAAAAAGGATGGAGGTATCAGGCCCATCATGGACCTCAGAGAACTCAATCAGTTTATCATTTACAGGAAGTTTCGAATGTTAACACTCGACTCCATTCTTCCCTCTTCTCTCACAGGGAAGTTGGTTCGTCACCATCGACCTCAAAGACGCTTATTTTCACGTCTCCATTCACCCTTCTCATCAACGGTATCTACGGTTCCGGTTCCACCGCACAACCTACCAGTTTGCTGCCCTTCCATTTGGGCTCTCCACGGCCCCTCGGACATTCACCAAGTGCATGGCCCCTGTAGTGGCTCACCTTCGCACCAAGGGAATAAAACTCTTCCCTTATATCGACGATTGGCTCCTGGTAGCATCATCCTACCACGAAGCCGTCGCTGCTACAACTACCACTCTCGCGACCTTAAACAAGCTAGGTCTAGTGATCAATCAGGGAAAATCTCTTTTGGTACCATCCCAGCTGGTCAATTACATAGGAGCAACGCTAGACGCGACCCGGGCACGGGCATTCCTGCCCTATCAAAGAATCCAAAAGATTCGAGACGCAATACGACGGTTTCCACCTCTGGCTACTGTCACCGCTTTCGACGTTCAGCATCTACTGGGCCTCATGTCATCCACGACGGCAGTCGTCCTTCATGCCAAGCTCGAAATGCGTCTGCTCCAGTCCTGGTTCCTGGGCGAGTTCGATCCTTTAACGGACTCCCCACGGAAAAAGTTGCAGGTCCCGTCACATGTAGCGAAACGTCTCATCTGGTGGACGATTCCGCGCAACTTGTCCGAAGGGAAACCCTTCCAACCTCCTTTCCTGTCCATACAGGTCACGACCGACGCAAGCCCTTCTGGCTGGGGCGCCCACTGCCAAGAGCTCAGGATTCACGGCTTTATGGACACGCGAAGAAAGGTCTCTCCATATAAACCAGCTCGAATTGCTCGCCATCATGAAGGCTTTTCGAGCCTTTCTTCCGCGTATAAAGGGACAATCTGTGCAGCTTGTCACCGACAATACCACAGCTATGCACTATGTCAACCGACAAGGTGGGACTCGATCCTACCGCTTCTCCATCTTACCATGCGATTTTGGGACTGGTGCCGTACCCATCGCATTTTTCCACAAGCGATTCATATTGCTTCAGAGGACAACTATCTAGCGGACCCACCCTCAGCCGGCTCCGTACCCAGGACGCACGAATGGTCCCTAGACGAGACGATTTTTCAAGACCTATGCCGACGATGGGGTCAACCCACCATAGACCTCTTTGCATCTCACCGCAACGCCAAATGCCGCAAGTTCTGCTCACGAGCGGGCAGGGGACACCGCGTCACTCGGAGACGCTTTCCTCATCCCGTGGTCCGGAGAACTCACTTATCTGTTTCCTCCCATACCAATGCTCCTCAGGACAATAGTCCGGATCATTCAATACCGAGCGGACGCAATTCTCATCGCTCCGTGGTGGCCGCGGCAACCCTGGTTTGCCCACCTTCAAGGAATAACGGAGGAAATATTCCACTTACCTCTAATACCGTCCTTGCTATCCCAGAACGACGGGGCCCTTCTCCATCCAGATGTCCCGATCTCTTCACCTGACGGCGTGGAGGATAACCCCGAATTCCGTGCGATCCTAGACCGCTCCTCGAAAGCCGTCGACCTTTCGCCTATACCGTAACAAATGGAAATCTTTTACGAAATTCGTTCAGTCCAAGGGACTCCAATCAGTCCCAGTTACACTTTCAACCTTACTTACCTTCATACTGCATCTGTTCCATCTCGGACTCGCGCACTCCACCATTAAAGTATATATCTCCGCGATCGTTGCTCATCAGCCATCTCACTCTAGCTCCGCCAGACTGTTCTCCCACCTCACGGTTAAAAGATTCCTTAAGGGCCTGCAGAACATCAGGCCGCCCTCTTCACCATTGTACCCAATGGTTCGCTTCCACTTGTCCTGGATGCGCTTACCAAGCCTCCATTTGAACCCATGGCAACCTGTAATGAGAAATTGCTTTCTCTCAAGACTTCCTTTTTAGTGGCCATAACCTCTGCCAAAAGGGCTAGTGAACTGTCAGCTCTTAGGTCTGACCCCTCCATTACCTACAAATGCATCCCGATAAGGTTACTCTGTACTTGGATGTCTCATTTCTTCCCAAGGTTGTATCAGACTTCCACTTGAATCAACCGCTGATACTTCCTACATTTTTTCCATCGCCGTCCACTCCAATCGAGCGCAAGCTCCATACTTTGGACGTCAGGCGGGCTATTGCCTTCTACTTGGATAGAACCAAGCACTTCAGACGCTCTTTTCGTCTCTTTGTGTGCTACCATGGACATAACAAGGGTGCTCCTGCATCCTCTCAGACAATATCGAGATGGATCGTGCAATCCATACAAATGGCTTACCAGCTTGCAAACAAACCGGTGCCGGACCAGCTTAAGGCTCACTCCACCAGAGCCATATCTACGTCCACCGCTCTTCATCGCGGGTGTTCATATTCAAAACATCTGTAAAGCGGCTACTTGGTCCAATCCTCTGACGTTTCGCGAAGCACTACCGCCTCGATGTCAGAGCGAAAAATGATGCTGCCTTTGGAAGGGGCGATACTGTCATCCCTGATACCGTGACGGCCCTCCATCCGGTGAGTCAGCTTGCTAATCACCCATTTGTGTGCATTCACAGAGTCCACTACAAAGAAAGTTAGGTTACCTACCTGTAACCATGGTTCTTGTAGTGGTTCTCTGTGAATTCACACATCCCTCCCTTCCTCCCCGCTGTCCGTCACGATAACAGGTCACTATACCTACTCTCTAGTAACGGCGGACATAGGGGAACTAAGGAAGGTGGAGGAGGCGGAGGCCTATATACCCTCGGGGGGGGGGAGACTAATTGTCTGGCTTTTTTCTAAGCTCTAGAAAGTTCCGAACGTCCTGCGCAGGCGCAGGATAAACCCATTTGTGTGAATTCACAGAGAACCACTACAAGAACCATGGTTACAGGTAGGTAACCTAACTATTTCAATCATTAGTGCATGATGAGATTTGGTGTAAAAGTGACTTTTTGGGCCAGTCATTCCCACAGTGGCTGAGAGATTGGGGGGACTGATAGACCCCACCCCCCAAAGTCAATTTTCCAAAATCTGTACTTGACTGGAGGACTGGATCCTTGCTACCTGACTCCCAGATGTGTGACCTGGTTCCACGGAAGAATGGTGAGCCTTTGGGTGGGGCTGAAGCCATAACAGATCAACCAGGTGTTCAAACCATTGCTTAACATTGCGGTCATCCCTTGATGAGCCTGTGTAAACTCTGGAAACAGTGCTTCCCAAACTTGGATCTTCTTGGACTACAAAGCCCAGAAATCCCTGGCCAGCACAACTAGTGGTGAAGACTTCTGGGAGTTTTTGTCCAAGAACATCTGGGGGACCCACGGTTAGGAACCCCTGGATGAGAGAAAGACTTCCTTGTACTTTATGTGTATTAATCTGCTTGTCTATGGTGCAGGAGTTGGCGATTTTTAGCCCATGCCTGCATGTGCCACCACTAATGGCATGCGCTTCTTATGGCCCCTGGTGTCTTCCTGGACCCCCTGCAAAATATTTTCCTCCACTGCCAAATTAAAAAAAAAAAAAAAACCTGAAAATGTCACAAAAATAGCTACTGTGTTTCCCTGAAAATAAGTTGTTTGTTGCTGTTTAGTCGTTAAGTCGTGTCCGACTCTTTGTGACCCCATGGACCAGAGCACGCCAGGCCCCTCCTGTCTTCCCCTGCCTCCCGGAGTTGGGTCAAATTCATGTTGGTCGCTTCAGTGACACTGTCCAACCATCTGAAAATAAGACAGGGTCCCTATATTAATTTTTGCTCCAAAAAAATGCATTAGGGCTTATTTTCAGGGGATGTTTTATTTTTTTCATGTACAACCATCTCCATGTATTCAAAGACAGTCACGTCCTCTTCTTCTGGTTGCTGCACAAGGGTGGGAGGGCGGGGTTTCACTGAATTGGGGCTTATTCTTGGGGGTAGGGCTTATATGACGAGCATCCCTGAAAAATCCTTACTAGGGCTTATTTTTCAGGTTAGGTCTTATTTTCGGGGAAAACAGGGTATGGAATGCTCCTGGAGTCATCTAGGAACAGGAATTCTGCCTTGAAACATGAAGTATACCCCGTGCCTTGTTATGACTCATGCCCGTAACAAATTGATTTCATAGAACTGGAATTAGTCTTCTCTCTACGTCTGATTTTATTTTCTTTGGTGGTGCTGGATGCTGGGAGTTGAAAAATGGAATTTCCGGGCCTCCAGGACATTCTCCACCCCACCCCCACGGTCAGAAGACGAAGGTGCAGGAAACCTCGTTCAGCTCCAGGACCAAATTCCATGCGAAAAGTTTAAGGGCTGGGCCAAAATGCTGGCCTATTTTATCTCAAAGCTCTGACTCCCAAGAACTAAGCCTGATGAGATGGTTTGAAACATTAGGAATTGGGGAAAACATGAATGTGTAAAAGCTGGGAAGCCACCTAACTGTGATGTGTGGTAGAAAAGAGAGGTTGCTACGTGCTGTCAAGTCATCTCCAACTCATGGCAACCTTATGAAGAAGTGATCTCCAAAAGGTCGTGTCTTCCATTGCCGGCCTGAGCTCTTGTAAACTCAACCCTGTGGCTTCCTTGTATATTTGGTCTTCCTCTTTTCCTGCTCCCTGGAAAAGACAGAAATGCTGGGAAAGGCGGAGAAGAGGTGCAGCCTCCTAGAGAACCCCAGGAGAGTTGGAGGGAGACCCCATGAATGTCCAAATGCCTAAAGTTCTTCAGCTCAGCTATAGAGTAACCAAATGCAGAGAAAACCCCAGAGATGGAGACTTGAGTCACTGGACTTGCTGTCAAGTCAGACTTACGTCACACCAGTGACTCGACTTGGATTCAACTCCCCCCCCCCCCCAATGACTTGGACTCAACTCGCGACTCAGAACCCCATCATCCATCCTTTTTTCTGGGGGGGAAAAAGCTTGTTTTTGATTGGGGACTTGGGACGAAAGACTCGGACTCGGGACTCAGACCCAAAGACTAACCAACATCCCTGGAAAATTCCATGATGTACTTGGTTTGTTCTTGCACTGAAAGAGGACCCAGTATTTCCCTGATTATGAACTACTCTGAATATTAGATGTTACATTTTAAGAGCCAGTCCTGGGAGGAATCCTCTTTCTCAAAGAGTCGGGCCAGCTGACACATCCTTGGGCTTTGATTTATAGCTGGAACCTTCCTTCCTTTCATCACCTGCCCTGTTTGATTAGCTGTGTTCTCGTGCAACTGAGAAGATTGCTTTTAAACGTTGTGGTTCAGGGACAAGGGCTAATTCAGAGGGCCAGGCGTGAAAGGTCAGCCTTCAACAGATGCTCTGACCGATCGGCTCGGGAATTACATTCCATGTTGATTGTTTGCTGGGAGCCAAGCGGGGCCTGCCATCTCTGGATTAAAGTGACCCCAGGCAGCCGCTAGTGAAAAGGATTGTTGAGCTTCACTTACTGGAATACAGGATAGTTGCTGCAGTTTTCCCCTGGCTGCCTTGATCCAAATTGTTAATGTAAGGGGATGAGAATTCACCAGGTCCCTTCCACAGCTGTTGCAGGTTTTTTTTTAAATAAACTATTTCCATAGGACAGAGAGAAACCAGCAGATAGATTCGGGGACAAAATACAACACTAGAGAAAGCCTGGGGGGGGGGGGGGAGCAAATGATTGCAGGAACAGATCTTCAAATCTATTTATTTATTCAAAATATTTTTATCCTGCTTTTCTCCCTAAAAAGAACCCAAAGCGGCTTCCATCATTAAAAAGACAATATTTAAAAGCTAAAAACAGTAGCCTTGAACAATTCCAATAGCTGCTCCCTGGTTACCCCCCCCCCCCCAGGATTCTCTTTCCCATCAAAACACAACTGTGAAGCTATAGAACGATAGCTACGTAGTCCTTGACATGAAAGTGTTCCAAATCTTCATAAATATTGGCTGTCTTCACAACCATCTTGTATGAAGACTTTCTCTCTTATTGATAAAACTAGGCTTGGCCTGTGTCCCTACTAGAGATGGGCATGAAGCACTTGGTCAGCCGCATGGGGAGAATCCCTGTCCTGCCTCCTCAGTGGAGCGGTCAGCTGCTGGAGGAGGCAGGGATGGAACGGCTGAGCTCCTGCCCGGATTGGAGCACCGCCGGAGAAGGAGGACCCCGACGGTGCATGAAGCAGGGTGAGTGGCCTGGCCGACCAGGGGTCCATGGGTGGGAGATGGGCCAGCTGACAGCTTCATATGAAGAGCGACAAAGTGCTTCGTGCCCATCTCTAATCCTTACAAGTTGGAAGTGGATCTTCATGGGACTGAATTCTCTTTACATAGAAATCCAGCAGGTCAGGGAGAAGGGGCTTTAAGACGGATATTGCTTTGTGGATAAGAACATTCAATCATGGGCCCCCCAAACTTGCACCAAATTGATATGTGCAAAACCCAGGTTGCCTATTCCTTGGTGGCTAATGTGTGGAAGGCATCGATTTCAGGGCGTTAATGGCCAGTCATCTGTGCAGCTATGCAATCCAAGCAGAGTGATTGTGTAAGCCTTCTCCTCCCTCACCCCGGCTCCAGCGGGGTCTCCCTTGTAGCCATTTTGCCCCAGCTGCAAGATGGCTGTTGTGATGTAGAGGTGCTGCTGGAACTTGGGAAACACTAGCGTGATCATGTTTCCACTCCACATACAAAAGTGGCTAGTTCTAACAGGAAGATTTCCAGTGCGATCACACAAGAATATAGCATGAATTTTGAACTGCTTGTGGCATGGTCTGGTGTAACTTATTTCCCAGTATTCATGTGACATATGGGGAACAGCACTCTAGCCTGACCCCAATCTGTGCCCAAGCTGGACAGTTTTGGACTTGGCTGGAGAGATGGCTGGCTGGATGGATGGATGGATGGATGGATGGATGGATGGAGAGGAGAGGAGAGAGGGAAGGAGGGAGAGAGGGAGGGAGAGACAGACAGACAAATGGATGGATGGATGGATGGATTCCATTTATACTGTCCATCTGGCCGAAGGCCCTTCTGGGTGGTTCACAACACGAAATGACAATAGACAAAAATCATAAAATCCAACTTAACTATATAAAATTGCACTATAACAATAATTAAATAATTTAAAATACATTCTACAATACCTAGAAATTCCTTGACAGATAAAAGAGTGGCTTTAAGGAAGACTGCTCCCTGCAAACAACCATTTCTGGTGAGATCAGACACGGAGTCTTTAAGGTGCCACATGTTTTTTTTTGTTTTGTTTCTTTGGACTTTGCCTGGTCCATTTTTTGCTGTCTGATCACACCCTCAACTAGGTTTTGAATAATATGATAATAATAATGTGTCCTGTCAAGCCCATCATGACATATGGTGACCTTTTCCAGAGTTTTCTAGGTACGGAGCATTCAGAAGTGCCTTACCCTTCCCTTCCTCTGGGGGCATCCTGGGACTATAGAGCTTGCACAAGATGACAGAGGCTGGCTCTCTTCCTACAAGACGGAATAGGGAATCAAGTTCCTGGTCCCTAGTTTCCAGCTCATTTTACTATCCATCCACAGATTGGTCTAAATTGTGTAGAGTACATCTCAGCATTACAGAAGCAATAATTGTTATGATCTCATGTAAAACAAGAGAAAATATAGTGGGCTAAATCCAGTTTTCATTCTAAGTAGATTAGACGCCATGCAATCAATGGAACTTATGTTATAAATCCCATTTCATCTTGATGTATCTACTCTAGACGGGGCTAAAATTGGATTTAGTCATATGTGTGTCAAACTAAGAGCTTGGAAAAATTACTGTTTGGATTATAACTCCCAGAGTTCTCTAGCCAGCATGGGGAATAGCCATAGTTCCAGTCCAGAAGAGTAAGTCTTCAGGTTCAGCATTGTTTTGTATGCGTGTGTGTGTTAGGGGTGTGAAGAACCACGCTAAAGCACTTTTTCTAGATGGGAGAAGCTGTCTCAACACATTCTGACTTATGGCAACCCTTTCCAGGTTTTTCCAGGTAGAGAGTACTCAGAAGTGGTTTACCACTACCTTGAGAGGTGTTGAGCGCTCCAACACTGGAGGCATTCAAGAGAAACTTAGACAACCACCTGGCAGATCTCCTTTGATGTGTATTCCTGCATCGAGCAGGAGGTTGGACCTGATGGCCTTGTAGGCCTATTCCAACTTCACTATTCTATGATTCTTCAGGGGGTCTCCTGGGACTGTGCAGCTTGCCCAAGGCCACACAGGCTGTCTCTATTCACAGGAGGCACATTGGGGGAAATCGAACTCCCAATCTCTGGCTCTGAAGTTAGGTACCTAAACCACCTGCCATGGGGGTGGTGGTGGACCATGAAAGTCTGGGTGGCTGAACTCCCAGATGAAGGTGGCCCTGGGCCTGAGATTGCCCCCATTGAAATGCCTAGGTAGAAATCTCCAGGTGAAGTGCTCAGCTACAAGGAGACCCCCTTGGGGAAAAAGGCCACTCAAGAGCAAGGTGTCTCATTGAGGGAACTCTCTTCCTCCCAGAGAGGATCAACAGGCCAAGATCTGCAAAAGAGTCCCCTTTCCAGCTGGCCAAATGCCTAAAGCTTTGCTCTGGGCAGGGCATTAGCAGCCTAGCTAGATATACCTCAGGTTGGGACAGGGAGGACCTTGAGACCAGCCTATGTAAGAACGGGACACAGATGGAGACAGCCAATTGAGCACCCGGTAATCGCTATATGATTTCTTGCCTCCAGTGCAAGAGTATCGTTTTTTAAAAATTGCTTTTTTGATTCCCAACTATCTCCGTGCAAAACAAATGTCTTTACTTTCTGTGAAGCAAACCACACACACGGAGCAAGCATGGAACGTCTGGGCAATTATTTAAAAGATACAAAAAACCCATCCAGTGCATCTAAATTTTAAAAATCCGTGCAAGAAAGCATCAGTGACTGTTGTTTAGTTCCTCGGGTTGCACAAACATACATTTTACATTCCTGGGATTCCTTTTTACATCCTGGGAATGTAAAAAGGTTCCTTGAGATAGAAAGAAAATCCCTTCCCATCTCATATCTGTAAGGAGAAGAATTTTGTTTGTGACAAGCAAAGATTTACAGTGTGTGTATGCGTGTGGGCACACACACACACACCATATGGGAAGGCAGGAGGATATGGTTTAGAAATGAGCAAGTATATAAAGGGGAACTGTTTCCCTTTCATCTTTGCTGTATTTCATGGCTCTTAGATTTCATGAAGTAATTGCCTAAGCCTTAGCCCCTCTACAGGAAAGGCATTGCAAGTGAACCAAATAATTAGTTTTTGCTTCAGTGATTAATATAACTCACAAACAGGTAATCTCAAGTCAAACAGGCATGCCTGCTGCCTGACTTTGGTGGAGGATGTGATGATGATGAACTTCCCCCTTTACACTACTGTAAGTTTTTGGCAGCCTCCCAAGAAAACAAAGCCTTGGAATTCATGTTATAGAAATTTTAGACTTCTGGGGCGGAGGGGGGGGGGGGAGGCTGCCAAGAAAGAGAGGAAGAAATAAAAGAAAAAGAAGAGGGAAAAGAGAGAGAGAGACTATGTGGGACCTGAAGAATTTGTGTTTGTGACGTTTTGGGAAATTGGAAATCCAGGGCTTGTCAGGTGGAATTTGCTCTAGATTTCTTTTCTGGAGTGGGGTGTTCAGGGGTTGGGGGGGAGCTGGGTTGCAACCCACAGGCTGGATTTTTTCGTTTCCTGAGCCAAAACCTCTCTCACCCCTTGAGGTAAGGGGGTGGGCATTTTTTTCTGGGAAAGACCAGTGACATGGGCCAAAATTATTTTGAGCTTCGTGAAGTGAATTTTTTTAATAATACCGTAAGCTTCTAAATCGGTTTCTGCCACGCCTCTCCAAACGGTTATCCTAAGAGGCTCATATCAAAACGCAAAATCCATAAAACAGGGTCATGACACAATGTGTTTATTTATTTACAACTTTTTTACCCCACCTTTCCCCACAAAAAGGATCCAAGCCAGCTTTACATCATTAAAAGAGACAGATAAGAATAATAAATGATTCAAATGTTTGAAAAGAATTAAATACACATTAAATTAAAAGTGTTAAACAAAAACATTATTAAAACGGGTTAAAATGACAAAAATACTAACCATCCCAATTTCAAAACTGCACTTAGACAGCTGGACTAACACCCCACAAAGCCAATTCAAACATCCCACAAAGGGTGTTTGTTAACATAAGCACCCACATTGGTTCCAATGAACGTGTGAGTAGAGATGGGCACGAACCGAACTACGAACCCATTTGCACTTCGGTCCGCGGATCCTGTTTTGCGGAAATGAAACAAAGTCCCAAACTTTTTTTTCATCCGGCGCTTCATTTTGGCAAAAGGGATGGTACTGCTGAACCGATTTGTGGTTCAGTTTTCTGGCTGGTTTGCGGTGGTTTGTGGTCTGTGGTTCGTGGCCAACCATGAACCGTCACGAACCACAATTTTCCTGGTTCATGCCCATCTCTAGGTGTGAAGCAGCTGGGATGGAAATAACATGTAACAGCATTGAAATGAGACTAGTTGGAAGTAACACTTTACAAGTAATGACACTGCAAGTAACAAATTACTTTGGGGGATAACAAGGCACGGTGACGTTCCTTCTGCGGAAAAGTGTTGCCAACTTACACCATAACTAGTTTTTTTTGTACAATAATATAAGCTCATAATTTTTTCCCTCATTCCTATTTTGGGGCAAAAATGCTTGATTGAGGTTTTAGAAGATTCTCCCTGAACGCTTTCTTATGTTTTAGATCGATCTTTTTAAAAAAGGAACTTAAAAGTAACCAATAACACAGAAGGCAACATATCAAATAGCTAGTTTTTTTGACAGTAAGTTGCTCACGGAGTGTTATTTCATGAATTACTCTTTAAATATAACTTCCCAAGCTCTGTATAAGAAAAACAAAACAGAAGCAGAAGGGTGTGAGGTAGTAGATTATAATCTACAAAAGTTTACGATGAAATAAATCTGTTAGTTTTAAAGGTATGACTGGACTTTGGTTTTAGGTTTAGCTGTTTTTAAACATATTCCATCATTTAATGGCAAATTTAGAAGTACAGTGGTGCCTCGCAAGACGAAGGTAATTCGTTCTGCGAGTAGCGCCGTCTTGCGAAATTTTCATCTTGCGAAAAGCGGTTTCCCATAGGAATGCATTGCAATGCATTCTTATGGGAAACCTCGCAAGATGAACGAATTATATTCGTCTTGCGAGGCATCGGTCTTGCGGGCGTCTTGCGAAGCACGGCCATAGAAGAAGCCGTCTTGCGAGTCACCAACACGATCGCAAAACGCTTTCGTCTTGCGAGTTTTTCGTCCGGCGAGGCATTCGTCTTGCGAGGCACCACTGTACAGGTGTGAGTCATGACCGTTCCTGTAGTCCAACATTAGAGCATGCAGGACTGGTCAATAAAGGAAAAAGCAGGTCTTTTGTAAATTTAATGGCTCTTAGTCGCCTCTTCAAGACCAAAACCATCCCCAAGTCCTTTTCAAAAATATACGCTTTCTGTAAAAATCCCTGTCTCTCCCAGTTATTGTGAGGACTACAGCTAAGGTTAGAGGGTGCCCCCAGAAGAAAGGAAGGGGAGGCCAATTCTGAGAACTTTCTACCTAGAAACCTCAGAAAGAAGAGCCACTGGAAGACAGAATTGCCTTAGCGGTATGTCATTCTTATTACTTCTGCATTCTTGAAATACCGGCTTGAGGTAAAACTGATCTGCATGCATTTTTGCATACAATAGGACGAATTTTCGCACAGTGGGCTAAGGTCTGTCTGTTCGCTTCCTTGCAAATCAGTGGCAAGAGTAAGACAAACCGGGCGAAACAGAGCACCGGGTCAGACAAGGAGCAGCTGGCGAAGCTGGAGCGACCTGCGTCTCTCCTGACGCTTCGAGGAAGGGCCCCAAATCCATTTAAAAAATGGATCGATGCTTTTATCGGTCTCAGGACTTCATTATTCTGTGCATTAGCACAACAGATCCAGGGGCCTTAGTTGTTAATGTGGGGGGGGGGGGAGAAGAGAGAGAGAGAGAGGCTGAGGGCTGTTCTGATGGGCTGCCTTCCTTTTCTCCTGTGCCCTGCCCGGTTCAGCGGCCCATCTCCCTCTAATTGATTTATTAATGAAGTCTTACTCACTGGAGGGGTGCTTTTATAGATAACCCCCTTGTCCCATAGGTTCTCTTAAGGAGCATGATGGGATTTCTCTTTCCCTGACGGCCTGCTTGCCACCCTCCCCAACCCCCATTTTTATCTTGTTCTTCACGCACCATCATTTCTGAGAAGATGAGAGCTGGAGAGCAAAACATGGAGAAGGGCAACGTAGATGAAGGCTACAGGAGAGAGGGTGTGTTGACCTTAAATCGGAAGGGTGCTAGTTCACTTCCCATCTGTGGCGTGGAAACAGGGGAGGGGTGGAAAGGGGTTTCGCTGGACCAGACGGCTGGAGTTTTAACAACCTCTCATGCTGACTGTGATTTGAGTGACTGGGAAGGATGTTTCTGGGTTGGGGGGGGGGGACTGTCAATCTATCCAGCACTAACCAATCGTTTCCTCCTGCCTCAGAATTCAAAGGGAGCCCCTCCTCTCTGCTGAGTGCTCCTTTCCCTCTCTTTAGTCTGTTGAAGCAGTCTGTTGTTAGTGTTTGCTGTTGATCTGTTCAGAACTGTAAGTAATGAACCATTTTTTATTGTTTCTCCTACAAATGTCTCAGAGTGAGTTGTTGAGACCTTAAGTCCCAGTTATTGAGAAAGGGGTGGGCTATCTGGGTAACGTGTAGCTATTCTCCTCTGTGAATCCCTGCCCTTCTGTGTAGCACAAGGAATTTTACCAGAAATTCAAAACTCTGCAAGACGAACTGTCACGATGAAAATGGCCTATCCCCATCTCCCAAATACATCCTGCAAGAAGATAACACCTCACTTATAGAGTATTCACACATTTGTGAGGCTTATGGGGCATTTTGGAGAATTAAAGTGGGTACAAAATAATGCATGTATATTGCAATGTGAACGGCTAAGTGTGTCTAATTTTTAACTTAATGTGTGTGTGTGTGTGTGTGTGTGTGTGTGTGTGTGTGTTTAAAGTCCATGGGGGACATTTAAGGATATGCAGTGAAATGTAAAACAGAGAGATTTTGAAAGTGTGAACAGGGAAAAATTTCTAGTCCCGCTCTTCTAGTTAGTGAACATGCAATGGAAGTCTGAAGTGGGGAAGGTCTAAATACACATTAAATCTCTCCGTATGATCAGGAGGCCTTATTGCTGAGGATCCTGGGGAGGCAACAGTAGGGGACCCGGCTAGGACTATCTCCTTCTTCTCACATGCACATCAGTCTGAATGTCTAAATGCCTGCATGGGGCTCCTTTCGGTCCCATTGCCGGCCGAGGCATGGGTGATGGGGCCACGGGGGAGGGCCTTCTCCGTGGCAGCTCCCAGGGGATGAGATGCTCTCCCTCGGGAGATCCGTCTGGCCCCCCCTCCCTTTTATCCTTCCCCCGACAGCTGAAGACCCATCTTTTCAGGCAGGCTTTCAACAATCACGACTGAACCCCTGAATGCCTTCTTAGAGTTAATGATAGTTTTTAATGTTTACTTGCATTTAATTATTCCATTGTATTTTAACTAGCATATAGTTTAGTTGTTTTTAAAACCTTTAACTTATTATGTTCCTAATTCTATTTCTTTTAATATTGTGAGCCGCCTTGGGTCCCCTTCGGGAGAAAGGCGGCCGATAAATAAAACAAAAAAAATAAAACAAATAAATAAAGGTTTGCGCACAGCAATGATTCCTTGGATAACTCTGTGTAGGTTGCACATATGGATGGCCGCTTTGCGTGCGTATACATTCCTGCACAGATGTTAGCTGGGGAACTGCCGCGGATCAAAGCTTCCCAGCATAGATCCAGGCAATGAATTACATGCATGTCTGACCTGATGTGGCTGTTTATGTGCAAGATTTATGCGCCCACATTCCTCCGTAGCAGAGACATCTAGGGAGGAATGTCTTCAATTTCGAAATAAGCCTCATTGTGTGGTCTGGCTGAACTCTGGGTGCCTTCCAGGCATTTGTTTCTGGAATATAGATAACTCCCTGATAGTTTGTACTTCCAGCTGTGTTCAATTCACAACACACACACACCCGCCCCGTTAAGCCAGTTTTGTGATAACCATACACTTTCCACCAAGATGCACTTGGAAATAATTTATGCAAGGCAAGCCCACAGTATATTTTTGTTAGGGGTTGTATACTTGAAAACAAATAAATAAATAATCCATGTTCTGTTTTCCTGGCAGCCTCGAGCTCGTGTGCGCATTTCCTCTTGGTCACGTTTAGGTGGTAAGATTTCCACCCTGCCTGCTCACACTCCCTGCCCCATCCTGCCTCCAAGTTTGCCTCCAAAAGGCAGAGAAACCACTTCTGGTCATCTCAAGGTGTGTGTTTTGTGCCGGCAAGTTGGAACCAATGTCTAGCGACCCTAGAAGGCAAGTGAGATATTTAAGGAGTGTTTTTTACAAGTTCTACTCCCCCAGTGAGTTTCCATGGCCAAGCGGGGATTCGAACCTAGTTCTCCAGAATCCTAGTCCGTCACTCTATCCACTACACCACACCAGGAATCTGGTCATCTCCGCTCCAAGTTTATTGGGGAAAACCCCCCAATACAAATGCAGAAACACATGATACCTTTATTGCACCACTAAAAACACGAAGACAGCTAGCTTTCGATGGTCATCTATCTTCCTCAGGCTGTATCCCAACATTTCATGGCATCGTTGTTGTTAATGCCATTTTTTTTTCTTAAGGTGAGTGGAGCGGACAGCTCCCCTTCCTGGGTCCTGAGTTCGTGCTGGGGCAGCCGCAATAGAGTTCCTTGGCCAAAATGATCTGGCTTCCTGCCCAGCTGATGAAATACCTGCCAGTAATTTCCTGAAAAGCAGCCAAAAATAAAAAATAGAAAGGGGGAAACGGGGGGGGGGGGGAGACGAGGTGGTGATATTAAATGATGCCAGGAAGGCTGTTCTGTGCCTCGTTCAGGAACAGAACTGAAGTGAAACGATCCAGTTAAGACGCCGACAGGAGCAGGCTGTTCCCTTTTTCCAACCCCAGTTTGGGCCCTGCCTCATCTGGCAAATTAGCCTGCTTTCCATTTTGCAGCAGGTGATCTGGAGATAAGCACAGCTTTGTCTCCATGTCTGATTTCCCAGCGAGACCCCCAGTCCCTGGAGGGATAATCTCCTCAGAGGAGGAGATACACCTTTGTCCTAATGTGTCACCTGAACCCATCTCCATCTCAAGCTGAAAGTATCAGCTTTCGTTTGTAATAGCAATGACAAGTTTCTAGTCCTCATGAGTGGAGTGAGTAAAAACCACTGTCCACCTCTTGCATTTCGTTTTCCTGAAATGGCTGGTGATATTTTTATCAGTGGGTTAGGTTAGGACATGATTTTTCGATTGGTTGAGTAGAACTTCAGTGGCATGGGCCCCATGTGTTGGGTGAAAGCAACACCCCCACCCCCCCCCACTACTGAACTGATAAGATGTGGGAGATCTCAGAGCAGGGTGGCATGTCTCCTACTTTACAAAGGACAGTACAGTATTCTGCCTGAGAGGGACCACTGGAAGATGACCTCTTTCTTCTTTAAGTGAAAGAACCACAAGATGGAAGGACAAGCAGTAGCTTTGGAAGCTGCCGTCAGCAGCTGACACCAATATGTCAGAGGATATTGGTGTCTTAGTAGACTTAGTCTTCCACGCAATGGTGAGATGTGTTGCATCAAGTCACTTCCAACTTATGGGGACCCCACGAGTGAGTGATCTCCGAAGTGTCCTGTCCTCAACAGTCCCGCTCAGCTCCTGCTGACTCAAGCCTGGGGTTTCCTTTAAGAAGTCAGTCCATCTCATATTTGATCTTCCTCTTTTCCTGCTGCCTCCCACCTTTCCCAGCATTATGTTTTTTTTCCAGAGAACCCTGCCTCCTTATGATGGGCCCAAAGTAGGGTCGCCTCAGCTTCAACATTTTTGCCTCCAGAGAGAGTTCAGGCCTGATTTGAAAAAGGACCCCCTTATTCATCTCTCTGGCAGTCCAGGATACCCCGCAAAGCTCTCCTCCAGCACCACATTTGAAAGGGATGAATTTCTTTTCCTGTCAGCTTTCTTAACTGTCCGGCTTTCACACCCATCCATGGTGAACAGAAACACAAGACTGTAGATGATCTCGGTCTTGGTCTGCACTGACAAAGCCACACACAGATCATCATCTAGAAGGATGATTGTCAACAAATTGGAACAAGTTCAGAAGAGGGCAACAAGGATGATCAGGGGGCTGGAAACCAAGCCCTAGGAGGAAAGACTGACAGAATTGGTAATGTTTAGCCTTGAGAAAAGAAGACTGAGGGGTGATATGATAACACTTTTCAAATATTTGAAAGGCTGTCCTACAGAGGTGGGGCAGGATCTGTTCTCGATCATCCCAGAGTGCAAGACATGCAACAATGGACTCAAGTTACAGGAAGCCAGATTTCGATTGAATATCAGGAAAAACGTCCTAACTGTTAGGTTAGTAATACGGCAATGGAACCAGTTACCTCGAGAGATGGTAAGTGCTACAACACTGGAGGCATTCAAGAGAAATTTAGACAGCCACCTGGCAGATATCCTTTGATTTGGATTCCTGCACTCCAACTTCATTATTCTATGAACTATTTATCTGGAACATATATAAATGTGCACATATACACCCGGGACATATATAAATGTGCACATATACACACAGCTTTGCAGATGGATTTTATATGTACGTTGGTGTTTTTATTGGTGATGCCAAAGTGTCTTTGTGTCAAAGTGGACTTCTTGTGGCATATTTAATTGGTGTGTGTATGAAAGAGAGATAGAAAGCACATGAACCCATCAGACAGAACAGTACACAACTTATGAACACAACAGTCATTTTGGAAGGCAAACAATGTCAGGGCTAGTTGGTGCTTGGAGCATAACTATCCTCCAACATTCTTTTGCAATGATGCAAAATACAGAAACTCCAGAGGTGACAAATTATCCGGTTTTGTTTGGGCAACTCAGGAGCTGAGCAGCAGGTCTCATTTGCATGTGGATTGTGGAAGCATAACAGTACTAAAGAATAGGTCTCCAGAGTGATAAGGTTTCATCACCTTCTAATTGCAAAGCTGCTGTCTTATCTGTTTAAGTCCCTGGAATGCCCTGTGCTTCAGCTCTCTCTGGATAACACCATTCTCAAGAATGTCTAAAGTGGCTTGACATTAACATGCTGTAATATATAATCAAAGCTCAGAACTCTTGGTCCGTCTTTTTAATTCTCTGTTCTCAAGCTGTCTGTTTTTCCTTTCTTTTCCTTTCTTCTGTTTGACCAGCATCTGTGAGTATCCCCTACCTGACCCTCTGCCATTTCCCAGTTTATAATTGCACCTCCTGCTTCAGCAAAATGCAAACCTCCACCAGCCTTCATGTTTTCTGGGTCCCAAAGATCTGTAAGGATTAGGAGACTGACCCATGTGCTAAGTGGGGAAAATCCTCACCTCCCAAATACTTGAACTTCAGTTCCCACAATCCCTCACTTTTGGTCAAGGTGGCTGGGACTTGCAGGAGCTGAGCCAACATAACTAGCAGGTCTGAGCTTTCCTGCTGTGTTGTGTAAGGCTGGGTCGCCAGAGTCTGACCTATGCAAGAAGAGGGCGGAGGGACGGGGAGCAACCCCTGGCTCTGAGCTCACGGTGGCCATGAACGTTCTTTGCCGATCCCCACCTGCGTGGTCATTTCCTGGGCCCAACGAGGAATAGCTGGAGGCAATATAGGTGCTCAGGGGAGGGGTTTTTGCACCCATCCAGAATCAAATACCAACAGGTTCTCACATGTTGTGCCCTCTACATTCTGGCGCCCTGAGGCAATGCTCCGGTTGCCCCACCTTGTGACGGTTCTGGTTGCTCATTGCTCATACAAATACTCTGAGTGTGTGTGTGTTTGTTAATGCAGACCTGTGCAGACCTGTGCATTAAGCAGAGCCTTATCTGAAGTAACGTTCGGAGTCTGTTACCTTGGAGGAGTGGTTGATTGCTTCCACGTTTGCCTAGGCATTGCTTTGCCGGTTGCTGGAAAAGCAAATAGGCTGCAGCTGACCAAGAAAGGATTGAAGCTTGAGGATGAATGGGTGGAAGACGGGCTCTGCATGCAGAAGGTTGCAGGTTCCATCCCACGCTCCCCAAAATGACAAAAGTCTTAGCTGCAAATGTGCCTGAAGATGTTTGCTTGAGTCCCCCGGGACAGCGACAGCCAGCCAGAGCGGACAAACATGGGGGGGGGGGGAGATCAGGGCAGGTTGGCAACCCACGGCCCACCTGTTGCATGCGGTCTCTGTGAGGGAATGTTTTGGTCTCCAAAGCCAATGAAGAGCCCTCATTTTAAAAAATATTGTTTTATTTTATCTCATTTTTGCTTTTTTAAAAAAAATACTGCAAGAATTTCCCAGAAAATATGATTTTTTAAAAAATATGGATGTGCCCCTGGGGCACTGTCAGATTTTATCCCTCTGTCTGTCTGTCCGTCTGTCAATGCCACAACAGCCAGTGGCCTGCCGCTGCTTTGGGCCGTTTCGAACCAAAGGATAAATATAAACAGAACAACCCTCACCCCATCCGCATCACAGTAATATATATAAAAAAGCAACTCACAGAAAGCACATGACTACAGGCAAATACAAATGTAAAAAAAAAAGAGAGAGTAAATCCTAAAAGTAATATTCACAGAGGAAGGATGTTCTGAAATGTTTCTCTGAACAGAAAGGTTTTTACATGCTTTCTGAATGTCAGGAGGAGAGGGGCCTGGCACATGGCCACAGGCAGGGCATTCCACAGAGGTGGAATGCAGCCACCCCCAGGAAGGCCCTGCTCCTGGTTGAAAACCTCCTGGTTTCCTTTGGGGTGCCTCCCCAGCACCAAAGCCTAGGAAGTGCAAACTGTATGGGTGGTAGATCTTAGGGAAAGGTGCTCCGACCGGTACTGAGGTCCCAAACAGTTTAATATGCCAGCACAAGCACTGTGAATTTGGCACAGAGGCATACAGGCAACCAATGAAGGCGAGCAAGGACCAGGGATATGTGGTTGTATCTGGAGGTCCCCGAGACCAGATCGGCCAGCACATTTTGCACCAGCGGCAGCTTCCGTACTGCCTTCAAAGGCAGCCCCATGTAGGGAGCATTGCAGTAGTCAATCTTCGAGATTCCCAACGCATGAATTGCCTGGAGGGCCATATGTGACCACAAGGGGCCATGTATTCCGCTAAAAGGTTGCGTGTGGCCCACCTGGGCCGAACATACACCTTTTCCCACTGCCTTCTCGGTCTGCCTTCCTTGCAGCAGACAGGGACAAACAGCTGTTCCTTCTAATACCGCCTTACCCCCTCCCTTTCTTCCTGCAAGCAGCAGGAATTTAGGTACAGGAGTGGGGTGTAGGTTTCCACCAAAAATCATTATGCCTGAAATAGGCTGGCAATTTTCCTGCCCACTGCCAAGAGTGGTTTTAATTTTGCGGAGAGTTCCCCCTCTGCACCACCTCCAGCCATAAATGTACGTGCCATCTGATTGCAAAATCACAATATGGATCAAGTCACTTGGAAGCAGCGCTGGTGGCTTAATTTTGGAGCGGGGTCTCTCTCTCTCTCTCGGTTTCTTTTTAATCTGGCCTTGGAAAGAAGCCCGGAAATTCCAGTAGGGGAGGAATGATGGGGGGGGGGGAGCAGAGAGAGAAAACAAAGCAGGAAATAGAAAAAAGGCAGGGTTGTGCCTTCATGAATTTGCAGAATGGTCTGAGTCCGTTTAAAGGCTCTCACATCCCTGAGGCTAGTTGCCAAAGACTGAAGCAGTCATTCCCAAAGAGAAATTCCCACCGTGGAATGAATTGGCTGCCTTGAGAACAAAAGAAAATATATAAATATACAGTCTATCAAAGACTCTTGTAAAAAATGGATAGCTCCGTGGTTTAGGTGTCTGGTTACGGTGCCAGAGGTTGGGAGTTCGATTCCCCCACTGGGCCTCCTGCGAGAAGAGCCAGCCTGTGTCGCCTCCGGCAAGCGCCTTGGGCAAGTCCCAGGGATCCCTCCCCAGAAGAAGGGAACGGTCAACCACTTCTGTGTAGTCTCTACCAGGAAAATCTTGAAAAGGGCCAACATAGGTCAGAATTGACTTGATGGCACATGATGATGATGATGATGTTGATGATGTTGTTGTTGTTATTTTAAAATTATCCAAGTGTCTACGTGGAAGTTTAAGAAACAGTTGCTGTGCTTTTGCAGGCGTTCTAACCACCCCTGTGTTGTTTCCAACGGCTCTCCTCTCCTGCTGAGTCGTTTTCCTGTTTCTTTGGTTGGGTGGCAATTCATTGAACCCTTCATTCACTGGGAAGATAAATACCAGGTCTGGCCTTTTGTTGCTTCTCTGTACGAGTCCCTGGTCTGCATCAACGCTTGGGAAACTCACCTTTTTTTGGACTACCTTCCCCTGAACACCCTTCTCGTCCCCAGCGAACTGGGAGATGTAGTCCAGAAAGCAACTTTTCCAAGCTCGGGGCTGTGCAGACCTGTTTCTAACTAAGATGCACTTCATAATATATTTGTATGTGTATGTATTCCTGTGCAATTAACATGAAGGGCTTTCTATATTATATTTTCCCCCTGGAAAGTGCCCCTATTTGCTGTGTCTTTGCCAACATCAGAGTTTTTATTTTCTGCAAGATACAGTTCTTGTGTATTCAAAATACTCTTCAGTGTTTGCCTGCTTCATGTTGAATGTTGAATTCAAACTCCAGCCCATAAGAAGAAACTCCAATCAGGTTCTGTCTCACCAACTTTTTTTCCTGCCTAGTTGCCCTCCAGAGAGACTACAACTCCTGTCATCCCCAAACAACATGGTTGTCGGTTTTACTGGCTGGGGATGATGGGAGCTATCGTCCAAGACAGTAGCTGAGGTGGCCGGCTGCAGGATTCTGGAAGCTGTAGTCAGAGAAAGTAATTTTTGAGGCTGTGAGGATGATTGGTTGTTTGGAGGGCATGAGTCTTTGACTTGTGATTGCTCCTAGCCAATAGCATTCATTGGTAGACTGCCCAACTGGAGGTTAGTAAGATCTTCAGAGCAACTTTCCTGGCAAAAAAACCCCATCTTGCCATTTACTTTTGGACTTTTAAGTTTTGGACTTTTAAGTTCTTCACCCTGGTGCAATTCTGATGAAGTGGCATTTAATCCATGCAAGCTTGTTTATTGTGTGATTTTTTTTTTTTTAGTGGTCTACAAAGGCATTGCCTATTTTTGAATTTGGATATTATCTTTCTTCGCTACGATATGCTGGCAGGGGATCCTGGGAATTATGGTCTGGATATCTAACTTTTCTAGGCTCACTTTGTAGCTAATCTGGGAATTCCAGCCCTTCTGTCAAGGAATCCCAGAGAAAATATGCTCATCTGATGGACTTCTAGGGCTGATAAACCAACATGACCACTCCAACCGGCCCCCCAGGCTTGGGCGAGACTGGCTTGCTAGGTCATCTCTGGGCCGGAGTCGCTAACGTGACACCATTTTTACAACATGGGTCCGTCAGGGCCCACATACGGTGTTTTAATGCCACTGTTTTCATGAGTGCTGATTGGAACGAAGGAAGGAAATGACTTTGGATGGCGGGTTTATTTTTTTGGAATGCATCCGTGACGCACGAGAACCCTACGAGGGGGAGGACAACACAATAGAAGGAAGGGGGAATCTCCTGCCTGGCCCAAATTTCCTGCTCTTCCCTCATCCTCCCCATCTCCTGCCTGCCTTCCGGATCTATCTTAACTCCTGCAGTGTTTTCTCTTTCCGCCCTATGAACAGGAAACAACAAATTTAAAGCTCTGGGATGCTTATTTATCCATGTGTCTGTCTGACCACAAAGATAAGACTTTCCTGCTGTGGCTCTTCACACTAATTAGGCGAGGCAGACTCGTGCCTGTTTTGAAAGAAAGTTTCTAGCATCCTCACCCACGGACCAGGCTGGTTGCATCAAAAAAATACTGCTTTAAATATGGTCTTGTAATGATGTCAGCTGCCTTGGGTCCTTTTTAAGGAGAAGGATGGGGTAAAAATATTTGAAATAAAATAAATAAATAATAACAAATAAACACGGGGCTGCACCAGTAGGAAGTCTGGAAGCATTTTATTTTCAAGTATCAAGAGAATTAATGAGGCATGATGAATGAGATAGGATGCCATGGATTTTCTTTTGTCCGCTTTGAATCAAACAATCAATATTGTGGTTGGCATTGAAGATCCATGGAGATTCCCTTCCATTCCTCAACATCATCAACAATGTCAAGTCAATTCTGATTTATGGTGGCAACTCGTTTTCAGGATTTTCTAGGTAGACAGTACTCAGAAGTGGTTTACCATTTCCTTCTGGGTCATCTTGGGACTGCACAGCTTGGCCAAGGCTACCCAGGCTGGCTCTACTCATAGGAGGCACAGTTGGGAATCGAACTCCCAACCTCTGGCTCCACAGCCAAGTACCTAAACCACTGAGCTATCCAGCCAGCCTTCCATTCCCTACAATTCTACAATTTAATCCCTTAATGGCCTACATCCAATGTAACTGGCAGTCATGTCAGTTTGTTTTTCTTTCTCCATTCTGCACAGCCCACGGTAGTATGAAAACCGTGCTCCAGAGAGTTTTCCCCCACTCTCCACCGGGAGGGAGCAGACGGGTGGAGAGGGTTGCAGGAGGTAGACTGGTTGTCCTTCCAGCAGATAGGCTGCCTTTCCTCCTTCCACTGGTGGCAGCCCACGGTTGTGTCCTGCCCAGAATGTTTTGAGTAACCCCAGATTCTAGGATCAATGTGTAGAAACAGGAAGAAGTCTCGCTTTCTCCACACAACACATAATGGCTTTACAGTCTGCAAGGTAAAGGAAGGGGGAAGGGTATCTAGAGAGAGGCAGGCAACCACTCAAAGGGGGGAGAACTGGGTAAAGGTGAACATCAGGGTTATCTGCCCAGCTGAACTTCAAGCTTGCCTGTTGCAAACGCAAGAGTGGAACCTGTTTGAAATCTTATGGTTCCCTCTGCTGGATTTCATATGCTTTGCACCAACTGTATTTGAAATGCATACAAAAAAGATGAACTGGCTCGTAAGAAGGAGGGGGGGAACCCAATTATCATCATCATCACCATCATCATCTTAGAACTGCACAGCTAGAAGGGACCCTATGGATCACTGAGTCCAGCCCCTGTCAAAGAGGCGCAATGGGGAATCGAACTCCCAGCCTCTAGTTCTGCAGGTAGATACCCAAACCAAACCACTATCATGGTCATAATTTTCCTCTTCCTCCTCTATTTCTTCCCCTTTTCTTCCTTCCTCTACTATGAGAGGTGGGACTTCACTCCAACTCTTCTCCAGCTGAATATTAAGAAGACAAAAATTATGACGACAGCCAATTTTAATGTTGACATTGAAGAAATTGAAATAGATAAAGACCTTGTCTACCTTGGTTCAATCATCAGTCCAAATGGAGATTGCGGCCAAGAAATCAGAAGGCTGAGATTGAGAAGGGTAACAGTGAAGAAACTAGAAAAGATCATGAAGTGCAAAGAAGGATCACTGGAGACCAAGACCATATACAGTCTTGTGTTTCTAATCACCATGCATGGGTGTGAAAGATGGACAGTGAAGAAAGCAGAAAGCTGATTGGTTTGAAATATAGTGCTGGAGGAGAACTTTGCCGATCTCCTGGACTCTGTCATAAAGACGAACCAGTGGATCCTAGATCAAATCAAGTCTGAACTTTCTCTGGAGGCAAAAAGGATGAAACGGAGGCTATCCTACTTTGGGCACATCATGAGAAGACAGGATTCCCTGGTGGAAAAGACAATAACGCTGGGAGAGGTGGAAGGCAGCAGGAAAAGAAGAAGAAGAGTAAATACGAGATGGATTAACTCCCTACAGAAAGCTAATAGGCTTGAGTTTATAAAAGCTGAGCAGGGCTGTTGTGGACGGACATTTTGGAAATCACTCCTTCGTAGGGTCACCCTAAGTCCGGGATGACTTGATGGCATGTTACAACAACATTCTGTTTTGGGATGCAACAACCTGCAACTATGATGCTGTAGTTAATTCAAAACAGTTTCCCCAGTTAATCCGCCAGCATATTGTTTCCCACCCGGCCCTTCTTTTTTCCATTTACAGCTGGGCAATACAGATATGAGCATCTACGAAAAGGGCACACAAGAGTGCAGACTTTTTAGTTTTCTAGAACTATTCACACCTTTTTTTGGATCACTGGCAGCGGCTACTGTGTGTGTTGTTGTTTTTTTAAGGGCAGGTAGGATTGCTCCATTTTAGTTTGCTTTCTGGCCTTTGTGCATCCCAGATGGTACAAAAAGCAAGGCATGGTGGGAAGCAGAAAAACCTAGAGCTTAGACCTGTTCCTTTGGAACAGGAATGAGGTCTTTAAAGGTAAAGGTAAAGGTTCCCCTTGACATTGAGTCCAGTCGTGTCCGACTCTAGGGGGCGGTGCTCATCCCCGTCTCCAAGCCGTAGAGCCAGCGTTTGTCCGTAGACAGTTTCCGTGGTCACGTGGCCAGCGCGACTAGACACGGAGTGCCGTTACCTTCCCACCGTGGTGGTTCCTATTTATCTACTCGCATTTTTACATGCTTTCGAATGGCTAGGTTGGCAGGAGCTGGGACAAGTGACGGGAGCTCACTCCGTTGCGTGGATTCGATCTTACGATGGCGGGTCTTCCGACCTTGCAGCACAGAGGCTTCTGCGGTTTAACCCGCAGCGCCACCACATCCCTATGAGGTCTTTACCATCCCCTTGATTTACAGAACAGACTGTCCATGGGAATAGTCTCCTTTTGCTCCTTTTCTTCTGTTTTCCTTTAGGGCGGTGCTTCCCAACCTTGGGTCGCCCGTAAGTCCAGGAGGACTTGATGACATGCGGCAATGTTCTTGGACGACAACTCCCAGAAATCCTGGCCAGCCCAGATAGTGGTGAAGACTTCTGGGAGTTTTAGTCCATGAACGTCTGGGGACCCAAGGTTGGGAACCACTGCTTCAGGGTCTTCAAAAACGTTGTCTCAAGAAATGCTTTCTTTGTGCCTTGGCTCTTTCTACAAGGGGAAACCATGGAAAGGATGAGCTGCCTTGAGCTGCAGTTCCTCACAAATTTGGATGAGAAAGACATGTGCAGACTTTGTTTTCTGTGTGGTGGCTTCTGCTCTGGCACCTTCTTTGTTCGAGGAACTCATGGGCAAACATGTTTTCTTGGTAGGGCTGAGAGACATCTGCTTCTGACTGAATTTGCCTTATTGTCATCGTTGCTTTTGTTATTTGATTAAGGATTTCAAGTCCTGGCAAAGTTTGTTGTGTGTGCAGTACTCTTTCAGAAAAGAGCCCCACAGAATCAAGAGAATAGTACTCTAGCCTTCCTTTTGGTCACCTCCCATACCATGCAAATGAAATGTATAAGCCTTGTGGCACAATGGTTAAACTGCAGTACTGTACCCAAGACTCTGCTCAAAACCCGAGTTCGATCATGACAGGCTCAGGTAGCTGGCTCATGGCTGACTCAGCCTTCCATCCTTCCAAGTTTGGTAAAATGAGTACTCAGCTCATGGGGGGGAGCATTTTTTGTATAATTATGTTATAAACTGCCCAGAGAGTGCTTTACCACTATTGGGCGGTGTGGCGTTTGCCCAGTTCATGAATATTCATATTCTATTTGCGTAGACCAATGGGAGTGCTGGAGGGGCGGAGTCACGAGGTATAAGAGAATAAATAGGGTTTTAAGATAGGGTTTTGAGATGGAGAATTAGAGTGTTAGAGAGTTGAGAGAGTTTTGGAGTTTGGGCGGGAGAATGGTGGTTGAGGGGAGATAAAGAAGAAGGTTTGTTTAAGAGTTAGCAACATGGCTTGTTCTGTCAACACCTGTATCAATAAACAATTTCTATTTGGTTCTTTTAAAATGACCCATGGCTTGGACATCTATCATTCATAATAGGTATTGTTGATGAAATCAACTGGTGGCAGCTGAGGGGCATGTAGAGTGAGCTCCTAGTTTGGTGAAACAATCAGGGGCCATGTGGAATTGTGACAGGCAGTATATAAGTCGAAATAACAGCAACAACAAATGCATTCACACTGAGCCAGTGAGCTCTGATGTCTTCAGGGAACGGGTGAAAATGCACACCCAAACGTCAAAATCATGACACACACAGACACACAAATATGAACTTTTCTTCTGTCCCAGAGCTGCCCTAGCGCTGAGATTCATCTCTCTGTCTGGTAGAGAACATTTCAGTTCCTTGAGAATTCAGCCGTATCCTATTTAAGACTGTGTATTTGCATGTCGCATGTGGTTCTGCAGACAAAAAGCTAGAATGTCAGGATTAAACATGGGCTATTCGTTTTCATATCCCTGGGGATACTGATAAGAATTGAGGTACCACAGGTGCCACGGAGGTCCATTCCCTCCCACAGAACTCTCTATACCTAGTGCCTGGGTCTGCTTGCTTCCTTCCTCCCAGGATGACCCTCAGCATCCCTTCCATTCTACGGCTGAAATTCAGCAGTAAGTCACAACTGGAGTAGGCCCATTGAATCAATGGAACTTATGAAGGAGTTGACTCACCAGATCCCCACTGATTCAATGGGCCTACCCTAGTTGCAGCTTACTGCTGGATTTCAGACAATGATTCTATAATTCAGGATTGGGTTAGGGCAGCCGGTTTCCCACCGACGCTAAATTTCATTTTAACTCTGCTCCTCAGAGATACAGAAGCAAAACAAGGAAATAACAGTGAGTGGTCAAGAACATGGTGGTTGTAGTTTTTTTCGGGCTGTTTGGCGAATCCGCAATTGGCGCTATGACACTGTTTGCCGCATGGCGCTCGGCTCCATGGTTATTGTCATAGCGCCAATTGCGGAAGGAGCCCGGCTGGCTCTTCTCTGCCTCCCCGTGCAGCTGACCACTCATCAGCTGAGTGGAGAGACTCCCCATTCCGCTTCCGTGCCGCAGTGGTCAGATCATTCGTATCCCCAGGGATACGAATACGAATAGTCCATGTCTAGTCAGGACGATCAGTTTACCTTATTCCCTGCCAGATGTGCTGCTTATTCATGTTTCAGTGGGTGTGCCGGATCCCAGGAACCAGGTAAAGACACAATTCCACAGGTAACCGTCTAAAACCGTACAACCCCCAATAAGCTTGAAATTGCACACAGAAGCAAAATACTAAGTCTTACTGCCATCTTCTGGCCCTTAAGAAGAATTAAACCAATGAAAATAGATAGTGATGCACATTGGGCACAAGGTGGCATGTGGATGTTGAGAAATGACAGAAATGTGGCATCCTATGAGCTCCGGGTAAGATTAGTCCCCTTAATGGAATAAAAACTGTGAATAGGTAACTCTTAGTAGAGAACTTATTTTGCACTTGAGCTAATTTTGATTCTACTCCCCGCCCCGCCACCCCTCATTCAAGGAACATACCTGACACTGACTGTGTGACTACACTACAGAAAAAATGCAAATGGATTCGCTGTGAAGTTGCACCCAGGAAGTTGCGAATCCCTGGGTTAATTTGTTTCAGCTAACCGCACAAGAGTCAGCAGAGAGAGGGGAGGAAATCCGCCTTGTTTGCAGCTTGTTAACGGTTTGAATCCTCTACTCTCTATACCTAGTGCCTGGGTCTGCTTGCTTCCTTCCTCCCAGGATGACCCTCAGCATCCCTTCCATTCTAGTGCTGAAATTCAGCAGTAAGTCACAACTGGAGTAGGCCCATTGAATCAATGGAACTTATGAAGGAGTTGACTCACCAGATCCCCACTGATTCAATGGGCCTACCCTAGTTGCAGCTTACTGCTGGATTTCAGACAATGATTCTATAATGCAGGATTGGGTTAGGGCAGCCGGTTTCCCACTGATGCTAAATTTCATTTTAACTCTGCTCCTCAGAGATACAGAAGCAAAACAAGGAAATACTGTAACAGTGAGTGGTCAAGAACATGGTGGTTGTAGTTTTTTTCAGGCTGTTTGGCTGTGTTCTGGAGGTTTTTCTTCTTAACGTTTCACCGGTCTCTGTGGCCAGCATCTTCAGAGGGCAGGAGCTAGAATTCTCCAGAACACAAAAAAGAGTTCTGACTCCTGTCCTCTGAAGATGCCGGCCACAGAGACTGGCGAAACGTTAGGAAGAACAACCTTCAGAACACGGCCAAACAGCCCGAAAAAACCTACAACAACCATCGGATCCTGGCCATGAAAGCCTTCAACCATATATTGGTCAAGAACAATTAGGCATATTAAGAATGTGTCAGTGTTGAGTTGGGAAATAAAAGCCGTGGGATGCCCAGAAACACACCAGGCAGGGGCAGATCTACTATGAAACTAATGAAGCTTAAGCTTCACGGTCCCTAATCTTGGAGGGACCCCAGAAGCAATTTTAATCCACATTTTTAAAATAATTGTGGTGATCTCTCATGGAACAACCCCATTGAAGAAGCTAACAGTGGTTGCCCAGACCTTGTTGCTGGTTATGAAGGGTCCCCCATAACAGTTCAAGCTTCAGGGCCCCCAAAGATCCAGGTGCGTCACTGGTGCTAGGAAAGCCGTGTTCCTCTTTGGAAGGCCTTGACCCAAATGGAAAGCTTTTTACCAGCTTTTCCTGAAGCTGTCTTAGAGGAACGGAGTCTGTCTAGAGCTTGTGTGAATGCTTTGAGCTGACTGTGTGAAAAAGGGGTTCCAACAGGCTTCATTTATGAAAACTGACCACAGACATGGCCGTTCCACACAACAGGGCCAGCTCTGTTGTGAGGCCACCACCAACGCTTCTCATTCTGAATCAGGCATGGGGGCTCATGACTTGTGAGTCACTGTCAAGTCCAACT
The DNA here is from genome assembly GCA_037013535.1 of Intellagama lesueurii. Classification (NCBI taxonomy): domain Eukaryota; kingdom Metazoa; phylum Chordata; class Lepidosauria; order Squamata; family Agamidae; genus Intellagama; species Intellagama lesueurii. The sequence goes on along the minus strand of JBAJHW010000001.1, from coordinate 7,616,097 downwards.
TAAGTTGCGCTTGTGACTCAACTTGGGTTTTTTTTTTTTTTTAAAGACTTAGACTTGACTTGCAACTTGGACCCATTTCTCTGAGTCTTGAGTCTAGGCCAGCAGCGAGACCCTCAACAAGAGGGTCAGCAGCTTCCTGGGCAGCTATTGGGGGTCCTCCTTACTTCCTGCACGGTAGCCTGGCAGCTTTATAGAAAGTATCAGGCAAGGCCTTCTGCCAGGTGCCGCTGCCAGGTGGCCACCATTTTGCCAGCTGCTCTGAGAAAGGAGGAGGAGGAGGAGGAGGAAGACACCACCATTGCCACGGAGAGCGGCAAGTGAGGGGCTCAGGGGGGATAAGGCCCAGAATCCCCTGTGCTGGCCATTGTAGTCCAGAATAGTATTCAAGTCCCTGTCATTTTCATAGGGTCTTGAGACTCAGACTTGAGGCTTGGCACTCAGGACTCAAGACCCAAAGACTTGGCAACATCTCTGTTCTGAACACACTCAGTCTCTTCTGACTGGAAGCTAAGCAGCTGGGGCTGAGGCGTACCTGGACGGGAGACTCTCAAGGCGTACCTGGGAATGCCAAGTGCTCAGTATAAATCAGCTTGTTGTGTATCTGTACCCTTTAATCCAGACTCAAATGTCCTCAAATGAGGTGGGCTGATGCCTTCCGGTGGCTGAAAGACGCCACGGTCAGTCTCAGAGGCGACCGGCCCCCCCTCTCTGCCAGAGGCTCAGGAGAGAAGGGCAGAGGCCAGATCTGCCAGTGAGGAGACAGAAGATGAAGGGGGTCTGGCAGAGATACTTGCTCTTTTCCCCAAGATCAAATGGGAGTGATTGTTGGTGAAGAAACAAAGATGGTGTCCCAAGGTTACAGAGGCAACTGCTCTCTGAGAGCTGTAAATCTTGCTCTCACCGTTGGGTTGGGTTGAGTGCTGGAGAGAACAGTGTTAACTGCCTGCGTTGAGACCTTGGAATGATGGACGACTGTACTTCTGCCTGTTGTCTGTTCAACCAGGTGAACGGTTTACTGAATACTCTCTTAGCGTGACCTTCAGAATAGTGGTCAACTTTCCAACACCTGGAAACAGACCGGCTTGGTGAAACAGTGTCCTGCGCTTGCTGTGTGCCAAGACAGCATCCACTGAACTGGTTGGCGGGGAGTCCTTCCGGGGGTGTCTGCGGCACGTTTCCTGCTCCTCATGCTCTCCCGCCTGAGGCAACTTCCTTATCGAGCCCTATGGCAAGGCTAGGCTTGACCCGTCTGAGTGGTTTTTCTGCATGGATTCGGAAGGGGTGTGATGTGGTTCTTCATGGCAGTGAGATCTTCTGGGCCAGCACTGCCACACAGAACAGAAAGTTAACGGTTTTAGAAATGGCCGTTCCCACCGTTGGGTAGTGAACGCAGTAAGCATCAGAGATAACAAAGATGCCTTAGGCCACAGGGTGCTATCCAGAAATCTCACCTTAAGGATTCTGCCCTGGGATTTGTCCACCAAGAAAGACCTTGCGTGTTCAAAGAGGATGGCGTTTGGAAACATGACATTTTCGGACGACAGCTCCCAGAATCCCTTGGCTCGTAGCATCCCCATAACGCTGGCTGCAAGATTCAAAGAGTTGTCTTCCAGAAAAGTAAAATTTCCTAGCTCTGAAACATGGCTCGGAGATGACTCCTGTGACTTCAGCTTTTTGCATCTTCTGGATCAGCTGGACTCGCTGTGTGCATTTTGAAGCAACACCAACTAGTAAAGTATGTTCTGCCATTGCAGTATTCTCGTCCTGATGGTCTGTTCGGTTCAGCCTGGAAGGAGGGGAAATCTTTGAAAAGGAAGGGGCTGCAATTATCAAGTGCTGGTGTAGAAAGAGAGCACTGGAAAAGAAGGGATGTTGAGCTCCCTGGGAACAGGAATTAACCCCTCGTTGCCTTGATTTCAGTAGCAGAAATTCAACCCCCCCCCCCACCCCCCCACCCCCCGCATGTAGGTGGGCAATGGAAATGCAGGTCCTTGGAGTGATAATCAGTCTTTGCATTTATCCTTATATTTTATTTTAGGGCCTTGGAGGTTTTTTCCTCTGGAACTACCTTCTTTGGGCTTTGGATTCTTGGTATAAGTGGAAGACTTTGAAAGATTGAGCTGTCCTGAATTTTGGTTTCTGGCATCCTGGAAATTTCTGCCAGTGATTCCTGCTTTGGTGCTTTGTCAGCACAAGGAACTCACGGCCGTAGGGAGTAGCTTGTTTGTTTGATCGCATCCAGTCTGGGTTCCGTTTGTATCATTGTCGTTGGTTGTGTTATTTGTTTTGAAATTTCAAATCTCTGCAAAGTTTGTGTAAACGATTCACTTTCCAAACTTTGCAAAGTGTGTGCAGTACTTCTTTAATAAATAGCTCCATAAAACCAAGACAATGGTACATGGTGATTTTCCCTATAGCAGTGGGTTGTACCACTGGTAACCTCCCCCTTTTACTTCCTCCCAGAATGCCCCAGCTGGGGCTTTCTGGGAAAATTACACCGTTGATGCTAAGGGTGGATCCTACAGTCCATTCCTCTGGGACTGCTGTATCACAGGCGATAACAGAAAATAAAGCTGAATTAAAGAAAAGAAAAACCCCAAATGGGTGACCAGAGGAAAGCAATTAAACCAATGAACAGTGCAAGAAATCTAAGTTTCATGGATGCCTGAGGGCTTGGCTACACATTGTAATACTGGTTTTGCGTTGGGTGTGCCATGAGGGATTTGTTTATTATAAGTTGATTCTAGTCATGCTTTTTGGGGGGCTCATTTTGGCCTCTGTGAACACCTGTGTTGTGGTAAATAGTGTCTATGGGGGTTTACAGGGTTTGCCAAAATAGATGCAAAATAGATGCTAAATACAAGGGCCTGCCCTTATTAGACTCTATATAGTCTCCTCCACTGGACGAAGGAGTCATTTTGCATCCAGGCATAGCAAAAGAAGGATGGTACTTCACTTGCTGGGCTGGACATGTTCTAGAACTTTCTTCCTTTTTCTCTTTTAGTTAGCTAGCTTTGCCAAGTCTCCATTACCCTTAGGACTACATGTGCATGTGGATGTAGGATGGATGACTGAGTCTTTTGTGCAGGCTTTGACCGACTAGGTGGAAGTCGTTCTAGGGACTGTCTTTCTCTCCCGCTCAGTTGTTTTTTTTATTTTCTTAGTATCATTTTTTAAAATGCTTCTTGCTGACTAATGAAGGGTGCGTTTATGGAAGGGCCGCTGCTGAGCTAGAATGGATTTCTCCTGCAGGAATGAGGAAAAGAAAGAAAGAAACTACAGGGTGGAAACCAAGCCCGATTAGGAAAGTCTGAAAGAATTGGGCATGTTAGCCTTGAGAAGACTGAGGGGAGAGATGATAGCATTTTTCAAATATTTGAAAGGCTGTCCTACAGAGGAGGGGCAGGATCTGTTCTCGATCATCCCTAAGTGCAGGACACATACTGATGGGCTCAAGTTACAGGAAGCCAGATTTTGGTTGAATATCAGGAAAAACTTCCTAACTGTTAGAGCAGTAAGACAGTGGAACCAATGACCTCAAGAGGTAGTGAGCGTGCCAACACTGGAGGCATTCAACTGAAAATTGGACGACCCTCTGTCAGATCTGCTTTGATTTGGATTTCTGCATTGAGCAGGGAGCTGGACTTGATGACCTTATAGGCTCCGTCCAACTCCGTGATTCTAGGATGCCATGATTCTGTGAAAGAAGTTGGTAGGAGCTTTGTCTGAGGGCTTGGCTCATCCCCCAAATTGACTGATCTACGTAATTCTGCCCCTGCCAGATCATAGCACCTCGTTTTCCTGATCTGTGGCCCCCCTCCCCCAGTTCTGAAAACATATAAATGCTTCAATGAATCTGTCCCTCTGTCTGTCTGTCCGAGTGCCTCTCAGTATTAATCATCCTTCTCTTTTGCATTCCGTCTGTTCCCGCAAGGTTCATCCAATTTAAGTCACAGCTTCTTTTGCAAGCATGAGCCTCCACTAGGGGGCAACGGATCGTCTAATTACGTTGGTAAAGCCAGGGTCCTTTAGCAAAGCCACCCCTGATGAACTTAAATGGATTTTAAACATTAATATAATAGGTATTTAGTTAAGAATAGGGAGGGCGGGGTGTGTGGGGAGCGAGCGTGTTTTCAACGGAGCCAGCAGGTTATGAGGAATGTATTAGGAATGCCGGGTTCTGAGTGGCTACTGAATTTATTTTGATATTTAAGTGAATTCCAATCGTCAGGGAGTCTCGGGGATGCTAATTCGAGGAAAAGCTCATTTTGATAAATGCCGACGCAATGACCCTCGTGAATCGTAGACTTATTTCTGGAGCTAATGGAGGGTTACTAATTTCACACCGTCGGAAGGAGCTTCTTCATTTGCTCACCATGCTTCCCGCAGCCCGAGCAGAGTGGCTTAAAAGAACAGTCAGTGGCGGCAAAAGTCTCCTTTTGAGAATGGAATTTGGCTCAAATTATACATTTGACGAAAAGGGCAAAACCCCAAAGGGCACAAGAAAGTAAAGGAAAAAGAAGGAGAAAAACCCTGACAAACCTCTTTAGCAAACTTTTCACTTTTACCGGAAAGCCTAAGGCCTATTTCTCTTATGCAACAGATGAAAGTATTAGATGAGCAGCTGAGATTCTAGCACCCGGCTTTTTGTGTGGAAACACACAATTCAGGGGGCTCCTTCACCCAAAACAGCTCCTTCCACACAGACGGAACTAGCATGTTGGAGAGACGTTTAGGCCAGGATCTGGCAACTGATTTTCTTATCTGCACTGAAAAATAATAATTCATTGATTTTACTGCTATTCTATTCCCCCCCCCCCCCAGCATTGGGAGTTAAGGTGGCTCACAGAAAACAGATACAACTGTTGTTGTTGTTTAGTCGTTAAGTTGTGTCCGACTCTTCGTGACCCCATGGACCAGAGCATGCCAGGTCCTCCTGTCTTCCACTGCCTCCCGGAGTTTGGTCAAATTCATGTTGGTCGCTTCGATGACACTGTCCAATCATCTCGTCCTCTGTCGTCCCCTTCTCCTCTTGCCTTCACACTTTCCCAACATCAGGGTCTTTTCCAGGGAGTCTTCCCTTCTCATGAGATGGCCAAAGTATTGGAGCCTCAGCAAATGTTATAATTAACTGTAAACACAGTAAATTATAACATCCCCCCCCCCCGAAAAACGGGAACACTTTTAGGCCTCTTGGTCTCTGCCTGTGTAATTTGCTACATCGATTTGTGGCTAATGAATGAGGGGCAGCGTATGTGCTGGTTGCATGCCTGGTCGTGGCGCCCAATTGTGCTTTCACCGGACATCTCAGCATCTTGTTACTTAGCTGCAATTAGCCGCAGCGACTTACACGATTCTCTACACTGGTAAGATTTTGGCCATCAGAACATTAAAAAGGCCATTGATTTTAGAATATTAAAAACACTTCTAGACAAATGTGAAAAAGCAGTAAATGTACAACATGGCTCATTAAAAGCCCTTTCCAAAGCAGCCTGTTCTGTTGGCCAAAGCCTGCCGGAACGGACAGAGCGTCAAAAGAAAGGGAGTCAGCTGGACGGCCTTGGGAGGGAACCACAGCCTGGGGGGCAGCCGTTGAGAAGACCGTCTCTCTTTGGTTCACCAAAGGGGCTTGTGGGGTGAGGAGACCGGGAGAAAGGCTTCCCCTGAAGATCTTAAAAGACAGGGAAGCTTCTATGAAGTCCTACACGCAGGTAGATATTGGACATTTCTGGGAAGAGGTTGACCCTGTAATGTCGGCTGTTTGTGATGGCTAGGCCAAGAACGGAAACTTGCAAAACCCAAAACTACTAGAAAGGAAGAGAGAGAGGCAGTTTGTGGATCACCGCAGAATAGCCCTCCCCAATGCAATGGACTAAGTACAGTTTCCATCCGTTCCAGCCAGCATGACCAAGTGTCATTGTCCAGAACATCTCAAGAACACTAGGTTGGGTTGGGCAACTTTCGAATTTGGAATAGATGTCTGGTCTGCAAATATTTTTAAAGGATGGAAGAATGTTTGGGGGGGCCCATCCCTGGGAGACTTTTAGTTCTGCTGGAGACCGAACAGAGATTGAAGTGGGTCTGCTTGCTTTGGAGGATCAGGACTGATGATGCCCAGAGCCTTTGTGCTATCCATCTCCAGGGGCCAAACAAGCGCAGGCCACGCTCAGCCCCCCATGGCAAGTCTGCCCTGGCCAACAGTGGCCAAAATCTCGTTGCCTTTTGCACAGGCATTTTGTCCCGGTTTGCTGGCTTGCTGCCACACGCCAGGTTGTGTACCATGTTACCTCTGGGTGTGTGACACAGCTAGCATTTGTTGTGCATCAGTCTTCTGTGATTGCATAATCAAACCGAAGGCTTTAGTTTTCTGGGAGAGATACAGAGCTAGGCAATGTGACTCCAATTGATACACCTAAAAGGTAATTTTCTAAATGCTGGTTTAATTTCTCCATACCAAACAGTAACTACTTACAAGTGCAAGGCATGTGATAATGGGCAAAAGCTACGGGAAACCAGATTTAGTCTGAATATCAGGAAAAACTTCCTAACTGTCAGAGCAGTACAACAGTGGAACCAATGACCTTGTGAGGGGTTGAGCTCTCCAACGCTGGAGGCATTCAAGAGAAAATTGGACAACCAACTGGAAGATCTGCTTTGATTCGGATTCCTGCTAGAGATGGGCATGAATCAGAAAAATGGTGATTTGTTTTGATTCGTGATTTGTCAAGGTCGACAAATCACGAATCATAAATTTACAATTTTTTCTGAAGAATCAACAAATCAATTGGTCAATCTATTTTTAACCTTAAAGCCCTATAAAATGCCCCCCAAGCACCCAGAGACACTAAATTAGCAAAGAAGCTTCTCCTGACTCTCCTCTACAAGCTTTGGAAGTTGAGTGACGTTTGGATTTCAGATGTCTGAATTATACGCCCCCAAGGAGAGCCTTCCCAGAGGAAACTTCTTTGTGATTTTGGTGTCTCTATGTGCCTGGGGAAACTTTCCTGGGGGTGGGCAACTTGTGGTTTTATAACTCAGACACCTGAAGTCCAATCATCACCAAACTTGGGAGAATGTAGAGGAGAGTTAGAGGAAGCGTCCCTGAAAATTTGGTGTCTCTTGGTGCTTTGGGGGGCATTTTATAGCCAAATGAATCGATGAATAAAAAAATCACAAAAAAATCATTGATTTGTGATTCGTCAGAGGCATTGATTCATACAGATATAAATCAACAAATTAGTGATTTTTGGATGAATTTGGTGATTAATTTTTCAATTTGTGCACATCTCTAATTTTTGCCTTGAGCAGGGGGTTGGATTCAATGGACTCATAGGCCCCTTCCATCTCAACGATTCTATGATACTATGTATTTATATTGCTTCTAGGAGGGAGGGAGGGAACGAACACCTTTTAAACAAAACACCTTTAAAACCAAGCAGCTTTAAACCAAACCAAGCACCTTTTAAACCAATTTTTACATTTTAAAATTACAGTACCAGGCAGTACCAGGCAGTACCAGGCAGTCCAAAGTCCATTTCCCGCTTTCCCCGTGGTTTTTGTTGTTCGTAAGTCGAAGCTCCGTTCGCAAGTCGAAGCAAAATTTTGTGAACGGAGCTGTTCGTAAGTTGAAATGTTCGTATGTAGGGGCGTTTGTAAGTCAAGGCACCACTGTACAACCCAGAGAAGAATGGGAGGGGCTGTGAAGTGTGTCTTCCTTGTGATTCTGCAAACTTTCCCTCTTTTCTGAGCCCATCTTGAAATAACGTTCACCACTTCATGCTGACCTGGCCAACGTGCCTTAATTCCTCTATCTTTTCTTTATTTATCCCCTAACTGTGTATGTTTTGTCTTGCTCACTTGATAAGTCTACAGTCAAGGCATGTGTCATCTTTCCTTTCACACACACAGCTGGATACTCCCAAAGTAAAAAAAGAAAGAAAGAAAGAAAGAAAGAAAGAAAGAAAGAAAGAAAGAAAGAAAGAAAGAAAGAAAGAAAGAAAGAAAGAAAGAAAGAAAGAATCGAGCGGAATGGCTGTGGATCCAGCCTGGAACAGGGGAAGCCCACCACCACATCAGAGCAATTGCTGGAGACAAGTAAGGATTCAGGGGCAAGATTCCAGCGCTGGGTGAAAAAATGACCAACAAGACTAAAGTTGATAACTTTCCAGGCTCCCGGAAGGATTTGGCAAGGAGCAAATGGAAACAGGATGCTGTTCTGAATGGATATTTGGACTGAGAAAAAGGTAGGTATCATCCCTGTATTTGGTGCGTTTGAGGGCATGCTTGTGTTTTCTTGGGCATTTGCATAAGAGTGCAAGGCACATACAAACACACAGTGCATAAGATTTTCATGGAATCATAGAAAAGTGAAGTTGGAAGGGGCCTACAAGGCCATCAAGTCTAACCCCCTGCTCAAGGCAAGAATACAATCAAAGCATATCTGCCAGGTGATTAAGTTTTTCTTGAATGCCTCCAGTGTTGGAGCACTCACCCACGTCCCAAGGTCATGGGTTCCACTGTCGTACTGCTCTAACAGTTAGGAAGTTTTTCCTGATATTCAACCGAAATCTGGCTTCCTTTAACTTGAGCCCATTGTTGCATGTCCTGCACTCTGGGGTTGTGAGAGAATGGGATCCTACTTGCAGTCTTCCCTCGCAACAGCATCCAAACTGTGTGCCATTGTCTTAGGGAAGGCATTTATTTCCTTTTTCAAACTAATGGTGATCAAAACCACAGAGTGGCATGCAAGAACTTTTGTTATGCTGGGTTCTTTCTCAATGGGCAAAATCCAGGTGCGCAACTCAACCTTGTGCCTGTGTTAGCTACAACTGCACAGAGTCAGAAGTGCTGTCCACGAAGCATTTCTGCTGGAGCATGGTGCAAATGATAGCACTGGGAATGTGTGACCGATCGTGCCATTGAATCGCACAGTTCCTTGTTGCCAGGTATAACGTCCAGAATATTCACACCACTGTAACTTTACATTATGCTGGTGTGAACCGGATTTTGCCCACTGCCTCTCTTTCTCTCTCAGTCTCTCCCTCCCTCCCTCCCTCCCTCTCTGCCCATGTTTATGTTAATGGTTACCAAAACACACACACAAAAAGCGAAGCCTAGCCACATGCAAAAGTCACGGAACAATTTCTTGGCATTTTAAATGAACGTAGAAAGTCCTGTGGAAGGCTAAGACTCCTAAAAGCGGATTAAACCTGTCTGATATTTCGGCAGGTTTTTGTGCCCTCCTTCGCTGAAAAGGCCAGGTTGGGAGTTCAAAGCGAACAATGACCTGAAAGTTGAGATACTGATTATTCTTGGAGCATTCGCACCATGGATACCAGGAGGCGAGGGTGGGTGGGGAGGCCCAACATCCCTCCAAGCGAGCACCATGTCGGGCTCGAGACCCGTGTGATCTAAGCAACAAGATTGATCCGGGTCAGGTATTAAAGGCTAAACTGGATTAAACAAAAGAAATTCCCCTTGTAACAAGTGGAGGAGAACTTCAAAGCTGGATTTTGCTCTTGCTGAAACAAAGGCCAGCCGATTGTCAGCGTTGCCTCAGGGCACACCTCGTGGTGGCTTTCAATTTGCTCATGTTGGCTGAAGAAGCGGGATACTTGTTTTGGTTTCTGAGTTCCAAGGATCTCCCGGGGTAGAGAACTTTAAGTCGAAACGCTCACACCCTCATCTTCAGCTGCTTTCCCTCATTAGTTACTTCGTCTGAAAGGGGAATTTATTTGGGTTGTTCTTCCATCACTTCTGCCAGAATCTTTACTGACAAAGAGAAGAGGTTCAAGGACTGCCCCCCCCCCCCCCCAATTCCAAACCAGATTGACTTCCACCCTTCTTGGGCCAGTGGACGGCTTGGAACGCAGTTATTTTCCGGGTTTTGCCTTTTGCCAAATTTTGCAATGAAATTCTCCATTCCAAAACTAAAAAATACATATAGAAGTTTAGGGTTGTCCGGGCAGGTCTGGATGTTCTTTATAACATAATCTCAGTAACACATATTACTAATACATTTATAAAGATACACTCTGAGGAAAAAAAACACATTTTGAATTGTATATGTGATGCTATCTAGTTATTTGAAATGCTATAGAAAAGTTATACAACTGTACAATGTGTTTAATACATTATACTACAAGTGTTTGAAGCTCTGGACATTTCATTCTAGAAAGAACCTGATAAGTTACCATTGTTTTGATAGTACATGTAGTCTGTTGCATCACACATTGCTAATATTGTTATCGATAAGCCAAGAGAATACAGTGAAAAATCAAATAATACTTCCCTTGTTACTTATGACTGACTAGAGAATGTGTTAACCTGAACAATTCCTGCCAAAACATCTCTAAAAATGTCTCAAAATATTCTTAAAAAATAAATTTGAACAGTTACATAGTTGATACCACATCTAAAAGATAACTTTTTAACTACTCGTTGCATTAGTCTGTACCCAACCATAACTAGTTACAAGTATATATATTACTTGTACCTAGTTACTTTCAAGCAGAGCAAATATTGTACAAAATGTTTTGATTGACTGTTTGTTTCTTTGTTTGTTCAATTGATTCTAGAGATGGGCATGAACCGGTTTGTCCCAGTTTGTCCCAGTTCATAAAGGCGGCAGCACAGGGGCTGCCACTCCCCTCCCTTGCCTCCTCTGGCTCGATCAGCCTCTCACCAGGACCAGCTTGCTTGGTTTTTTTTTCCATCTCCTCAACTGATCTCCCAGTCATGAGCAAGAGCTCAGGCTTCTCTGCCCTGCCCCCTTGGCTGATCTCCCAATCAGAGAAAAGGGTGGGGCTGAGAAGTCTGTGCTCTTGCTCCTGACTGGGAGATCAGCTGAGGAGGTGGGAAAAGCAAGCCAGCTGGGCTTGGTGAGGGGCTGACCAGCTGAGGAGGCAGGGGAGGGGAGCAGCAGCATCTGTGCTGCCACCTTGATGAACTGGGATGAGCCGATTCGTGCCCATCTCTAATTGATTCTATGAGCCCCACATACTCTAGCCAGGTCTCCTCCATTTATTGTTCCACAGATGATAACCCAGCAGGTTTAATACAAGCAAGTTTTATTATAACAGGGTTAAGAGATAAAAACAGTCTCTCAGCATCTCCAGACCAGTTCCTTCCACTTCCAATAAGAACGCAGAGGGCACTGGGGGGTGGGTGGGTTTTGAGGTGTTTCCCTGCCCCATCCTTTAGGACTCATAGCTACATCAGTACCCCTATCCAGGGATCTTCTTTATAAATATACTTCTGGTAACAGGTCCCTCGTCTGCACTCCCTTCTCTATCCTCTCCTTCTCTTCTCCTGTCGGGATCTGGGTCTCTGCCTCCGGCGTCTCCCTTATATTTCCCCAGCCCCCAAGGGCCCTCTTTTCCCTCCAGGGGTCACTCCACCTCCCCTCAACTTTCTGCCTGAGCTGTCTTGCTCTCTCAGTCTCGCTCCCCTGTTCCTTTGCCCCGGGTTCTTCCTTTTCAGATCCCCAGGACAATGGTTCCACTCGCTGAGCATCCCTCCAACTGAGCAATGAACTCACTGTGCAAAATTCCACAGGTCCTGGGTAAGAGGGCCCGCCAACCGGGATGCTTGCACCCCTGTCGCCGTCCTCACAGACTGATCGATCGGTTGACGTCCCTCCTTTCTCCCATAACGGTAGGAGGCCCATAATGAAGTTGAAAAACAGGTATGGAGAAACACACAAAAAGGGACAATGTTAAAACACAGTGGCCAAAATCCTGTTGCTTAGCTTAGTAAATCGCACTAGAAGAGGCCCAGTGAATCACTGGGGATTTGGTGACTCAACTCCATTAAGAGATTGCTCATTCATAGGGTCCCCATAAGTCAGAGGCGGCTTGGCAGCATGTAACAACAGTCCAAAACAGCTGTGTGGGACAGATGCTTCTATGAGTGTCCTGCTTCAATGTCCGGGGAACTCTCCAGGGTGCTTGACTGCTTTGCCCGGCTCTGTCTTGCCTGTACACCTGCCGTTTTTTGTTTCATTTCATCCCGTCTTGCCACCAACAGGCAAGGGAAGCCATGCTTGGAGAAGGAAAATATGGCTACCCAGGCGGGCTTCAGGTAAGGGGGTACAGTTGCCTTGTGATGTCATCCAGCCTAAATCCAATTGCTAGGCCATCAAATCAGTGGGATTTACACAGGAGTTGACTTAAATGGGTCTACTCCAGTTGGAAGTAGAAACTGGGTTGAGGCCTTCGGCGACAGCTCCCATAATCGCCCCAGCCAGCATGTATAGTGACTGTGATGGCTAGGGAATTCAGAGATCTGTAGTTGAAAAAGTAACTTCTTCAAGCCTATACCGTTTTTGGGCAACAGCTGCCAGTATCCTAGAAAATGGCTGGGGGATTATGGTCTCTGTGGTCCCCCAAAATGAATGCTCCTCTGGTCCTTACTTGGTGCAGATAAGTGAATTTGAGCAGCTGGGTCCAGTTGCCATTGCTGAAATATCTTCTTCTCTGCCTTTATTAAAGGCACAGAAGCTTTGTCCCCTTTTGCGTTTGGCCACGCTACATGCCTGGATATGGCAAAGTGTGATCTCTCTTTCCTGTTTCCTTGAAATTAATGGAAAGCAAACGGTTTCGTGCTGGCTGTAGTTTCGAAACTCGAAGTGAGCTGCTGGAATAGGACGAGGAAGGTAATCCGTTTGTGAGTCCGTTTGTGATTCCCCCCCCCCTTCCCCAGGACCCATGGTGGCATACACAACGTTTGCTCGAGAGTCATTTAAATATTACCGGTCACGTTACATTGTGGTTGTTTGGAAATAATTATATCCATATCACAGACAGTAAATAATAGATGTGCCTTCAGTAACATTTGATTCATGTTCTGTTTTAATATGGCAAACTTAGAAGTAATTTAATCTCCCAGTAAATTGAACTGGTAGGGGGTTCTCCACACAGAAGATTGCAAGTTATTAATTCCAGACAGTCATCGTCTTGTACAATTAGTCACTGTTTGCAGCTGGAAATGTTTTATTAATTTTCCATAGCAGTTGATTTTCCACAGTTTTCTCGGTTTAAATTAAGCAGTAAGAGCTGATGTTTCTTCTTAAATAAATTTCTTTTCCACAAAAAGGCACATGCCTCTGGCTATGTCAATTTCCCCGTTTGATTAAAGTGCCAGCAGGCAATTAATAACTTAATGCATTTTAAAGTACTTTTGGAAAAGTAATTTGAATAGCCAAACTTGTATGGTTGAATTGATCATTGCACAAGATTTAATACTATCTATCTATATATTAAAAGGACGATACCTTGAAAAGGACAAAATAAGGAGAAGATGAATACTCAGCCTGGGGGCAGAGTAAAACCATTTCCCCCTTCTTCCACATCCATGGTTTATGATGATTTCTCACTGTCTATCACTATATAACCATAAATAATAATAGAAATGAAGGGGTGGAATTAATACTATGTTAAGAACGGCAACTTAAAGGTTTTGGAAAATAGCCTTGATGGCCCATCAGGTGGTTCAAAACAGTGAGGAAGGAAAGAGACTCCTAATCATTCAATTATGACCCTGTTGTTATTGTCTTAGGCAGCCTTGCCCCATCTGGGGGCCTAGGGATGGGCTGGATTGTGACTCCTATTGGACATGGCTGGGGATGATGGGTGTTGTGATCCCAGAGGACATCCCATTTGGGAAAGGCTGGTTGTGATCTTCTACCAAATCGTTAGTGGTCCAGCCGGTCTTCCTCCCCTCATTAATACATTTATTTATTCATTTTATATCCCAAAAGAGGACACCAAGTGGTTCAGAAGAACATTGAAAAAAACTGGTGTGGTTCTCTTTCCACTTGGTTAAAGTTTTGCAAGCATGAGCCTTCACAACAACAGCAGCAGCAGCAACTAATCTAAAACTTTGGACCTCTACAATGAGGAGAAAGGGGGGGGGGAATGGAGCAGGCAAGTGGAAACCAATAAGAAGGACACACATTACAATTTAAGGTGCCGACAAGAGTCAACCATCTTTGTTATTGAAAGTGGATGTATTTGCCTGTGTCCGTGCCCTTGCATCTCCGTCTCTGCCATGTTCCTGGGACAATTTCTCCTAGGATGGATATATATGGAACCTTAGGGATGTGCACCTCTGGGTTATCTGCATTTGTTGTTGTTAATTTAAATCTGTTTTTAGCCTGCAGGACCATCACCAGTCACTAGGTGGCAGAGAAGAAGTTGCAGTCAAGCCCTGTCATATTCCCCTTTCCAGAGGGTCTGTGGGTAAGTCTGCCCGGGCCAGAGGCACGGCAGGAAGAAACAAAATTCTGGGTGCAGCTGTAGCACTCTGTGAGGTCCTCAGAACTCCAGAAAATGGAAGAGAGAGGGCGAGGAAGGGAAACTTTCTGCCTTATAAGGAGGAAGAGAATAGGCTAAGCAGATGGAAGGAGCGAATTGCAGGGCAAAAAGGAAGAAAGAGGTCAGTGAGGAAGGAAGAGCAGAGATGAGGGAAGAGAAAGAGCACCCAGGTAGATGAATGAGGAAGGGAAAAGGGTACCTAATGGAATGACACAGACACAGTGCTTCCCAGGAACTGGAATACAGAAGCCGACTGCCTCTTCCACTGGGAGTAATGCATAGCCATCATGTGGACTAGTCGCCACGCGAAGCCTCATCCCCCATGGATTTGCCCAGTCCTCTTTTCAAGCCATCTCTTTGAGAGGCCATCACTCCATCCTGTGTTAGCAAATGCCATGGTTTCAGTGTGCGCTGCATGAAGAGCCACTTCCTTTGGTCTGATTTATACACCCTGCCCACCTGCTTCCCTGGGTGGTCTCAGTTTCTACTAGGAGGAGAGAGGAAGAAATAAATCAGTCTGGTCAATGGCGAAAGATGGCAGGTTGCAGTGGCGGGCCTACATTTCTGGGGGCCCTGAAGTTTGGGGCCCCTTTGCAAACAGCGATAAGGTCTGGGTAACCACGGTTACCTTTTCCAGTGGGGTTGTTCCACAACAGATCACTACTTTTTTTTTAAAAGTGTGGACTCAAGTCAGTTCTGGGCCCCCTTCAGGATCAGGGGCCACGAAGCTGAAATTCATTAGATTCATCATCGATCCACCCCAGCCACATTATAGAAGCTTCCCTTCCGTTCATCTGAAAATGAGTACAAACAGATGAGGTGCTTTACTGAGTAAGAGCAAACTTACTCTGCTCAGTGCCAGCCCTCTGTGTTCTCAGCCGGAGGTCACTTGTAAAATGCTAAAGAATCCATTTGTTGTTGTTGTTAATTTAAATGTTTGTAGCCTGCAGTACCATCACCAGTCACTAGGTGGCAGAGAAGAAGTTGCAGTATCCTGAACACATCTGGGGTCTTACGATTTTGGAAGCTCAGCAGGGTTAGGGCTGGCTAATATTTGGATGGGAGACCACCCTACAATCCTAGGATCTCTAGGTAGGGCTGGGGGTGGGGTGGGGAAATTCTGTCTGGAGCTCTGGGAGCCATTGCTGCCAGTCTGAATTTACTATTCTAGGCTAGATCAAACTGGCATTATGACATCCTGTACTTGTTATAAGCAGGCATGGTTAAGAAGGGCAATGTTTTCTCTCTGTCTAAAAAGAAAAAAAAAGTCATGTGGTCCTTATCTAATATCTCTCAAAAACGTGCTAGCTTTTGAGTCCCACCGAACGCTTCATCAGTCTGGGCAGCCATCTATAAGACTCCTGTTACTCTGATTGTTGTTGTTATTTAGTAATTACGTTGTGTCCAACTCTTCGTGACCCCATGGACCAGAGCACGCCAGGCCCTCCTGTCTTCCACTGTCTCCCGGAGTTGGGTCAAATTCATGCTGGTAGCTTCGATGACACTGTCCAACCATCTCGTCCTCTGTCGTCCCCTTCTCCTCTTGCCTTCACACTTTCCCAACATCAGGGTCTTTTCCAGGGAGTCTTCTCTTCTCATGAGATGGCCAAAGTATTGGAGCCTCAGCTTCAGGATCTGTCCTTCCAGTGAGCACTCAGGGTTGATTTCCTTCAGAATGGATAGGTTTGTTCTCTTTGCAGTCCAGAGGACTCTCAAGAGTCTCCTCCAGCACCACAATTCAAAAGCATCAGTTCTTCGGCGGTCAGCCTTGTTTATGGTCCAGCTCTCACTTCCATACATCACGACTGGAAAAACCATAGCTTTAACTATGCGGACTTTTGTCGGCAAGGTGATGTCTCTGCTTTTTAAGATGCTGTCTAGGTTTGTCATGGCTTTCCTCCCAAGAAGCAGGGGTCTTTTAATTTCGTGGCTGCTGTCACCATCTTCAGTGATCAGGGAGCCCAGGAAAGTAAAATCTGTCACTGCCTCCATATCTTCCCCTTCTGTTTGCCAGGAGGTGACGGGACCAGTGGCCATGATCTTAGTTTTTTTGATGTTGAGCTTCAGACCATTTTCGGCGCTCTCCTCTTTCACCCTCATTAAGAGGTTCCTTAATTCCTCCTCACTTTCTGCCATCAGAGTGGTATCATCTGCATATCTGAGGTTGTTGATATTTCTTCCGGCAATCTGAATTCCGGCTTGGGATTCATCCAGTCCAGCCTTTCTCATGATGTATTCTGCATATAAGTTAAATAAGCAGGGAGACAATATACAGCCTTGTCGTACTCCTTTTCCAATTTTGAACCAATCAACTCTGATAGCAAGCTGAAATGAAAACTAGTGGTACTTTTCACATTCCCACCTTTGTTTTTCAGATCTCAAGTTGTTCCCTTCCTATTTTTGGTGGAAATTAAAGCTGATTCACTGGGTTAGAAGTTGTACAGGAAATCTTCCCTCTTTCAAGCTAATGGTTAATAAACAATCTTTCGTTCTTTCTTCATATCAGAACATGGCACAATTTAAAATGATGGACACACCCTGTTTCCCCAGAAATAAGATCTAACCTGAAAATAAGGCCTAGTAGGATTTTTCAGGATGCTCGTCATATAAGCCCTACCCCAAAAATAAGCCCCAGTTAAGTGAAACCCCGCCCTCCACCCTTGTGCAGCAACCAGAAGAAGATGACAGGACTGCATTTGAATAAATGTAGATTGTTCTACATGGGGAAAAAAACCTGAAAATAAGCCCTAATGCGTTTTTTGGAGCAAAAATTAATATAAGACCTTGTCTTATTTTCGGGGAAACATGGTAGATGAAATACAGGTAAAATTAAAAAGCAAATAAAAATGTTAAAATCATTGGACTGTTTTTGACCAGGAGCTGGCTACTTCAATAGCTTTTGATTAGAGATGGGGGTATTCGTATACGAATACGAATACCCCCGCACAGGTGGCGTTAGCGAGGGTCCAGCCCCATGGGGCCGGACAGTCCACTCACCAATCTGCCGCAGACACAGACGGCTCAATTTTACCAATGGATCCGCAGCACACAATCCTCTCGCCACTCTTCGACCTTGCAGCGAGGCTTGTCCTCCCGCCTCCTGCCAGGAGTGGCGAGCGAATTGCGTGCTGCGGAGCCACTGGCAAAATCGCTTGGTCCGCGTCCATGGCGGATCGGTGAGTGGACTGTCCGGACCCATGGGGCTGGACCCTCGTTAACGCCACCTGTGCAGGGGTATTCGTATATGAATACCCCCATCTCTACTTTTGATTCCTGACTCCAAGCAGAGCACAGCTGAGGAATAAAGCTAAGGCAGGCCTAGGGAGCTCAGGATCAGAGCGAGCGACCAGGGAGAGCGCACAGGAGTTTCCCGGGGGAGAGATAGGAAGGAAAGGCAGGAAGGAAAGGTCCACTGGAGGAAGGGAAGACCAAGGAGAAAAAGGCATATTTGTAGATGCTCCCACTTACAGCCAAAGTAACAAAATAAAAGGGACAGAAATTCATAAACAATAAATTGAAAGTAAAAAGCTACCAGGGACTATGGAGGTTTGAGACAATTCAGTTGTTGTTGTTGTTTAGTTGTTAAGTCATGTCCAACTCTTCGTGACCCCATGGACCAGAGCACGCCAGGCCCTCCTGTCTTCCACTGCCTCCCGGAGTTTGGTCAAATTCATGTTGGTCGCTTCGATGACACTGTCCATCCATCTCGTCCTCTGTCGTCCCCTTCTCCTCTTGCCTTCACACTTTCCCAACATCAGGGTCTTTTCCAGGGAGTCTTCTCTTCTCATGAGATGGCCAAAGTATTGGAGCCTCAGCTTCAGGATCTGTCCTTCCAGTGAGCACCTGGGGTTGATTTCCTTCAAAATGGATAGGTTTGTTCTCCTTGCAGTCCAGGGGACTCTCAAGAGTCTCCTCCAGCACCACAATTCAAAAACATCAATTCTTCGGCGGTCAGCCTTCTTTATGGTCCAACTCTCACTTCCATACATCGCTACTGGAAAAACCATAGCTTTGACTATGCGGACCTTTGTTCCTGAGTGCAACACAGTGTACACATGTAACAAGTGCAAACTAGAGGCAGTGTTTGAAGAAAAAGTTAACTTCGTCATTTACTAGATGTTCTTCTGTACACGTGGTGGGACATAAATTGCATGCATGTAAGTGCTTCGTGGGTTGAATTTCTCCGCAGTCACAGAAAACATCCCGCGGCATTGCACTGGAAACAAATGGTAAAGCTATGGAGACAACCACACTTTCTACCATTCTGGAATATCAGAATATATATCAGAAATGAATATATAGATAGATAGTAAACATTGTACTCTTAGGTTGTCCAGCAGAGGTTGCTAGCGTGCAGCAGGAGTTTGGGTATTTTGCTTACCAAATTTAGCAGGCAAAGCTCTTAATCAGACTCTCGGGGAGCCATTCCATTAAGATTAGAGCCACCACAGTGGCATGCTGGAAGTTAAGCACACGTTATAGGGCTTTGATGGATCAAGGCCTAAGTGAGGGCTAGAGACGCTGCCAATCCTGGAAGGCTGCGGCATCTGGAAACGAGACCCTATTTTTATCCACGAGGAAACAACATTTTTAGTTCAAAAAGTAACCTTTCCAAGCTGTGGTGTGTGTGAGTTGCATGTGTGTGTTTGCGAGTCTTTGTGTACAGGCCTCTGTACAATTCTGGTAGCAACTGTTCCAAGTTACATGCAGAAGGCTCTCTCCGAGTGTATCTGAAGATGCTGGGGGATGGAATCGGGGATTTTCTCTCTATCTTTATCATCATCACATCATTTTAGAATTGGAGAGCTAGCAGAGACCCTATGGATCATCAAAAGGAGTTGCTCCTTTTTCTCTACATTTGTCCCCATGAGGTTTCTGCATCACATCCCCAGCAAAAGCTAGATCCAGGAAAAGATTAGAACTGCTGGGTAGCTCGGTGGTTTTGGTCTCTGGCTCTGGAGCCAGAGGTTGGGAGTTCGATTCCCACTCTGTGCCTCCTTGACAGGGGCTGGACTTGATGATCCAGAGGGTCCCTCCCAGCTCTGCAGTTCTAAGATGGCGATTTGCTCCTCTTGGAGCTATAATTAGCAATTCTGGCACTCTGGCCAAGCGGTATCCTCTCCCACCGTTCTGCCCAAGTGCCTGCTTACGGCCCTGCCCTCTTTCTCTCTCTCTACCCCTTTAGCAATGAGATAGGAAGAATGCTCTGGAGTCTAGACTAGAAGGGAAAGCTATGGGACTTGTTTTGACCCAGGACCACTTTTCTTCTCAGAACACACACGCAGAAACGCACACACTTAAGCCTGTCCGAATGGAAGTGATCAACAGTTTCATGCTGACTCGGAGATCCTGGGATTGTAATAAGAAAAAAGCTAACCTTTCCAAGCTCTCTTGTAAGTCTCTCCAAAATTGTCCATTTGTGTTTCACATCGCCGAAAAGCCAGGCAAGGGGTGGAATCAAGGCACAAGGTTTTCAAAATGCCAGGAAAGCCCGTTGGCCACAAGAGAGTTTACAAAATCTGGACTGTGGCTGCACCTTTAGTGAGCCCAGCTAAAAAGAACCAAGAATCACCTGCAGGTGATTTTTGAGATAACATGTGCCTTCATCAGACAAGATGATGCAAAAAGCATGGAATGGGTGATGTTAAAACTATGTACTCATCATCATCATCATCTTAGAACTGCAAAGCTGGGAGGGACCCTATGGATTGTCAAATCCAGCCCATGTCAAGGAGGCCCAGTGGGGGAATCAAACTCCCAGCCTCTGGCTTTGCAGTCCAATGCCTAAACCACTGAGCTATCTAGCAGTTCTGCAGAATTGCTTAAAATATAATAATAATCATGGGCCATCAAATCAGTTCTGACATAGGGTGACCCTTTTCAGAGTTTTCCAGGTAAAGAAGACTCAGAAGGAAAACAGGCAGGCAGGCTGGCTGGAATATAATGAGCTTTTTTACTTTTCTATCTAACTGGCTCTGCTTTTAGCTGGCTCCAAATTCTTTATCAACACTGGGACCAGGGATGCGGTGACTGGCTTGCTGTTGCCGGTGTGGGAGCTTTCACCTGTAGTCCCGAGGTTCAACGAGCCAAGCTTGTTGCTGCTCGAATGCCTTGTTGTCCATTGGGAAGGCCGTTTGAAGACCGGGTCATGGCTTGAGCTTTGAGCCTTGAGCTCCGTTGCTGGTCCCATCATTGCCGGCCCATGGTCTTTGCGGCACGACTTCGTGGACAGCGATATCGTTGCTCCGAGCCCCCAGTGCTATCGAGGAGCAGAGTGCCGGGCGGAGCGTCAAGCTTCCAATGGAACACTGTGCCGCCAACGGAACGCTGAGTCCTGGAGGAGAGTGGTTGAGTGATGGTGGTCACAGGGACAGAAGTGGGAGGTGATGAGAGGAACGAGCATCAGTCATGCTCTTTGCCTTGCATGCCGCCTTGAGTGCCTGTCACCTCAGCCGCCATTTCTACATCACCTCGACCCGAT
This sequence comes from Intellagama lesueurii, assembly GCA_037013535.1. NCBI lineage: Eukaryota > Metazoa > Chordata > Lepidosauria > Squamata > Agamidae > Intellagama > Intellagama lesueurii. Next base: position 7,595,301 of record JBAJHW010000001.1, on the reverse strand, counting down.
CGCCTCAGACTTTTCTACCTCAGCTCCAACTTCCATCTGTCCCCCAACTGCCACCTGGGCTGGCCTTGGCCAACGGGAGCTTCAATTTATCTGGCAGTAGGAACAGCAGGGGACCAGGACCCGGGGGTAACAACTGTAGATGTCAGCTCAGCTGTGAGGCCTGGAACTGTCTCTGGACATGACCGGGGCATGTGTGATCTGGGCGTGGGGGGTATTCTGTTTTGTCTCTCCCCTTTTCTAAGTGTTTATTTTTAGTTGCTTATGTTATTAATTTAATTTCATTGTGTTTATTATGTTACGGTTTGTTTGCTTGTTTATTTGATTTGATTTGTTAATCCTCGTCACTATTTATTGGTTATTTTTTAGTTTGTTAATTTTTGGTTTCTTTTTTTCTCCTTTTGTTTGGCATAGAGTGGAAGGCTTGCCCCCCCAGAGGGGGTCTCTCCAACATCAGGGTGATCTCTGGCAGAGGGAGGTATGGTATAGGTGCAGTAGCCATTCGTTCCAGAAGAACGGTGAACAGAGGCTTGAAATCTGTTCACTGTTCTGGCACTGTGACCTCCTGCCAGACTCGAGGTAGTCAACTCAGCCGGCCCTCCACTCTAAACCTGGTGTTGCTGAATGCCAGATCTGTATCAAATAAATCTCAGATTATACAAGACTTGATCCTGGAGGAGGATGCAGATCTGGCATGCATAACCGAAACATGGATGGGCAGGGAAGGGGGTGTTCCCCTGACTCTTGCCTGTCCTCTCGGTTATGCAGTCCAACACCAGGGTAGACTGGAGGGTCAGGGGGGAGTAGCCATTGTGTACAAGAACACCCTGGAGGTTGTTAGGCGCTCTGCGGCGACGACGAGTCTAGAGGTCCTCCATGTGTTGATTGGGGCCAGGGATGGTATTGGGATCTTGCTGGGTTACCGTGCTCCCCGCGACCCAGCCATTTCCTTACTGGAACTGTCAGACTTCATCTCCGCAGCACTGTTGGTGTCCCCGAGGCTTCTGGTCTTGGGTGACTTCAACATACATGTGGAGGCGGAGGTTTCCAGTCCGGCTTTTGAGTTCTTGGAGACCATGGCCTCCTTGGACATGTCCCAACATGTCAACGGCCCCACCCACATGGGTGGCCATACGCTGGACCTGGTGTTCTCCACCGAGCAGAGTGAGTGTGGTCCGATGGTGACTGACCTAGTGTCTGTCCCCTTGTCATGGTCAGATCACCGCCTGATTTAATGCAAACTTACAGTGGCTCTTCCTCCCCGCGGGGGAGCAAGGACCTGTTTTAATGGTTCGCCCTCAAAGGTCACTGGATCCTATAGGATTCCAGGATACCATGAGAGGGATTCCAGCCAATTTGACTGGCACTCCTGTTGAGGCTCTGGTTGATAGCTGGCTTGCTGCCGCCACCAGGGCTGTTGACATGATCGCACCTAAATGCCCTCTCTGGCGCAGAGATCACCCTTTGCCCTGGTTCAACCAGGAGCTGCGATCAATGAAGCGAAATAGGAGAAGGCTAGAGTGCATATGGAGGCGGAACCTGACGGAAAATAATCAAATAGCTGTCAGGATCGCGACTAACCTCTACCAATCTAAGGTGAAGGCTACTAGTCAATCTTACTTCGCTGTCCGGATAAGCGAAGCTTCTAATCACCAGGCGGAACTCTTCCATATAGTTCGCGATCTATCTGGAGTTGGTCATAGTGACTGGCCTCCCACTAGCATCTCACCTGACCAATTTGGAGCGTTTTTAAAATCAAAAGTGGAGGCCATCCGCCAGGATCTTACCCCTTATTTGAAAACAGTGGGTCAAGCAGAGATGTCCAGCGCTCCGTCTTGCCCGATGAGACTTAATCACTTTCAGCCTGTGACGTCAGACGTGGTGGACAGAGTGCTTGATCGCTGTCGTGCCACCACCTCCCCCGTGACCCTTGCCTGGCCTGGCTAATCAAAGCAGCCAGGCCATAACATCTGAATGGGCTATGGCAATAATTAATAGGTCTCTCCAGGAGACACCAATAAGGCCCATTAGGAAGAAACCGACCTTGGTGGCGGACGATATTGGTAATTATAGGCCCGTCACCAATGTTTCTTTCCTTAGCAAGGTAGTTGAGAGGGTGGTGGCTGACCAATTGTAGTCTCTTCTGGATGAAACCAATGCCCTGGATCCACTCCAGTCGGGCTTCAGGCCGCGCCACGGCACGGCACGGAAACAGCATTGGTCGCCCCTGTTTGATGACCTGCTGAGGGAGGCCGACAGGGGCAAAATGTCTCTGCTGGTCCTCCTTAATATCTCAGCCGCCTTTGATACCGTCGACCACGGTATTCTCCTGGGGAGGCTCTCCGAGTTGGGAATCGGTGGCCTGGCTCTTGCCTGGCTCCGTTCCTTCTTGGAGGACCGTCCCCAGAGAGTGCAGATTGGAGAGAGTTTCTCGACCCCATGGAGCCTCAATTGTGGGATCCCGCAGGGCTCAATAATCTCTCCAATGCTGTTTAACATCTATATAAGGCCACTGGGAGGGGTCATCAGGGGATGTGGGGCTTCGTGCCATCCGTACGCTGATGATACTCAGCTCTACATCTCCTTTTTTCCAACAACAGTGGATGCTGTTTCGTCCCTTGAGCGCTGCCTGGGGGCTGTTCAGCAATGGATGCTGGTGAATGGACTGAGGCTGAATCCGGGCAAGATGGAGGTCCTTCGGGTGGGTGCCCCAGACATCAGTGGTCTGGGAAACTCCCTCTCCTTTGGGGGGGTGACTCTTACCACCAAGAGTGAGGTTCGCAGTTTGGTTGTACATCTGGACCCGGCGCTTACCATGGAAACCCAGGTGGCGTCAGTGGTCCATTCCACACACTTCCACCTTCGGCGGATTGCCCAGCTGCGTCCCTATCTTGATGTGGGGGTGCTCACCACTTTGGTCCATTCGCTTGTAGTCTCAAGATTAGACTACTGTAATGCGCTCTACGTGGGGCTGCCTTTGAGACTGACGCGGAAACTCCAGATGGTACAAAATGCAGCGGCCAGAATTCTTACAGGGGTGAAAAGGTACCAACATATTTCCCCCACGCTGGCCGCCTTGCATTGGCTGCCCATTCGTTTCCGTGTTGATTTCAAAGTCCTAACGATGACATACAAAGCCCTAAACGGTTTAGGACCTCGATATCTGGCAGAGCGCCTCCTCCCACCGAGTTCTGCCAGAGTCACTCATTCCAGCCAGGCCGGGCGGCTGAGGGGCCTAACGCCGAGGGAGGTCCGGAAGGAAAGAACAAGGAACCGGGCCTTCTCGGCAGTGGCCCCTCGCCTCTGGAACAACTTGCCCGTGGAGATCCGCCTGGCTCCCTCTCTGGGTATCTTCAGAAGCAAAGTCAAGACCTGGCTATTTGGGCAGGCTTTCCCTCCTGCTGTATCTTAAATTCACATTTTACCATCTTGGATTTATAGTGCATGTTTATTGGTTTAACTGTTTTTAAATTTGTAATGCCGCCCAGAGTAGACCTTTGGTCTAGATGGGCGGGATAGAAATCCAATAAATAAATAAATAAATAAATAAATAAATAAATAAATAAATAAATAAATAAATAAATAAGTGGTTGACCCTTCCCTTCTTCTGGGGACATCTCTGGACCGTGCAGCTGGCCCAAGGCCACCCAGGCTGGCTTTTCTTGCTTGGAGGCCCAGTGGGGGAATCAAACTCCCAACCTCAGGCTCTGCAGCCAGATAACCTAAACCACTCAGCTATCCAGCCAGCTCTCTTAAAATGTTGGGAAGATTTTGCAGACACTTAAAATGGCTCATCAGTTTGCACTGATAATGAGAGCGATCACTTTGAATCTTCTCTTTGAACGTGCAAAATAATTTCCACTGTACAATCAAGAGGCAGCGCTCAGCTCAGGAAGGGGAGCGAAATACTCAACAGCTAAATCTTTTAGACTTCACAGCACCACAAGATTTTTTTTCATAGCGTCCACAAGATTCATATTTGTTATACAGACAAGAGCTGCATCTTATCAGCAGTTTTTCTAATGGGGAAGGCTGGCGATGGTTTTCAATGTTGGGTTTGCTAAAAGCCAAACTTGCAGAAGTTGACAATATATTGGGTAGCACAGCCTCTGCGGTGTCTAATATTGGCCACTAGATGACAGTAGGGAGTGAAATATGATTTCTTCCGTTTTTATGACTTCTCTAATATTGACTAGCTAGATCAAAGCAAGCAAAACAAAAAGCAAGCAAGCAAGCAAGAAACAAAACACTGTAATTTAACACAACAAATAAACATGTGGCATAAAATCCTTTTTTCTTCTAACAGTGACAGCATAAAGCAATTAGTGGCTAGTAGAGTCAAAAAAATCATGACGTTTCAGAAGTATCGCTCAACTTGACAATGAAGAAATTGGAATTGTGAATATATATAGGTTCAGTCATCAATCCAAATGGAGACTGAACATCAAGAAATCAGAAGAAGATGGAGACTCGGAAGGCCAGCAATGAAGGAATGAGAAAAGATTATCAAGTGTAACGATGTGTCCACGGGAGACCAAGATCATCCATGCTCTTGTATTTCTGATCATCATATATGGGTGTGAAAGCTGGACAATAAAGAAAACTGACGGGGAAAATTCATTCATTTGAACTGTGGTGCTGGAGGAGAGCTTTGAAGGTAGCCTAGACTGCCAGAAAGACAAACGAGCGGATCAAATCAAGCCCGGCAGCTCTCTAGAGGCAAAAATGCCAACATAGAGACTATCCTACATTGGAAAGATGGAAGATTAGCACCATTTGGTCTTCTCCATCCCACCTTCATTCCATCTTGGGAGTTGAGATTCTTCTTGTCCTATTTTATTTTGCTTTCCAAGTTAAAGGAGCAGCTTCAATAATTGGGGGACCTCAACAATATGGTGGTGGAGGATCTCTTTTGGATTTTAGTTCAGATTTTACAGAAACTATCCAAGGTGAGCCCATTGCCCCCAAGATGGTCCGGCACCTTAGAGAGAGCCTTTAAAGTTTGGACCTAAATGTGGCGCGTACTTACTGGGCCCATGACACTTGGCATAATGAGCCTCCACTGAGCAGAACAGGAATATTCTTGTAGCCACTAGGATGGCTTCCAACCTCCTTGCCTACCTGTCTGTCTGCCTGTCTGTCTGCCTGCCTGCCTGCCTTCCTTCCTTCCTTCCTTCCTTCCTCCTTCCTTCCTTCCTTCCTTCCTTCCTTCCTTCCTTCCTTCCTTCCTTCCTTCCTTCCTTCCACCCATCATCAGCTCCTTCCTTCCTTCCTTCATTCCTTCCTCCCTCCCTCTTTCTTTCTTTCTTTCTTCTCTTTCTTTCTTTCTTTCTTTCTTTCTTTCTTTCTTTCTTTCTTTCTTTCTTTCTTTCTTTCTTTCTTTCTTTCTTTCTTTCTTTCTTAAAATTGCTTAAAATTACTTTCCAATCTCTGCCTAGCGGCAGATGCTACCTGTTTGATTGTTGGCAAACAGCTTGACCAGACTCTGCAAAGATATTGTGGGGGAATCAGCCCAAAAAGTAACTTTTCCAAGTTTTAGGGACCATTGAAAAGACTTTCAGCTTGAATCCAGATCCAATCACATTCTTGAAAAAAAAAAAAGATCAAACACGTTAACCATTAAAAAGCATAAAATGAAAGCACCATTAAAAACCAGTTAAAACACACATTTTAAAAGGGTAAAGGAGAACCTTTCCCTTAAAAATTTATTTTGTTCAAAATATTTTTATCCTGTCTCCAACCTCATTGTGTGTGTGTGTATGAAAGAGAGAGAGAGAGAAAGAGAGAGAGAGAGAGAAACAGAATTCAACACCTTCAATAGCTCTTGTAAAGTTTGGACTAAAAACCAGAGTTGAAGCATTACCCCTCAACATGAAATGAAGGACCCCGTTGTGTTTTGAAAGCCCTGGCGGTAAGAAGTTGATTGCCTGAGGTAGGAGGGGGGCACCTTTGGGGTCAATGAACAACACCGCCCATCATCCTCCACCATTGGCCAAGCAGGATGGGAACTGAGGCCCCACAGTATCTGGAGAGCCATAGGCTTCCCAAGCCTCTCTCACGGCCACGTGGAGAGTTCCAAGGAACAGAGGCAGGACTTGAACTGGGGACATCTGAGCTCACAGGCGATTCAGCCCCTGTTGATATGAGATGCTCTTTCTGATCTCGGCCTCTCCCGTAGGAACGGGTCTTGGGCATCATTTCTAAGCTTGCACATTCCCGATCGACGGCCCGGGGTGGCGAGAGGCGAGTCCATTTCTAACAGAATCCATCTAAATGTAATGTTCAAATCCTCAAATCTCCAAATAAATGAAAACAGACTGATCAAGTAATGTAATCGGCTGGAAGTCGACCACAAAGTGACTTGCATCTCAGCTGGGCTTAGGAGAAAGTGTCCATTAACGAGGGATTATTAACATTAGCGCAAGAGGAGTTACATGTCCGGGTGGTACGAAGTTGGGAAAGGGGGCCATTTCCTTTCTGCAGCTATTTCAGAACACCACGGGGGCGGCCAAGCGAGGGGAAAGGAAGCCCACATTTAACTTTTTTTTCTGTGGAGTAACAAGGAACCCTTTCCAGATTTTAGCTGGGTGAAAAGAGATTTCCTTTTCCTCACAATATATATATATATATTTAAAATGCTGATGGTGAAAGACCGTCATCTCACTTTAAAAAAGGAAAGGAAGATCACACAGTTCCTGCTTCATTATCCAAAGTGTAATGGCAGTCTGCTTTCAGAGCTAGTAGACTGGTTTTGCATCCAAAATAAGGCTGGGGATGCATGTTAGGTCTCATCTGGAGTACTGTGTCCAGTTCTGGACACCACACTTCAAGAAGGATGCTAACAAATTGGAACACGTTCAGAGGAGGGTGACAAGGATGATCAGGGGACTGGAAACCAAGCCTTAGGAGGAAAGGCTGAAAGAACTGGGCCTGTTTAGCCTTGAAAAAAGAAGACTGAGGGGAGATATGATGTTGTTGTTGTTGTTGTTTAGTCCGTGTCCGTCTCTTCGTGACCCCATGGACCAGAGCACGCCAGGCCCTCCTGTCTTCCACTGCCTCCCGGAGTTGGGGTCAAATTCATGCTGGTAGCTTCGGTGACACTGTCCATCCATCTCGTCCTCTGTCGTCCCCTTCTCCTCTTGCCTTCACACCTTCCCAACATCAGGGTCTCTTCCAGGGAGTCTTCTCTTCTCATGAGATGGCCAAAGTATTGGAGCCTCAGCTTCAGGATCTGGGAGATATGATAGCACTTTTCAAATATTTGAAAGGCTGTCATACATAGGAGGGGCAGGATCTGTCCTCAATCATCCCAGAGTGTAAGACACGCAACAATGGGCTCAAATTACAAGAAGCCAGATTTCGGTTGAATATCACGAAAAACTTCCTAACTGTTAGAGCAGTAAAAAAAAAGAAAGAAAGAAAGAAAGAAAAGCAAAGTGTGCTGCTTATATACCACCTCATAGCACTTCAAGCACTCTCTGGGTGGTTTACAAGTTAATGATGCAGGCTACACATTGCCACCACAACCCCCAGCAAGCTGGGGACTCTTTTTACCGACCTCAGAAGGGCAGAAAGCTGAGTCAACCTTGAGCCGGCTACCTGGGATTGAACCCCAGGTCGTGAGCACAGTTTTTGACTGCAGTGCAGCAGTTTAACCACTGCACACTGTGGTTCTTGGCAGTACAACAATGGGAACCAGTTACCTCGGGAGATGGGCGAGCGCTCCAGCACTGGAGGGATTCAAGAGAAATTCAGACAACCACCTGTCAGATCTCCTTTGATTTGGATTCCTGTCTGGAGCAGGGGGTTGGACTGGATGGGCCCCTTCCAACTTCATGATTCTATGTTCTTAGTTTGTTACATTCATATTCTGGCATTTATTTATTTAGTTAGTTAGTTAGTTAGTAGCTTTGTATACCGCCTCATTAACAGTGCAAAGCACTCTTCTGGGCGGTTTACAGCAAATAATAAAACATAGCAAAAAAGAAATTGCACAAAACCAATCAGGCTTCCTTCCCTCTCCCAACCTCTTGCTCACGACAGCCCTGTAAGGTAGGTTAGATTCAGTGTGATTGACCCTAACCCGTTCCCCAGTGAATTTCTCAGCTATGTTGAACCCAAGTCTCCCGAGTCTTTCGCTCTAACTACAACACCACACCGCTTTCTCCACATTAAACAACAGCATAAGGCCATCGTACGGGTTGTGTGTTGTTGAGCTTTCTTCAGGAAGGATTTGGGACTGACTTATGTGTTCCCTCAGCTGCCTGTTGCAAGTGGCTGCTCTCCAGAGGTGCGAAAACTACAACACCCATCCTCCTGAGTCAGCGCAGCTTTCTTGCAAAAGTTGCTGATGTCAACCCCCTGACTTTACTTCTGCAGCACCAAAGAATCTCCCTAAGTTAGAGAGAGAAAGAGAGAGAGAGAGAGGGAGGGAGGGGGGAAAAACTGCCTAGAGCTGTTCTTTAAGTTAATTATCACTTCTTTTGCTACCCTGAACGGCTGTTCAATGACAGTGTCAGCAAGTGGAAAGAACCAAATTACTTTAATTATGGAGTAATTGCACAGAGTGATGGTAATTAAATCTTGATCAGTTTAAGTGAGCGAATTAATTGCTCCAACTTGGAATGCAAATCACAGCGAGAGGAGTTGTTTTGTAGTTTAATTAACGGCAGCCACTAAATTCTTATCATATCTAAAATGCAGCTCATTAATGAGCTTGAATCTGCGCTCACCTTAATAGGAGCCTGGACCGAATGCCTGCTGAGGCAGGTAGCTGGGCTGGAAAGAAAGTGGCGGAAAACTTATTATTCTTGTCATTGTTGCAGGTATTAGTTGCACACTCCACTTTGCCTTCCAGTGAAATGTGCAAATAGAAATATTTCCATATAATTAGCTTCTGGCCCCTTTCCATTTCAGTATTCCCTTCATCTGCCAACTGTATCCAGTTTCAGATTTGTCAGAGCCCGCCACACCCGTCCCAAATACCGTGTTTGCAATGTGGGGCATGTCTGTTTTATCAAACATCGGTTGTTCTTCTGTCCCCCTCCAGTTGCCTTTGACTTATGGTGACCCTATCCACGAAGGGCCTCCAATGTGTCTTCTCATGAGCAGCCCCTGCTCAGCAGTCATGGCTTCCTTGATGGAGTCAATCCATCTCATGTCTTCCATTCCTATTTTCCTGCTGCTTTCAACTTGTAAGGACCTTGTTGTCTTTTCTAACGGGCTTTGTCTACTCATGATGTGCCCAAAGTAGTCTTAGAACTGCAGAGTTGGAAAGGATCCCATGGCTCATGGATCCAGGCCTTATCAAAAAGGAACAGTGGGGAATCAAACTCCCAACCTCTGGCTCCACAACCAGATGCTCAAGCTCAAATCTATTTCCGAATCTGGGTCTTTCTGTTTCTTGCATTTCATTGCAACCAGGATGATACATTAGGTTGAGTACCATAATACTGAGCACATATCGGCTAAATACCAGCTCAAGAGCAGACATGGATATTTTATGGATAATTTGTCTGTTCTATGGATATCACAGTACCACTGTTTCACTTTGGAGAGCTCAGTGGTTTAGGCATCTGGCTGTGGAGCCAGAGGTTGGGAGTCTAATTCCCCCACTGGGCCTCCTTGGTACGGACTGGACTTGATGGTCATAGAATCATAGAATCATGGAGTTGGAAGTGGTGGGGGGCACTATAAGGCCATCGAGTCCGACCCCCTGCTCAAGGCAGGAATCCAAGTCAAAGTAGATCTGACAGAAGGTTGTCCTGTTTTCTCTTGAATGCCTCTAGCGTTGGAGCACTCACCCACTCCCGAGGTCATTGGTTCTATTGTCGTACTGCTCTAACAGTGAAGAAGTTTTTCCCGATGTTTAGCCTAAATCCGGCTTCCTGTAATTTGAGCCATAGGGTCCCATCCAGCTCTACAGTTCTAAGACTACTGTATAAGGGAAATAAGAAAACAGCTGTTGGCTTGCTTTTGCTTTCCCAGGCTTTGTTATCTCCTTTGCAAGTCTTGGAACAGGTCTTTTGTTTGGGGACTACAACACCCAGAACCCACCCTTGTGATAGATGGGGGATTCTGGAAATTATGATCTCCCCCAACACTCTCAGCTTCTGCTAATTTGCTTTCTTGCGCTTGCTCTTTGCTGCTAGTTTTTTGTTTTTATTTTTATTTTTTTACTGTTGCTCTCTTTTATTGCAGGTAGGTGGCAGTGGTACTGTGATACATTTTGACGTGCAGGTACGCATTGTAACAGCCATGCCCAAGAAGGGGGCAAGAACTAAGAAGGTACATCAATTTCAGGAAAAAATAAATCTAAACCAAGCTGAGTGAGGATGTTACCCGAGAAGTTCAAGAAGCCCCCCCAGTTGTCATCGACATTTTCTCCAGTATTTTTGGGTTTAAAAAGTACTGAAATTCAAACAAAACAAGGAAGTACAGATATTGGTAACTGAAGACACAATGAAAACCAAAATATCTCCAGGAAGCTCCCTGGCTGCATTGCCAATGTGTTTGGAATGTATTTTTATTTTTTGCAAGATAGTCTGAAAACCTGCTTCCATGGCAGTATATTGTTGCAGAGTTTTGAAGTTTGGTTAAAATTCCTCTAGTTCTGTAGCAGAAGTGCAGAGATTCACACAGCAGAATTAGCTTCAAGGTCCCCAGATTAGTCCATCCCTTTTTGCTCATCCATTGGCATTTACATTCACAATAACTCACTCACAGTACCAGAAAGAACAAAATATGTTTCTTTGCTTACTGTTGAACAGATCTACAGCAAACTAAGAACAAACATGACTGCTTGCAGCAACAGATCTGAACTGACTAACTGCTTTCAACAGACTCCTGAAAGGGAGCGGGAGGCAGAGCAGAGAGATGGGACTCTCTTTGAATGAGAGGCAGAGAAGGAAATATTGGTTAGTGCTGTTAGTGACTGACAGTCACTCCAGCCCAGAAACGTCCCTCCCACCCACATCTACTGGAGACATCGTGCGAGGTTGTAAAAACTCCAGCATATATATTTGCATAACATGTTGAATTCTGGCAGCAAAACATTCTGTAGTGAACATATGAAGGTGCTTTGTGTTGAATTCTGTCATTGGTCCATCGGGAGGGGGAATGTTTAATGATGTCCGTCCGTCCCCCGTCCCCCCAGGATTCCCCAGCCAGCATGGCTGCTGAGGGATTCTGGGAATTATAGTCTAAGAAGGCAACTTTTCCCAAACTCTGCCCACCGTTATCTCCTTTGCCCACCAGCGCTCCAAGGTCTCCATCCAGCTTCCATTTTTAACCAGAAGATCCTTGCTATGTCATACTTGGAACAGGTGAGGATTTAGTCTTAGTTCAATTTAGATCGAATTTACTAAAACACAAGGTGGAAGGCCGCAGGACAAGCGGAAGACCAAATACGCGATGGATTGACTCCCTAATTGCTTGAGTTTGCAAGACCTGAGCAGGGCTGATGACGACCCTTTCCTTGAGTGGTCACTCATTCATAGGATCGCCATACATTGGCTATGATGCAATGGCTCAAAACAATCACCAAAAATACACACATTTCTTGCTGATTGAAAGAATGAGACTGGGCTCAATCACAGGCGCCAAAAGAACCCCCCGTTATATCAGTTCTGCTGTTGTTAAAATCATTTAATAAATTACCATTCACATTATGCTCGGGGAACATCCATTCATAGGGCCAGCCAATGGGTTTTTTTCCACCACCTCACTGCCAGGGTTGTTTGAGCCCATTATTACATGTCCTGTTCTCTGGGATGATTGAGGACAGATCCTGCTGCTCCTCTGGATGATTACCTTTCAAGTATTTGAAAAGTCCTATCATTATCTCTCCTCATTCTTCTTTTCTTAAGGTTATACATGATGAAGTAGATGCTAACCAATGCATCTCATCTTGTTAGAGTGAAAACTAAAAGTTACAGGATGATGAGTCCTAGTTGCTTCCTCATTTTATACCCTGCTTTTCTCCTAGTTGCTGCTTACAAATGGTTAAAAACAACCCAAAGGATAGGGCTGGAAATGCAATAAATTCTAGTATTCAATCTGAATTCGACATATTGACTGAAATCTGGCTGCTTACCATAGTAAGTTCCAACTAGAGTAAGTCCATTGAATCAATGAGGTGACTCAACACTTCTGTGAGTTCCATTGATTCAATAGGTCTACTCTAGCTATGACTTAGTATGCTAAGCAACAAGATTTCAGCCATCGACATATTAAAAGGACAATTTAAAACCATATTTTAAAAAGTAAAATGTTTAAAAAGGAAAGGATTTAGAAGAATTCAAATAGAGATGGGCACGAACCACCGGTTCAGTGATTTGTGCTGGTTCGTCTGTCGAACCAACAGGTGTTTTGAGGTTCTGAGCCCCGCCTCCTCCAGCAGGTGCCCACTCAGAGGCAGCACCCTGGCTTCTCTGCCCCACCTCCTCCAGGCACTGCCTCTGAGTTGGACCGAAAGTTGGCCTCTCTTGTCAAGGAGATCCATGCAATTAATTTGTATGAATATGTAAATATTGGTGCTCTTCCAGAGGGAGAAGAAGTTGCACCTTCCTTTGCTCACACCATGTTTTCAGAAGACACACACACACACACAGAGGGAATGAACAGAACAGAACGTCATGAATTTTATCACTGAGCTAACAGAGACAAGGCAAACATCATTTGGATGGTGGGAAAAATACCAATCACAAGAGTCCTTGTCTGTGGAATCAGTATCTGTTGATTCACTTACCCACTGTCTGGAAATATTAAAATTATTAAAAGAAAAAAATCTCCCAAATATATATATTTTAATGATGACGTTACCAGAACTGGCCATAGAGGGCGCCAGAGACCAAGCTATGTATAGTGTTCATGTGAGAAATATATTTTCATGATATCATTACCAGAACTGGCCATGAGAGGGCGCCAGAGACCAAGCTATGTATAGCATTTTCCATTATAATAGAGTTCTCTATAATCTGCATGTTTCAGCATTGACGGGGGTGGAGCTTGGAACTGATTACCCTGCAGATACAGGGGTCCTGTATATTATGTTACACCTGGATAAGCCCTTTTGTCTATTTAGCTCATAGGTTTTCCTTCAAGGGGGATTCATCAGAGGATAACTTGTCACTGGTCACAGAACCAGAGTGGGCGGGGCCTCTCTTTTCTCTCCCCTTTCCTTTTCCTATCATCCCGTCTCCTCTTTTTCTCCATCCGAGGAGAAATGGATTCTTCATGCCAGAAATCTGAACTGACGGCTTCCAGCTGAAGCTTCTGAAATTAGACGAAGACTCAGGAGATCTGGGTTCAAGTCCTCCCTTAGCCACAAAACCTGTCGGGTGCCCTCGGGCCTGTCCCACTCTCTCGGTCAGACCTACAAGGACGACGTTGGGAACAGGGCGAGCGTTGCTTTGTTCACTGGAAAGCCGTTTGCCCAATGGAGGAAAAACAGGATATAAATTATATGTAAATATCGAGAATGCTTGCCATTGTTCAAAAATGCCACCCTGGTTGCACACCCAGGAAAGACCAACCCTAGTCCAAGCCTGATCCAAAGCAAACATTATCTTTATGTGAGTGCTCAGGTTAGGGGGGCAGAGGGGGTGTGGAGGGGAGAATGGGATGAGCATCTGGACTCGGCAAGACCCCTTTTCCTTTATCTGCCCATCTTTGAGAGATTTGGGTAGCTTACTTTTGATTTTGATTTTTTTTTTTAGTCTCTTCCCAACACATTTCAGCAAAGCTGCTTTGAGTTGAGTGCTTCTTAGCTCTTTTCCTGTTTCTATTTAAACATATAAAAATGTTTTTAAAAGCACGTTGATGATGATGAGGGGGGAGGGAGAGGGGGGCCGGGTTGCCTCAGAGCAATCCTGCAGTCACGTCACACTTTTTTCTTGTTTACCACTCAGCTCAGGAGCACAATAAATGTGGCAGATTAAGATTTCCACTAAACTCTCCCTCTCTCTGTGTATACACATATCAATCACACACAGAGACACCCATTTAAAAACTCTTTGCAAAGTGCCGATTCTATTAGTTCACAACCTTACGTTTTAGTTGGAAGAAAGTGGCTTTGCGCTCCATGAAATGTGTTAATGCACAGATAGAAGCCCTCTTATCCTTGCGCTTTTGCCGGTTCCAATCAGCAGAATGGATTATGTTTCTAATAATCTGACATTAGTATTAAAAGTGATATTTAAAGCATTAGTCTGTGTAACTGGCACACAGGATCGGAGACCTTTTGCTCCCTTTTTTTTCTCTCCAGCGACAAAACATATGTTTATGAAACAATGCATTAGCAGGAACCATCCAAAATATAGCGGAGATCAACGGAGGGCGAGACTAGATTACACTCTTAACATCACTTCCCCGCCACCCCCCAGCCCCCCAATTAGTGGCAAGGGAAAGATTTGAGAACCATTATGAAACCGATTATGGAGAAATGGATTAGAGGATGTCTGTGCAACCAGTGGACAAGAGAAATGGCAGCAATGGAGAAGTCACAGCTCCCAGATCAGCGAGCTAAAGGCTGGTGGTCTTTTTCTGTCTGGAATTCCAGAGAAAATGTACAGTGTGGAGCTGGTTCTACCAGGAAGCAGGTCAACCTGAACCAATTTGGGCAGGGGGTACCCTTTGAATACGAAGGGGTGTGATTGTTCCACTGGCACCAAAATGCTATTGATACCACAAGGTCTTGTCTCTCATTGGTTCTGTTGCCTCTTAAAAGCTGTATTATTTATTCACAATACGTATGTTCCCCCTACCTTTCATGTTTTGCACAGATTTTTTTTAGAAAAGCCAAGTTTTTTTCCCCAAATAAAATGGACCAAGCCAATACAATGGACCAATGTGATAAAACAGAAGACGACGACAATAAAACAAACAAAAATGAAAAATAAAAAAGGGAAAAAGACAGGAGACGGTTAGGCTTAGCAGTTGCTTGTAGGCCTGCAAAAATATAATTTTGGTAATGCCCTTGTTGGCTCTTGATGAGGGTCTCTGAAGGGAGCAATCTACGGATGTGGGAAACCACGCCAGGTTGGTTTTATTATCTCCAGCCCTTCGTTTCATAGGGTTGGCCCAGTCAGCAGCATCCCATTCCCCCAGGGTCAAAATCTCAGACCAAGGGGGCCAGCCCTGGTGAGGTCATGAGGTTTCCTTGTGACCTCACAGAAGGTAGATCCTTTGGTAACCATTGCCCCTTGGTATCCATGTGAGAGAATGACAGGCGGGCAAAGTAGAGACTCCACGATGAATTTAAATTTAAAGAATGTAAAGACACCTGAGACATTTTGCAGTGGCTTCAGCCGTGGGCTGGACCGGATGACCTCTGAGGTCCTTTCCAGTTCTTCAGTGTTAGGATTGGTCTGGTGTGCTTTGAAATAATTTATTTATTTATTTATTTATTTATTTATTATACTTATATCCCACCCATCTAGTTGTTGACTACTCTGGGCGGCTTACAACAAGTAGAATAAAACAGTTAAAAATTAACAACAGTTTACAGCAATAATAATCATTCAAGATGGAAGGAAAAAAAGAAAAGATAGATCAAGTGGTGCTCGGAGGGAAGGCCTGCCTAAATAGCCAGGTTTTCAGTTGGCTTTTAAAAATACCCAGCGAAGGGGCCATGCGGATCTCTAAGGGGAGGTTATTCCAAAGACGAGGAGCCACTGCCGAGAAGGCCCGGTTTCTTGTTTTTTCCTTCCGGGCCTCCCTCAGCGTTAGGCTCCTCAGCCGCACCTCCTGGCTAGATTGAGTGATACGGGCAGATCTAGGTGGGAGGAGGCGTTCCGCCAGATATCGAGGTCCTAAACCGTTTAGGGCTTTATATGTAATCAGTCCTTATTTCTTGAGGATTAAGTCTGCTGAAAACTGGCCAATGTCTTTTCTATGGGTAAGACATTGCAATTTGAATGTTGGAAAAATGTAATATCTTGCACTAGTAATACTCCATTTATGTCTGAACACTCCTAAACTCTGCTGACTTTAGATGAGGACGCTGGTGGCCAAATGTCCTCCCCTGGAAAGGACAGTCCAAAATCCGAAGGGCTTCCAGACAGCAGTTGTGCTTTGGAAGGTGGTTTCCATGCTTTGGAAGGTGGTCTCCCCTTCACGGATTGCTGCCTTGTCGTGGCGAAGGGGCTTGAGTAATTCAGAGAAGCTATGGGCTACGCCATGCAGGGACACCCAAGACGGACAGGTCATAGTGGAGAGTTCTGACGAAACGCGATCCACCTGGAGCAGGAACTGGCAAGCCACTCCAGTATCTTTGCCAAGAAAACCCCATGAACAGAAACAAAAGGCTAAAAGATATGACGCTGGAAGATGAGCCCCTCAGATCGGAAGGCGTCCAACATGCTACTGAGGAAGAGCGGAGGACAAGGACAAGTAGCTCCAGAGCTAATGAAGTGGTTGGGCCAAAGCCGAAAGGACGCTCAGCTGCGGACGCACATGGAAGTGAAAGGAAAGTCCGATGCTGCAAAGAAAAATACTGCATAGGAACCTGGAATGTAAGATCTATGAAGACAGGAGGGCCTGGCGTGCTCTGGTCCTTGGGGTCACGAAGAGTCGGACACGACCTAACGACTAAACAACAACAACTCCATTTGAAGGGTAGTCCAATCTGAACCTGATTTAAAGACCAAAGATCCTTAAAAGGAAGATTGTGAAGTCTTGAAACTACCCAGTCGTAGTGAGCCTTTCCCGGCTCAGCAAGAACACAGGTTATGGCATGATTCTACTAACATAAGAACGGCTGTTGAATCAGATTTTGTATAACTAAAATTGATTTTAAAAATTCTGGCTACACCATGGATGAAGAAGTCTGATTTTTTGGGGGGCTGCAACTTGAGTTTTTGGGGAGAGGCGGGCAGAGTCTTTATAAAAGATCCCCTTATCTGCAAGATCCCTATCTGCTGATTCACTTATTCACGGTCTGAAGATATTAAAATTTTTAAAAGAAAAATCTTAGAAATATATATTTATAGCGATGAAGTTACCAGAACTGGCCATCAGAGGGAGTGAGGGACCATGCTATGTATAGTGCTCATGGAAGAAATATATTTCCATGATGTCATTACTAGAACTGGCCTTTAGATGGAGCCAGAGACCCATCATTTGCATAAAAAGGCATTTGTATTAGAGTAAAGACACACATGCAGAATCATGCGAAAGGCTGGACTGGAGGAATCCCAAGCTGGAATTAAGATTGCCGGAAGAAATATCAACAACCTCAGATATGCAGATGATACCACTCTGATGGCAGAAAGTGAGGAGGAATTAAAGAACCTTTTAATGAGGGTGAAAGAGGAGAGCGCCAAAAATGGTCTGAAGCTCAACATCAAAAAAACTAAGATCATGGCCACTGGTCCCATCACCTCCTGGCAAATAGAAGGGGAAGTTATGGAGGCAGTGACGGATTTTACTTTCTTGGGCTCCATGATCACTGCAGATGATGACAGCAGCCACGAAATTAAAAGACGCCTGCTTCTTGGGAGGGAAGCGATGAGAAACCTAGACAGCATCTTAAAAAGCAGAGACCTCACCTTGCCGACAAAGGTCCGCATCGTCAAAGCTATGGTTTTTCCTGTAGTGATGTATGGAAGTGAGAGCTGGACCATAAAGAAGGCTGACCGCCGAAGAATTGATGCTTTTGAATTGTGGTGCTGGAGGAGACTCTTGAGAATCCCCTGGACTGCAAGGAGAACAAACCTATCCGTTCTGAAGTAAATCAACCCGGAGTGCTCACTGGAAGGACAGATCCTGAAGCTGAGGCTCCAATACTTTGGCCATCTCATGAGAAGAGAAGACTCCCTGGAAAAGACCCTGATGCTGGGAAAGTGTGAAGGCAAGAGGAGAAGGGGACGACAGAGGATGAGATGGTTGGACAGTGTCACCGAAGCGACCAACATGAATGTGACCAAACTCCAGGAAGCATTGGAAGGCAGGGGGGCCTGGCGTGCTCTGGTCCATGGGGTCACGAAGAGTCGGACACGACTTAACAACTAAACAACAACAACAACAGAGACCATGCTATGTATAGCAGAGGTCGTCAACCCCCGGTCCGCACGCACTCCCCTCCCCACAGCTGCTTTGCGCACATGCGCGCGTGCCAGCGCCGGCATGAGCGCTGCTCCACCCCTTCACGCATGCACCCGAGTGCCCGAGCTCCCGCGCGAAGGGGTGGGTGGGCGTGCAGGCACCCCTGTGCATGAGCGAAGGGGTGGGGGAGCGCTCACGCCGGCGCTGGAGGGTGGGCGCTCCCCCACCACTTCGTGCATGCACCCGAGAGAGCGCGCGCACCTGCGTGCATCTGCGGGGTGCCCCCCTGCCTTCCTCAGAGGCTCAGCCTGTCCGCGGTCCCAAAAAGGTTGGGGACCGCTGATATATAGTGTTGGCTATTAGATTAGTGTTCACTATAATCCATGTTTTTCAGCATCGTGGTGGGTGGGTTTGGAAACGATCTCCCGCAAATATGGGGCTCCTTTTAAAATAGCTTCTCCTCATATCAGCTTGGCCTATGGGAATGCTAGTGTTGTTCTAAATTATAACTCGGTGTGGTGCTTCAAGGTTACAGATGACAGTGGCCGTGCCGTCTGTCCAACTACTGTTTTAAATTTTCTGTTAACATTTTTAGTGATTATTTAAAACAACAAAAAAAGGACATTCCAGCACATGGGAACTTTGCAGACTACAAACCTACTGGCGATAAAGATGTGTGCATACCACAAGTGACCTCCCAATCCTGTTTAAAGTCTGTGATTTAAATTGGAACTGCTATTTCCAAAGTGAATGCACCTGCTGACAGATAAGCCACATGACTGGAAAACGATTTAAAATGCCACGGAGCTGAAATCAATACAAATCAGCAGTGTAACCGGTTCCTTACCTGGTCACTGTTTTCCCTACTCAAGTGACACAATGCTATTTAAATTATAGAAATTATTCCTAACTTTGCAACTATATACAGAAATGGAGAGCCAGTTGGAAACAGAGGATAGAGTCATGGACAAGGACTCAGGAGGTCTGGGTTCAAATCCCACACTCAGCTACTGGGGTTTGGCAAAGGTAAATTACTCCTTGAACATCTCACATGCCTCCAAAACCATGTGACAGAAGCCACCTGACAGAACAAGAACAGTGGCCAAAATCTTGTGGATTAGCAGAGTCCATTGCACTAGAGTAAGCTCATTGAATCAGTGGGGATTTGTCCAACTCAAGTTCCATTGATTCAAATTGGCCTATTCTAACTGTGACTTATTATACTACAGCAAGTCACAGCTAGAGTAGGCCTATTTGCATCAATGGAGTTTATGAAGGAGTTGACTCTCCAACTCCTCATTGATTCAATGGGCCTACTTTAGTGCAATTGACTCTGCTAAGACACAGGATTTGGGGAAACAAATTAGCATATGGAAATATATGCAAATCCCTCCCCTCCTTTTTGGTGATATGTTGTTGTTGTTGTTTAGTCGTTTAGTCGTGTCCGACTCTTCGTGACCCCATGGACCAGAGCACGCCAGGCCCTCCTGTCTTCCACTGCCTCCCGAAGTTGGGTCAAATTCATGTTGGTCGCTTCGATGACACTGTCCAACCATCTCATCCTCTGTCGTCCCCTTCTCCTCTTGCCCTCACACTTTCCCAACATTGGTGATATAGATGCAGTCATTCTAAAGTGGGTGGTGGGTGGGAAACAGGCTATCCTTAGATGCGATACCCTCCCTTTCATTATTCTCCCCTGATCCCTACCAGCAGGACATTGTAATACAGATTTCCATGGATGTGCCCGGTTTCAAGTCTACCTAGCATACAATTTTTTATTACATTAGCTAGGACCTACTAATTGTCAGCTTGGTGGTCCCATTCCAATGTCAACAAAGCATCCTCACCAGGATATGACTTTCACCGGCATGGAATAAATATAGGGGACATGTATTTGCACTTCTTGGGTTTGAAGAAGTGGATTTTGATCCACAAAGTCTCACACAGTAATGAACCGGTGTTCCAATATTTTGCATTTTCTTCTTCGTCTCCTCTTGCCAACAACATGCTAAACACAGACCTAACACCGACGAGTCTTCCGAAATGTTTTTCTTGGATATTCCTGGCCGAGTGGAAACACTTGTGGCTCGGCCCCTTTGTGTGTCTTAGGATCCTCACCCATCCTCAAACTTTTGATGCCAGGCAGGTAGTGGCTCCGGGAGCAGCTATTGGTAGCTCACTTCGTGGAGGAGAAGTCCTGGCATACTTTTTTTTTTTAAAAAAAAAAATCCCAATAATCGTAATTTCATGAAGTACTGGCACATTTCTTAAAAACCCTTGGAACAGGCCAGTCTCGTACAAACGCACAGAAAATTTTGAGATTGCCTGCCTTGCCCAAACTGGTGTAAACATGAATACCTTTTGTCTTACACCCATCCTGCCCCGTTCTTAGGCAGCCGCCTCTCCGCCCCTCTTCCCACCCCCAAGTAGGGTCTTTGAGTGTTTTCCTATTAACCTTATCATCTGATGGGCAAAAGAAAAGGTTTGACGGCAGCTTAGCCCTAATTGGACGGTATTTCTGTATTTTCTTATGTAAAACTGGTTCTGGTTGATTGTTTTTATTTATTTGCAATAACGGTGCTCGTTGGAGTTTGTAATGACAATGCCATGGCTGAAGAGAATTTGCTCTCCGTATTATTCTCTCCTTGGCGTTATCTCCTGCCTCTCCTCTAAACTAGGTCTCTCTGGAGAAAAGCTGCAACAGACTCCGGCTTGGAGCGAAAAAAAAACACCTTGCAGAGAACATACACACAGCTTTGGTTGGTTTTGGAGGGCTGTTCTCCAGCTGTGTTTGAAATTGCTTTACAGATAGTGTGTTTGTTATGTCCCCAGCTCTCTTTCCTTTCTGTGTACTTGCGTCTACAGTGCAAATAAAATGTGAGGAAAGCAGTGGCGTGACGGACTTGGCCGAGGGTCCCTACGGTGAACGTGAAGGTCCCAGATTCAGATCTTGCCTCGGCTGTCGAGTTTCTTGAGGGCCAAGCTGGGCTTTACAGCCCGTTCTCTCTCTCCCCACATAGAAGAAGGAAGAAAAGGATTGCCGAGGAAGGGCAGCTGTTGCTACCTCTGCAAACTTTGATTTGAAAATCTCCTCACATCGTTTTCTTTTCCCAGAAGCATGCCCGAAATGGCTGGTGCTCCTTAGAACAGGGCTAGCAGGGGCCCGATGGTGGTGGCCACAGCTTAGGAACAATGCATTAGGCCCACTGAAGTGATTTTTTTGTGGGTAAGGCACAGGTATCGGTGTCCTTCCTAGGCTCATGCTAACACTTCTGAGGTGTCCATAATGAGGATCATGGACTTGTTACTTCCAAAACAATGCTTTTTGAGCTGAGCCGTTTTTCAGATTCTTGTTTGTTGCTACAGGTCGTCAAGTTGCTTCCAATTTATGGGGACCTTCATAGGGTTTCTGAGGCACAGGAAATGTTCAAGGAGTGATTTGCCAGTGCTCTCTCTCTCTCCAGTCAGTTTCCATGGCGATTTGAACCCAGACCTCCTTAGTCCAACAGGCTATTGACGACCTGCACTTTTCAAAAGCCCTTTGAAAATGAGAGATAGTTCAAAGCCCAACTGTCAGGATTTGGAGGACAGGAGAGGTCTTGGGCTTCCCTGGGGGGGGGGGGGTGTTAAAGCTGTCAGTCTTCTTCTCTATAGGTGCCAGCTCAGCA
This sequence comes from Intellagama lesueurii, assembly GCA_037013535.1. Classification (NCBI taxonomy): domain Eukaryota; kingdom Metazoa; phylum Chordata; class Lepidosauria; order Squamata; family Agamidae; genus Intellagama; species Intellagama lesueurii. Next base: position 7,573,591 of record JBAJHW010000001.1, on the reverse strand, counting down.
TCTCCCTTATAACACACGGAGACTTCTGGGTTCCCTTTCGTTTCTCCTTTGGTGTCATCTCTCTCCACTTTAACATGGTCAACCTTACAAAAGTACAGGGTTGCAGGATGATCCTGTCCTGTGCTTTGCCCCATTGGACTGTCTGCTCCACATCCTGGTTGCCCCGGAAGTTGCACACATAGACCTGATTCAGTTTGCAATTTGGTATTTGGCCAAATAGGGGGCACATCCTTGATCAGCTGGACCGTATCAAAGATCTCAACGATGGCATGTGTTGTTTTTACCGTTGCTGCTGCTTCCTTACAAGAGAACCAAAAGACATGACTTTTCCTTTAAGATAAGGATTAGGGTGGCCACATGCTTAACCAGTCCAAGCCATGTTTAAAGATCAAGAATTCTCAGGAGGGGAGTTGAGGCAGCAAACTCGAAGCTGCCCATCCGCAGTTAGCATCCAGACGCAGGACTGAGCCATGGGTACACTTGGGCATCATTGTAAGTAGCACTGTAAATTTCTATTTGTTGTTGTTTAGTCGTTTAGTCGTGTCCGACTCTTCGTGACCCCATGGACCAGAGCACGCCAGGCCCTCCTGTCTTCCACTGCCTCCCGGAGTTGGGTCAAATTCATGTTGGTCGCTTCGATGACACTGTCCAACCATCTCGTCCTCTGTCGTCCCCTTCTCCTCTTGCCCTCACACTTACCCAACATCAGGGTCTTTTCCAGGGAGACATCCAGATGCTGCCGGATGCCTCCATCATCATCACCAAGCCTGAGATCCCATGGGAAGTGTACTTGCAGGATTTCATACAGATCTCAGCCTTGGAATATAAAAGCCAAACTATCCAGCTGACATGGGCAAAGCATTACAGATATTGTTGCAAAACACAGAGAGAAGATATTCTCCCGTTTCTGTGCTTAAGTCTGTTAGTGGCAAGGCATGCTTGCCTTTTATTCTCTCTGATTTTTTCAATGTTCCACTAGAGGATGCTAAAGTGCTACCAGTGGTAGGCTTGTAGGATGCGATGAAGCTAGCCCGAGATCTAAGCTCCAGCTTCACTGAGATGAGATACATAGAGGCAGAGTTTGGAAAAGTCACTTTTTAGAACGAAAACTCCAGGATGCTGCAGCCAACATGTCTGGGGGGAACTGGAGTCCAAATAAGCAATTTTGCTTGACTCACACGGTTGATCTGGTTTGCTGGTGTTTGTGAGAGAGGGACCCCTGGATCCAGGAACACTGAGAAGGGAAAAAGGAAAACTTTGGGATTAATAGACTGGCATCTTGGCACATCATGGGCTGAACCTAAAGGAAAGCATCACACTTCCATTTTGGAATCCCCCAGTCTCCCAATTCTACAGTTTTCTCCTTAGAAATCAGGCAAAAACGAAAGAAAAATTAAAAAAACAAAGAAGACGAAAACGATGTGGCTCCTTAAAGACTAACTGCTATATTTTAAGGTGAGCTTTCGTGAATCAAGTCCACTTCCTCAGACTTGATGCATGAAAGCTCACATTAAAATATGGCAGTCTTTTAAGATGCCACATCGTTTTCGTCTTTTTTATCTTTCATTTTCATTTTGTTTTTGCCTGATATGGTAGCACAGACTAACACAACTAGCTTTTCTAAAACTCTTTGGAAATAACACCCCTCTATTCAGAGCAATGAAAGAACTGAAAACCGAAAGCTCTTGCTGTTATATTTCAATTTTTCAATGTTGATTGTCCCTTTAATAAACATTAGAGATGGCATTTGTATTTCAATAAATCAGTGTTTTCAGCGTTATTATTATGTTTTAATGATGTAAGCCACCTTGGGTCCTTTTTTAGGACAAAGACGAGCTAAACACATTTTAAATAAATAAATACTTTGAAAAATCATAAACATCTTATTCATGTACAGTTTGGTCTTGGCCTTTTAAAAAAAGCATCCCCTCCAGAGCATTATCAATGACTGGTGATTAGAGATGGGCCCAAACTGCCAGTTTGGCGGTTCGTACCAGTTCGTCCTTCCGCCAAACATGTGTTCGGTGCTTCCCAGCACTGCCTTCTCCAGTGGGCACCTGCTCAGAGGCAGCACTTGGAGGAGGTAGGACAAAGCCATGGCATGGCCTCTGAGTGGGTGCCCGCTAGACAAGGCAGAGCTGGGAGGTGTTGAACATCTGTTTGGCCAAAAATAAACCAGCATGGATGGCCAGTTCAGTGGTTCCTGCCCATCTCTACTGATAATTAATACTACAATGTAATATATGGATCAAATCATGAAAGAATGCAGAGAAACACAACTGGAAACAGCATCTGTACATCTGATTTACAAACCCTGGTGAAATGCAGAGCAGCGTGCTTGTACAAACCAAGCGGCACCAGCAGATGGAATATTCTTATCAAATTTACCCAATCTGGATAATTTATATCTATAAGTAAAAAGGCAACCTTTTATAAATTAGTTTGGAGATGGTATTTAACTTGGGTGAAATTAAATCAAATAGAGACTAATTAAGCTAAGTTGTGTTGAAGAGCATGTCAGAAAAAAGGCAGTTATTTTCATGCGTGGTGGGAAGGCGAGAATATATTGAACTTTTGGCAGTTGGTTTTCAAAGCAATAAATGAAATAATTAAGTTACATTTAGAGGTTTGTCCTAAAATAGCTCTTTATCAAAATTTGAGAAGGAGCAAAGGAGTTGGAGAATAAAGGAATTTTCAAATTTATTAACAGCAGCAAGATTAATGGTAGGAAGGAATTGGAAAGTAAAGCATGATCTTCAATTAAACAAATTGTTGAAAGAAGTTTGGACTATAGTTATTAATTATAAGTTAATATGTAATATTAAACTAAAGAAGGGTTTGATAAATAAGAATAAAGGGGGAGAGTGAGAACCTTCACAAGAGTCAATGGAGTTTTGGAAGGGGAATAATCACCATCATCACGTGCCATCAAGTCAATTCTGACTTATGATGGCCCTTTTTTGGGGTTTTCCAAGTAGAGAATATTCGGAAGTTGTTTTCCATTCCCTTCTTTCTTGGAGTGCCCTGGGGGCTGTGCAGCTTGCCCAAGGTCATACAGGCTGGCTCTTCTCACAGGAGGCACACTGGGGAACCAAACTCCCATCATGAGATGGGCACGAACCGCCGGTTTGGTGGTTCGTGCTGGTTTGGCCATTGACCCAACAGGTGTTCCGTGTTGTGACGCAGTTCTGAGCCATGCCTCCTCTGGCCGATACCTGCCAAGAGGCAGCGCTCTGGCTTCCCTGTCTTGTCTCCTCTGGGTGCTGCCTCTTGAGTAGGCATCCACTGGAGGAGGCGGGGCTCAGAACTGCATTGGAACCACGGAACATCTGTTGGGCCAGTGGCTAAACCAGCACGAACCGCCGAACTTGCGATTCGTGCCCATCTTGACTCCCAACCTCTGGCTCTACAGCCAGATACCTAAACCACTAAGCTATCTAACCAGCTTATCCATTCCCAGAAGGGGACTGGGGCTCTGTAAAGGGAGGAAAAATAGTTTATAACTCCAAATGGTCCCTGTGGAGGGGAGCCCATGATGTATTATTATATTGTTTATGTGGTTTTGTGTTATTAAGTTTTTAAAGGTATCTTTCTTTTCTGTTTGTTTGTATTTTTCTTTTAATAAAATCTATAAAAAAATAAGAAGATAAAAAAGATTTAAACGTGGCTAATGAAAATAGTTCTAAAAAACCCTCTCCTTGCCCTTTCTAGATTACAACAAAGACCAAGCCTTCTGAATCAATGGAATTGAATTTCTGTCAAGTGTTTGAACTCAGAGTTTCGGTAAGATTGTCCTCAAGATCATAACTTACCAAATCTTTTGGAGCAATTTTGGCACCAGCTGAATTTTCTTTCATTACTTTTTTTTTTTTTTTGGACAATTCGCAACTTTCTGTCGTGAATCTTTATTTTTTATTTTTATTTAAAATATTTTTTATCCCACCTTTCTCCTAAAAAAGGACGCAAGATGGCCTACATCATTTAAAAAAAACCCCAGTATTTAAAGCTAACAAGAGTGAGTTTACAAATACTAAAAAGGATCAAACGAATCCAATACTAAAAAGTGTAAGCAACACCAAAACATATTCAAAGCTGTAAGATACAACAGTCCATTTCAAAACCTCTCCTAGACAGCCAGTCATGGAGGGAAGGCTTTCCTGAAGAGAAAAGGTCTTTGCCTGCTTGCGGAAGGACAGCAAAGATGGGGCCAGGCTGGTCTCTTGTGGGAGGGAGTTCCAGAGTCTGGGAGGAGCAACATCTCAATGCCACGACTTTCCCTTTGTATTCTTGCTCCTTTTTATTCTCCTTCTTGTGATTTTACTGTTTTAAACCCAAAATTAGAGATGGACCCACTTTTATCGAACCACAAAGATCTCCGGCAAGCTTTTGTGTACTGCAGGATGCTTCATCAGGCTGGGCATTGAAGAACTTGGCAGAGGGGGAGGAGACAGAAGAATCTAAAAATCATCCTAGCTTTTGAATTTTGATGATTTTGGGACTTTTCTACCTTGCACTGCCAAGCCAGGTAACAATTCCTGCAACAAAAATCTGCCGTGCAAGTAAAATAAAATAAAAAGTGGAAGGCAACAGGAAAAGAGGAAGGATAGACATGAGGCAGGTTGACTCAAAAAAAGGAAGCCACAGCCTTGAGTGCAGAAGTTCTGATCAGGGTTGTTACTGAGGAGAACTTTTGGAAGTCTTTAAGGGTGCAACGAGACGGCTAAACTGGATCAGGCTGGAGTGAACTAAATCGGGTCACTGGGAGAAGAGCCAGCCTGGGTGGCCTTGGGCCAGCTGCACAGTCCCAGGGTGCCCCCAGAAGAAGGGAAGGGTTAACCACTTCTGAATCTTCTCTACCTGGAAAGCCCTGAAAAGGGTCGCCATACGTCAGAATTGACTTAACGGCACATGATGGTGACGATGATGATGAAGATCACACGCAGCATGCCTTTTGGGGTGATCCTTGCATCCACATGCAAGAATCAGAGGGTTTCGGGTCAGGAAACCACACCACCTCTTAAGCAACCAGCTCATTCCCAAAGGAGTGAAGCAGTCCATTCCCAAAATGGGCGGCTCGGGGGAAATGCCCGTCTGATTGCAACCTTCCACATGTTTTCCCTTTCGTTTCGATTGAGGGAGGGGGCTTGAAGGGAATTGAGAGGCCCTTCCTCTTTCTGCTCCCACCCCCAACAAACATCTGGGTGCAAACAGACCTCTGGGTTCAGATGCTCTACACCCCCCCACCCCGCTCAGAATATGCTACAAAACATTTCAATCATACTGTCCCTTAATCTCTTCTCCCTTCCACTTTTCTCTCTCTGTTTCTTAACACAAAGAAATTAAATGAATGCAACTCTCATTTCCCAAATGACTCTACTTAGATATAATCCATAGGACTGTTTTATCATCCCGGTGATGCTCAGCGATACCTCCTTCCCTGCCCATCTGTGTTCAACCCTTTCCTTTAATCTTCTCCTGTACTCCAGGTATGGCTACACTCCCGTCTCTTTTGCCGCAATCCCATAAGGGTTTCTGGGGATGCATGCTTTATTTTTCTATCAATGCCATCCTGTACTCTCTACTTGCTTCCTTAACGACTGCCAGACGTTGAGCTGTTTCCAATCTTTTCTACAGATCGGTGTGTGCACGAGTCTTCTTGGCATGCCACCTCCTCTTGAGAATAAATCAAATCTGATGTCCGTCCGTGCCTGTCCACACGTATGCACACGCAAACGCCCACCGCTTTTATTCCTACATCACGTTTGTATGCTATTCTTCCCCCAACCAAGTCAGAGCAGCAGGAGGCTAACTTTCCATCTTGTATGGCAAATCAGATCGAGTGTGGGATTTCCTTAGTTTTTAAGTTTAACCTGTAATTTTTGCATTTCTACTCGTCCTATCTTCTCTGATTTCAATTCTGCAGCAGCCTTCAAGAAGCTGCTTAAAGCAGTGATTTTAAAAGATTTTTAAACTGTTCTGCCTGTCCACTCTTGGTGTGCTGCTTTGATGCTGTGTTATTGACTTGCTTGTTCTTTTTCTGTTTATTATTTACTTTTTTGTTTATTATTAATAAATATAATCTCTTTTTTGATTATTATTTACTTGATTGCTATATAATTTGTATTTACTTTATTTGTTTGCTAACCTTCGATAATAGTGCTTTGCACTAATCAGGCAGTATAAAAATGGAATGAATGAATGAATGAATGAATGAACTTTGCATACCTATAAGCCAAACACTGCTGTTATATTGGATAAGAGAAAGACTGTCTTGTACTTTATGTGTGTTAATCTGCTTGTCTATATATTGGTGTAATTGCCAGCCGCCAATGACATTTGAGCAACCAGTAACGTTTGCACCTCTTCCCCTTGTTCAAGGGCTGTTAGCCAATCCTTAACATCTGCTGATAAGATCACTACCATTCTGTATGCTTTTCATTTCCACGGCTTTTCACATCTCTTCCTTCCCGCCTGTTACAGGTGTGTATAAACATCCATGTTTATACACAGAGGCAGTGGTAGTGACAGATTTTACTTTCTTGGGCTCCATGATCACTGCAGATGGTGACAGCAGCCACGAAATTAAAAGACGCCTGCTTCTGGGGAGGAAAGTGATGACAAACCTAGCCAGCATCTTAAAAAGCAGAGACATCACCTTTCCGACAAAGGTCCGCATAGTCCAAGCTATGGTTTTTCCAGTAGTGATGTATGGAAGTGAGAGCTGGACCATAAAGAAGGCTGACCGCCGAAGAATTTATGCTTTTGAATGGTGGTGCTGGAGGAGACTCTTGAGAGTCCCCTGGACTGCAAGGAGAACAAACCTATCCATTCTGAAGGAAATCAACCCTGAGTGCTCACTGGAAGGACAGATCCTGAAGCTGAGGCTCCAATACTTTGGCCATCTCATGAGAAGAGAAGACTCCCTGGAAAAGACCCTGATGTTGGGAAAGTGTGAAGGCAAGAGGAGAAGGGGACGACAGAGGACGAGATGGTTGGACAGTGTCATCAAAGCGACCAACATGAATTTGACCCAACTCCGGGAGGCAGTGGAAGACAGGAGGGCCTGGCGTGCTCTGGTCCATGGGGTCACGAAGAGTCGGACACGACTTAACAACTAAACAACAAAAATTGAGGCCCGGTTTCGTGCATCTGAAGAAGTGGTCTGCAAACAGTCCAGGAATTTGCATGACCTGTTTCTCTCAAAAACATAATGATTCTTTGTTCATCGCCACTTGTTCCATTTTCAAGCAAGGGTTGTGAATTCTCATTTTTCTCCTGAATAAGAGAAACGGCAAATTTCCTCCCTTGCCTGCACGATGGCGCTATATTTTCCACTAATATTGACAGCAACCCTCACAACTGTGAGGAGAATTTTTGTGGAAAAAGCACAAAATTAAAATAGCTGCTACCTTGTTTTAAGACTTTTTAAGATTAGAAGCATCTGATTTGTATCTTTTTGAAGAAGGCCACCTGTTTTCTGTGTTTGCTGGGTCTATGATTTGCTTCACCAAGGGAAAAAGACGTTGGTTTTGCATAGTAACATTTGGGTGAAGCTGGCTGGATAGCCCAAAACGTCTGGTTGTGGAGCCCGAAGTTGGGAGTTCAGTTCCCCAGTCAGCCTTCTTTATGGTCCAGCTCTCACTTCCATACATGGCTACTGGAAAAACCATAGCTTTGACTATGCGGACCTTTGTCGGCAAGGTGAGGTCTCTGCTTTTTAAGATGCTGTCTAGTGTCATCGCTTTCCTCCCAAGAAGCAGGTGTCTTTTAATTTCGTGGCTGCTGTCACCATCTGCTGTGATCATGGAGCCCAAGAAGGTAAAATCTGTCACTGCCTCCATATCTTTCCCTTCTATTTGCCAGGAGGTGATGGGGCCCGTGGCCATGATCTTAGTTTTTTTGAAGTTGAGCTTCAGACCATTTTTTGCGCTCTCCTCTTTCACCCTCATTACGAGGTTCTTTAAGTCCTCCTCACTTTCTGCCATCAGAGTGGTATCATCTGCATATCTGAGGTTGTTGATATTTCTTCCGGCAATCTTAATTCCGGTTTGGGATTCATCCAGTCCTGCCTTTCGCATGATGTATTCTGCATGTTCTGCACTCTAATACAAATGCCTTTTTATGCAAATGTGGTGGGGGAGTGGCAGGTCCCTGGGCTATTATAAAAAGGGGGTCGGGTGTTTGGGAAAAGTTTGGGAAACATTGTTTTAAAGGTGGAAGAACCTGGATTGAGTTTGCAAGAGCTGAGCACAGCTGTTGAGGCCGAGAGAGTTTGAAGGTTGCTCATTCATCGGGTTGCCATCGCTGGCGGTGACTTGACAAGTCGGAAGCAGCGCCAGGGCTCAAGAGAACAACAAGATGCACGTACACGGATCTTGCTGGCAGGCTGTTCACACGTCACATGCTTGCTGCAGGAATGCCTGGTGAAAAACTAGGTCTATTCAAGTTTGGGACTCAAAGAGAGAGGAGGAAAGGGGGAGTGCCGATCTGACTCTTAATTAGTGAGTTCTGACTAGCCAATCGAGGCTTGTCTCCCCGTAACGTGTGAAAGGTCGAAAATGCCTTCCCGCGTTCTCCTGCCATGATCCTGGTTCTCCGCTGCCTGCAGTACCGCGGTCTATCGGACGGGGGCGTGCATCTCCCTCCAGCGAACGCTCGGATGCCGACGTAACCATTACGGCATTCCGCCAGGGGAACACGCTGCTTTCCACCCGCCACCCGCGAAATGGAACAAGCCGCCTGAGCCCCGCCCACTGAGTCCCCCCTCTCCCAGAACCCGGAAGTCGTGGTGCCACGAGGGAAGGGAGAAATAAACCCGGCGTGCGTTCGCGCATGCGCAGGGAGGCTGTGGCTCCATGGGGGCGCTGAGCGGGGCCGGCGCGGTGGGCGCGGCGGTGGCCGCTCTGTACGTGGCGGCGCTGCCCCCTTCCGTGCCCGGGGGAGATTCCGGTAAAGTACCGCCCCGCCCCATCCCAACCCTTGCCCCACCTCGTGCATGCACCGATCCACTCCCAGCATGGATTGCGGGCTCCCTTCCAATATGCATATCTGTGCATATGCTAATTTATGCTAATATAATGCTTCCATTCGATGCATCAAGGTGTTTTTCTCTCCCTCCCACCAAAAAAAAATTTGCAACTGGCATCGGGAAATACGGGGTGGCTGTTAAAAAATTTTTTTGCCATTGCAAAAGTGAAATACATATTTTTGCAAAAAGCAAAATATAGTTCAGTGGTGGAGGGGAAAATAATAGTACACGTCTTGTGGTTTTCCACTAAGACTGCATCAGAGTTTTAAAAGTTACTTTGAGCTCCAGCCGGCATCCTATGGGGGCGTTTCTGGGGAATTTGGAACCAAAAAAAGAGTAACTAGTAATGATCAATTACACCTTGTGCTCTTGTCTATTCAGTTCATTCAGAAATTGATGTGAACTGGCAGGGAGTAAACTGGCGGTGTGAGTAAAACGGAGCGTGTTCTACTATTGGGAGCGGGAGACTGTGGTTTCTCCACCATAAGCAGTGGGCGGTTGTAGCAATTCCAATATATTCGATTTGGGAAATTTCGGGCTTGGAGGCAAGACTTCCCTTGTGAAACTCACTGGAGGATGCTGGGCGAGTCAAGCTCTCTCTGCAGGCCTACCTCACAGGGTTGTTCTGGTGAGATCAAAGTGAAAAGGTGGGGACAGTCGTGTTTGGTACAAAGTTCCCGTCCCAGAATCATTTAGTGTGTAATTTATATTTTTGTTTAGGCAATCAAAGCGGCTTAAATTAAAAAGTTAAAACACAGTGGAACGAGAGGAACAAAGCGAATGTTGAATATTTTCTACGTACTTATAAATACACAACAGCGGCTTAAATGAGAGGACCAAAATAATAGAATTAACGCTAGCAAACTGTGGAAGGACGATTGAAGAAATAGAGCTTACGTTAGAAGGGTACGTCAGTTTTTATTAAATATCCGAAGGTTCCGTGTTATGCTGCGCAGGTCAGTCTTCCAGTGCAAAGTAGAACAACCCATACTGCTTTCTGTCTTGTATTTTCCCCAGATGTGCTCCCAAGGGTCTTATAATCCCCGGAGCATGTGTGGAGGGAGAGGGAAGCCCTTCCCATCAGCAGTGTCTGTCCCACAGGAAGTGGTCAACATAGGGAGGGTGTGACCCTATGAAAAACCACTGTATATTGAATAGGACAAATTCTTATCTTGGTATCTAGGGCTTAGCAGTTTGAATAAGAGTGTATCTTTGCTATGGAACTATAGCAGTTTGGTGCCACTTTAACGGTGACGGCCTTGTCTTGCACAATCCTGAGTTTGGAGGGGGACTTTGAGTTCTCTGTGTGGTTCTCCAACTAGGGTCCCCAGATGTTCTTGGCCTGCAATTCCCAGAAGCCTTCACCGCTTGGTGTGCTGGCCAGGATTTCTGGGAGTTGCAGTCCAAGAACATCAGGGGACCCAAGTTGGAGAACCACTGCGCTAGACCATGGTGTTCTGAAGGCCCAGGAACAGTGTGTGTGTGTGAAAATGTAGTTTCATGGCCAAACGTTTATTTCCTGTGCACGTGGAAGGTGCCACGCTCATTTCACGGTGCTTCTGGTTATAGAAAAACAAGTTGCCAGAGCTAAGGCATAGTTTATTCTGAATGGAGTTAGAGGATGCTGAGGATTTGTAGAGGTGCGTTGCATCCTAATGTGAACCATAAAAATTCTGCTTATTCTAATTTCAATTCTGTGTCGTACCATATATCCAGGATAAAGAAGGGTGGGTTGTCTAGTGTAAGACTATGTGGTGTCAGAGGCCGAGTTTTAGAGCCCTACCTGTGTGAATGACATGTCAAAACACAGGACAGCTGAAAAAGAAATATTAACAGAAAAAATGGAAAATAAAATAATTCAATTTGCAGGGCCCTGGGTAGCACACAGGAAGATGAACTGAAAATGTTCCAGTGCCAGGTAGCTACCCAGAGGGAGGCCCATAAAATGTCTACGAGAGGTAGGACCTTCTTCGTGGTGGCTCCATCTTTGTGGAACCAGCTCCTGGAGGAGATTTGCCTGGCCTTCATCCTGGCAGCATTTAAGAAGCAATTGAAGACATGGCTCTTCAGGGAGGCTTTCCACTCCAACCCTAGTTGAGTGAGCTAATCTTACATCTCCATCCAGCTATTTGGGTGGAAACGCGTCAGAGGGAGATCCAACCTGGAAATAAGGAGGAATTTCCTGACGGTGAGAACCATGAAGCAGGGGAACAGCTCACCTCCTGATGCGGTGGGTGCCCCATCGCTGGAGGTTTTCAAGAAAAGATTGGACAGCCATCTGTCCGGGAGGGTATGAGGTCCGGGATGGTATGAGGTCTCCTGCCTTGGGCAGGGGGTCAGACTAGAAGACCTCCAAGGTCCCTCCCAACCCTATGACAATTCTATGATTTGTTGTCTGTATTTTGGTTCTCATCTTCTGTTTCATCTAGTTTTACTAATACTCTGGCACCCTCTGTTTTTATGTGGTTAGATAGTTCATGTCATAGTTTTGGAGGAGGTAGCCATGTTAGTCTGTGCAAGCATATCGGGCAGAATCCTAAGAAACTAAAACATTAAAATATAATTGTTAGTCTTTAAGGTGCGACATGTTTTTGTCTTTTTTTAAAAAACTTTGTTTTGTTTCTTTGAATTTTGCCTGCTATAGATTGTGTATGGGTTTGTTCTATTAATTGTTTGACCGTGTATTGATTGTGAAGCGCCCAGAGTACTGCTGTGGCGCTAACGGGAGCAGTATATTAAACTGGAATAATTAATAAATATCAATAGCCCATCTGTGCTTCAGCTCCAGTTCCACCCTTCCCAGACAAAAACTGAAAAGTTTGTTTTAGAACATCTGTAGATCTTGAAGGAACAGCAGAGAATGGCAGGACAATAATGTGAAAAGAAGCAACTACGCACCTCTTAAAAGGGGCTGAACCCCTGGCCACAGGGAGACCTGGCTTACTTGGAAGTATGTTATTAGGCGACTGACCAGGGCTGGCAGAACCAAAGTGAACCTATGAAAACTGGGGATTTTACACTGACCGTCCATTGTGGGAATTTTTTTTATTTTTTTTTTACGGTCCGGTGACCAGCTCACAAAACATATTTATGGTTAAAATATACAAAATGCAGTTTAAAAATGTACAATCAGTTCGTAAAACATATTATGTGGTTAAAATACACAAAATGCAATTAAAAAAAGGTGTACAGCCAGTTCATAAAACATATTATATGGTTAAAATATAAATATTTCCTCCCTTCGGTTGGGGCCACAACATTTCTCTACACTTGACAGTAAACCACCCTCATGTTAAAACCAGTCGACCTGTGAACTCAGGAAACTATAAGGGAGCGCTGTGCCATTGCTGCTGCACAAAATTTTGCTGCAGAGCATGTAATAAGGGAGTCTTGATCGGAAAGAAGTAGCTGGATGTAAAATTCATCAGGTCTCCCTGGATATCTGAGAATGATTGGGCTCAAGAGGTTAGTGCGTAGATCTCTATAGAAAAGACAATACAGTAAGACATGACCTACAGTTTCCTCTTGGCCATTATTACATGGACACAGGCAATCCGAAATAGGTGTATGTTGAACTCTTCCTTCCATGAGTTTAGAGGGTAAAACATTAAGTCTCGCTAATGTAAAGGCTCTTCTGGTCTTTGTTGACATTGTGCTCGTCAGATATGAAGATATTGTAAAGGCATTATTAGTAACAACACTGTATTTGCCCAACTGGCTCATATGCTCTTGAAGTTCTATGTCCCAGGTTCTTTGTTTGAGTGCTGCTTTAGCACCGACATGCCCCATCGCCAAAAGAACATTGGTGGAAAAGCCCATTTGCCTTATTTCTTTTGTAAGTTGTACAACTGAAAACTGGGGATTTTACACTGACCGTCCATTGTGGGTATGGAGAAGAGCAGGCAACTTCCAAGTTGATATTGGGGTACTCTACGCTGCTGAGTTTACTCTATGGAAGGTTTGATATTAGCTCCCCCATCAATCTTGACATTTCCCCAATAATTACCTGACGTACTTATTAATTGGACTGTGGTGCTTCTGACGTGGGTCAAGAAAAAAATGGCTTTCATTGAGGCTGCAGTCCTGAATACGCTTAACACCGTAGCTTTATACTGACTTAGACCCGTGGTGCTCTAATCCAGAATTGCGCAAAAAGCAAAGTGTGCCGTTTGTATACTGCCCCATAGTGCTCAAAGCCCTCTCGGGGCAGTGGACAAGTTAACGATGCAGGTTGCCCGTGCAGGCCAACGCTGACTGACAGCTGACCTCCGACTTTCACATGGGAGTCTTTCTTTGCTGTACCTGGGAGTACCAATAAATAAACTTGGGACCCGTGGCATTCAAGGTGAGACCCTCTGCTTTTGGATTCTAGCAGATGTCTAAATTAAAATGCATGCTGCCGAAATCTAACTAATCTACGGAAACTTGAGTTGTCATGCCTTAACACAGTAGGCGGGACCTGTTATCTCTGCGCACCAGCGTAAGTTGAACCATGTAAATCTCGGAGACGAGTTATGGCTGGTTAAGAAGTGGAAGTCTGTCTCTGCTAGTTCACATGACCAGCGCATGGCAAGGAAAGCCAGCATTCACTCCTTAACCAGTGGCCGTTCACCACTGAGACTGACGCCCTTTCATTGAACAACAGTGACCGTGTATATGAGTGATAGGATGCTGTCCAGGGACTCTCCAATTTCTCTTTTTTTTTTTGACCAACCAGTCACTCTGGGTAGAAACAAAGCCCACATTTCCCAAGGACATGCTTTTATAGCTGTTCTAATAGTTATTGGTGTTACGTCGGTGGGCAGGGAGTGTTGAGGTCTGGGTATATGAAGACACTGCAGGAGGGTCACAGGTAGGCATACTGGAAGGGAGAGTTGGAAAGATGTCATATAACATGTGGAGGAGGGTGGAGGACTGAGGAAACATGTATTTTTAGTAATAAGGAAACAGCTGGCTGGAAGGCTCAGTGAGTTAGGTATCTGACTGTGGAGCCGGAGTTTGGGAGTTTGATTCTCCACTGTGCGTACCAGAAAATACAGCCTGGGTGGCCTTGGGCCAGCTGCACAGTCCCAGAGCGCCCCTAGAGGAAGGGAAGGGTAAACCACTTCTGAGTATTCCCTACCTGGAAGACCCTCAAAAAGGTCGCCATAAGTCAAATTGACTTAACACTAATTATTATTATTATTATTATTATTATTATTATTATTATTATTATTATTATTATTATTATTATTATTATTATTATTATTATTATGAAAACACTGTGTCCCCCCTAGACTGCACATATGTTTCACCAGTGGTACATGGATTCCTGGTTGAGAACCACTGCCTTAACACATTTACAGCTCTCTTTATGTGCCATCGAGTTTCTTCCCACTTAGACTCTTCATGACCTCCAAAATGTTCTGCCATTAACGGCCCTGATCCGGACTTGCAGATTAGAGGGTGATGTAATAGTTCTTGAGTAAATCCAGAAGATTCAGTCTTCTTTTTTCCCCCCTTGTGCTTCCCACTATTCTGAACACTACTGTTTCTTGCTTTTCCATGATGTGCTCAAAGGATGATAGCCTTAGTGGGGTCATTTTCATTTCGAGGGAGAATTGAGGCTTAATTTGCCCTTTTGACAGAATGAGGCTAAAAAGAATTTCCAATTGACAGCTATGCATTTGTTTGAGTATAAAACCTAAATCATACTTCGTTTATTTCTTATTCCCCGCTCAATATTTCAATATGACACGAGGCTTCCCACTTTGAGAGTGAGTTTGATTATCAATATTTGGAATGTTGACATGTGTAAGCAGCTGTTTCCAGTGGTTTTTTAACCTCTGGAAGAGACACTGTAGTAGTTTTACCCTGAAAAGCCAGCTATGGTTCAGGAGTTCCGAGGTGGACTTTCTGAGTCTTCAGAAGGCACACGATTATTTGTGCATTTAGGAATCACTATGGGAATAGGCTTCCCATACACATTTATAGCTGTTTGATAACACTTAACTGCTTGGAGTTTTCTCCTGTTGTTCTGGGAGGTGCTTTAGAGTTGCCAGGCATAGAATTTTAAAGGATGTCCTCAAAACTAAATATATAACTTTATAATGCCAGGCTATAACTTTATAATGCAGAAAACCTACAACAACCACTCTGAGAATCCTTTATATGAAATTCCTGACCAGCAGATATGTTCCTGCTATAAGGCACGCCAAAACATATATTAAAACATAGATCTGCAGGCCTATTAATGATGTATTAATGTTTGTGAACAGGAATGGAAAACCCATCTTCAAGGCAGTGGTTCTCAACCAGCAATTCACGTACTCTGGAAGACAGAAACAAAATTCAAAATGATCTGAATGGGCTGGAGCGCTGGGCTGAAAACAACAGAATGAAACTTAACAGGGATAAGTGCAAAGTACTGTGTTTAGGAAAAAGAAACCAAACACACAATTACAGGATGGAGGATACCTGGCTCAGCAATACTGTGAGCGGGAAGGATCTTGAATCATCATAGATCACAACCTGAATATGAGCCAACAGTGTGATGTGGCTACAAAAAAGGCCAATGTTATTTTAGGCTACCTTAACAGAAGTGTAGTCTCTAAATCCTGCGAGGTGCTGGTCCCCCTCTATTCAGCACTGGTTAGGCCTCACCTTGAGTACTTTGTCCGGTTCTGGACACCCCACTTGAAGAAGGATCCTGACAAATTGGAACAGGTTCAGAGGAGGGCGGCAAGGATGATCAGGGGGCTGGAAACCAAACCTTATGAGGAAAGACTGAAAGAACTGGGCAGGTTTAGCCTTGAGAAAGGAAGACTGAGGGGAGATAGCGGAGCACTCTTAAAATACTTGAAAGGCTGTCGTTCAGTGGAGGGGCAGGATCTGTTCTCGATCCAGGACACGCAACAATGGGCTCAAATTACAGGCAGCCAGATTTCAGTTGAATATCAGGATGGAAATACCTCCTAACTGTTAGAGCAGTATGGCAGTGGAACCAGTGACCTCGAGAGGTGGTGAGCGCTCCAACACCGGAGGTGTTCAAGATAAATTTAGACAACCACCTGGCAAATATACTTTGATTTGTATTCCTGCATTGAGTAGGGGCTTATTGGCCCCTTCCAACATCATTATTCTGTGATTCTAAGGTTTTGTTCTCTGCTTGTTTCAGGGAAAAGAGTTTTGACTGCAGTACTGCAGTTTAACCACTGCACCACAAAGCTCCAAATAAGGTTGACATTGACAACTGTTGCCGCATTGTGAAACATTTGTCAATCTTATACAGAGCAGAAGTTAGCATGAAATTGAAGATTTGGTGGATAGATCACACCAGTCTTGTACAACAGGAGAGAGCCTGAGGTTCTGGTCAATAGACTGATGATGATTTGCAAAGCCAAAAAAAATGAGTAGAGGAAGATAGGACACCAAATGACAGCCTCCTTCAGCAGCTCAGGGCAACAATACTGGTCTTGTGGGAGAAAGAAATTGTTGGTTTTGCTGCTTTGTGCTGTAGTGTGACCCTGTGAATCAGTGCCCTCCAGAGGTTCATGTCATTAACAGCTCTAGCTCAGGTCTTGCAAACTCAAGGTCATGGATTTCTTTATTGAGTCAATTCATCTCATACTGGGTCTTCCTCTTTTCCTGCTGCCTTCAGCTTTTCCCAGCATTATTGTCTCTTCCAATGAGTCCAAAGACAAAAAGTGCCAGGCAGCAAGACAATTCTCCCTGTGCCAGGGAGATTTTACCAGCAGTGGGATAACTTCCCACTGGCTGAAGAGGTATGCCAACTGCTCAGCCTTCCGCTGTCTGTTGCCTTCAGGTATCCTGAATTAGCGCTCCCATCATTCATATCCAGCATGCCGTGTTGCAGGGGGCCAAGATGATGGGTTATATATTACAGGAAAGCTGGTGTGACGACTACCACGATCCACAATGTTCCTGCGCCAAAGGGATTTCCATGTGGGAATCTCTCCGAGTGACTTGTATATTTGAAGACATGAGCTGCCGTACTGGAAGTTTATGCCTGGTAAAGCCTATTAGACTTTTAGGTCTTCTGAGACTGTTGGTGGCTTTTGTGCACATCGTAATCCTCTGTTCTTCCCAGCCGTATCAGAATGCATGAAGTGTCCATGTAGAAATGAGTACCTGTGGTTGATCTGTGGCATGTGTTGAGACACTTCCCTAAGAGTGCAAGCCATTAGTTGGGAGTTCACTTCCCCGCTGTGCATCCCAGAAGAGCCAGCCTGGGCAGCCTTGGGCAAGCTCTTGCACAGTCCAGGGAATAGGAAACCATTTCTGAGTCCTTTTTACCTAGAAAACCCAGGATCGGGTCGCCATAAGTCAGAATTGACTTGAAGGCTCATGATTATTGTTACTGTAGTTTCAGAATTGATTTCTGCATGAAGCTTGCAGTCACTGAAGCAAAGAACGAAGGCTGAGATCCTGTCGCATGCACAATGTCATAATCAGTGGCAAAAAGCTGCTGATTAAAGGAGGTTTCGGGGGGCTCATACACAATGTGACAAAGTGCATCTCGAAATCTCCAAAGGAAGGCTTTACTTAGTGGCGAATAGCTGTTGCTGATGTCATCACCGCTGTGCAAACCGAGTGTGCAACAGGATTTCAGCCAGTGTCCCCATGCATAACCTCTGTCTGGTATTTGTGTTGATCTTGGACACTTGTTGGTCATGAGCCAGGAGCCTAGCTGTGCCCTGGATTCAGACTCGGGACTCAGAATCCCCCCTGGGTCCCTCAAGATAAGGTCCCACTTATCTTGAGACCTCTGGGCCCCAAACCTGTGAGTTTAGCCCGCTCGGCACTGGATGCAAATCTCTCTGGTTTTCATAGGGACTTGCTCACAGGGTGGCATGTGTAGAATGGTAGCTGTGGAGCATCATCCTCCATATGTTTACTCAAAAATTAATCCTACTGTGTTAAGTGGCACTTGCAGACAGTGAGGTGGGGAGTGGAGTGCAGCTTTGTGGCTTGAAACTGCATTCCAGTTGCAGATTATGGATTCGGCAAAGGCTTGTAAAATGTACTTTGCCATTGTCTTGTACCCAACAGGTTGGCTCGCTACAGAAATATGGATTCCTAAGTAAATGGAACTGTCCTCACCAGCAGCGTTCTCGAGTTGTTTAATAAAGGGAAGATGGAGGGATATTTTAAGCAAATCCTCTGCTAAGTATAGACTTGTGCAGAAGGAGCTTAAAATGCATGCGATTGGCTATGGCTCAAAAAAAACAAACAGAAAAACAAAACAAAAAAATTAAAAATGAAACAAAATGGAGAACAAATTGCACGATGTTTTCCAGCCTTGCTAGAAACATGGTGTAGTAGAGCCAATAACCGGAACCATGCCATGGATTCGCAAATGTATGAGTGATTCATCTTCCCAGCGTAACGTGGCGAATTTACATGGGGAACGTTAATTAGTTGGGAATTCACTTGTCTTTTCTGCAGTGAGGTGGCCAGCTTCTGAACACCAGTTCCCTCCTGGCGTGCTTGCCGAGTGTCAGGGAGGTTGGAAAAAGCAGGTGGGGGAACCTACTTTTCCCAGTTCGTTTTGTGCGAAGCTGTGCCCGACCTGTATGCTTAAATGGGGACGATCGCATCAAACTGGGTGCTAAATGCAAGGAAGGATTTGGTGGTGGGGGAAATGAAGCCCAAATGCTTCACATTGCTTTCTGGCTTTAAAAAATATATCTATATATCTATATCTATATCTATATATATTTTGGTAGATTTCTTGCCCTGATTTTCGAACTGGATGTTAACATGTATTAAGTTATGCAATATGTAATTCTCCCTGTTTTATGGAGGCGCTCGGTAAATATGAATTAATCCCCCAAAGTGCGGCTTGGAGGGAAGGCAAGAGGGTTGATTTTGCAAATGGACCGGGAAGGCCAAAGAAGGGGCTTTGTGAGCAATTGGTCGGGGAGGGGGGAGGACGGCAAAAGAGATTGTGTTGAGTGTACCAAAGATAGAGGGTGAGCTGGGCTCTTCTGCCTTCACGTATTTTTAGAGAGAAGGGAGTCATAACATGGTGCTGTGGGAGAGGCTTCCAGACTTCCCACTGATGAATATGGGAATCCCATCTTCTCTTATGGATAGTCTTAGGCATCATTCTGATGTTGCTGATTTGCTGCCTTCAGAAAAGACGGAAGTTTACCTAGAAATCGCCGTTGCTGGTGTATATGTATTGATGGAGATTTAGAAAAAGTGGCTAAAAATTTTAAACCTAGAGAACAGGGCCGTGTATGCTTATATTTTTGGACTCCCGGCTTTCTCTAGGCAGCCTTGCAATCCAAAAGACCACAGATCTGCACAGTTTTACTACAAAATACATATTTTAGTGCATGAGAATGCAGTATTTCGCATCCAAGGTGGGGGTCGGCGGCAAAATTGCAAACAAGTGTGGATGGACGACTTCCAGACCACCGGTGTCCCTGTGTAGGGTTTTTCCTCTTTTGCTGGTATCAAAGTGGACAGCCCTAGAATTAGGGAATAATATCTCGCATGTTGGAATATTCCCTCCCCTCTCCAGCTTGACATGCTTGCTTTCTCTGTGCGGGGAATATTTCTGTTTTGTACAGAGCAGTGTTTGGCTGTGCGCGCGTCTGTCTGTGAGTTGACATGCCTTTGACGGTGGTGGCGAGAAGATTACAGGCTCCATTATCCTCATGCTGAATGGAATTTAATGGGGGTTGTAGTCTGACTGGCAGACGCGAGGCTACGGAAATGCTGCCTTGTGCTAACAGGGAAATCTTAAAAGTGGGTTCCAGTAAATTTCATATGTTTCTGGGTTCCTCTGGATCACACCCTCCCTTCAGCCCCGATATACCTGCAAATTATTTTGTCTCTTCAGCTTGGTGGGAAAAAGACAGCTTTGCAGGTTCCTTTTGGCTTCTGAATTATTTTTACAGCTCGAGAGTAGCCTGATCCCTCCCTTTTAAATAGATGTATTTATTGCAAATACTGTAATCGGGTTTTTCTAGTCCCACTGGGTTGTAGATCAAATCAGCTGTCCCGGTCATGCTGGGAAAGGTGAAAAGCAGTAGGAGAAGAGGAAGACTAAATATGAAATGGACTGACTCCCTAAAGGAAGCCATGGGCTTGAGTCTACAACAGCTGAGCAGGGCTGCTTAGGACAGGAAATTTTGGAGATTGCTCATTCATAGGGTTGCTATAAGTCAGGGGCGGCTTGATGGCACATAAGAACAAGTCCAAGCAGCGGGAGGGCGTTCTAACTCTCCCCCAAGAATCCCTCACATGAAAAGTAGAGGTGGCCATCTGGATGCTTTCGGTTCCAATTTTTTGCACACCCACCCCTGTTGTCATTTTGGGGCTGCCCAGTGTTGATCTTTAGTTTCACGGTGCATTTTTTTAGGTAAATAATTTCCCCTCAGCCTCAGATTGTGATCAGGAAGACAGAGATAGTGATCAGAAAGACTGAGATAGTGATCAGGAACACAGAGATCAAGAAGACAGTGGACACTGGGGACTTATCTTTTGTGGGGGACATGAATCCGCTCTGGGTTTTAGTCCAGACTGTAGTCTAGTTATCCATGATGTGGAACAGTTTTCCCCATACAGGTTCAAGGTTTGTCACCATGGGTAACTAAAGTTTGGATAAAAACATGGTGTGGGTTCACCAACCCGTCAAAATCAGAATCAGAAGCGTCTGCTGGATATTAATACTGATTTTTCTTTTGGAAGCATATGTGGATTGCTTTGAACCAGGCAAGGTGAATGCTATACTACTGTTTGCCTCTGCAACAAAATGTTGTAGCACAAGTACTCCTATTAAGGGTGGTATGATATTCTATTCTATTCCCTGATTTCTGCAGCTCTCCTGCAGCCTCATTGCATTCTGTGCTGCATTGTTTCAAAGTGGTTGCTTTTTTAAAAAAAAATCCTTGAATTCCTAGGATTCTGCTCCTCTCCATGTATTTTTTTTTCTCCTGCAGTCCTGCCTTTGATGGCTCCTCTTTCTTGATTGCCAATAATATTTTCTTGGCTGCATAAGAACTGTTACTTGAGGAATAAATTCACTATTGATGTATAAGGCAATGCCTTATTTCTAGGGAAATAGTACAAAAATGCAGATGCTTTGAGTTGAAAGACTATTAATTAATTAATTAATTAATTAATCAATTAATTAAAGTTGTATACCGCCCCATTAGTGCTCACACTCTCTAGGCCGTTCACAACATGTCAAATCACCATTAAAATCAACAATACAAAACTGCAGTATACAATAAATACAGCAAAACCCTGCCGTTAGCTTTAAAACCTGCTCTGACCATCTCAGGTCAGTGGTTAAAAGCATTAAGAAAAGGCAGCTTTGCATAAGTCTGTTTTTGTGAATTGCTTAGAAATGTAGAAATCTATAGCCTAAGAGCAGTGTGGTAACCCAGATGTCCGATATACTGTCAATATGTTTCTCCAGCTTCAAAAAGTACGATGATCTTGCTAGATTAGAAAAACTAAATGTTTTGTAGAATCTGGACCTCTTTCCCCAACCTAGTCATTCATTTAAAATATTTCACTTTTTGTTGTTGCAAAACAGGTATTTGAGATGGCTGACAGTACTTGAGTATTAATACAGAATGAAACAGGATTGTAAGGTTGTTGTTGGTTTTTTTAAAGGCAGTGTTGACATATGAAGGATTGAGGGTGGGAGCCGTGGTGGAAATTTTCTCCCCACCTCCTGATGGTTCACAGAAGAAGGAAAGGCCAACCAAAATATCCTGCCTGATAGGATGTGCCACTTGGCCTTCTCTTCAGCACTGAGAAGAAGGGGGTAAGGCCATCTTTCAGGAAGGCTCTAGCTGTAGATTCTTGCTCAGACAGCGGGTTGGACTAGATGACCCTTAAGACCCCTTTCAATTCTACAGTTCTCGTTCTTGTTGTTGTTATGTGCCATCAAGTTGCCTCCGATCTGTGGCAGCCCTATGAACGAGCCCTCTCCAAAATGCCCTGTCCTCAGCCGCCTTGCTCAGCTCTTGTAGACTCAAGCCTGTGGTTTCCTTTAGGGAGTCCGTCCATCTCGTATTTGGTCTTCCTCTTTTCCTGCTGCTTTCCACCTTTCTCAGAATTATTGTTCTTTTCCAGAGAATCCTGCTTTCTCACAATGTGCCCAAAGGAAGACAGCCTGAGTTTCAACATTTTTGCCTTCAAAGATATTTCAGCCTTGATTTAATCTAGGACCCGCTTGTTTGTTTTCCTGGCGGTCCAGGGTATCCAGAAAACTCTCCTCTAGCACCACATTTCAAACAAATCAATTTTTTTCCCTGTCAGCTTTTTTTCCCTATCTAGCTTTCACACCCTTACAATGGTGATCGGAAATTCCAAAGTATATACAAGAGTATGTAAGTTTACTTCTATGTTAAGAATGCTTTCCATCAATACCTCTGGGAAGCTCAAAAATGGCTCCTGTATCTAGCATGTAAATTGTTATCCCAGTAGTCAGACAGGAGGTGATATCATTTATAAAAATTCCAGTATTTGTGACCTCCTTGGGGAGGGGGATGCTCAATTGAATAGTTGTAAATAAGGGAAAGTTTGGGCTAAAGGAATACCCCCATCTTGAATCTAAAGGGAAGCGTCTTGTGATTTCAGACCTAAGCTACTGTCTTTTTCAGAATAATTTTGAGCACATTTCGCACCTAACAGATCTTAGAGGGCATGGGATTGCTGTTGAGCGCTTCTTTGACGAGGCCGTGCGCTTAGGAGCGCACCAGTGAAACATGGTTGTTTCTCTCCCGCATTTCTTCTTTTCGTTTTGAACAAAAAACATACACCCCCCCAAAAAAAAAAACCAAATGAAAAATCCCCTACTGTACCAGGCTGCCGGTTTAAAAGGAAGTGACGATGAGGATAATCGTAGCACAAAAATGTCTAATGTGCTTGGAAATAAACCATCAGGGCTCTATAATCATGTTAAGATAGTATGGTTCAAAATGGGGGGGGGGGGAGAAGGGAAACATATCAATAAACTTCGGGCCGACCTGCTTTTGAAACCGGCTTCTGTTGCTGATTTCTATCCTGTGAGGAATTCTCACACCTTGGATAATTCCATTTTTTTTAAAAAAATTACTCATTATTATTTTTATTACAGCCCACCTTTAAATATCTGCCGATACAAGTGTCAAGAAAAACCCAGAACAAAAGCTGTGTTGTGCCATGGCATCGGAGAGCAAAGAAAATATTCTTGGGAAATTTCATGCTGTTAAATCTCCATAGATTTACACTTTTATCCAGTCAAATTAATGCAAAAACCCCCCAACGCAAGGGTTTGGATTTTGAAAACTTGGGAGGAGTTCATTTCCTAATAGTAATTATTGGTTTTACATTATTTTTTCACAGGGGAGCTGATCACAGCCGCCTATGAGCTTGGAGTAAGTATTAGTTTTATTGTTTAATCAATGCTCTCATTAACAGTTTTAGGAATTAAGGAAGTTTAATTAAGCATGGAGTTAAAGTAGATTAATTTATTTTCAAACCACAGTTTTTGCTAACTTATAAGTACAGCACGCGACAATTTACTCCAAGTTTTAAATCCAATTAAACTAAATTATAAAGCAACGGCTTTACAGTATATACAGTAGCTGGCTTATTATCAACCCAAATTTTTGTATAAGCTGGGGAGAATAAAATAAATCGGGTTAACAATTTTAATAAGTTTTATTATTTAATAAACTTTATTATGGTGCGTGATCCCCTTTAGGCGAGACCTTAAGGACTGTCATCGCAGTGGTAATCCGATAGCAGTGTGGTCTTTCAACTTGCGAACCAATAAAACAGTTCCGAATGGGTTCTCTTCTTGTTTTTTTAATTACATGAAAAAAGGAAACCCGGACTTTTGAATGACCCTAATAGACTATGAACCCAAACTTCAAGCCGTTTAAGGGAACTATAGCGATGGCTGTCAGGGCTTTTCTTGGCACGACGTTCTCCAAATCCACTCAAGGAAATGTTTGTTTGCAAAGTTTAAAAATTGACACTTGAGAAAAAAAGAAGGGAATTGAAAAATGCCTTTGTCGTATGCGTGTTTCTTTTTCCAAAGGACCATGCCCCAGCTTTGGAGGGTTTATGACCGAGCTAATCAGGGAGTCGTTTCTCAATTAGACCGCCTTTGTGACTTCTTAATGCTGTCTCTTCGTTGTTTTCTCTAGGTTGCTCATCCCCCTGGCTACCCGCTATTCACTCTTCTGGCTAAATTGGCCATCGTGCTGTTCCCTTTCGGTTCCGTTGCCCACCGCGTCCACCTCCTCTGTGCATTTCTGGGAGCCGCTGCAGCATCGCTTCTGTTTTACACAGTGGTCAGGTAAAGTGGAGGCTGTCCTGCCTCTCCCCAAACCCCTCCTCCCACTTATGTTCTGCCCTAAAATCTCCAGCTCTGGCGAGATCTTAATGATAAACTCTTTGGTACTCTAAATACAACCACGGATTGCAGATCCTTACAGACCGTGCCTGCCGACGGTAACCAAAGCAGGAGCAATTCAAAGGTTTCCAGAACGTGTGGGTCTTTCTGTTTTGGGGGCTTGGGGAAGGGTGTTACTTAGGGCAGCAAACGCAACGACATTCTTTTGTAGCACCACTAGCAAAATCTTATTTGGCGTAAGCTTTCACGGACCGAGGGACTGTGCTGGCTGTGATGAAGTGAGCTGCAGCCGAGGAGAGCTTCTGCTGAATAAGCCTTGTTCCTCTGTAAAGACAGGTTGGGGCAACTTTAGCAGGTCTGGGGTGTGTGTGTGTCAGTTTTCCACCCTGGGATCCTTTGCGGGGGGGGGGGCACATGGACCACGGAAGAGTATGTTGGGGGGTGGGGGAGGTTACTTCTGGTTTGAAAAAAAGGCATTTGGGGAGTTAGTGCAGGGGGCCTACGATCTATTTGATAGGTGAATCATAGAATTGTAGAGGTGGAAGGGATCCGAGGGGTCATCTAGTCTAGCCCCCTGCCAATGCAGGAAATCCACGCCTTAATGCATCTCTGACAGTTAGCCATCCAGACTCTGCTTAAAAATCTGCCGTGCGGTCAGTTCCATTGTCAAATGGCTCTCACTCTCAGGAAGCACAAGGAAGGACATTTTGACTAAACATTAGGAAGAACTTCTTAACTGTACAAAACATTTGACAATGGAATCAACTGCCTCGTGGGGCGGTTGGCTCTCCTGCGCTGGAAATTTTTAACCAGAAGTTGGGTGGTCACCTGTCAGAGATGCTTCAGCTGCGGGTTTCCTGTCCTGGTAGGTAAGTGGCTGGACTGGACGACCTTTGGATTCCCTTCTAGTTCTACAGTTCTATGGTTCTGTGAAGCTTAACTCCTGGAGATATCTAAGATAGACAATTCTCCCTATTTTTGGCTGGGAAAAACAGTTTGGGACAGAGTTTAGGGGTGACTCATGGGATCGTAGGATACAGGGAGCCCTATTCCACACACACCCTCCGGCTTAAGGTCACAAGATTTTTTTCAGGTAATTCAGAGCTAAAATGGGACCCCGAACTCTTAGAACCTCCTGCTTTTTTTGAGCAGCCTGTTGCTTTGGAAGTTGACAGAGAATTTTAAAAGCAGTTTGTGTATACTGCGTCGAGACAGTTCAGCTTTTGAAAGGAGGAAGTTAAAGTCAAAGAGGCTACATTCCTGTTTCTTGCATGAGTGTCAGCTGATCCCCGCCTAAATCAAGAGCGGAGGAAGTGTGATCCACCTGCGTGCTAATGATAGTAGCTCTTTATTCTGGATTCCCATCCTGACAAACATTGAGGAATTGGAAATGGGAGACTGCTTCCTCAGAGAATCTCCCTTTATCCCTGCTGATTTATTTGTTTAAAATATTTTTACCCCGCCTTTCTCCTTGAAAAGGACCCGAGGCGGTTTACAACATTGCAAGTATTTAAAGCTGTAAACAACAAATATACAATGATAGTTTACATTGTTAAAAGCCAATATTTAAAGTCGTTTAAAGGTTTGTAAGATACATTGTCAAGAGTAACAGGTTTAAGGAAAGCATCATGGCACGCGCATGGAAATACTCACATGGAATTTCCACATTCAAGATGCTTCCATGTTTATTTTAACCTTGGAACTAGGGCTAAGTGGAATGCTCCTTTGCATATATAGAGGAAGGGAATTCTGGATGCACACTGAGGGAACCTGTAACTGTTTGAGAGGCTGAGGTGCACCAAGGTCATACACACCTGGTCTGTGTGGTATATGCGCAGCCATGGCATAACACACACACACACCAGTTAAACACAAACATGTCTGTGCAAGCATGCAAGAGTAAAGGATTTATTTGGCTATGGTAGGAAGAACCAGTGAGACCCCTGAAAAACTAATACAATGTGAAGGGACGTGATAAGTATTCCAACCAGACCGGCATGTGCTTTTCCAGCATACTCTGTTCCACAACCTTTGTGTGTGTTTGTGTTCTATGGCTTCAAGCCAGAACTGACTTATAGCGACCCTAATAAAGCTTTCAAGATAAGTGAGATATTTTAGGAGTGGTTTTACCAGGTCCACTCCCCCAGTGAGTTTCCATGGCCCAGTGGGGATTCGAACCCTCTAGTCCATCACTGTATCCACTATACCACACCGGGAGTCCTCCATCACCCTTGCTGGCACTCAAGATGTGCAGGCTTGTGTTTTGGGGCTACAGCTTCCAGAATTCTGTAGGCTAGTGGTTCCCAACCTTGGGTAAACCTAGGTGTTCTTGGACTGCAACTCCCAGAAACCCTGGCCAGTGCAGCTGGTGGTGAAGGCTTCTGGGAGTTGCAGTCCAAGAACACGTGGGTTTACCTAAGGTTGGCAACCACTGCTTCAGGCAAACAAATCAGCACACCTCTAGTGACCATGGAAGATACTCTGCCTTCCATTGGACTTATCCCTTTAGATACCCTCACCCCAAAATAATTCTGCTGCTCCTGTTAAACTTGGGTTTCCCTCAGTATAGCAATACTTCCCTCTTGTCTCTTAAGTTTTGACACCTCAGCTCTAGAAACTCATGTGCAAGTTCAGCGCTTGTATGGGCCACGTTTCTCAGGAGTTGGAAGACTGATGGACAGCCTGTTCACAAGGTCAGAGGAGGGCAAGAAGGATGATCAGGGGACTGGAAACCAAGCCCTAGGAGGAAAGACTGAAAGGACTGGGCCTGTTTGGCCTTGAGAAAAGAAGACTGAGGGGAGATAGGAGAGCACTTTTCAGATAGTGGAAAAGAAGTCATACAGAGGAAGGGCAGGATCTGTTCTTGATCATCCCAGAGTGCAGGACATGTCATAATGGGCTGAAGGAAGCCGGGTTTAGTCTGAATATCAGGAAAAACTTCTTCACTGTTAGAGCAGTACAGCAATGGAACCAATGACCTCAGGAGGTGGTGAGCGCTCCAACGCTGAAGATAGTTAAGAGAAAATTGGACAACCCTCTGTCAGATCTGCTTTGATTTGGATTCCTGCCTTGAAGAGGGGGTTGGACTCGATGGTCTTATAGGCCCCTTCCCACTCAGTTATTCTGTGATTCTATGGTCGGCCCATGTACTCCCTCAGTTTTCATTTTCTTTCACTCTTTTCTTCTATTTCTTCTCTTCTTCTTTCACCTGGCCTTCATGTGTTCATGAAAGTAATCTTTGGTTGGAAAATGCGTAGATACTTAGGTTGACATTTGCCATCTGAAATAATGCATAATACCCATGCATTATCTTAAATCATGATATATAGAAATATTATCTCTTCCCTGTTTTAATATTAACTGCACAGAAAAGTTAAAAGCAAATTAAACTCCTCAGCATCCGACGGACCGGCTGAATTTTCAGTTCTTTCCTGCCCTTGTTGATTTGTCGGGCTGCCGTCTGAATATTTTGGTTTTATATTTGACCTTGAGGTCCTTATAGAAATTCTACCCAACTCTTAAACGTTAAAAAAATAAAATAAAATACAAAAACACAATTCCGACAACACCACCCTGCTCTCTTAGAACAGCCAGAACTAATTTCCTTCAAACGAGAGGCAACCCTCTTCAGTTCTGTTAACGTACTTTGACGATCAGATTTATCTGACCAGAAGTAACGAAGTTTGTCATTATAGAAAGATGCAGATGGCTTTTAAAAAAAAATTAACAATGCAAGCGTCAACTGTACTGGCAAACGTTTAATTGCTGGCGTTACAAAGGAGAAGCAGCTGCCTCGTGGAGGGGCTGTCTGCACTGCTTTTCTGCCCCCCCCCCCCCCGTCTTCGGTACAGTAATTTGGAAAGAACTGGATTGAAATTGACGGAAGATATCGTGCTGTCGTGGTGCAAACGGGATGACAGCGGTCAGAAGTTACTCACTTGTGTTTTGGCCGAATTTGAACTGGGCCGAATTTCAAGGAAATGCCAACAATACCTCTTTGTACGTCAGGTGTTGGCTTCCGACCACGTGGAATGAGGAAACGTTTTGGGTGGCTGGACCCTTTGTTTATTTTGCCGCTTATTCTGAACCCTGGTCTGCCGTTGAGGAGCAAAACTTGGAAAACAGTTTTTGAAAATAAAAGTTCTTCTGATGGAAGAGCTGCTTGGACAGAGACCCGTTGTCATTCTTCATTGTGGTGCTGAAAAAAGTAGCTCCTTATGTGGCTTATTAATGCTGCTCGTTCCTTTTTCTTTTCTTTTCCCCAGAGCTTGGGAATTTGGGATTAGTAAGCGAATGCTGCAAAACTCAACGAGTATCTGTCAGAATGCCTATAAAATGCCATAAACGTGCTTGCAAAGGAACTTGTGGAAGTAATTAGAAAAAAATGGAATAAGTTTGTTCCTACTTCTTGACTTACTTTTGAAATGTTACTTTGTCACCATGGCCAGAATCTTTTGTTTGATTGTTTGTTTGTTTACTCATCACTGTGGAGTTGTGTAACTTTCTCTAACTGATTGACAAAGTGCTGGGATGCATGAAAAAGTGAAGAGTTGTGTGTTGGGCTGGTCATGTGACTGACTGGCAAGGGCCCAGCACCTTGTCAGTTAGCTGCAATTAGCCATGGCAAGTTATGAGTCCCTCTGCAAATGTTAGTAGGATTCCAGCTCCCTAAAGTAATTAGTTATGAGTAACTGTGTGACTACACGTAACTCATTACTTGTAAGCTCTGGCGAGAAGCTTAGTATAAATGATTCAAATGACTTCTTAGGGCAGTGGTTCTCAACATTTGGACCTCCAGATGTTCTGGGAGTCAAATCTCAGAATCCCTGACCACTAGCCACGCGGCTAGCTAGGGGTTTATATCCAGAGGTTCTGGGGGGGCATAGCTTGTGACCCTCTGCCTAAGTGTTCTCATCCTGCGTCCTCAACTCTGGTATGAGAGAGTTTCCCCGCATGCTGGGATTCCGCACAGGTGTGGCATATATGTGTGTAGTACCTTAAAAAACACAGGTGGGGGCGGTATTGTAGTATTTTTCCATGTGGCTGGAAGTGGCCTGTTCCATTTATGGAGACATCTACAGCAGCTGTTGGTGAGATGTTGCTGACAGTGCTTCAGGTGCATTTTCTAGCTGCTTTCCTTGTTAAAGAAATTATAAAGCTCATGTGCAAAATGTCGGCCATCAAGGCCATTCTCGTGGCCACTAGGAAGGCTTCCAACCTCCTTGCCTACCTTCCTTCCTTCCTTCCTTCCTTCCTTCCTTCCTTCCTTCCTTCCTTCCTTCCTTCCTTCCTTCCTTCCTTCCTTCCTTCCTTCCTCTCTCTCTTTTCCTTCCTTCCTTCCTTCCTTCCTTTCTCTCTCTCTTTTCCTTCCTTCCTTCCTTCCT
Source organism: Intellagama lesueurii (assembly GCA_037013535.1). NCBI lineage: Eukaryota > Metazoa > Chordata > Lepidosauria > Squamata > Agamidae > Intellagama > Intellagama lesueurii. The sequence continues at coordinate 7,543,806 of JBAJHW010000001.1, read as the reverse complement.
TCCTTCCTTCCTTCCTTCCTTCCTTCCTTCCTTCCTTCCTTCCTTCCTTCCTTCCTTCCTTCCTTCCTTCCTTCCTTCCTTCCTTCCTTCCATCATCAGCTTCCTCCCTCCCTCCAAAAATTAGAAATCCCAAGAGTAATATTGGGACCTTGTTCAACTGCAGTTCCCGTTAGTGCTGACCATAGACATGCGCTGGCCGGAGGGAATAGGGATGGGACTCCAGTAAGGTCTGAAAGGCTACATGCCTCCTGTTGCTTCAGTAAGATATTGATGATGGTCCTCCACTTGCCATTTTGCAGATGGGGAGGGACGACGCTGAGAGCGCAGAACTTTCCTAAGGCTGCCTTCATGACAGAGGCAGGATTTGAACCGAGAACTTTGTGATTAATAGCTGTAGGAACCACATGGAGGTGGCAGTTATAATTGGTCTTTCCTAGATCTTTGAACCATTTGTTTTTTTGTGTCTGAAGCAAAAGTGTTGTCCTTAGGGCAGTTATTCCCAACCTTGGGTCCCCAGATGTTCTCAGACTAAAACTCCCAGAAGCCTTCACCACGAGCTGTGCTGGCCAGGATTTCTGGGAGTTGTAGGCCAAGAACATCTGGAGACCCAAGTTTGAGAACCATTCTCCTGGGGCAACATTGGGAGAACGTAGTGGCCATCCTGTCTGCTTCTGGGCTTCCGAAAGATGTTGGGAAGACCCTGGAAGCAAGATGCACTTGGAGTTTGATCCAGCAGCATAGGTATGGTTTTGTTTTCTTCTCTACTTGGGAGGTGACTTGGGGGTTCTGGGAGCTGTAGTTTAAAGAGGTAACTTTTCTAAGCTTTTCACTTTCTAATCTGTCTGTTACTTTCCTCTTGGTTGGACCAGAAGAACCACATATTTCTGTGGTCCATCTATATGCGAGATGATTCCCTATCAGAACCATCTCTCACACTTCTGGAGGTACCTGTGCAAGGAACGTTGTATTTGACGTAAGTTTAAAAACAGGGATTATTTAATGTTGTCAAGATGCCCTCCTTTGCCAAGAATTATTACGGCAGTATTTAGGAAAGCTCAAAAAGTTCTTCCCACTAGAGATGAATGTTCTGTGCACCAGAGCATTCCCTTAAACTGCGGCAGATGAGCTGTTACCTATTTTTATAGTCAGGTTCATTTTCTCAGTTTTAATGGGTAGACCAATTAATTTACCAACTGAAATGAACTAGTGAAAGAACGTATTACAAGGACACTATTTTCAAGATATTTAAATAAAGGAAGCATTCTTTTGAAATTCAGTGACACTCTGAAAAGAGTTTTTAGGGAGTAATCAAATGTTTGTCTTAATTGACTCATGGCCCTAAACAGACTTTCGAAGTCTATTCTTATTAAGAAATCCAGTTACTCCTCATTAAACATTCCTGTGTTGCTTTGAGAACCCAAGCATGCTTTGGCAAATCGTTCTTTCATTCATCTTTGGGAGGGGAAAACAAACAAACCAACCCCTGAGTGTTGGGTCATAAATAATCCCATTTTATGGGTGGGGAACTGAGGCTGACAGATACCAAATTGCCCAGGGCTGCTCAGTAATCAGTCAATCAATCAATAAATGACTGTATAAAGTATTAGGTTTGAGTCTCCTACCTCCAAATGCCAAGACGATAGTTAGCTAGTGGCCCATGTAGTCCATTCTATGGCTTCTGCAACTTTTCGATAAAGTAAAATGGCACCACTTCCTGTGAATGGGTTTTGACATCAGTGGGGCACCTAAATTAGTAGAGAGCTAGTTAAAGAAATTAAGGAGGTTGGTGTGAACTGCTTGTTTTGTTTTTGTTCATTAAATTACAGCAACCTCCAGCAGTCAGCACTTCTGGTTGGTACATATTATATGATTTTTCCCCACTAAGTTCCGGTGGGAGGCAGGGTTTTTATAACAGTTACTCATTCCCCACATACAAGTGTGATGGCCAGTTTTTAAAAATCTTTCGTTAGGGTGTTTTACACGAGTAAAACGTCTGCTGAACACAACGATTTCGTACTGCTAATGGAATTCGTCGGAGAGCTTTGTGTTGACTCCCGACAATGTTGATGGAGATTTTTTAAAGTGTCCTTAAACCTTACTGGAAAACCATAAATATAAACATGGTGCAATAAGAGAAAGCCCATAAACAAGTAAGCGCTCTTCTCAGAAAAGCGGGATTTTGGTTTCGGTCGTGATGCGGGCCCGATCTTTGACAGTGGAATCAGCAGGACATGAGATACACTTGGTTTTCCATCCAGCAAAAATTAGCATTCTCAGTAATGTTTGAAATCCCAACCTGTTCTGCACTTCGCTAAGCTTTACCACGAAGCCGCTTCTGCCGCGTTCAAATAGACTCAGGCTGAGTGGGGAAAGAGGGCTTGATGGACGGTAGGAAGTGATAAAACGTTTTTACATACGGCGGCATGCCTGGGGCAAAGAGCTGTCTTCGGGTCCCTTATTTGCTTAAGTACACCTCTCTAATATTTTATGAATAGGGACTTTCCCTATCAGATAATTCATCCTTAACTAATTTTCAGCGTCGTTAAAGAAATAGGGTTAATAATAAAAAAGGCCCAAAGCTTTTGAGGGAAAATATTTAAAAGCATAAACTCTCAAGGCGAGAATGCTTTTGTCGTGTCGGTTGGGAACAGTGTCGAGCACAATGTTTGAGAAGAATAAATAATAATGCTCATGTTCCATTAGTAGTGTGTGTGTGTGTGTGTGTAGGGGGGGGAAATCCCCAGTTGTATACATTTAATTTTAAATTATTCTTTAATGCCTTCCTAGTAATGCGTCCGTCTTTGTAAGGATCCACCCTCATCTTCCTTTCATTCTATCATCTCAGGCTCAAATCCTACGAAGGAATTACATTGGTGGGTGGGGATTTTTGTTGTCAATACCAGCTGTGTGTGTGTGTGTATGAGAGAAAGAGAGAGAGAAATAAACAGGTGGATGAAAATAAAATTACAACGCCAGGCTGATTTTAGAGGTGTTTTTTTTTAAAGGACTTTAATTCCACAGATGATAAATATGTGAAATTCAGACCTATAGAGAGGTATGCAGAGCCGAGGAGATGTTAAGAGCTAGACATCCTGTGATTAATTCTATTTTGTTGTTGGAAAAATCATGCATAATAGGTATGCAGGTAAGGTAGCTTCTGATGTATCCAGTGCTTTCTTCTACACTTAGGGAAGCCCATAGGCTCATGTTTAGAGTTTTTCCATTTGGGATCACTGCCTTCTGGTTGGCCTCTTGCTGCCCTTAAGCCTTATGTGGCAGAGAAGTTTGAGGCACTGTTGGAAAAACTGGCAGTGCCTTAATACTCACACCGGAGACACCTATTAAGTGCCACGGTGCCATCCCCGGACACCAGGCACGACGTTGCATTCTTACAGCCGTGTACTGTTTTCGAGTAAGCCATGTCCGCTCCAAGCTGGCTCCCGGAGTGTCGGTGTTAAATATTGCTGATATATTTTCAGGCATGGTTGTCAAATTCGTCTTGAGATGAAGGGTGCTGTTTGCATGCATATTTCTATAATCTCCCTTTTAAAAAAAAAATGACCGAAAGGGACACTATAGAAGGTTCACTGGAATTTTTCAAGTTCTTTTGCAGTTCAAAAAAAAAAAAAGGTGAAATGGTTGCCTTCTTTTTCCTGCCTCCTTGAAAGGATTCACAAAATGATCCATTGAGTTTGGAGGGGGATAAAATAGTTACGATGCTTGCGAGAATATCCCAAAGCCAGCGCAGAACCTGGTATCCATTAATTCTATTTACATAGAAGGGAATACTGTTGAAGAAATCTTTTGGGATCCTTTTATAATCATAATAATTTCCCGTGATGGTGTCAGGGTTGGGCGTGTACCGCCCTTCGGTATTCCGGGAGGCGTTTCCAGGTGGCTTGTTCCCGTGAAAAGTCCGTCGATGGTTTTTAAAGATGACAAATAATTAATGAAGTGCACATCCTCGGGGAACGGTGCAGTTCAAGGGGCAGATCTGTTTTCTCATCAAACAATGGGCACCCTTCAGAAATGGAGCAGACCCATCTCTATGGTAATTGGAAGACGAGAGTGGCCTATTGATTCGGTAGAAGAAGACATTATACCGTGTCAGTTGGGGTTGTTACAATTTCATTTGGCGCATGACCCAAATGTAACCTTCTAAAAACCTTTTCTTCCATGTACATCAGCCCACCGGCTGGGTGCGTTTCAGCACGCTGACAGTTGAGTACAGTAAAGGATCACAGCTTGGGTTGTTGTTGTTGTTTTATAATAATTTCCAACTGGCCAACCTTCTTTTTTCCCCTACTTCCTCCACTCCATTTATATTGCTATGTAAATCAGTGCTTTTAACAAGTTGGTTTTTTTTGGTCCCATTGTCTGCAGGCTGTTTTGAGACCTCTCTCAAGTTTCTGTGTTCGTTTGCAGGTCAAGATAGTTCCATTTTAATGTTTAATTGGAGGAGGCTTTTCATTCGTACAATAGTTTCATTCTTTCCCACTTAAGAGGACATTGTTCTACACGCTGGATTAGTGTTAACTGTATTCTACCACTTTGTTTTTCTAATCAGGTCTTGGATTCTGCCAGGTAGTGTGGGTGGCTTCCCCCTGCCTTTTCTTTTTTTGCTCAAAACACAACACAGCACAACACAGCAAAACATGCTTATTGTCTCCTGTAGATATTTTTCAAAGAGAATTTTTGTTGCCTTCATTTTTTATAATTTAAGTTTCTGCAGGAGCCTGTTTGATCCTTGTTTGGCTACTCTTTAGTTTTAAAACAAGATCTTTCTTGTATATTATTCCTTGTTCTCTCAAAACAGCTTGATGGCTTGTAAAAAGAACAGGTTATGCAGAATTTATTTATACAGATGGATAGGTTATTTGGTGTGTTTTTTTGGTGGGGTAGGGGCATTCTTAAAATCTCTTTGTATATGATGATTCAGCCTTTCCGGTGACTGCTTGTGGACATGCACACAACTTCATTCTCTCGGTGCTGAACCCTGAGTGCTCACTGGAAGGACAGATCCTGAAGCTGAGGCTCCAATTATTTGGCCGTCTCATGAGAAGAGAAGACTCCCTGGAGAAGACCCTGATGTTGGGAAAGTGTGAAGGCAAGAGGAGAAGGGGACGACAGAGGACGAGATGGTTGGACAGGGTCATCGAAGCGACCAACATGAATTTGACCCAACTCCGGGAGGCAGTGGAAGACAGGAGGGCCTGGCGTGCTCTGGTCCATGGGGTCACGAAGAGTTGGACACGACTTAACGACTAAACAACAACAACAAAATGTTTACATAAAACAATTTTGTGTGTATTTAGGAAGCAATTTCTTCATTTTAATATTTACAACGTTTTAATATTTCTGCAGCTATTGTGTCGTATTTGGAGTTACTGAAAAATGAGAGTAAATTAACATGTATTCCAAAAGAGAAATGTTAACATTACTTCCTTGCAGATTTGAAATTACTCGACAGATGTTGGGTTTAGGCAACAGGAAAACCTTCCTGCTTGTTTGCCAATTATTGAAACGATGGAACAGAGGACTTCAGCGTAAATTAAAAGGAAATGCAGTGGTTTGTTTGGAAAGGAACATTTATAATGTTCTCGTTAGCCGGTATTTAGCACACGTTCAGCTTTTTGCTGTCTCTGCAGTGGAGCTGAAAGGTGGAAGATATTTAAGGGAGGCTTTGCCTCTTTCTGACTAATTTTCAGCTTTTGTTCTTGACGGAGGAAGAGGAAGGAGGATGGAAGTTATCTTGACGTGGAGCCTTAATGCGCTGCTTATGTAAAACAAAAGCAGGGATTCGTGGGGGCTGCTGAGAAGCAGAATTGATTCTCATATCTGTTCGCACCCACAGCTGAAGTCCCAGAGAAGCATTAATATTTTAGCTCAATTGAAAGGGATATTAAAGATTTTTTTTTTGAGGGGGGAGGTTAGTGCAGAAGGGGTGGGAAAGGCTGTTCTCTAAAGTTCAGCCAGAAGTGTAAAAATTATAAGGTAAATTTGTCTGCAGGCAGCTTGCCTGATGAAACGAGAGGTTAGTTCTCATTGCGTGATTGCAGTTCTATAATATTCAGTTTCCCTCTTCCAGATGTCCAGTTTTCAAAGTTTAGGGTGAAGAAATAACTCTTTCCCCGTTCGGTGGAGGGATGACCTTTATTTTCACTCTCCGCTCTGTAGGTTTCTTGATGTTTATCAACTGGGCACTCATTTTGCTGCAATTCCTTTGGCTCTTTGATTCTATATTTTTCAACAGTTAAGATATTTCTTTGGCCATAACGTCATGATCCACTCGTACTGTTGCTGTCGGTCGATCTACCGCTGTGCGGCCTAGATGAGGCTGGTGTGTCGTGATTCAAACCTTCGCCCGCCTCTGCCCCAGTTCTTACCTAACTCCTGCCAGACAAATTACTTGATCAAATTTTCCACCTGCCCGAGTCTGTCTGTGCTTTTATATCCCAATTTGGAGCAGGTAGAATCCTTACTCTAAGCAGAGGGCTTATTCCCTTCAGACATTGTATCTTTGACCATCATCCCATTCAGCCCGCGCAGAACATTAAAATGCTGTTCTTGGAAAAGACCGCAGAATCTTCTGATTTAGGGTATATTTGGGATACATTTCTTCCAGATTAGAGATTATTCTAGACTATTGCTTTTGTATGGCACTCTGCAAGTCTCTTTATAATTTTAAAAGCAGCTAATGCTTAAGTAATGTGTAGCTTCTAAGTTTTAACGAAGTGCTGGGATGGAATAAAAGACGAGAGAAAGCTCTCGTATTAATTTCCCTTTTAGGAGACTATCTACCCGTGACCCTTTGACTAATTGATCTCTCTCTCTCTCTCTCTCATGCACACACACACACAGAGTCACAATTTTTGCTAATTGACATTCACTTATAAAGCAGACCCATTTTAGACTTAAGAATCCGTGCTTCATTTTGGAAGTGGGGGGGTAGGAAGAAAACAGGCCAGCTCCCCCCTCCCTCCTTCCGTCCTTTTATTTATTTATTTATTTGTGTGTGTGTGTGTGTGTAAAGTCTTTGGTGACAGCTAGTCAGACTTAGAATTAGTTCAAGGAAATGTTAATAAAGCCCTGCCTAGTCTAATCCCCTTGATATTTCCAGGTATCCCCCTGTTCGTGGGTTAATTGCTTTAAAAGTGGAGGCAGTCTTCTGAACGGTGGGACGATTCACCTTTTCACAGCTGTTTCCATTGAGTGACAACTAAATCCCGTGTGTAAGATGGGGAAGAGCTCAGTTTCCAATTGGGAGAAAATTTATGTAAACCACAATCCCTTCAGAATATGTGGAAGTCATAGACTTTCTTGATTTACTCTGCTTTCCCCAGAAAGCTTCATTGTTCCCTTTCCTAAGTCCCATCAACCCTTTGTAGGAGAATATCACAGGCGCGGCAGATAGCTTGAAATATATAAATGCTATCATAGCTCTGATTAATAGCACCGCTTATGAGTCAGGTCTGATAACGGAGCTGCTCTCCACTCAATTTCAGATACCGCTAATGGAATCTGTCTTCTGCAATTGTAATGTGAGAAGGTCTAATTTGCTATGGAGCTTGGATCTGTCACCAGGAGGGGATTTTAGGGTCAGATGGGAGCCGCCAGGTTTTTGCCCTGCAGCTTGTATCTCTCGCTTTGAATGGCGCAGCCCCCTGCCTGCCGTTGAGCTGATAGGCCCTCTGTGGGGTTTATGCCACTTTTCACAATAGACCAGGGCTGCCTTGCTTGACTTCATAATTGTGAAGTGAGCTCATATTTCCACAGCTACTCGGCTGCATAATTTCTAATAAGTGGGTGTTTTTTTTCCCCCTTTCCTTCCCCCCCCTTTCCACCCTAACAAATGTCAGATTATGAAAAGTTTCCTCAATTACAAAAAAAAAGAGAGAGAAAAAACTTATGAAACATTTAAATTGCTAAATCTGTTTCCTGCCAAGTCCGTCCATCGCTTCTTCTCCCCCCAATCCCTTCCCTCTTCTCTCCCCCCCCCTTCCACCCCGTGCCCCCAACTTTCAGTTCCACTCGTGGCATCCAGGCCTGACTACCAGTTGAAGTACTTTTTTTTTTTTTTAAAAAGTGCCTTTTTAAATATCGTGGAGAGAGGTTTTGAAAATGCATGGCTGAGGATGATGGATAGGGTCATAACATCTCTTCCCGGCTGCGTGGGAAGAGAGCCACCGCCACCCGGAGCGTTTGGAACAACTTCTGGTGACACCGTTTTCAGACATTGGTCGAGGAAAAAGAACTTCTGGAAACGGATTTCGCTCTGAAATACTTTCTGATGGGGCTATTTTAACTTAATACGCCCCCCCCCCCCCCGGACCGACCTGTGAGACGCAAATCGTGGAAAAACGGGTGTCCTCAATGTTCTTTTACAGAATTTTTAATCAGAAAAGAAGAGAGGGGAAAAGGAGGATTTAAAACGGGACATCTGCAGAATGTATGGAGGCGGTCCTGGCTGGCTGAATTTCAAAGAGGGCACATCCGGAAGGCTGTAGGTTCTACATCAGGTTGGGCTTCCGTGTGGAGCGCCACTGTGTTCTCCTCAAGTGGTAGTCCATGGGACCTTGGCAACCACAGCATTGCAAAATTTTCATTATTTCCATGTTATAATAGGACCAGAGCTTTTACCGTTAGGTTTCAAAACTGATTCAACGTTAGAAATTGGGAAATCAATGAGTTGGTGTTAACATTTTAAAATGGAAATGTTCTGCTCATTAAATTGTTGTTATTGAGGTGTTCATATAAATATTAGTTTATGCATTGTGTGCGGAGGATACGTCACCTATAATCCTCCTCTCCAAATGTAAAAAGGCCTGTACTTTTTCCTTCTTTTCCTTGCGGCTCAGACACATCCTAATCTACTATGTCTTGAATCTGTTTCTTTCTGATTATCCTACAGATGTCTCCAAATGAAAAAGAGCCCATCTATGCACCAACAGAGGGTTTGTTATTTTTCATGTTCATGTGTTTCATTCACACAGGCAGATTTTCAGGTGTATATGGAATGGCCTTCAGCTAGGCCTTCAGCAGTGAGATGGGCCTTCATTTCCTGTACACAGAGACCTTTAAGGTAAAGGTAAAGGTTCCCCTTGACATTTAGTCCAGTCGTGTCCGACTCTAGGGCGCGGTGCTCATCCCCGTTTCCAAGCCGTAGAGCCAGCGTTTGTCCGTAGACAGTTTCTGTGGTCATGTGGCCAGCGCGACTAGACACTGAATGCCGTTACCTTCCCACCGAGGTGGTACCTATCGACTCGCATTTACATGCTTTCGAACGGCTAGGTTGGCAGGAGCTGGGACAAGCGACGGGAGCTCACTCCGTCCCATGGATTCGATCTTATGATGGCTGGTCTTCTGACCTCGCAGCACAGAGGCTTCTGCGGTTTAACCCGCAGCGCCACCACGTCCCTACACAGAGACCTTTAGGGGCTATGCAAATCATCCCAGCTTTATTTTGCACAGAGCCTGCCGGGCTTTGGTCCAAATAACATTGTTTTTCAAACTTTATCCACGGGAGACTGAAGCTAGTATTTATTTTTTTAGTAGTAGAGGACTCCTGTTGTCCTGATTTGGCTGCAGAAGGATTGGGTTGTTACAATTTCAGTGGGATCACATAGACTGGCAGCTCTTTAAGGTACATCTTAATAAGGTCTGTGTTCTCTGGTTCTTATAGTGCTGTTCTACAGAAGTATACATGGAATGGCTGTTGTTGTTGTTTAGTCGTTAAGTCGTGTCCGACTCTTCGTGACCCCATGGACCAGAGCACGCCAGGCCCTCCTGTCTTCCACTGCCTCCCAGAGTTGGGTCAAATTCATGTTGGTCGCTTCGATGACCCTGTCCAACCATCTCGTCCTCTGTCGTCCCCTTCTCCTCTTGCCTTCACTCTTTCCCAACATCAGGGTCTTTTCCAGGGAGTCTTCTCTTCTCATGAGATGGCCAAAGTATTGGAGCCTCAGCTTCAGGATCTGTCCTTCCAGTGAGCACTCAGGGTTGATTTCCTTCAGAATGGATAGGTTTGATCTCCTTGCAGTCCAGGGGAATGGCTAGTTCACTCTTTATACAGGTTTATAATTTATGATGGGGTTAGATTACAATTCCTGGAAGCCCTGAGAAATACCATAGATTTTTGGCTATAATAACTAAAGCCAAGCTTAAGCGAATCTAATTTTTAAAAGAACTATACACCTTTTTCCCGTTTGGGGGAAAGGAGAATGTGGACTGACATAGTTCCCTTTAAAGAAAGCCCTGCAAGCAAATGTTTTCAATAACGAACACTTGTGTTAAAATTAAAATTTACAAGGTTATTTTTGAGAATTAGATTTTGAATGCCCTTTACTGACATTGGTCGGAAAATATAACAAGTTTAATGTTAACTCATTAACTGCAGTATAACATGTTATTTCCAAGCTTTGAATAGGACATACTGTTGGGTCATTTCCTTGATCAATTAATGATAGTGCCTGTGATCACACCTAATGGTAAGCCATGTTGTGGCTGATTGAATGAATCCTGGCTTGTTACTGTGTCCAGAAATGTCTTTGCAAACAAATCACGGATTACTAGCCAGCTGCAAACCATGATTAGAATTCATGGATTCCTAGCTTATAAACTCTGACTTGTTCAAACCAGAGATGGAATCCTTTGGGGGGTTTTGGACAGCAAAGATCAAAGTCCTGCAGCTAGCCTGGTCAGTGGCTCTCCGGGTGGTGGGATTCTAAGAGATGTCCACCAGAAACCAAACATTTCCAATCTTTGGTTTAAGGCACATTTTTTGAGTGAGATGTGTGTGGTTGAGAGCTATCTTCTGCAAAAATTGAGCGGAAGGAGAGTCGAAACACCTTCAGGTTCACCTTTCAATTCCAGTGACACCATAACATTGTTAGAACTCAAGGTATGACCTGAGGTTTCAGGGTTTCATCTGCCTTCAGAGGATCCCCAGGGAAGGAATTAAAATCCCAAGTGAAGTACCACAAAGAAATGGTGAAGCAGTTTTTTGCAGTCTCATCTCCCTGTTCTGAAACGTTAATTGCCTTGTCTTTCCAGAATGTCTTCTGCAAGGTGTCCTCACTGGCTGATGAGAGTTTGCTGTGGAATTGACCCTCAGTTCCACTCTGCCAAATAGGGTTTTCCATGCTCTGTCAGTCCCCACCCATGACTTCACCAGACACCACCCCAAAACTCCGAGTTGCCACTCCCTGGAGCCCAAGGTCTGAGTTGCCGGAGATCTGGAAAGCCTATAATATTGACACCTTGGTGGTGACACCTTCTGTAGACCAGTGGTCCTCAACCATTGGCCTTCCAAAGGTGTTGGTCTTTAGCTCCTAGAGAGTCTCCTACTACTGGGAATGCTGATTGAGGTTTCTGGGAGTTAAGTTCCAGAACATCTGGAGGACCAAACGTTGAGAACCTCTGGTGTTATTTTTAATAAATAATGCGGAGGGGAAACCCACACAGATGCTGAACTTGTGTTCTGCAGCGCTCTGCTTTTCTCTGTTTGTTGGGAAGGGGGAATACTCTGGGAAAGTTACTTCTTGGGACTACGGTTTCCAGAAGGCTCAGCCAGCACAGCCGATAGACTGCAGTTGCAAAGAATAACAGAAGTAAAAGCAAAAGGTCATTGTGGCGGCTGAAACACTAAGGGGGTGTCTGGAAGTCTGCCGACCCTGATGTATACCCAAATAAAGAAGTTACCAACCAGGACTGTCCTGCACTCTGCTCTTTAGGAGAACTTATTTCCCATTGTGCTCCTGGGTCCGTGACATCCTCTACAGTTTTAGATTTCTGGTTAATAAAAATAATAACCTGCAAGTGGTGGGAGAAGGCAGATGCATGGGAGCTACACAATTCTATTGTCATCGTTCCGCTGAAAGGTTGTACAGCAGTCATTCTTCCAGTCTCTCTCTCTCTCTCTGTGTGTGTGTCTCTCTTCCCCCCCCCCCCCACACACACTAGAGCAGAGGTCCCCAACCCCCGGTCCGCGGCCCGGTGCCAGTCCGTGGCCTGAGCCGGACCGGGCCGCAGAGAGAGACCTCCCCCCACCCACCCCCGCACGCACTCTCCCCCCCGCACAGCCTGTTTGCACCTGCACAAGCGCTGCACCGTCCTTTGCGCACGAGCGTGCACTCCTTCGCGCATGTGCACGAGCGCAGGGGGGTGCCCCGCCTCCCCCAGCCGGTCCGCGGGGCTAAAAAGGTTGGGGACCGCTGCACTAGAGTAATGATGTTTTAGTACAATGTAGTACCAAATTTCTGGTGGATAGCTCAGTGAGTTAGATATCTGACTTCAGAGCCAGAGGTTGGGAGTTCCCCACTCTGCATCTCCAGGGAGAAGAGCCAGCCTGGGTAGCCTTGGGCCAGCTGCACAGTCCCACGGCGCCCCTAGAGGAAGGGAAGAGAAATACACTTCTGAGTACGCTCTACCTAGAAAACCTTGGACAGGGTCGCCATATGTCAGAATTGAATTGAGAGAGAGAGAGAGATTAACAAGAGAAGAATATTCCAAAATAGAGAAAGGTATTCCAAAAAGCAAGTATTTCTCTTCACCCAACAGCACCATGAAAGTTGGCGGAGGGGCTGCAAGGCAGTATATATACTGCATGGTGGTCCCAGCTTAAGCCTTCCCTAGCATCTCAGGGTTGAAGCGTGCAGGTGAATCCTTCGGCTTTGCTTCGGGGTTGAGCTGCCACTTGCCTTTAGTGCCAGCTGGTCCGTCTGCTATATTATTTTATATTCCTCCTTTCTTCTGCTGAAATTGCTGGCCATCCTTTTAACCCTAGGTATGCCAAATGGGATACGAAGGATCCGTTGACTGAAATTCTGTTGCATCATATACTAAAGTGCAACTAGAGTAGAGCCATTGACTTAGGGGGGATTTGGTGAGTCAAGTCCTCCGTAAGATCCATTGATTCTATAGATGTACTCTAGTTGCAGCTCACCATAGTAAGCAACAGGATTTTAGTGTTTGAGGTGTTGTTCCACCGCAGGGGTAAACTTCTTGGGCTGTGTAAGTTTTCCTAGAATCACACCTAATGGCCCTGATTTGGTCCATTCCTATTACAACTAATAGATTTGTCTCTAGGTAAGCTTTTGTGGATGATAATCCACTTTTTCAGGCATATAATATTTAAGTCACTGGTTTGTATATACAGAATACTTGTTTCATGTGTGGGACCAAATAAGATGGCCATTAAACAGGTAGCGAAAAATAGAATGGCCATTAAGAATGGCCTTTGAAAGGTAGTGTACTTTCAAAATAACAGTGGCACACTGTGAATGCCAATAATGAGTTCTGATTACATAGATATCCTGTTTGTTTGCTTATTTGTTTGTTTGGATCATTTATATCCCACCCTATACCGCCAGATCTCAAGACGGGTTACAGAGCTCTATAAAACTATTTTAAAACATTAGATGTTTAAAACACTTTAAAATCAGAGCATTTAAGACACAAAATTCAAATATTAAATCAAACCTTTTATCAGCAGCCAGCTTCTTTATTACTTTACTATTATCATTACTTTATTATTCAGTGGTAGGTGGTTATCTTCAACATGGAGATGGAAGTAGTTTTCAAGAGGTTCCACTGACATCAGAGTGTCGGGAAAAGAACTTAATGGTTATAGCTATACCCAAGACCCTGGATGAAACACGAGTATATATACGTAATTATGCTGCCAGAGCAGATGTAGAAACTGAGTTGGTATATGGATATCAAGCTTCGTAGCAGAGTCTTGGTTCTGTCTCTCTACCTGTGTTACGTGGTCTGTCCAATGTCAACCGTTATTTGAGGGTGGGCAGCTCTCTGTAAGAGAGTACAGACTGTCCATCCCCATATTGGAGCCTCGTGGTTCAGTGGTTAAATTGCAGTACCGCAGTCAAGACTCTGCTCACAATCTGAGTTTGATCCCAGCAGGCTCAAGGAGTTGGCTGACTTAACCTTCCATCCTTCTGAGGTCAGAGCACTTAGCATATTTGGGGGAGCAATGTGTAGCCTGCATAATTAAATTGTAAACCCCCTAGAGCAGTGGTCCCCAACCTTGGGCCTCCAGATGTTCTTGGACTACAACTCCCAGAAGCCTTCACCACCACCTCTGCTGGCCAGGATTTCTGGGAGTTGAAGTCCAAGAACATCTGGAGGCCCAAGGTTGGGGACCACTGCCCTAGAGAGTGCTTAAAGCAGCTATATAGGCAGCACACTTTGCTTTTATTGTCCAGAACGAGTTGTAGATTTTTGGTGATACAGTTTGATTGCTTTCATTTGGGAATTGGAGGTGACGGACAAGAGGGTTGCAGCGCTTTGTCTTTTACATCTGTTTTTCTGTGTACCCATCTTGTCCTGTCTATTAGTTTTTTTCACCTCATTGAGCAGGTATTGTAGTTTAAACTGACACTGACTCCTGGTAATTATGACTTGAGTGCCGCTTTCTGAAAGCCATGTCTGTTCCCCTTTGAAAGATAACTGCCTACCATTCATATCACCTGACAAGACAAAGTGATGGCTGATCACAAAAGGTCTGTGTAGTAAGCACTTCAGCTGTTTCTTCCTGGGGCTCCGGGTACCACTGTCATTTTTAAATCCCATCCCCAGTGTGATAGCCAGCCAACCACTTTTCTCCCATCTCACTTGGTCCTTAGTTACCTACCAACTCACTGTATATAAAGACCAGGGGTCTGACTCTGATTCTCCAGGGGTTTGAGGAAGCAGGTTGCATGCAATTCACGAAAGCTTGGAGTGAAATAAATTTTTGAGGTGTCCCTCACAATATGTTTTGTTTTGTTTTCCAAAACACGCCGAGGTGGATTCACACAGTGCCTCTTGGGCGCACAGCACCGATTTTATGAAACCCTGGGTTTTCAAGTCACATGAGTGTTCTCCAGTAAGGGACCTTTTTGCTTAAGGAGAGAGGGTGGCAATTTTTCAGTACAGTAATACTCTGCGGGTTAAACCGCTGAAGCCTCTGTGCTGCACGGTCAGAAGACCTGCAGTCGTAAGATCGAATCCACGCGACGGAGTGAGCCCCCGTCGCTTGTCCCAGCTCCCGCCAACCTAGCGGTTCGAAAGCATGCAAAATGCAAAAATGCGAGTAGATAAATAGGTACCACCTCGGTGGGAAGGTAAACGGCGTTCCGTGTCTAGTCGCGCTGGCCACGTGACCACGGAAGATTGTCTTCGGACAAACGCTAGCTCTATGGGTTGGAAACGGGGATGAGCACCGCCCCCTAGAGTCGGACACGACTGGACAAATTGTCAAGGGGAACCTTTACTTTTACCTTTACCTTAATACTCTGCTTAGTGCTCAGGATGCATTCCAAGAAAATGGAGTGGGAACCAAATGAGCGATAAACAGGGTCGTTTTAGCAAACCAGCATGGGGAGGGTAGACTGTGGGTGGAAGGATAAAAGGGAGGGGGGCCAGACGGATCTCCCAAGGGAGAGCATCTCATCACCTGGGAGCTGCCACGGAGAAGGCCCTCCCCCGTGGCCCCGTCACCTGTGCCTGCGCTGGCCATGGGACCGAGAGGAGGACCTCCTGTGATGATCTTAAACACAGAGATGGTTCATACGTGGACTGTGGCTGCACTCCAGCATTTTAATAGGAACCGTGGGGCTGGAAGGGAGAGAGGATGGCTTATCCCGTAGGTGGACAGGAATAGAAACAGGTGGCGATGGTTGTTGTTGTTGTTGTTGTGGGGGGGAATTAGCATTATTTCAAATAGGGGTCTAAAAGAGAAAAACAACCTTGTAAAGTGGAACTCACTACATTAGAGATTTTTCAGGGTCTTCTCCTATGGGATCGAAACTTCTCAACCCATGCACTCTTTTTGGGAAGGGCTGTTACAAACTTTTCATGCAGTTCGTCTCCCCCACCCCCCCCAGCATGCTTCTACTTGAAACCAAGCCGGTCAGTTGTTGTAGACTGGAGTGAAAAATCCTTTCCTGCCTGGGGCCAAATTTCAATTTCAGAGGCCGCAGGAGCTCTGCTTCCCCAGGTTTGTAGGGCTAAGGCAGGACCCGTTTTTACCCTCCTGGGCTCTCTGGGGTGTCACAGATTGCAAAAGAAAACAAGAAAGAAACCACACACCCTTCCCCAAAGTGGTGAGAAGTGGACTTCCAGTTGTGGAAAAAAGAGCTAATTGGGGGTGTTAAGTGGTATGGGGGTCCCAGTGATGTTTCAGGGGCAAATTGTCACCGTGGAGACTTCCAGGAGCTACGGATCATCTCATCATCATCTTAGAGCCAGAAAGGACCTTGCAGAATGTATTTTATTTATTATTATTTATTTTTGTTTAAAATATTTTACCCAGCCTTTCTCCTTAAAAAGACACCAGGCAGCTTGCAACAATCAAAAGACAATATTTAAAATCTGAAAACAGTAAGTACACAACTATTGAAAAAAAGAATTAAACAAGTATCATAGTAAAAGCAGTCAATAAAATCAATATTTAAAAAATACATTTTAAAACAACAGAGCACAAGAATCCATTTAAGAATATAGATCCTTGGGTCCAGCCCCTGTTGCAGTGGAGAACTGAACTCTCAACCTCTGGTTCCACAGATACTCCTTCCTTCCTTCCTTTCTCTCTCTCTTTCCTCTCTCTTTCTCTTCCTTCCATCCGTCCATCAATTCCTTCCTTCCTTCCTTCCTCTCTCTTTCCCTTCCTTCCTTCCTTCCTTCCTTCCTTCCTTCCTTCCTTCCTTCCTTCCTTCCTTCCTTCCTTCCTTCCTTCCTTCCTTCCTTCCTTCCTTCCATCCATCAGCTCCTTCCTTCCATCCATCCATCAACTCCTTCCTTCCTCTCTCTCCTCTCTCTTTTCCTTCCTTCCTTCCTTCCTTCCTTCCTTCCTTCCTTCCTTCCTTCCTTCCTTCCTTCCTTCCTTCCTTCCTTCCTTCCTTCCTTCCTTCCATCCATCAGCTCCTTCCTTCCATCCATCCATCAACTCCTTCCTTCCTCTCTCTCCTCTCTCTTTTCCTTCCTTCCTTCCTTCCTTCCTTCCTTCCTTCCTTCCTTCCTTCCTTCCTTCCTTCCTTCCTTCCTTCCTTCCTTCCTTCCTTCCTTCCTTCCTTCCTCCCACCCTCTCTCCTCTCTCTTTCTCTTCCTTCCTTTCTTCCATCCATCAACTCCTTCCATCCATCCATCAACTCCTTCCTTCCTTCCTTCCTTCCTTCCATCAACTCCTTCCTTCCTTCCTTCCTTCCTTCCTTCCTTCCTTCCTTCCTTCCTTCCTTCCTTCCTTCCTTCCTTCCTCTCTCTCTCTCCTCTCTCTTTCTCTTCCTTCCTTCCATCCATCCATCCATCCATCAACTCCTTCCTTCCTTCCTTCCTCCCTCCCTCCCTCCCTCCTCTCTCTTTCTCTTCCTTCCTTTCTTCCATCCATCAACTCCTTCCTTCCTTCCTTCTATCCATCATCAGCTTCCTCCCTCCCTCCCTTCTGCCAAAAACTAGCCGTGGGTTTGCATATGGTTGAAGGGCTGTGTTTTGCCTCTCCATGGGGTAATAAGAGCTAAGCATGTAAAGAGCAGTTCTATGCGTGTCTGTTGAGGAGCGAACCCAATAGCTTTAAAGCGGGCCAAGCACAATCTGTCCCTGCCTACCTGGGAGTAAGCAAGCCCTTGACGCAACATCTTTTAAAGCTGCAGACCATAGCTCAGTTCATGTAACTGCTTTCTGGGGTTTTAGAGAGTCTCTTATCTGTTGTCTCGGTGGCTTGTCAGAGATAACAGTGGAAGTGTAGGGATTAAGGGAGACTCAGCTTGATCCTTCATTTAATTGTGAAAGGTGCCCCCCAAGTATTTTGTCATCCTGACCTTTTTTTGGTTTTCCAGAAACCCTAATAACCCATCCCTAACGCTTCTTCGTAATCGTTGAGACTCTTTTTGCCATAAAAGTCAATGCATCGTTTGAAATGCAAAACAAATACTAAAATGTATTTTTAAAAAACATTTAAACTAGCACCAATACTTTCTCTTGTTCAAAAAGGTGAATGAAAATATTGGACAGAATCCTGCTGGTGAGTTACACAAGTATCAGTTAAATTAGGGAGCGCCAGTGTTGTGTTTTGGGTAGAGTGCTGATGAGGTCTCGAGAGACCCGAGTTCAAATCCTCATGCGGCCACGGAAACTTACCTGGGGTTGGCAATGGTAAGACTTAAATGCAGTTGCTTGTCCTAACTAGAGAAGGCCCATTGAATCAATTGTTGAATGTTATTTGTTTGTTTGTTTATTGTCACTGGTATCCTTCTTTTTTCACACATCAGGGGGACACTGCCTGCAAAATTGGTGTGCGTATGTGTGTGAGTGAGTGAGTGACAGAGAGAATATGGTAGATACATACATCGTTGTTGTTATGTGCCGTCAAGTTGCCTATGACTTATGGCGAACCCATGAATGAGCGATCTCCGGAATGTCCTGTCCTCAGCTGCTCTGCTTAGCTCTTGCAAACTCAAGACTGTGGCTTCCTTTAAGGAGTTAATCCATCTTCCTCTTTTCCTGTTGCCACCCACCTTTCTCAGCATTATTGTCTTTTCCAGAGAATCTTGCCTTCTCGTGATGTGCCCAAAGTAGGACAGCCTCCATTTCAACATTTTTGCCTCCAGAGAGAGTTCAGGCTTGATCTGATCTAGGACCCACTTGTTTGTCTTTCTGGCAGCCCGAGTGAAGTTCTCCTCCAGCACTAGATTTCAAATGAATCATTTTTTTTCCTGTCTCAGCTTTCTTCACTGTCCAGCTTTCTTCACTGTCCAGCTTTCACACCCATATATGATGATCGGAAATACAAGAGTGTGCATGATCTTAGTCTTGGTCCCCAGAGATACATCCTTACACTTGATGATCTTTTCTAATTCCTTCATTGGTACCCTTCTGAGTCTCGGTCTCCTTCTGTTTTCTTGGCCGCAGTCTCCATTTGGACTGATGGTTGAACTAAGATATATTATTTATATATAAAATTCAATTATTTCAATTTCTTCATTGTCAGCATTAAAGTTAGGTGGTTCTTACATTATATACATTACATTAAAATACATTACATTAAAATATTAAAAATGTAACTAAATGTGTAATCATAGTAAAAGACGGCTAGGTTTAAGTTGAAAAAAAAAAACACCTAAAAAGATGGAGCTAAAAAGATGCAACAACATTTTTAAAAAATGTTTTAAAAAAGAAAATTAGAGCATCCTTTTAAAACCTCCATTCTCGGCCACTTAATCAGTGTCTGAAAGCTTGCCTGAAGTGAAAGGTCTTTGCCAGCTGCATAAGGACAGCAGTGTGGGTAAATCAGCACATTAAATAAATCCCATTGTCCAGACTCTATTGGGATTTTACTCTGGAGCAAGTGGAATCGTGTTAAACTGTGGCAGCAAATGGTGTCTAATTAACAAGCTGATGGTTACATAGCTTATCTGGGTTATCTTAACTGCGTTTTTCCAAGTGATGTACACAATTTCAGAATAATAAGCATAATTCTGGTCATTGATTCAGTGGGTCAGTTCAAGTTGGGATTAACTGGTTGGCTTTAGAGCTTCATTTTTATCCAGCATGGGTAAAATCTTGTATTCTTGATCATCCCAGAGTACAGGACACATAATAATGGGCTCAAGCTACAAGAAGCTAGATTTAGGTTGAATATCAGGAAAAACTTCTTAACGGTTAGAGCAGTACGACAATGAAATCAATGACGTCAGGAGATGGTTAGCCCTCCAGTGCTGGAGGCATACAATAGAAAGTTGGACAACCAGCTGTCAGATCTGCTTTGATTTGGATTCCTGCGTTGAGCAGGGGTTGGACTCTGGCCTTATAGGCCCCTACCAACGCAATTATTCTATGATTCTGGATATTGCCGGAGTACCCTACATAAGGTAAAGGTAAAGGTTCCCCTTGACATTTAGTCCAGTCATGTCCAACTCTAGGGCGCGGTGCTCATCCCCATTTCCAAGCCATAGAACCAGCGTTTGTCCGTAGACAGTTTCCGTGGTTATTGTTATTGTTATTAGTTATTGTTATCAGTTATTGTTATTAGACTCACCAGGTCTTGGGTAAAAGGCGCCAAAGACAGCAAATCAATAAAACATAGTGCTTAATAGCCTCCTAATACGTTTCTGGAGTTCACTAAATATAAATAAATATACTTGGGAAATAATATGCATCTTATCTTTAGCATTTTAAGTTCATTAAAATGCATGTATTGGATGTTAAGTCATAAGCATTAATTCATTAAATACCATGTATTCCTTAAATTGAATGCATTGCAGGGAAAAAAAAAACCCTAAATGAAGTGGAATAACCTGGACAAATTTCACTTCTTCATTGAAATGAGCTATTGAATCCATCAACATTAATGTAAGATACTTATAATCAAAATTGGCACTCTAAAGCACAGATTGCAATGTGGTCGCCCAAAATTGCCGGCTGCAGGAAGACACTGTACTTGCTGAACCCTTCCCCCTCTAAGCCACCTCTCCATTTATTTATTTAAGATATTTTTCCCCCACCTTTCTCCTTGAAAAGGATCCAAGGTGGCTTATATCATTAAAAGACAATATTTAAAGCTAAAAACAAGAAGTATGCAAATATTTGAAAGCAATGAACAAATGCCATTCTGAGAAATGGTAAACACGAGCAATACTAAAAACACAGTCAAAGCAGTCATGCATAACAATCCATCTACAATCCATCACACACAGGTAGCTGGTTGACTGAAGGAAGGTTTTCCTGAAAAGAAAGGGCTTTGTCTGCTTGCGGAAGGACAGCAAAGATGGGGCCAGGCTGGCCTCCAGTGGGAGGGAGTTCCAGAGTCTAAAGGAGTAGCCACAGAGAAGGCCCTCTCCCGTGTCCCCATCAGATGCACCTTTGAAGGTGGTGGGACCGAGAGAAAGACTTCTCCTGATGATCTTAACACCCGAGCCGGCTCATAATGGGACATGCGGTCTTTGAGGTAGCTTGAACCCAGGCCATTTAGGGCTTTATAGGTTAAAACCAGCACTTTAGATTGTGCTCGGAAACAGATCGGCAGCCAGTGGAGCTGCTGTAACGGGGTGTGTGTGTGTGTGTGTGTGTGTGTGTGTGTGTGTGTGTGTGTGTGTGTGTGTGTGTGTGTGTGTGTGTGTGTGTGTGTGTGTGTGTGTGTGTGTGTGTGTGTGTGTGTGTGTGTGTGTGTGTGTGTGTGTGTGTGTGTGTGTGTGAGAGAGAGATGGGATCCCTGTGACCAACCCTGGTTAGCAATCTGCCTGCTGCGTTTTGGACTTGCTGAAATTTCCTGACCCTTCCCATCGGCAGCCCCACATAGAGGGCATTGCAGTAATCCAGCTGGGATGTAACTCAGGCGTGTGTCACCAAATCAGACCTCTGAAGGAACAGTCGCAACAGCTACGCTAGTTTTAATTGTGCAAATGCACCACTCCTGGCCACTGCCCAAACCTGGGCATCCATATGAGGAATGGCTTTTAAGAAGCCCACACTTCTTGTTCCCATAGTGCTTGCCCATGAGAAAGAGGTGGTGGGATCCTTAGATCAAAAGCTGCCTTCCTTTTCTTGAATGCAGGCTCCAGCGGAAGGTCTTGGGAAGCAAGCCATGGCGGGAGAGGTGGTCTCTGGGGCCATCTATGCCACAGCACTTGCAACCTCCAAAACTACCTTTCCCATAATGGTTCATTTCTGAGAACCTTCATTGGAGCCCGAAGCCTGGAGACCACGAGGAGGGCAAGACTTAAGAAGGAGGGCAGACCACCCAAAATGGGGAGCCTTGGCCGTGCTAGTTATGTGCATTGGAGTGTCGAGGGGCAAAGGGCCAGCCCTCTATGAAGACAGGGAGTCCTTCTCTAGCCACCTTGTGCAGGGCATGACTCAATGATCCTGTTACATCTGTGGTAGGGATGGAGGGAATTCAAGAAGCTAGCTGCAGCAGGGGCAGAGTGAGGAGAAGGACCGTATCCTGATTTGTACTCAAGGAGAGTAGCTTTCTGGTTTGTGCGTAGTTTTAGACACGGGGGACTCCTTTTGCTGGCTGAAATCCTGTTGGTTAGTGTAGAAAGTCACACTGGAGTCAATTGAATCCATTGGACTTACAGAGGAGTTGACTCAGCAAATTCCCACTGATTCGCTGGGCCTCCTTTATGTGACGTACCTACCTTAAGCAACAGGATTTTAGCCATTGTGTGTTATGTGCAATCCTGTAACTTCCAACCACCGTCATGAGGTTTCTCAGATACATGAGCTGTTCCAGGAGTGGCTCATCATTGCCAAACTGCTCAACCCCTGGGTAGGTTTTTGTGGCGAAACAAGGATTTGAATTCGGGGCTCTTAAGTCCTAGTCTGATATTCTGTCCACTACACCACACTGGTTTTTCCCCACTTTATTTCCCAGAACTAAGAAGTGTTGTGGGTGTATCCAAGAAAGCCGAAGAAGACCGAGACTAGGAAGGGCACTAATGAAGGAAGTAGAAAAGATCATCAAGTGTAAGGATGTGTCTCTGGAGCCCAAGACCAAGCTCATCCACATTCTTATATTTCCATTATATTTATATTTCACTGTGTATAGGTGTGAAAGCTGAACAGTTAAGAAAGCTGTGTCTCTTTGAGATCTCCAGCTATATATAGGGCAGCGCATGAGTAAAACAAATAATTTACGTGGCCTAATATACTTGGCAGTTCTCTCCTGGCACTTACTTTGGAAAGGTCCATTCTGTCCAAGATGCACAAGTTAATTTCCGGGCACCCAGAATTGATGTTTATTGTTATTCCCCTATACAGAACCTGTATGCCTGATTTTTAAAGAAATTAAATAAGGGACACATGTTGGGGGAAGTTGGATCAGGACCTCTGGCGTGGGGGGATCTTTACCCCTTTGCATTTGTTGCAGTCTTGATCCAAATCCTGTCCCGTTTGCAATGATGCATTTCCTCCTCCTTTGCCATCGTCTCAATCTGTATTGGTCACACCATTCTTCCTACTTTTACTTTTTTCATATAAAAAAAATCAGGCGTGCAAATGCTGGCGTTGTGAGTGATTTCATCCAGGTTGATCCTGGGTCATCCATCCATTTATCCGTCTGTCTGTCTGGTCCATCTGTTCATTAGTTTATCCATCCATCTATTCATCTGTCTTTCTATCTGTCCATCACTCTCTCTTCCTTCCATCCATCCATCCATCCATCCATCCATTTGTTTTTCTATCTAGCCCTATAGTTTCTAGAAGCCCAAGACCGCAGGGCCAGTAGTGAGGGGCTATGGGAGTTGTAGTCCAAAATCCTTAGGAGGGCCATGGTGGTCCACCCCTGCCTGATAGAGAGAAGGAACTGAAGGAGGAAAATCTCCCTCTTTTAGGGAAGGTGTAAATCCAGATTCTTGCAGTACTAGTGCTGTGAGCACAGCGTGAGGGGCTGCCTCTGTCCATGCACAGAAGTCCTGGGCCTTTTTCTTACTGTTGCTCAGCTATGGCCATGAGGTCCTAATTAAAGCATGCTTGTCAAGCCAGCCTGGGTAACCTTGGGCAAGCTGCACAGCCCCAGCGCACCCCCAGAAGAAGGGAATAGTAGACCACTTCTGAGTATTCTCTACCTGGAACCTCTTGAAAAGGGTCACCATAAAAGTCAGAATTGACTTGACAAGCATACTGTTATTTTTTATTGAAAGGAAAAGAGGGGAGAAATCTTGCAGAGGTGTCATCGTAAGACAGAGAAGTCCCAGCAAGGAAGTATATATAGATGTGGTGTAGTTATGGATTTCAGGGTGGGTGGAGCGACGGTGGGACAAAGACCCGTCTGTTTTGGGAACCAAAACTGATGTGTGCATGGGGGTGGGGGTAAGGGTTCCAGTATTCTTGGAAAAGAAGATATATTTTCTTGTTATCTGTCTTCGCAGGCTTTCTGGCACGCATGCCGCCGGAGTCTTTGCTGTGGGGATGTTTTCTTTCTCACGCCTCACATGGCAGTGGTCCATCACGGCCGAGGTTTTCAGCTTAAACAACCTCTTTGTGGGACTGCTGATGGCTCTCTCTGTGCGCTTTGAGGAGGCGGCCACGGTGAAGGAGAGATCGAAGGTAGCCCGTTCGGGGTCAGGAAGCCCCACTGCCATTTCCTTGTCAGCCTTCCGACTCCCCACCACCCCGTTTTAAACCCTCTTGAACCAGGAGGGAGGTTTGGGTCCGGCAAAGTCACGTTACGTTGCAGAATCCACCCCAAACCAAGACCTTGTAAGGTTGTTGAATGATGGGTTGTAGACACGGCCACTGTCCTGGACAACAGGCGTTAGGGAAGTGGATTTCCCCAACATGTGAGATGTCACTGACTGGTTAGTGGTGCAGCTGGCATGTGAACTTCACCTTGCCAGTTAGCAACATCTGCTAACGGGCAGCTCCATGAACTGCTGGATAGCTCAGTGGTTTTGGTCCCTGGCTGCAGAGCCGGAGGTTGGGAGTTTAATTCCCCCATGGTGCCTCCTTGACAGGGGCTGGACTCGATGATCCATAGGTTCCCTTCCAGTTCTATAGTTCTATGATGATGATAATTTGAGGTTGCACACACATTGATTCAAACAGGATGAGTTGCCCCTGTCTGGAGGATTCAGCTATTCATCATAGACAGGTTCATTTAATTATTTGTTATATTTCTGTCTTCCCTTTCCTTCAAAGAGCTCAAGCTGGCGTCCACATCTCTCCGACCTCCTCCACTTTTATCATCACCTTGTAAAGTAGATCAGGCTGAGAGAGGACGTGACTAGCCCAATGCATCCCCGGAGTTGTATGGCTGAGGATGGATTTGAACCTTAGCCCTTGGCATTCTTAACCATTACACCATACTGCGTCTTGACTTGTTCCTTTTGCAAACAAAAAACAAAAAGTCAGCCGGGATGAAAAATGTTGCAGCAGATCTGTGGCTGTGTCTCTCTCTCTTTTAAACCACTGGAGTGTTATTTATTTCTTTATTTGGCCTTGGCCGGTGAAATGTATGGAGACAAAAAAAAAAGTCCCATGCTGTTTTTCACTGAACCATGACGCCCGAAAAGCAGAAGTGACAAATACTGTTTGCTAGCAGGCTGGCTCCAGTTGGGGCAGAATATTAGAATTCTCACTGATCTTCAGAAATGCAGGAAGTGTGCATGAAATCCTAACTTAATGCTAAGCTGCAGCATATTGGAATTCTCACTGGAGTTAGAAGAAAGTAGCTGCCAACTCCTTATTTTATTTCATTTTTCAAAATAACCCTTCTGCGTGAGAGTTAAATCGAAGCAACCTGAGGCTGAAAGGACCAGAGGCCGAACTGTGCAGGACGGCTTGGAGACAGGCAGGCTGAACTCCAGTTGAAAAATTACACTCCTCGAACTCCATCGGCATGTGATTCGGCTGTTGATTGGCGCAAAGAGACAAAGTCAGTGTAGGCATTTGGTGTCAGGCGCCAAGTCACGCAGCTGATGTGCCACAGCGAATGCTTACAGCAGCTTCTGGCAATTTGCAACTGGGAGTTGATGCCGGAAGGCGTAACTAACAGGATTCGTAAGCGAGGTGCAAACAAACGATTCAGATGGAAGGGACAATACAGAATAGGAAGTCTTGGTCCCTCAGAGGGCCAAGGTGTTGTGGCTGATTAGGAGACAGAATTCCGCTAAGTGCTCAGAGCTGTGCAGTTGTGACACAGTGGCAGCTTTATGCACTTCCTGCGTTTCCTTGGTTTTCTGAAGGCTTGTATGTGTCATAATAACTTGTAGTGTTAGTATGAATTAAAAACCTCTGAGAGTCCAGTTAGCTGAGGTCTTGCAAGCTCAGGGCTGTGGGTGCCTTAATTGAGTCGATCCATCAAATGTTTGGTCATCCTCTTTTCTCATCGTAGTATAACCAAAAGTCGGTAACGTCTGTTGAGTTATTTTTGCTTCTACCGTGTTTCCCCCGAAAATAAGGCAGGGTCTTATATTAATTTTTGCTCCAAAAATGCATTAGGGCTTATTTTCAGGGGATGTTTTTTTTTTTTTTTCATGTACAACAATGTACATTTATTTAAATACAGTCATGTCTTCTTCTGGTTGCTGCACAATGGTGGAGGGCGAGGTTTCACTTAACTGGGGCTTATTTTTGGGGTAGGGCTTATATTACGAGCATCCTGAAAAATCATACTACGGCTTATTTTCAGGTTAGGTCTTATTTTCGGGAAAACAGGGTACGGTTTTAGAAGAGGTAGCCGTGTTAGTCTGTGCTAGCATCTCAGGCAAAACCAAAAGGAAAAAAAAATAAAGAAGAGAAAAAAATTGTGGCACTTTAAAGACTAACTGCTGTATTTTAATGTAAGCCTTCATGGACAAGTCCACTTCTTCAGGCATAAAGCAAAGTGTGCTACTTATATACAGCCCCATAGCACTTAAAGCACTATCTGGATGGCTTACAGTTTTTAATTATGCAGGCCGCACATTGCGCGCACACGCACGCATGCACACAGAGAGAGAGAGAGAGAGAGAGAGAGTGAGCTGGGTAGTCAATTTACTGACCTCAGAAGGACGGAAGGCCGAGTCAATCTTGAGCCGGCTGCTTGAGCCTGGCAGGATCGAATTCAGGACCTGAGCAGAGTTTTGACTGCAGTACTGCGGTTTAACCACTGCGCCACCAGGCTACTTCAGCCTATAAGGTCATGCATTTTTTTGAATACATGCTCCAACGTTGTTGAAACATGATCATGACATGATTTAAATGCTGTGTACAACATAGGTGTTCCCTTATTTCTGTTTGCAACTTTTCTATAATTGTAAGAATTTTGGATGGCAAATCGTACCTGCAGCTTTCCCCCAGTTGCAGGAATGGATTTCTTTTTAAAGTATTTGTTCCTCCAGCTTTTCCTCATAGCTTTAAATTTAATTTCTGTATAACTGAAGTCACATGCCCGTAAATCCCAGGTAACATGTTTTCAACAATTTTAAATTATGTTTTATGCGTAGGGAACATAGAAGCGGCGTAGAAGAATAAAGCTTTCAGAATTAGGCAAGCTGGTTTAAATGATGCCTGAATAGTCTTTCTCTGCCTTGGAAAAGGTGAAATGAATAATATGTATATGTCCAGAGAAGAACATATTTCACCATGACTAGAACAGTGGTTTATTTTCATCCTCTGATGAAGAATGAAATATTTAAACAATGGAAATACTTTTATCTTGATATCCAGATGAAGGTTGATATGATTGAAAAAGGTTATCTGATCTCACATTGAAATTAACCGTTTCAGGGATAAATGTCAGCTGTGATGAACCCCACAGACTCAACCTAGCAAAGAGTGGTACTGTATAACATTTTCTGAGGTCATTGTTGGAGTGTCCTAGATTTGGCCTTGACATAACTGTGTTTACTATTGTGGGATAAACTATAGTTGACTAGAGGAGATCTGTGGTGCAAAAGCCTGTTCATTCTTTCTTCTCATGAGTGTTTGGACAGTTCCTGAACTTGTACAGGAGGTCTTACTGGACACGTCCTTGCTCAAGCTTGGAAATTGAGCAGCTGTTTGGGCAACACGTAGGGAAAAGATTGAACAGGATTGCACTTACTGAATCCTTGGGACTTACATAAATCCTGTTGAGTCAATGGCTCTCCCCTAGTTCAGACTAACAACTGGAATGAGCCCTATCTATTTTAAAAATATGTTTAGGGCACAATAATTGGGAAAAGATGAAGGTAGCAGGAAAAGAGGGAGAGCAAACATGAGATGGATTGACACAATAAAGAATCACAGCCTTGAGTTTGCAAGACCTGGACAGGGGCTTTTAAAGACGGGACTTATTACAGGTCAGTAGTTCAGAGGGTTTCCCCATCTTAGGAAGCAACTGACTGTCACATAATACATTTTTTAAAAATAATGTTTAACTATATATGTTTTACTTAATCTTATGAGAGGCTTTGAGCTCCAATTTAGGGAGAAAGGACAGCTATTGAGTAAATCAGCAGTTTACAAGCAACATTTTAAGGGCAAAATTAGACGGTTGTTTCCATTTATCTTTGTAGATCTGTAAAGTAGGTGCTTTCTGTTGTGGACTGAGCTTGTGCAACCAGCACACCATTGTGATCTATGTGCTCTGTGCCGTGCTGTGGGTTTCTTCTCGCTTGTTCAGAGAGAGGGTGAGTATGTATGGCTCTTGTTCAAAGGGGAAAGTGGTGGCTGAAGTAGCCCAAGGCAGCTTTCCCTAACGTGATAGCCTACAGATGTTTTGCCTTACAACTCTTACCAGCCCAAAGGCAGTGGTTGAGTGTGATGGGTGGTGTAACCCACAACATCTGCAGGACACCAGGTTGGGCAGGTTTATTATTATTATCATGTGACCCATGATAGGAGTCACCAGTTTTGGGAGCGCTGTGCATCCACTCTGGGTTTGGGTCTGAACTCGAATAGTTGTTGAACCGATTGGGGAATAGAGTTCTGCACCCTGGATGGCTTCGGTTAAAAAGGCAGCCTTATAAATGTGGAGTGGATTCACAGCACCCCTGAACCTGGAGTCATCAGGTACATGAAGAGAGGACTCTTAGCGGGCTGCAGTTTCCAGAATTGGCATGTCAGCATGCTTGGTAGTTCAAACAAGGCCACTTTTCCAAGCTCAGCTGTTGGCCTCTGATAAAGCTATTCATTCATTGGTCCAGGATTTTTAAAAACAACGGGCAAGAGTGTAAGAATCCCTTATAGTCAGCATGCAGTAATGGTGGTGAATGCAACCTACACGAGAAGCAAGCAACCCCGGTCCAGGGACCCCATGTTGGTACAGAGTGACCTTTATGGTTACAGATGCTCTCAAGTCACTTTCAGATCCTTTCGTGTGGTGCTGTTGCCAAAGCTATAAAGACCAAAGATAGAGAACGAGATAGGTGGTTGACAAAGAGCCTGTTGCAAACAAGCTTTTAAAATTACGATTTAAGGTTTTAATTTAATTATGGGGGAGGAGGGGTGGCAGCGTTGACGGAAAACCAGCCGACTGTTAATCACGGCAAACGGGTTTATCTCCGCCTTGCAGCGCTCCCACCCATCCGGGGCCTGTCATGGCATAATTTCAAGGGCAAAAAGATGCCACGAACGTGTGATCCTCAGGAACCTCTAATATTATTCGCTTCACTTTAAAGATTTCACCCTGCCATGCAAAAAGAGATCAGAGCGATGTCGTCTCCCCCCCTGAGTAATCCACGGAAATCGTGCCATTTTGAACATTGCATTTCGCAGGGACTTAAAAGTGCAAATTGAGAGATCAGCTTCGGGTGTCAATGTGTATGTGTATATTTCCTCCCCCCCCGCCGCCAGCCCCCCGAAACCCCGGATCCTCAACCACCCTGATGTCTAGTCTTGCAATTCTAGCATGAGTCGACGTAAATAATCACCGTTGTGTTTTGGGTTTAGGAGGTGACCCTGGGCTACATGCTTAAGCTGTGTTCTTGCTTCCTGGCTGGTTGCTCTCCTTATCTCTACTTGCCTGCTTCTTCCTACCTCAACGAAGCCCGCTGGACTTGGGGAGACCAGACAAACCTGAAAGGATTTATGACCCATCTTCTCCGGGAAGAGTACGGCACATTCAATCTGGTAAATAGCCACGCTTTGTCTTCGGAACAAGGTGTCCCTTACTTATACCTCACATCGGTCCAGTAAGGGATCTTTTGAGGCACTGAGGTCAGCCTGCTAGAGGCAGGAGAGGTTTAAAATTATTACCGTTTTCTATTTCTCGGCACAGTTTAGAAGTCTTTGTGTTTGTTCCCGAGGATGGCTGAAAGCATTTGGTCGTCGGGGGAAGTCATTTTTAATCCCCGTCCAGCTCCTTCTTTGCAGAGCAGTTTCATTCAGGAAGGGGGGAAAAACCTGCATGCAGAGTGCGTACGGCACTGACAAAGACAGACCTACAAAGAGTTATGTTTTCGAACGACAGCTCCCATCGTCCCCAAATCATCGCGGCCACTGTGATTTTTCCCGGTCCTAAGTGATGGAAGGGGAGACTGGGTCAGACGTCCCGTTGCACACCCAGAGTCACCTTGTTTGCGGGCAAGTGAAATATCAAGGCAAAGAGGGGAGGCCTTTTGGTGGCATCAAGATGGTGTTTGTTGTTGTTATGTGCTGTGAAATTGCTTCCGACTTACAACGACCCTATGAAAGAGTGACCTCCACAGTCTCTGGCCACCAACAGCCCGGCTCAACTCTTGCACACGCAACGCCGTGGCTTCCGTTATTGAGTCAATCCAACTCGTATCTGGTCTTCTTGTTTTTTGGGTTCATGGCTTGTTGCGTGAAAGACAGCCCCCGGAGGGTGAAAAAAAAGTATTCTACTTATTCTACCCGTTGTGCTTAAAGCACTTTCTGGGTGGTTTATACCATATTTTTCCATGTATAAGACTATACTTTTGTCTAAAATCTTTAGACTAAAAATTGAGGGTCGTCTTATACACGGAAGTAAGCTGAGGAGAGAACAAAAACAAGTGGAGGGGAAAGCAGGGATCAAAGTGATCCTGCAGGGCTTTGATCCCTGCTTTCCTCTCTACTTGCTAAGCCCCACTTAGATTTCTTAATTTTGGGTTATAAAAGTGGGGGCGTCTTATACATGGGGGCGTCTTATACACGGAAAAATACGGTAATTTCATTATGCAGGCTACACATTACCCACCCACCCCAGCAAGGTGAATAGTCAATTTACCAACCTCAGAAGGATGGAAGGCTGAGTCAACCTTGAGCTGGTTGCCTGAGCCTGTCGGGATCAAACTCAGGTCGTGAACAGAGCCTGGACGGTTACACTCCAGTTTAACCAATTCAATGAGGCACCTTGCACAGTTGCCTTTCCACTCTGCCTATCCTGAACAGGATTTTGGCCAATGAAAAGCAGCATAAATGAGCAACAATGGGAGATGTCACGAGCTGGCTTGTTCTCTCAAGGTTTAAAGTACAAAAAAAGTGGGTGTGGAGAGAGACTCGCGAGGGCAAAAATCCTAAATCAGCACACTATGTGGCATGAGAACGGGGTTTGGCGTGAGCGGGAAACAAATGGAATGGAGTGTCCTGGCCAGGAGCGTGAGCACCAGCGCACTGTGTGCTGCATGAATTTATTAGACATCCTGCTTGCAGCTCCTCCTTAAGTATTACCGGCAGCGCTCTGAAGGCTGCTTTCAGAGATGATGTTGCAAGGTGCAAAAGGAACCGACGTTTTTCATTCCTTGACAGCGAGCTAATACCTTAAAGCCCTTCTAAAATAATCCGGGATTGCTCTTTCGTGTGGACGTGGCTGGAAATTCTGGGGGTAACTTTGGCAGGGAGGGGACGGGAGTGTGGACCGAAAGGTGGGCTGTAGCTGCTAAATTTCCTCTCTCCAAGTAATTATTTGGCTTCTTCTTTTCCCTGCAGGCAAAATCAGAAAATGGCTCCAGTATGGCTGAGACATTGCTGTAAGTTGAATACAGGAATCCCATTGAGTTCCTTAAGACTTTCTCTCTGAGATAAAGGTGTAGGATCACAGTTTTCCTGATGAAAAGGTATATGATTGCATGAGGAGCGGCTCCAGATTTTTTGGGGGGGGGGCAGCGAGGATGGCTCTTGGCAAATTGCTGTCTGGTCATTGCTGTTATGTATTATGGGCTTCCTTTGGTGGGTTTACCTTGCAAGTTGCATTCCTGCAGGCCACATGGAGTTGTTCCTGGGAGCCACCATCATGTCAAGTTTCCCACAATGCCCCTGACGTGGCATCATTCAGGGGCAGAGATTCCCAAGAAATTTGGGCTTCCACTCCTTGAGGCATTCAGCCTTTGCAAAGTTTTGCCAGGAAGATTTTAATCTGTACCTCCCAGACCAAATGTATAGATTGGAACCACAGTGTAGAAAATTTACCTTTTCTGAGAATCGTGCAGCCATGCTGGGGGCTTCTGGGAGGTGTAGTCCCAGAAAAGCATCTTTTTCGAGTTGCAATTGGAACTTAGTAATAATGCATAGGCGTCTGGGTGCCTGAAAGAGTGCCACACACTTCTCTTGATTCAGAAGACATAGCAAAATGCATTTCATCGTGCATCATTTGAGAGAAGATGCATATGTAAAATGTTAACTGTACCTGCGGAAAAGGAAAGGGGTTGTCTGGCTTCAAAAACTCTGAACAGAAAGAGGACAAAATAGAGTTATGGGTAAACACTTGGAATGTGATTTTGGATTTTTTTTTTTTACTACAAATCCCATAGTTCTCCATTCTAGGACTTCTGCCGGACAGACAGATCCCTTACAGGCACCTGAGTTTCGCTCACCTGAAGAAAGGCCTAGACTGCGAGGCTTTGCGGCCTAGCTAGGCCTAGCTCCACCCAAGCTTCTTTTTCAGAAAGAATGCTCCAATTCAGACTTTTCTTCGAAGTGAACGACATTTAGGTGTGTGTTTGTCCCATGTCTGTCTGTCTGGTAGAACTCCAAGAATGGAGAATTAGGGGATTTGTAGTAAAAAAAAAAAAACCGTCCCTAGTAGGCGAATTTCAAAGTGACACAGATCAGAAAGAACCAATTGGCTTTTTTTCTGTGATATATTCATGTCTTCACAGATTCCAGGTGAGCCAGATGAAAATGGAGCTTTCGCCCGTCGTCCAAGCCTTGGCAGTGGTGGCCTGCTTGTGTGCCTCCGCCAGGTAGAGGGTTGGGTTTTTCTCCTTTCCTGATGTTTTGTCTTCATTTTCGCTTTAGCGTTCGAGAAGCTGCGAGCAGGATTCTCCTCTGCTATGGGCTGCTAAAGGCCAGGGACCCACTGCTGAACATCAAATATATTTGATGTGATGTACCACTTTGACAGATTCAGAGCACGCCGTGGAGTGCATAGGATCGCGTATGCAGTATTAGTATAGGGCTGTTCAGAATATAGGGCTGGGATGTGAGAGACATCGAGTCCGACCCCTACTCCATCGTAACAATCCCTGGGTGATTTGGGGCCAGCGGCTATGGTGGTGGTGGAGAACGGAACGAATGGAAGGAAGGAGGGGAACCACAAACCAACCTGAGCTGCTTAGAGAGTTCTGTCTGTATCCAGCTCAGCTTTTAGCCCTGCCGCCGGGTTCTGACAAGTTACTGGACTACAACGCCCATCATCTCAGCCAGAGCAGTCGGGGATCATGGGAGCTGTAGTCCAACCGTGCAACCTTAGGAAAGGCTGGCTCAGTCTCCTTAGATCCCTAGCCAATTGTCAAATCATAGTTTGGGGAGCTGGGGCCGTCTACTGAACATCGATATACCGCTATGCCCATCATCCCCTAGCAGGGCCAGCCTGGCTACCGCTGATGGGGAAGTGAATCTCACCGATATTTAGAAGGCGGTCACTGCCACAGCTCCGGTCCAGGTCCTAATCAGAGCTCACAAAAATTCATTTTTGGCGGGCCTGTTACTCCCAGGAAGAGTCTGTGGTTCATGGCAGGGCCGGCTGGGGGAATTCCAGACGCTGTAGCTGGGAAAAGTAACTTTTCCAAGCTCTGTTGAAATGCTGTTTTAAGCTATATTAGCCAGAGACGTTCTATTTATAGTTTCCTCTGTTGTGAGCTGTCTTGGGTCGCTATGGAGAGAGATTTATGGATGGAGATGTAAGGCAAAAGGTGTAAATCACAGCAATGAATGCTACTGGTTAAGGAGTCAAAACTTGTATTCCCCATCGTGCGCCACAACGCTGCTGCGCAACAAGAGATACAAGATTTCTTAACAAGCAATCATTCACTGCCGTGATTTATGCTGCTTAACTTTATGCTGGCAAATGCAAGTATTTTAATTCCTGCCACTATCTTTGGACACTATGGACCAAATTCTGTTGCGTAGTTTTCCTGGCGTAACGCTAGTGGCGTAATTTTTGGAGGCGAGTGGCCACAGGTTAGGAAATTACTGGAAACGGAGCCTGTAGCATGTTCAGTTATGTGATTCCGCACACAACTGATAAGGCCTGTGGTGGTTTCTTAAACCGAGGCCGTTTGCGTCCCAGAATTGCTCCATCGGCTTTATAGTGCCGTAGCTGTTCAAGAGGATTTTGGCCTTAATGTTATTCTTGTTTACGTCAAGCAGCTACTTTTTATATGGTCCCCAGTTTGCCTGGGATGAGTTGCCCTAGAAAAAATTTCCCGTCCCTTTCACGTTGGCCCTGTATTTCCGTCTGTTATATACATATGACAGAAACAGAATATATTGTATAGCCTCCCGTTTTTCACAGAGAATGCAGCTGGTCTTTGTGGGTTTTTTTCTTAACATGGTTTCTCTAATTCCTTCTCTTTTTTCAGGCTAAAGATGGAAAAGCCACATTTGGTCTGGCTTTTTACTTCAATGCTCTTGACATACTCGTTTTTCTTTGCTTGGAGAGCAAATCTGGATATTACAAAACCTCTCTTTAAAGGAGTGGTGAGTTTGCAGTTGGCTAGTAACTTTGTTTGGGGAAATCTCTTCCCTTTACGTCTGAGGAAGTGGACTTGTCCACAAAAGCTCACATTAAAAAGTAAAAAAATATAAAAGTTAGTCTTTAAGATGCCACCTTGTTTTTGTCTTTTTTTGCTTTTACCTATAATAACTTTGTTTTGATTATCATCATCTTGTGCAGTCAAGTCAATTCTGACTGATGGCGACCCTTTTTCAGGTTTTCCAGAAGTAGTTTCTCTTTCCCTTCTTCTGGGGGTGCACTTTTTCAGAAGTGGTTTCCCCTTCCCTTCTTCTGGGGGCATCCTGGGACTGTGCAGCTGGCCCAAGGCCACCCAGGCTGGCTCTCCTCCGTGAGAGGCACAACTCCCAACCTCTAGCTCCACAGCCAGAGACCTAAACCACTGATCTATCCAGCCAGTGTTTGTTTGTATAAAGGACCTTTTTTTCTTATAATTATCTAGCATGTGAGAGAAATGTACTCTCCTTTTAGAAGGTAGGTCCTCCTGGCAGATTCATATTCAGTTCAGAGTTAATGCAGATATATTCAGAACATATGTTAAAAGGTGAAAAGCATCTTTATATGAAGGAAAGGGATGTGGAAAACAACTAGTTACAAATAACTTGTTCCTTGTAATTAATTTTTTGCAACCACAAAGGTCAAATAAGTTACTTTACAGTCATAAATGACTGAGAGATAATTTCTGTCAAGATGTAACTCTAATGGCCTCTGCAGTGCAGGAGGAATGGTATGTGGTTCTACTGCTGGCTTCTGCTGTTCATCTTATGGAGTGGGTGGTGAGGCAATAATGAGGTAGGAAGAGAGTATGATTGTAGCATTCAGTTTGTTGCATGCAGGATAATTTTTAAGAAACAAAAAGGTAATGTAGTTACTTTTGAGAAACCAGGAACATAACAAATTATTTTTTTTTAAAAAATGCAGCTACCTGGAACTGTAACAGAAACCAGTTTTAAAGTACTTTTTTCAAACTCTGGGAAAAAAAGCTCGGCAAAAGCCTTATTTATTTCTTTACTTTATTTCTACCACAACTTTCTCCCAAAGGAGGCTGTGTTGCTTCTTTGATGACGGATCACAAAACAAAGCCAGCTAAGCTGCAAAGCCAGAGCTGACCTTAGCTGCAGGTCAAACTTTTTGTCAGTTCAGCTACTCAGCCTGGTAACAGCGGTCAGACGTTTTGGGTGGAAAAGCTGCCACCTGTTACCTGGGGATCAAACTAGATGAACAAAAACAGCACATCCTTAGAAGCTGAAGTCACATTAGTGTTCCAGTAACGTGGTCTGTGACTAGAGATGGGGGTTTCATATACGAATACAAAGGCCCCCCCCCCCCCGGCACAGGTGGCCTGATGACCTCCCACCCCCAGACCCTGCTGGACCACTTAATGCGCAGAGCGCATGGCCAGCGTCATCTCCTTTGCCCCAATCACGGCAGTAGTTTGGCTGCCTCAGCCCCGCCTCCTTGCTCACCCAGCCACTCTGGCAAGGGGGCGGGAGGACGAGTCTCCCGGCTGAGCCGGCCACATGTGTTGTGCATTCAGTGGTCCGGTGGGGTCATCAGGCCGGCCACCTGTGCCGGGGGCTTCGTATACGAACTCAAATTAGTGACGCCTGGGTTTCCTTCCTGATGACTAGTCCCAAAAGAAGGAAAGCTAATTTACAAAGTCCAGAGGCGAGAGACTTTGTGTTATGGTGATCAGACACTCTTTCAGCTCATAAAGCATTTTCACGTCTAGCCATATTGACAG
This sequence comes from Intellagama lesueurii, assembly GCA_037013535.1. Lineage (NCBI taxonomy): Eukaryota > Metazoa > Chordata > Lepidosauria > Squamata > Agamidae > Intellagama > Intellagama lesueurii. The sequence continues at coordinate 7,507,711 of JBAJHW010000001.1, read as the reverse complement.
ATTCATTTTCTATGTTTTGTTGATTTGTCTCCTTTATTAAATTTCCTTTGTCATTGTCACATTTTAATCTGCCTTGTTAACCGCCCAGAGTAGTGCTTCGCATTAATCGGGGCGATACAAAAGTTCAGTCCTTCAGTCAATACTGATATTGTCTAATTTGACCCTTTAAACGGGAGATGCCAAGCATTGCGTGCTACCTCCGGGGTCTCCAAACTGACTCAGACCGATCGGGTGCCCCAAAGCTGAAACTGATAAAGGTCCACGCAACCGTGTCTTCTCCCAGAAGTGGTGAAGCACTGTACCTTCTTCCACAGGTTGAGCGGTTCTGGATGCAGAGCAACGCAGTGGTGGCCGTACTAGCTGGCCTTGGCTTCGCCTCCCTCTTCTCTCTTGCTGAGTCTTTCACAGAAAATACCCAACTGGTTCATGGCCTCCGTTGGCTTCTCGCTGCTGTTCTTGTTACGGCACAGATCTCCTCCAATTACAGGTGAAAAGTGGTAGCTGAGGTGGCTTTCTGGATCCACAGGAAAAGTTTCTCTGTTAATATGTTTACACTCCACCTGCTTCCCTCGTGTAGCTTTCTTTGGGCAGCGTGCAGAGTTCTGCCCCCTCTGTCTTTTTCCTCATGGCATGGACAGAGGGCGTCTGGCCTAGGTTCACTGGGAAGCTACGTACATGGCCAAGTAGAGGTTTGAACCCGAGTCAATCCCACCTTGGCTCATCACTCTAACCAGGACACCATAGCATCTTGTCCTTTTAAAAATCATATGGAAGGAGGCGGTCCTTCAGGTATCGAGGGCCCAAGCCGTTTAGGGCTTTATACGTCAAAACAAGCACTTTGAATTGGGCCTGGGCAGCAACTGGTAGCAAATGTAATTTGAACAGAATCGGCCTGATGTGTTCCCTAGCGGCCCCACCGCTCACGAGCCGCGCAGCTCGATTCTGGACCAGTTGCAGTCGCCGGACCGTCTTCAAAGGCAGCCCCACGTACAGCGCACTGCAGTAATCTATACGGGATGTTACCAGTGCATGTGTAACTGTCATGAGACTCTGCTCGTCCAGATAGGGCCGTAGCTGATATAATTTCTGCAGCTGAAGGAAGGCGCCCCTGGCTACTGAGTTCGTCTGGGCTTCCAGAATTAGACCGGGGTCCAGGAGCACCCCCAGGCTGCGGACCCTGTCCCTTAGGGGGAGTGTAACCCCATTCAGGGCAGGGAAATGGCCCTCCAGCCTGTCTGGCGAAGCACCCACTAACAGCACTTCCGTCTTGCCTGGATTGAGTTTCAATTTATTAACCCTCATCCAGTCCATTATCAGGTCCAGACATGAGTTCAGCGCAGAAACTGCCTCACCTGGATTGGTGGAAAACGAGAGGTAGAGCTGAGTGTCGTCAGCATATCGCTGACTCCTCAGCCCAAACCTCCTGATGACCTCTCCCAGCGGTTCCATGTAGATGAAAGACACCAAGGCATCGGCCATGCAAACAGAACTGTGCTGTCTCCTGGTTGACCCATTAAGCAAGCTTGTTTTCCAAATGTGGCTCAAGGCAACCTCTTGTCAGCATAGGTTGGCAGTCTTTTCCTGTTGAGTCTTTTCCTACCTCTGGACCAGTGGTTCCCAGTAGAGATGGGCACAAACTGCTGGTTTCCTGCCTCTGAGTGGGCGCCTGCTGGAGGAGGCAGGACTCGGAACCATGGAACGACTGGCGGACGAACCAGCATGAACTGCCAAATCGGCGATTCATGCCCATCTCTCATTCCCAACCATCTGTCCACAACTCCCAGAAGCCTTCCCCACTAGCTGAGCTGGCAGGGGTTTCTGGGAGTTGCAGTCCAAGAGGATCTGGGGACCTAAGGTTGGGAACCACAACACTATGCTGAGAATTGGTGTCTTTATCTAGTGAGGCCCTAAATTGTTCTGGTGTGATGATACAACTTTTAATTTATTCTGTAAGTTATGCCAGTAATTGAGGGATGAAGTACTGGTTTCCTGTGTCCATATTTGTTTTGTGTTTTTTGCTGCAGTTTTCTCTATTACTGATTTATTTGTTACATTGATACCCCTGTGTTTTCCACTAGAAAGTAGTGCTGAAGGCGCCTTACAATCTTCGTAACAGAATAAAAACAAGTAAAATCAAGTTTAACCATGAAATCATAAAATTAAGGACAACCAAGGCAGACATTGTATAAGAAGGCTAAGAAGTTGTGTTTTTACACCCTTGTTAAAATCAGTCAGAGTGGAAATGGACCACAACTCCGAAGGCAGTGGATTCCACAGTCTGGAAGACATACAGGAGAAACCCCTCTCCCGTGTGCTTGTTTGGTGGTTGTGTGGAGAACTTTTCCCAGTTTGTATTCTTAAGAGAACCTCTTTGGAAGATCTCAACTTCTGGAGTGACTTGTAACAAGACAGGTGGTCCTTTAGATCCGTGGTCCTCAACCTTGGGCCTCCAGATGTTCTTGGACTTCAACTCCCAGAAATCCTGGCCAGCAGAGGTGGTGGTGAAGGCTTATGGGAGTTGTAGCCCAAGAACATCTGGAGGTCCAAGGTTGGGGACCACTGCTTTAGATAGCCAGACCCACACGGCCTTTAGGGCTTTAAAGGCTAAAACCAACACCTTGAATGGGGTCCAGTAAGCAATTGACAAACATTTATGAGCTCAGGGCTGTCTTTCACTCTGCTTTATCCTCATAACACCCCTATGAGCTCTGATATAAGGAGCCTCATGGCACAGTGGTTAAACTGCAGTGCTGCAGCCAAGACTCTGCTCACAACCTGATTTTGATCCCAGCAGGCTCAGTTAGCCTGCTTGACTCATTTGACTCAGCCTTCCATCCTTCTGACGTTGGTAAATTGAGTACCCAGCTTGCTGTGGGGGGCTGCAATGTGTAGCCTGCGTAATTAAGTTCTAAACCACCCAGAGAATGCTTTGATCACTATGGGGCGGTATATGAGCAGTACACTTCATTTTTTCTTTCTTTTCTTTTTTTTTTTATGCTTTGGTGCTGACATCTGACCATATTCTTGTAACACACAGGGATGAGCCATATTTCTGAGACGTGGCCATGTAGGAAAACGAAGTCAGGGTGGCTGTGTTGAGCCTGCCAAAAATCTAGGGTCAAAACAGCCTTTTTGGCCACACCCCTTCTAAAACAGTCCCTAAAAGTATTTGAAAGGTAAATCCGTTTATATATGCAATTCCCCCCCCCCCCCCGGTCCCACCAGGGTCTGTGACCAAAGCCATAACGACGTCGTTGAGCGTTTCGCAAAGAACCTCCTCTTCTCCATGCCTCCGGATGCCATCGTCTTGCTCCGAGGAGACCTGCCGGGCAATGCGCTTCGTTACCTTCACTACTGCGAAGGAGTAAGACCCAATGTCACCTTAGTGGATCAAGAGGTAGAGCAACAGGTGAACTTGTAAGGCACGGGGAATGGAAGCTTTTTTTTGGGTTGTGGGGGCTGGATGCCACCCTCAGCACCCCACACGGTGCAGATGAGGGAGAGCCGTGACGTCAGGGCAGGGCACCTGCCGAAATCCGCTCCCCGGTGAGGTTTCCAGCCATCAATCTGGTTGGGCAGAGAATCATACAGTGCTACCTGCACTTACACCTAAAATCAGTTCAATGCCACTTTCAACGGCCTTCGTCCTATCTGGAGCCTTGGGAAATGGAGGGGAAAGAAGGTTTAAATTTACATGCATTATTTCCTGCTCTCCTGATCCAGTTTTCGCCAGCAGAACTGTGCCTGTTGACTGTTAAATCATAGATCATTGAGTGCAATCTTGGAATTTGCTCCTGGGATTCAAGATTGTCACTCGCTCTTCCTCCTTGTCTTCCTTTCTCCTGAGGCTTTGGGGATGAGAAAGAGGGGCCGAGGAGACGCTGTGGGAGGAACAAGGCGTCTAGGCTGCATTGTAGACCTGGGCCATTTGCTGTTTTTTATTTCATTCGTGTTTTTTAGCCAGCCTTTTAACAACTGAATTGGGCAATAAGAGTTTTTGATTTTTGGAAATCTGCATGTTAAGAATTGAGACTTGTCCGTTTTCTGGACTGCAACATCCTTGGCCAAATTCTGGGAGCTGCAGCTGAAAAGAAAAGAAAAGTGAAGAAAAGAAAAGAGGGAAAATGTGCAGAACAGTTTTCATTACTTTCACATAGTTCTGTGTTGGTATTTTGTGCCTTTGAAGAACAAGGAAACTGTCATTGGTTCTTGGGAGTGGCAGGGTTCCATGGGAACTTTACTGGCTCATGGGATTGGTAGTTCTTTTGAGAGGTGCGTTCTATAGAATCTAATGGGCAGCAAGACTAACCATCTCATGGATTACTGTTGCTGTTGTGGAGCCACTTCCAAGCACCACTGGGGCAGTTTTTTCTTCTTCAAAGGCCAAAATAATAATAATAATAATAATAATAATAATAATAATAATAATAATAATAATAATAATAATAATAATAATAATAATAATAATAAAAAACAATAAAATTAGCAGGGTTTAAAGTACAAACAACTACACAGAGAAAGCATAAGAGAATAGCTCAAGTCTCAAAACTGCCCCTCCTTTCACAGCAACCAGCACTTTGCATAATAAAAATCTCTCTAAAAGCATATTACATAGAAAAAGGTATCTTTACTTACAGTTGTGATCTTCAGTTACAGTTAGAAGTACAAAATAAAGAAAATGAAACTGCAGTCTCAACCATGTGCAAGACTCAGTCCACCATTCAGCCCCTGCATCTGGAAGGCAGGGTGTTGGAGAGGGCTGGGGTCATACACAGAAGTCTGGTCTGCTGTGAACCCTCCAAGCAAGCTGTTTTCTCTCCATCTCAGATGCTTGCCTGCTCTTGTCAGTTTAATTATGTATTTCACTGTATAGGGTCATCAGTGTGCCTGAGACTTTGCAAAGTACTGGAGAGCAGGTTCCTGCCCCAAGGAGTTTACAGTCTCTAAACAGATTACGAAGGAGCTAGCCATCAGCGTGGAGATGACAGAAGGAAAGGGGGAGGGAGGTAAAGGTAAAGGCAGGAAAAACATGTATATTTTAGTTGTAAGTACAGTACATCAGGGTTGTTACAGGAAGACATGAGATCTAGGAGGTTGTGCCAATGACTGGGTGGAAAATTTTGCTTTCTAGCCCCCAATTTGAAGTACACGTTTCAGTCTTTCAGATTTTGGCCAGAATCCTGTTGAAGAAAACATGTGGGCCACAGCCATCAGGCCAACAGTTTGCACCTGCATCTGTTACACAGATCTGTTCCCTGAAACCACCCCCCCCCGCCCGCCAAAGGGTGTAAGCTGCACAGTCCAGATGTCCGTCCGTGTGTCTAGTTTTGGCACATGGTGTTTTACAGACAGATTTCTGGGCTGTACATATACCCTGTAATCTGAAGGGTGGTTTTTAGAGAAATATTTTAAAGAAAGAAAGTCACTGTGTTATCTTGTCTGTGCCAGATGATGACTTACCCTTGGTACTTACCAAAGCTGGCGAAGCATTTGCCCGGCGTCGTCTTCCCTGGTGACCGATGGAACCCCGTGGAAGCGCTGTTACCGGATGGCACTGCCACGTTTAATCTCCGTCATTTTCTCGAAGTAAATAAGCAGTAAGCACCCCTTTTTTTTTGCACGAGATCTTTTCTAAAACTGGGGGCTCTTAAGGGGCTTTTTTGTTTTGTGTGCAAAAACCAGCTTCCCTCGTGGAGTTCCGTGGGGTGATTATGTATTCGTTAACGTTTCTGTGCTGTTCTCCAGTCTGCTCAAGGCTCATTCTTTCCCCTGCTGCGGATGGCTTTCATTTTCCCCATTTCATACCCACAACATCCCTGTGAGGTAGATAAGCTTGAGAAAGAATAACCCACCCAAGGTCATCTGGTGCGTTTCATAACTCAGTGGGGCCTAAACCTGTCTTCTAAGCCCTAGCTCCAAACTCTAACCACTCAGCCACACTGTTCCTTCCTTTTTTTCCTCTTTAAATTTGGATATATTACACCAATGGTTCCCAACCTTGGGTCCCCAGAGGTTCTTGGACTACAACTCCCAGAAATCCTGGCCAGCACAGCTAGTAGCAAAGGCTTCTGGGAGTTGCAGTCCAAGAACCTCTGGGAAGGGAGGGAGCCCAGATGGGGAACCACTGCTCTAGATGAACCCCTGGTTTCCAAAACTCCTTTGATTATTAGAAACTATAATAAATTCTGGGCTCTGTTATCTCATAATCAAGCAAGGTCCCCCCCCCCTTGTAGAAGCAGGATCATAGAGTCCCCTCCATAGGAAGCCCAGAAGCCTAGACTGCAGCTTTTACCTGGTTTGGGTTTGTTCTGCTCAGCTGCAGGATTCTGGGATTTGTAGTCATCCCCCCCCCCCGAGTAACGTTTCCAAGTCCTGTAGCCATCCCAGCCATATGCTGTAGGTCATAGGCTGAGATTGATGGGGACCGTGCCCACGTAACCCATGAAGCAGCCCCGGAGAGATTACAAGCCAGTGTTTCAAAATGGGTTTATAGTAACAGACTGCTTGATGAGCAAGGAACTTTTAAGGAGTAGTGTTTTTTTTTTAAAAAAAACAGTGTCTCTCTAAATTGCTTTTAACTCACGCATGTTTCAGTATGATCGTTTGAGAGGTTTCTTACCTGTTGCTGCTTTTTAATTTTTTTGTGCCTTGCCAAGCTCAGTTTTGGAAGAAAGGGTGAAACATAAATCTGTGTTTGTATATCAAGTTCTACCTTACAGGAATGTTGTGAGGATGAAATGAGGAGAGCCATTTATACTGCCTTGAGATCGTTGGAGGGAAGGTGGGGTATAAATATGGCTAATAATGTACCATATATACTCGAGTATAAGCCGAGTTTTTCAGCACAATTTTTTTTGCTGAAAAAGCACCCCCCCCCCCCCCTCGGCTTATACTCGAGTCAGTGTCAAAATTACATGTTCTCCCCTGCAGTGCGGGTATTCTCCGGAATCCCCCGCTCATCTACGGGCGCCTGCAGCCTCTGTGGGTGGTCTGATGACCCGGGTTAAGTACACTGCATTTTTCAGACTCTGCAGGCAGACACCGTGCTTGGTTGCTGATTGAGCTAAGGTTTTTGTACTTTTAAAGTTATTGTTGATACCTTATTGTTTTTGTTGACCTTCTTTTCCACTTACAGAGCTAGTTTACAGTTTTTCTTTGAAATAAATATTCAAAAACATTTAACCTACTGATGTCTCAATTAATGTAATTTTATTGGTATCTATTTTTATTTTTGAAATTTACCAGTAGCTGCTGCATTTTCCACCCTCGGCTTATACTCGAGTCAATAAGTTATCCCAGTTTTTTGTGGTAAAATTGGGTGCCTTGGCTTATGTTCAGGTCGGTTTATGCTCGAGTATATACAATTATTGAGCTTCTGATTCCTTATAATTAATTAAACCTCGCAGCCATACCAAAAAAAATTGAACATGGGTGTGGCTCTTGCGCATGCCAGTCACTTTTACAATAACTCAAAACGAGTGTAAATTTACCAATGCCGTTGTTTAGATTTGCTTGTTTTGCCTGTGTATTTATCGTCTGTTTGCTCTTTTCAACAGCAAGGAAACCTTTGTCTGCATCGGGCTCCACGAAGGTGATCCCACCTGGAAGAAAGGCTATTCTCTTTGGCCATGGGGCTCTTGCGATAAACTTGTCCCTTCAAAGGTTCCCTTTGATCCCAGAGGCTGGATCAGTCGTACCAGGAATCTTTATAACTGGAGCGAGGAGTATGGGAGGTAAGGGGTGCAGAATTCCGTTGCAGAGTTTTGAATTTTTTTGTTAAATTCCTCTTAACTGCTCAGCAGAAGTGCAGGGATTCACAGAGCAGAATAGTTGCAAGTTCCCCCCAGAGTAGTCCACTCCTTTTCTCATCAACTGGCACTTATAGTCTCAGCAACTCACTCTTGAGACATCTATAAGAGAAGTAATAAAAAAGTTTACTTACAGTAAGCATGAAACAGCAAACTGACAAACGTGGCTGCTTTCAGCAAACAGGTTTCAGCGGACTGAAAGAGAGGGAAAGGAAGAGACACAGAACAGAGAGGCGGGGCTCTCTTTGTATTCAGAGGTAGGAAGGAACAATTGGTTAGTGCTAAATAGATTGACAGTCACTCCCGCCCAGAAAAGTCCCTCCTAGCCACACCTTCACCAGGCAGCATGCAAGGTTGTAGAAAATATACAACAAGTTCATGGCAGCTTGTAAGGAGTTCAAGATGGGATACGTGACTCTCGTCCCTGTTTTATCTCACAACAGTCCTGTGAGGGAGATCAGACTGAGAAATAGAGAGAGAAAGACTGACTGACTGACCCAAGGTCACTCTTTAGTATAATGTCTCTTTATTATTTTCAACAGTAAAAGTCCTTATCAGAGCTGTGGAGGTTTGTGTTTTATTCTCTAAACAATCGTGGCCACTGGCTGGGGAATGATAGGGTTTGTAGTCCAAAAAGCACAAACCTGCAGAGCTCTTATGGTTTATTGTCCATAATTATCCCATCTATTTGGGCCTTGTGAAAAAGTAAATCCTGCCAACCTAGCAGTTCAAAAGCATGTAAAAATGCGAGTCGATAAATAGGTACCACCTCGGTGGGAAGGTCACGGCGGTCTGTGTCTAGTCGCGCTGGCCACGTGACCACGGAAACTGTCTACGGACCAACGCTGGCTCTACGGCTTGGAGACGGGGATGAGCACCGCGCCCTAGGGTCGGACACGACTGGACTAAATGTCAAGGGGAACCTTTACCTTTACCTAAAAAAGTAAAACTGGACTTGGGTATATTTTATAGGAGCTGAGTGGTAAGATTAAATCTTGGGACGGTTGCTGTGTGAGTCTGCTGCAGCAAAACCACTCAAGAAAGTCTGGTGGTGCCTTGAAGGCTACCCGCTTTTTCTGTGGTGGACGTTTTTCATGGATTTGGAGCCGGCAATGTGACAAAAGCGTCTGATCAAATGAGCTGCAGTCCGTGGCACTTCCAGCCACATCCAACGAAAGAGGCCATTCAGACTCTGGGTTGCCTGATAGTCCTCTCGATGGAGTTTAAATGGGGAACATCTTTTTGGAAAGGGAAGAAGGGAATCTTTTGTAATATATAGATAAAACGTTCCAGGGCACTTAGGATGCATCTGGAAGGGTACTCCTGCGGGGATGGAGAGCAAACGGGACCCTCAGACCCACAGAGAGGGTGGTTTCTGGGCAGGGAAAGAGGGTCCTCTTTGCAGCCCTCACCACGCAGAATTCCACGGCCGCTCAGAGCATGGAGACGTTGCTGTTTTGGATCCTGGTTGCCAGAATTTGGAGTAGATTCTGGGGGTTGTCATAGAAAAGAAAGGAATATGTCCAACCACGGGTCTTCCTGCTCCTCCGTCGGTGCTGTAGTGTGTGCGGTTGTGTACGTGTGTGAACCAGGAAAAGCTTTACATCTGCTCTATCCAGAACCTTCCCATTTTCCCAGCTTACTGTGGCAGCAGTGGGAGAGAAGGAAGTACAGCAGGCTCATGGCTTCATAATTAACTTTCTGAGTGGTTGGCATCAGGGCGGTTTCTCCCGCTACAGTGGTGCCTCGACTTACGAACTTAATCCGTTCCGGAATGATGTTCGTAAGTCGAAATGTTCGTAAGTCAAATCAGCATTTCCCATAGGAATGCATTGAAAACCGATTAATCCATTCCGGCTTTTTTTTGTTCTTATGTAGAGGCACTGTTTGTAAGTCGAAACATTCGTTCCCATAGGAACTAATGCAAAAGCGGTTAATCCGTCCTCTACCACTAGGGGGAGAATTTTTTTTTAACCTAAAATGACCTAAGGTTAAAAAAAGGGCAGGAAAGGAGGGAGGGAGGGAACGAACACCTTTTAAACAAAACACCTTTAAAACCAAGCAGCTTTAAACCAAACCAAGCACCTTTTAAACCAATTTTTACATTTTAAAATTACAGTACCAGGCAGTCCAAAGTCCATTTCGCGCTTTTTCTGCGTTTTTTTTTTTGTTCGTAAGTCGAAGCTCCGTTCGCAAGTCGAAGCAAAATTTTGTGAATGGAGCTGTTCGTAAGTCGAATTGTTCGTATGTAGGGGCGTTTGTAAGTCGAGGCACCACTGTATTTCTCTGTGTGGGTTTTTTGTGTATTTTTTTTAAAAGGTTTGATCCCTCTTCGTGGGAATCGGTGGCCAACGAAGAGATGTGGCAAGCCAGGTGAGAGCCAGCTCCAGCATGACCAGAACAAAAAGGTTTGGCCCCCGGGACCTCTGGAGGGTGGCCTAAAGCAGTGGGTCTCGAAACATTTTGGATTCGCAGCTCCCTTGATTTACTGGCCACTGGCCATGGCTCCCCTTGCTTGGAGGGGTCATCAGGGCTCTCACGGCCACCAGGGGCAGAATCTTGACACCCCTCCTCCTCAGCCATCCCATCTCCCCTCGCCCAAATATCCCCGAGGGTGCACCTCCTTCCAGGTCCTGACACAGGCCATCGGGCGAGTGCCTCCACCATGGGGAGGTGAGGGAAAGGAGAGGCAGGCACGTGGCTTCCACTTCGGTTCCTCTTTGACATAGAGCTATGAAAAGCTCCTGTACAACTTTCATAGCTCTATGTTCTTGGTTTGGTTCCCAGGTGCCCCACAAAGCTCACGGTTTGGGAACCCCTGTCCTCGAGAGATGGGGAAAGTCCATGTGTAACTTTGTGCCTGGTCCATTGTGACTGAGGGAGAGAATACAGTGGGACATCTGGAGGAGAAGCAGAAGAACGTCAACAGTGGAATGTCGTGCCCTATTATTAAAACTACAAACACACAAGACCAGTGGTTTCCAACCTTGGGTGACCCAGGTGTTCTTGGACTGCATCTCCCAGAAATCCTAGCCAGCAAAGTAAGTAGGGAAGGCTTCTGGGAATTGCAGTCCAAGAACACCTTGGTTATCCAACGATGGAGACCACTGATCTAGAACATACAAATTACAAGAGACAAAGATTCACACATTTTGCAAGGAACCGATCCAGAGACGACCCAACCTTCTTTCTGGTTGACACCATAGCTCTGAAAGAATGTACTTTATAATACAGGGGTGCCTCGACTTACGAATTTAATCTGTTCCACAATGATGGTCGTAACTCGAAATGGTCGTAAATTGAAGCACCATTTCCCATAGGAATGCAATGAAACCCCATTAATTCGTTCTGGCCGGGGGAAAAAATCACAAACAACAACAACAACAACAAAAACACTGCAAGCCCCATCAGAATGCATTGGGCCCGAAAAAAATCACAACCCCCCCCCCCCCCACAACACAGCAAGCCCCATTGGAACGCTCTGGGGCCGGGGGGAAAAATCACCAAAAAAAACCCCCCAAACACAGCAAGCCCCATTGGAACGCGCTGGGGCTGAAAAAACAAACATACCAAAACACAAAAAAAATCAAAGCACAGAAACATAACCCCCCCCCAGCCCAAACCCACCCTGCAAAACCCTGTACTCACTCAGAAGCAGAAAGCAGCACCAGGCAGTCTGAAGCTTCCTCCGACGCACACACTCTAACCGTTGGGGCGAAAGAGCTACAAAGAAGCAGCTTCTTCGCCGACCAATGGTTAGTACATTTGAATTCCCCGCCTTTTCCCCCACGTTTTTTCCAGTCGTAACTCGAAGCTCCGATCGCAAGTCGAAGCAAAATTTTGCGGCCGGAGCTGGTCGTAACTCGAAATGGTCGTAAGTTGGGACGGTCGTAAGTCGAGGCACCGCTGTAATCTTCGAACGGCAGATCTGGAAGGGACCCTATGGATCACTGAGTCCAGCCCCTACAAGGAGGCACAGAGTGGGAATCGAACTCCCAACCTCTGGCTCTGTAGCCAGAGACCTAAACCACTGAGCTATCCACCAGTTCTTGGAGTAAAAGGCCCAGAATCTCTCAGCCAGCATGAATCATGCCCCCCGGGGGGGGGGCATACCATGCCAGTGGGGAGCGAGGGGATTCTGGTAGTTGTAGTCAAAAAGGTAGCTTTTCAGAAGTCTGGATAACCCCACTGCAGAGTTTCTGCTTGCAGCATAAAAAGCCCTTAAATGGACAACATGTTTTTCTCTTTCTGCAGGATGAAAACAGCCTTCTTTATTTTCAACCTTGCGGAAACTGCTTCCGTCTCTGCAGAGGTCAAAGCAGAACTTTACACCACTGCTTACAGCGTAAGAACTTTCATTCCTTGGACGGGTTGAAAAGCCACCCTGATTAGATGCTCACTTCTTTGAAGGCTTCTGCCCTGCTTTCTGCTTTTGATCCTGAAGATGACTTGTATAAAATAATTTAAAAATTGCAATTACCTGATACAATCCTGCCCCTTCCAGGCCCAGGTTTTGAGGGGTTAGCTCCTTAAAAGCGTGCCTTTTGGATCCCTATGTATTTAGAGTGTGCTGCTTATAATACCCCCGTGGTGCCCCAAATCTCTAGGTGGGTTACAGTTTAATTATGCAGGCTACACATTACGGACCTCAAAAGGATGGAAGGCTGCGAATGAACCTTGAGCCAGCTTCCTGAGCCCAGGATCGAACTCAGGTTGTGAGCAGAGTCTTCACTGCAGTACTGCAGTTTAACCACTGTGCCACGAGCGCTTTTCAATTGAACAATATTAGTGCTGAGTTAAGGTTGCCACTTCTTTTCCTCGAGGGGCTTCACAGCTTTAGCCACCTCTGTAAGGCTTAACATGGTCCCCTTCCATGTTACGAACAACTGTATCTACATAAGGTGCCAACAATCGATAATATAGTTTCAGTGCATTTTGGAACAGTGTACTAAAATGTGCAAATGCCTTGATGTGTAGGATGGAAAGAATGTGAAGTTGTGTTGTTTCTTTTAAAGAGAGAAGTCAAGAAACAGTGAAACGGACCAAATTTGGTCCCCTTCCTGCTTTTTGCTTTGCCACAGAATTTGCAAAGTCTTTCCTCGGTCTCTGGGTGGCGTGACGTGGCAAGGTGCTAGGTGTGCCAGCTGGGCTTCACACAGGAAGCTGTTCCGTGGGGGTGGGGGACACCCTCTGCCGAGCAGACCTCCTTTGCCCTCTGATTCTTGGAGAAAAGCAACAAACCATCCCATCTGATGTAGGAGGTGAAAGAGGAGAGTGGCTTTCTAACCCTTTCCAGTTGGCTAGAGCGAGGGACACTCCTTACGCAATGGTGCCACTTTTGGGCGAATTTCTTCACACACTTTCGGGTGAATTTCTTCACACACTTTCTGGGTGTGCTGGCAGGGGGATTCTGGGGGTTAGAAGTCGAGAAAGAGAGAGAATAAGGTCTACACGCTGTGGTTTTCCTTGCATGAGCCCTTGTCCCTGCTTTCCTTTCCTGGAGCTGTACAACTGTGAACATTCGGTACAGAGGTGGTCATAAAACGAATCGCGAATCAACCCCCCCCCCCCCCCCCCCGGATGAACTGGGACGGTTTGTGGTTCATTTCACGACCTAATTCAGGGATCCCATTTTGCTAAAGCAAAACAAAGCCTAACTTTTTTCCCTCAGGTGTTTTGTTTGCTTTGGTTAAAGGGTATGCCTGCCCGCCCCCCCGCTGCCCCATCATCTCCACCTCCCTGCTCCTGCTATCTCTGCCACCACCGGCTGTGCCATCCTCAGAGGCTGCCAGGACCCTGCGGCTGCTTCTGAGCATGTGCCCGCCTCGGCAGAAGCAACAGGAGCAGATACAGCCCTCCCAGGCATGAACCGGAAAAACGAACCACAAACCATTTGTTTTTCCGGGGGTTCGTGGTTAGCCACGAACAATCACAAACCACTATTTTTCCGGTTCGTGCCTATCTCTAGTCCTGTATGTGGTCCACAGGTTGGGGAATTATCTCACCTTCTCTAGATTTGAGCAGAATAATGTCGATCTAGGAGTGTGCCTTTTCCAGTTACAGTCATTTGATCCTGTCTTTAACGGCACAGTCCCAGGGTGTGGGAATCCCGGGGTTTGCAGTTTGGTGAGCTCCTTCCAAATCTCCACTGCAGTTCAGGGGAGTCTGCAAGAGTTTTCAGACAGAGAAGGTTCCTGTCCTCAACAAACTCAAAATGCCAGGATTGGGTAGAATGGAACTGTGCATATGGAGCGATGGCATCAAAGAGAGGCATGAGAGTGGTATAGTGACGTCGCGTAGATATCCACGAGAATCCAGCTGACATAATTTGCAGACATTTCTGATGTGCAGATCTTTTATTCTGCGTTTGTACTTCAGATCGCTCTGATGGTTCTTTCAAATCAGATGTGTCCTTTTCTGCTTTCCTCCACCGAAATCCTTTGGCTTCTCTCTTTTCTTTCCTCTCAGTTTCCCCCTGTAGCTTTCCTTGTACTCAACATCACTTCCTTTCTTTCCTGCCCTTCTCCTCCCCTCTCCATCTTCCATTCCTGGGCTCCCCTCTTCCTCTTCCACAAGTCTCTGTCCTTGCCCATTTTTTGTCCGATATCAAACTGGCTTAGCAGTCTGGTGCAGTTTGTTTGGATATATTCTCGAAGGCTTTCACGGCCGGGATCTGATGGTTGTTGTGGGTTTTTTGGGCTCTTTGGCCGTGTTCTGAAGGTTGTTCTTCCTAACGTTTCGCCAGTCTCTGTGGCCGGCATCTTCAGAGGACAGGAGTCAGAACTCTGTCTGTGCTCTGGTGCAGTTTGTTTGGATAGTTGAGTATTTATAGCTGTGGGATCAGCTTTTGTCCTTTTCAGGAGAGCAGTGAACCACTGGTTGAAAAATCTGGGGGAGAAAACATTAAAAGCCTTCGAGAATACAATAATAATAATAATATGCTCTCAAGTTAATTCTGACTTACAGTGACCCTTTTCTAGGTATTAGTGGGTACTCAGAAGGGGTTTACCATTCCCTTCTTCTGAGGGGCACCCTGGGACTTTGCAGCTGGCCCAAGGCCACCCAGACTGGCTCTCCACCCTGAAGGCAAACTCCCAACCTCTGGCTCCACAACCAGATATTGAAACCACTGAGCTGTGCAGAATTGCTTTGTAAATAACATTTAGACCTACATGCAGTGCTTATTACTGCTTACGTAACCTTGAGTTATGCAGGTGTAGTTATTCAACAGGATTGCAGCCATTGCCTGAGAATTTACCATCTCTGTTTGTGAAATATCTTATGCCACACTCCTGTACAGTGGGAAGGATGCTTCTGTAATCTCCTTCTCTATCCCACAGCTGATTTCCCCCCCTGAAAAGCAAAAAGTGAATTGTCATTTACTTGGGAGTAAAGTCCCCATGAAGTTATAGAACTTGCATTGTTAATCTGTTTTATTCCGTGGATACAGCAAAATTTATGTGCAGTTGTTAACAAATGCTCTGTTTCCCTAGATGCTTTCTGTGTCGAACATGACTTTTTTTTTAAAGGACTGTTTATTCAAAATGGCAGAAAAATTATTTATCCATTATTTATTTATTTAAAATATTTTTACCCCACCTTTCTCCTTAAAAGGATCTAAGGTGGCTTATTACAAGAATTAAAAGACAACATTCGAAAGCTAAAAATAGTAAGTATAAAAATATTAAAGAAGGAATTAAACACGTATTATATTAAACATGGTAAATAAAATCAGTTCATGGCCTCTCACATGCATATGTTGACCTTCCTGGAGTTGGCGCTGTCTTCAAAACTGTATTCTCAATTCCGTTTTCTTCGCAGTTGTACCAGGACATGGTGGGCGCATACGAAACTCACCCAGCAAACTGGCACAAGAACTATGCCATTGCTTGCGAGCGGATGCTGCGTTTGCACCCCCAAAGAGAGGATCCGGAAAAACTGCTGTCCGAAACCATCAAGCATTTCCTCCTTTATACAGAAAAGGTGGCAGATGATCCCCAGCACAGCCAGATTTTGCAGGCTGTGAACCACCTGAAGAAAGAACTCCGGGAGCTGAGAAGAATAAAGAAAGGGAGAAGCAGACGGCAGACCTAGGATGACTTTACAGCAAGCCACTTCCAGCAGGCGGGGGTGGAAATGAGAGAGCGGCGAACCACTGGTTGAAAAATCTGGGGGAAAAACAATGAAGACCTCTTGCAGACTGGGGGGGATTCTGGGAGTTGTAGTCCAATAATAATCATGTGCCTTCAGGTCAATTTGGACTTATGGCAACCCCTTTTTATGGTTTTCTAGGCAGAGAATACTCAGAAAGGATTTCCCATTCCCTTCTTCTGGAGGTGGTCTGGAGATGTGCCGCTTGCCCAGGGCCACCCAGGCTGGCTTTTCTCCTGGGAGGCCCAGTGAGGAATCGAACACCCAACCTCTGGCTCCACAGCCAGAAACCTGAACCACGGAGTTATCCAGCCAGCTGATGTAGTCCAATAAAGGAACATTTTAAAGCTCTTTCTGCCTCATTTCAATGGGCCCATAAAGAACAGGGTAGATCAGTCTAGAGAAGACTGAGGAACTTTAATCTAAAATAGTAACTGCTATAAGAGACTGTTACCTAAACAGTGTCATGGAAGGATATCAAATATATGAATGCCTTCTCCAACTTTCCCATGGGTTGTGGCGTTCTCATTGCAAAATAACCAGGGTTTCCAAGTGCATTCAGGAACTGCGCTTAGCAAAGTTGGAAAGCATCTTTCCCCGCATTGCAGAGGCTTAAACCAGGTGACATCTGAACCAGGGGAGTTCTAGCGCTGCGTCTCAGGAGTTGAAAATATTTGACAGAAAAGTTTTCCATTGTAGACGAAACAGGGAAGGTTGCAATTGTATGGATTGCGTTGAGTTTGTGCATTGAATTTTGGAAGTGTGCCTAGAAACCAAGGGTGTCTTGAGTGAGGAGGAAATTATGGGGGGTACCGACCACATCCCAGGGCCCTGTTCTCCCCCTCTTTCCTTAATGAGTAACTTTGGTTGCCCTGTCATATTGGTGTTGGCCAACTCATGGCCAACAACATGATCCCAACAATCAGTGGCTGGGAAGGAGGTGACACAGTGACTTCACAGTCCAGAACATGTGAAGCTGCACATCGGGGTGGGCAGAGTGAGAAAGCGACGCACAGGAATGGCATCGTCAGCAGGAGCCTGGAGATCTCCCAAATGTGGCTCTACTCAGAATCTCTGCAGTCCTCACTTCGGAAAGATGAAATAAAACAGGCTGGTCTCCTCTGTACTTTCATGGTCTTATCCTGCAGGCTCAGCACTGTCCCATTCATTGCCCAAATGGGAGGTAAGCGTGCATAGAAACCAAGGGTGTCTTAAGTGAGGAGGAAATTATGGGTTGTACGGTGTCCTTTGATCTTCCTTCACCACCAGCGCCTTCCCACTGGGGAGATCCACCCACCCACCCACCCAGCTATAGGGCAGGTTTGCATACAGGCAGGTGTTCAAAGGTTCTGCTTGGAGAAGACCTGGCTTCTTAATTTGCACCGCTGAATCATCGCTTTCACACTAACCTTTATTATCAAGGACATATCAAAATAACAAATCGTGAGATACGACCAGAACTGAAAGAACTGCATCAAGAACAGATTCCACTATATAGAGCATCGAATTTACTTAAGGGTTCAGGCCATTTACTTTGCAGATGCCTTCTACACTCCCCCTGCTACCCCCCCCCCCGCCATGTCTCTTGCCAAATTTTGCTTTTTAATAATAATAATAATAAGAGTCAGCTTCTGCTGGTGGAAACTTCCAGGAGTTGAATAGCTTGCATTAAAATAAGGCGCAGCTTCCTCCCTAGACTTTATTTTGCAATCTTCAAAGTTTGCAGGAAACAAAATTTTGAAGCCGTTCCCTTGCCTGTTTCTTGCAAAATGGCTTGGGGGTGTTAAATCCAAATCTTCTATGGGCACGGACATAAACGAGGGACGTGGGGAACGGGCTGACCAGCACACATTTAATTTTGATTGCTGTATATACCCTTGTATAGTTTCTCAAGCAAGTGTTTGGGAGAGAGGACGGACTGTTGCTTTAGTCTCCGTCTTGCAAAATGCTTGCCAGATCAACACGTCTTCATATTTTCTTAATTTCCTATCTAAACTTTTTAGATCGGTGTTCTCTTTACCTACAGGGTCCTTGTGTTTAGGTACCAAACCCACAGCCCATATATTGACTCCGGGGGACATTTGGGCCGGGATGGTGATGTTCATGATTTGCCAGGAAACATTTTAGCATCTTTCTCTCTCCCCCCCCCCCCACTTCTGCCCCTTCTCCTGGGTGCATTTCTTCCCCCTGAAATAAAATTCTTTTTGAGCAAGACTCTCCCCTTCTCCCCTTGCGCTCCCTCCCCTTGCCTACGGACCACATTAAGAAATGCAAATAATGGCTCTTTATTTGATTATGACAGCTAATTAATAGCAACCTGTTTTAATGAATTAAGTCACTCTGGGCCCTTCAGCACTTCCTAAGTAGCCGGCCCGCATCTGTAGGGTTTCTGTTTCCCTTTTTAATTGTATAGCTCCTGGACTGTATAGGCCCATGTATAGAAATGTCTCCTTAATGAAGTGGGAAGATTTAGGAGCTCGCCTGCATTCAAAGATCACGGGTGAGCTATTCAGGGGCGGAAAAAAAGCCCCCTCTCTCCTTTTCCCCCTCATGAGGGGTAGCCCCAGTTCCGCACCATTGTGCCCGCCGAAGCCCTTGATCAAAAGACGCACAACCGGGCTCCCTTTCAGACGAGGGCTATAATTAAAACCGCTAATTCTCTTTTAAAAGTGCTGCAGGTTGCCATGCCGGGCCCCTGGCTGGCGTGGCCTTTGTGATGTCGTGAGCTGTTCAAGGACGGCGGGGGGCAAAGGGGGGGTTGAGGTTGGTGCCCCCCGGCAGGGAGGGACGGGGAGACTTTTGCAAGGAGATGCCAGTCACAGGGGGTCCTTCAAGAGGAGACGGTCTGGGAAGACCTTGACAGGGTCTCTCTCCGGTCTGAATTTGCCCCTTGTCGGTGGCTGGGAAAGAAGTCTGGAAAGGATTTGGACTTCCAGGGAGGGGGGAGGGAGGGAAGGTGGCGCTCGCTGAAGATCAGGTAACAGGACTTCACTTCTTACTGCCGCCACCACCATCACTTCCGTTGCCACTTCGGCCACATCTTCGTGCCATGCAAGCGTCTCCATGTAAATCTGTCCAATCACCAAGATCTGCCAGGGAGGCCCTCCTTTGTTCATTAGATCTTAGAACGGTAAAGCGGGAAGGGATCCTAGAGGTCATCCAGTCCAGCCCTAGTCAAGGAGGCACCGTGGGGAATCGAACTCCCAACCTCTGGCTTTGCAGCTGGATGCCTTAACCACTGAGCTCTCCAGCAGTTCACATCCCACCACAGACAGCTGTTCCTTATGTAGAGCCATGGGGGGAGGGGCTTTCTCAGCTGTTGTCCCCTGGAGGGGCAATCTGAGGCTTGATTGGCGCCAGCATTGGCATCATTTCAGCATCAGGTCAAAACATGCTTATTTATTAGGGCCTGTGCAGGCTTTAATACAATGGTTTTTTAAAAACCATTAATTGTTAGACTAATTAACTTTAAGTAGTTTTAAAGATTTTATGCCTTTAGATATTTATTTTCAGCTCTGTAACCCAGCCTGAGATCTTGTGATATAGGGTGGCCTATAAATGTTTTTTATAGGCCACCCTATATCACAAGATCTCAGGCAGCATCTTAAAAAGCAGAGACATCACCTTGCCGACAAAGATCCGCATAGTCAAAGCTATGGTTTTTCCAGTAGTGATGTATGGAAGTGAGAGCTGGACCATCAAGAAGGCTGACCGCCGAAGAATTGATGCTTTTGAATTGTGGTGCTGGAGGAGACTCTTGAGAGTCCCCTGGACTGCAAGGAGAACAAACCTATCCATTTTGAAGGAAATCAACCCTGAGTGCTCACTGGAAGGACAGATCCTGAAGCTGAGGCTTCAATACTTTGGCCATCTCATGAGAAGCGAAATCTCCCTGGAAAAGACCCTGATGTTGGGAAAATGTGAAGGCAAGAGGAGAAGGGGACGACAGAAGACAAGATGGTTGGACAGTGTCATCGAAGCTACCAACATGAATTTGACCCAACTCCGGGAGGCAGTGGACGACAGGAGGGTCTGGTGTGCTCTGGTCCATGGGGTCACGAAGAGTTGGACATGACTTAACAACTAAACAACAACATATGTTTTTTAGCTGGCTGGATAGCTCATTGATTCAGGTCTCTGGCTGCAGAGCCAGACGTTGGGAGTTCAATTCCCCATGGAAAGGCCTGCCTGTGTGTAGCCTTGGGAAAGCTGCACACTTCCAGGGTGTTCCCAGAAGAAGGGAATAGCAAACCACTTCTGAGTATTCTCTACCTGGAAAACCCTGAAAAGGATTGCCATAAGTCAGCATGGACTTGACAGCATGTGATTATTATTATATAAAGGTTTTAAATGAATAAATAGTCAGAATCTCCCTGGTTTTTGTGCAAGGTCTGGGTAACTTGCGACAGCTAACTAAAAAGGTACCAGGGTCTGTGTTGGTGGCGTGCTTGGTCATAGACCCAACCACGCCACGAAGATGCATCCCAGCACCTTTGCAAACAAGCCACCATTAGCTGCGTCAAGTTACACAAACTTGAAGTAGACATCCATTGGGTCTCCGATTCTGTAATTCTGTGGCCGTGGCAGAAGTGACAACGCCGATGTCGTGAGCAGCCAAAGGCAGCGGTCCCATTCTCTGATCTTTGAGGCCCTGCTTGGCGGTGGCGTGACCCGGAGGCAGGAGACCTTCCCTCTCGCTCTCCGTGGTTTGAAGATGCCCACTGGAGCCTGGCAGGTTCAGAGCAAAAGCCCTTTGAAGAACCTCAATAGATGTAACAGTTCAGCTGTGAGGGAGACAAATAAGCGAGAAGGTTCATTAATCCCGTTTTTGGCTCTCTCCGTGCCTTTTGCCCTTTTTATCGCAGCCTTATTAGTCTTCGACTCATCTTGAACGGGGGACGGGAGGAGGGGGAGAGGGCATGGATGAATGGGAGTCGTTGAGGGCTAATTGGCAAAGACTTTTAATCGCAGGCCAAGGACTTTTACATTGACTTGAAAGTAACTTCTCCATGGGAAGGAACTCCCCCACCACCACTCAAAGTGGGAGGGGGAGATCAGTATTATAACCCTTCCCCGTGTACAAAAAAGCATTCTCTCGCTCTCCCACCCCTCCATCTATAGTCATGTAAGGTTGAATAATATGTTTAAAAATACAAAGTGGAGCGACGGTTTGTTGGCCTTTAAAAAATTACATATTTTTTAAAAAAAGATATAAAGATACAGCAGCCTGATCTTGGGCTCCTGTGTGTGAGAGAGAGTGTTCAACTTTTATCTCACATGGAAACGGCACCCCTGGAACTGACGTACGGCCCGTTTTTCATCCCGTCTTGTGGTTTTGTCCAAATAATAATAGGGTTCATGCCTCTCCCGCTTCCATGTCTTGCAAGTCCTGGTGCAAACAGAATTTTTTTTTCTCTGTGTCTTTTCTTGAGCCCCTTGATCCGTGGCAGGCACAGGATGATACTCCAGATGGTGTTTGGACTGGAAACCCCATCAGCATAACCCATGGTGAGGCACGCTGGGAGTTGTGGTCCAGCCACTTCTGGTTGGCCACGAGTGGCCCAAGCTTTGCTCCAGGTCCTATGCTCAACGCAAACCACTCTTAAAAGCTACTTAATTGCTTCCTGTACTGACTCATCTGTATAAAACACGCCTCAACTCTTTACATCACGGCACCCCAGTGAAATCTTTGGGCAGCTCAAGCCATGTCCAGCCAGTGCACTCTGACCCCCCCCACCCGGGATCCCTTCCCAATCCTTTCCTTGATGTCCATGAGGCAGCAGACACATTCCGAGTTTTAGTCCGAACTTTAAAGGAGGTGAACCTATTGGGTTGGGGGCCTGCAGTTGAGTACATGAGTTAGTTAAGTTCGAACTAACTCCTGGTGTGGGTTCGCCTAGCCCTGTCAGGGTCACCAGTTGCCTCCCCCCCCCCATGTTCCTCAATTCCCAACTTCGTGTTCGGGGGGGGGGGGCGGGGAGCAGGGAAAAGTGGAAAGTTGCAGCTGTTCAGAGGATGCTTCTTCCACGGCTTTGCCCACCCTTTGCTACTGTACTGTACCTGCCGCCTTGAGACCCTCCACATCTCCTTTGGTCCCTTAAGGAGATCCCTTGTCCAAGGAGCAGCATAACCTGTTCCTCCTTACTCACAGGGAAGGATCCAGCCCAACCTTCGGAAGGCACAATGAGTAAAAAAACGACGAGAGCAAAGAATCTACAAATGCTATCTGTTGTGATGAAGCCCTGTGGGTATGCCGCTTAATCCCGCCTACAAGCAAGATTTCTCACCAACCCCATTAAATGGCAATCATCACAATAAGCCACAAAATTGGGGAGATGTGGGTGGGCGAAAATCAGCACAGATTTCCTCCAGGCAGCAATGGTTTAATACATAGCCCAGAGGTGGACCACGATGGAACTACAGGCCTAGGGAAGAAACAGCCCTTTGCCTGCAATATGTGTGTGTGTGTGTGGGGGGGGGGTGTCACAAAACACACAGAAACCCCACCTCTTGACCTCTCCAGCTGGAAGGAGGTACAGCTTTACTTCAAGAAGAGGACAAGCAAAAGAGACGGGATAAGATTGTTAGTTCTCTCTGCCTTGAACATTTGTAAGTTCCTTGGTGAGCTCATCACTGGTTCAAGAAGAAAACCGGCATGCTGTATCATAAAAAACAGTTGTTCACATAGGGTTCGGTCCCAGCATCTCCTGCTAAAAGGATCAGGTATGTAGACATGGGCAGGATGGTAAATTTGGAAGCAGAGGTCCTCGTTGTGATAGTTCCTGTAGTCACTACCTCCTGCACAGAAGGAGGGTCCAGAAATGCAGACTGTTGAATCGGTCTGTATCAACAAGTTTTAAAAACAACAACAGGTCTTTTTTGGAGTTAATGGCTCTTAATTGCGCATTCAAGACCAAGCTGCCCTGAAAATGCTTTGTATTATACCAGAGATAGCTTGAAACAATGCGCTTTGTGAGAAGTGCAGCTAAGCTCATAGGAACCAGAAAATCTAGGGGGTGGCAAATGATGTCCCTGCTAAATCCCTGGTGCGTTTCCTTTGCACATCCTGGCTCCATTTGTTGTTGTTTAGTCGTTAAGTCGTGTCCAACTCTTTGTGACCCCATGGACCAGAGCACGCCAGGCCCTCCTGTCTTCCACTGCCTCCCGGAGTATGGTCAAATTCATGTTGGTCACTTCGATGACACTGTCCAACCATCTCGTCCTCTGTCGTCCCCTTCTCCTCTTGCCTTCACTCTTTCCCAACATCAGGGTCTTTTCCAGGGAGTCTTCTCTTCTCATGAGATGGCCAAAGTATTGGAGCCTCAGCTTCAGGATCTGTCCTTCCAGTGAACACTCAGGGTTGATTTCCTTCAGAATGGATAGGTTTGTTCTCTTTGCAGTCCAGGGGACTCTCAAGAGTCTCCTCCAGCACCACAATTCAAAAGCATCAATTCTTCGGCGGTCAGCCTTCTTGATGGTCCAGCTCTCACTTCCATACATCACTACTGGAAAAACCATAGCTTTGACTATGCGGACCTTTGTCGGAAAGGTGATGTCTCTGCTTTTTAAGATGCTGTCTAGGTTTGTCATCGCTTTTCTCCCAAGAAGCAGGCGTCTTTTAATTTCGTGGCTGCTGTCCCCATCTGCAGTGATCATGGAGCCCAAGAAAGTAAAATCTGTCACTGCCTCCATATCTCCCCCTTCTATTTGCCAGGAGGTGATGGGACCAGTGGCCATGATCTTAGTTTTTTTGATGTTGAGCTTCAGACCATTTTTTGCGCTTGCCTCTTTCACCCTCATTAAGAGTTTCTTTAATTCCTCCCCCCTTTCTGCCATCAGAGTGGTATCATCTGCGTATCTGAGGTTGTTGATATTTCTTCCGGCAATCTTAATTCCGGTTTGGGATTCATCCAGTCCTGCCTTTCGCATGATGTATTCTGCATATAAGTTAAATAAGCAGGGAGACAATATACAGCCTTGTCGTACTCCTTTCCCAATTTTGAACAAATCAGTTGTTCCATATCCAGTTCTAACTGTTGCTTCCTGTCCCACATATAGATTTCTCAGGAGATGGATAAGGTGGTCAGGCACTCCCCTGGCTCCATTACACCCCTATAAGTAGGTGATTGAAATCCCAGATACTCAATCTCAATCAACATACTAGGCGGACAAATATCTGACCTGCTCATAAAGCCAGCTCTGAGATTCCTCTACTACTGTATAGGTTGTCGGACATATTCTAGGTTCTGTGTTCAAGTGGAAATATCACTGAAGTCTGTCTGAGCAGGTTATTGCTCCTCCTAATATGTTTTCTGCTTGAAAATATTACCAGCAACGCACATAGAAAACTAGCATGTTAGGCACAGATGTTTTAGCCTAACGTTCTTCCTGTTTTTACTGCATGCAGGGAAGTTGACATGGTGGCATATTTAGGTATGTCAACCCTCTCTACCAAACTGAAATGCGACGGCCCAGGCACAGATTTCCACCCTAATTCATCTTCTGTTTACCAATATCCAAATTGAATGGCCGATGCAAATGTTAACGGGTTTTCCCCCCAGTGCTCTATCTCCATTTTTGCATATTAGGTCAGTTTCATTAATGTTGGGTGTGTTTTTGTTTTTGTTTTTTGTTTTTTTTTTGTTTTTTTGCTACTTTCATTAACCCTCCTGTACCCAGAACAAAACAAAACAAATGAACAAACAGGAAAAAAAAAAATCCATTGAGTGGAACCCTATTTTTTGACCCCATGAGAATTCCAGAATATTGAAATACAGCAGTTTGAAAATATTTAGCAGGATTAATAATCATGTGCCGTCAAGTCACTTCTGTCTTCAAGTGACTAGAGATGGGTACGAACCACCCGTTTGATGGTTCGTGCCGGTTCGTTTATCGGCCGAATAGGTGTTCGGCGATTCTCAGACCCGCCTCCACCAACAGGCACCCACTCAGAGAAAGCACTTGGAGGAGGCAGGACAAGGAAGCTGGGGTTCCTGCCTCTGAGTGGGAGCCCGTCGGAAAAGGCGGGCTGGGAAGTGCCAAACACCTGTTCAGCCAATAAACGAACCAGCACGAATGGCTAAACTGGTGGTTCGTGCCCATCTCTAATGGTGCCCGTTTTCTGGGTTTTTCAAGTAGAGAATATTTAGAAGCAGTTTCCCACTCCCTTCTTCTGTGAGCATCTTGGGACTTGTGCAGCTTACCCAAGGCCACACAGGGTGGCTCTTCTCCCAGGAGGTACACTGGGGAATCGAACTCCCAACCTCTGGCTCTGCAGCCAGAGACCTAACTCACTGAAGGTTTAATGTGCATGTACTGTATTTCTTGAAGTCAAATATCTCTCGCCCCAAATAGAGCCAAACTGATTATTACCAGTATAAGTTATTTTTGCTTCACGGCATTATGTTTCACCCGTAAATGGCACGGGACATTTTTGCCCTATGCGTTACATTCTGGCTGGATTAAATTCCCAAATGGACTGTAGCTTGGTCCGGACTTTTGGTTTTTTGGTCTGTGAAAATAGAAGAAAACCACATGGCAAGTGGTTGGAATTCAGTTGACAATGTCGTTGAAAGTCTGCTTTGTAGGTTTACTTCTGTGTAGATTTTGCAAGAAAACGTGACTCAGAGAGGGATTAAAATTTCCCATCCTGGTGCATGGAGCGTCATTAGTTTTAATCATGGGTACCCCATCTGATGGCAATGAATATCTTGGTTGCCATGAATAAATTCGAGGATAATGGCAGGATTATGTAACGCTACTTCCTCCGAATGTACTAAACAATAATTATGTGGGACTGCCTATGGAAAGTATCAGAAAACGTCAGGGGGGTTGGTGTCTAAAATGTTGCAGCCAGATTGCTGATCGGGGCTGTTCACAGGGACCTCACAACTCCCCTGTTAAAGCAGCTCCAGCGACCTCCGATCCATTTCTGGGCAGAATTCAATGAGATGGTTCCAAACTATAAAGCCCTAAAGAACTTGGATCCACGTTATCTCAATGAATAGGTTCTTTATGAACCTATTCAGTGTTAAGATCATCCGGAGAGACCTTTCTCTCGGTCCCGCCACCTTCATAGGTGTGTCTGGTGGGGACACGGGAGAGAGTCTTCTCTGTGACTACTCCTTTAGACTCTGGAACTCCCTCCCACTGGAGACCAGGCTGGCCCCGTCTTTGCTGTCCTTCTGCAAGCAGGCCACGACCTTTCTCTCCAAGCAAGCTTTCCCTTAGTAACTGACTGCCTGAGTGGGGTTTTTTAATGGACTCTTGTGCCTTCCTACATTGAATATATTTTGGTGTTGCTTATGTTTTTTGATACTGTATTCATTGATCCTTTTAGTATTCTATACTCATTGTTACTAACTTAAATTTGTTGTTGTTTAGTCGTTAAGTCACGTCCGACTCTTCACGACCCCATGGACAAGAGCACGCCAGGCCCTCCTGTCTTCCACTGCCTCCCGGAGTTGGGTCAAATTCATGTTGGTCGCTTCGATGACACTGTCCAGCCATCTCGTCCTCTGTCGTCCCCTTCTCCTCTTGCCCTCACACTTTCCCAACATCAGGGTCTTTTCCAGGGAGACTAACTTAAATACTGTCTTTTAATTGTTGTAAGTTGCCTTGGGTCCATTTTAAGGAGAAAGACAGGTTAAAAATAGTTTAAATGTAAAATAAACAAAAAACGAAAAAAAACAGTCCAGGTATCTCTGGAATCCAGTGGCAATCTACTGCATGTTCCAAGACCAGCTAGCCAAAATGGAAAATTATTGTTTATATATTGAACTCAATAGGAAAGCTTTGTTCAAACGGTTAGCCATCAAGCTAATGGCACATTATCTTATGGATGCTGATGTGCAATAATTCTGCCCTAGATGGAAAGAGGTGTTGCAGCCCTCAAAGGAGCAAAAATATATATATCATCATTCTTTCTTGAGCCAGATTTTTGTTTTATTTTATTTTTATTTTTTTCGTCATATGCCACCGGCGGTTTTCGGATAAGAGCACACGTCTTTAAGTGGCATAATGCTAAGTAATTTTTTTGTACCGGATGGGAAATTAAAACAAATTTTGCACAGCCATGAAATTATTCCTTGCACGTCTTTACTTTGGTGACAGGTTTTTGAGTTGGGACCGAATGGGTGGCAAGGGAACAAAACATGAAGATGGAATAGTAACCCTCCCCCTTCTACACCCGGCGGGGGGGGGGGGGGGAGAGAGAAAAACACCCTACCATAGGTAAGTCCTTGTAGCAAAAATTTTTTGGCTGGATCAAATATTAAACCTGCTACTCCACATTTCACGCTTTATATTCCTAAAGCAGATGCTGGGGGAAACTGCCAAAATTTAATTGGAGGCGGTGTGGCTTGCGGTTCCGCCGGCTGACCAGCAGAGGGCACACCGGAAAAGATCTAGTATGTACATTTTTCCATCATGCAGGCTTGCGCTTGTAATCATTCCCAGCAAAAATATGTAGCCCCATGCTTGTGTGTGCCTATTTACATTTTGGAATGTGATTCAGAATGCGGCCGTCAGATTTAAAACTTTTGTTTCTCCTTGCTGAGACGCTGGAGACACTGTCGGAGTCGCGAGCTTCTCTGTTTACAGATGCAAGTTGCTAAATGGTTGGATTTAATTGTCACACTGGAATGAATCAGTGCATTTAAAACAGAAACTTCCCCATGACATTTTTTTTTAAAAAGCCAACAACTTAAAATACAATATTTTAGAGACGGAGCAGGAGGAGGAGGAGGAGAGAAAGCAGGAAGATATCCCGAGGTATCCGTTTTCTGTGCTCCTTGCGGTGTAGTTACTGAATGTTCTAAAATGTTCAGCGAAAAGGGATAATCACAAAAGCTGGCATTCATTTTCCACCCTTAGAAATTCCCAGTGACTGCTTGGACATTAGATCCGTAACGAAATAAGGGTTAGATAACAACACTGCACGGTTGCTGGTGAATTTGAAGATGGAAGGAAGCATTATTTTTGCCCCGTAAGGGTTGAAGTTGGTTTTGAAAGAGAAAGAGATGCTTGAAGTTTATTCTCTGGTCATGTTTTTGTCTGTAATGTAGAACCTTGGCAGGCATCATACCATCTGGGACACCTGACAGGCCTGTTTTACCCGGACGCCACCATGGGGACAAAATAACGTATGGAAAGCAGGACTCCTCTTAATCCACTTCCTGTTCTCTTGGAAGTGATTATTGATCTGTTCTTATGCCCATTTTGCAGATGGGAATGGAGAAGACTGAGGCAGACAAAAGCCTCAGGCTACCTGGTGGGTTTGTGACAGAGAGAAGAGGTGTTGCCAGGTCTGTCACTAAGGCCTTTTTTCTTGCTCAGATTGGAAACGGGTGTCCGGTCTGTATTCCTTCGAAAAGCCGGTAGAGGCTCAGATGACAGAATGTGGTGTTCCCCCACTTCCAAAAAACACTATGAGGTTCACAGGTCAGGAAGGAGGGAGATAGCTTTTATTCTGAACTGATGTCATGTGAAATAAAACCGTACCAAAAAGAAGAGTTCCAGAGGCCCTCAGAAAAGTTCTCGTCTCCCACCATCCCTCTCCAGTGGTTCTGCTGGTCTAACTTTTTCGTTCTATTTATCGTCTTATATATCTAACGATGAGCCTTGCAAACACAATTTCACAAACGGAGTCTCTTCTTATTCACAGTCATTTAAGAAGAAACACGAGCAATTCTAACAACAACAAAAGGCTACAGTTTGTGTACCCAAGTCCTCAGAAAGAGCACCAACTGCAAAGTTCAAGTGTCCCTTTGAATCAAATTCAGACAAAAATCCAAAATATCTTTCTCAACTGGGTTGGGTATCCATCACACAGAAGAATCAGCTCCACATGCAGAGTCTTCAAAACCCTAGAATAAAATATCAATTCAGTTGCCAGTTCATGAATTCACTATGTAGATTCACCCCTCCAATGCAAATCTATGCGAATTATACCTAGACCAAGCTGGCAAGGGCCTTAGCAGTCTAAGTGGCAACAGCATGTCCAGCCTCTTCAGCTCTCCTGCTCTTTCTGATTCAAATCTCTTACTCACTGCCCTTCTTAGTTCCATCTCTTTGGACTGAACCAATATTTCGTAGGGGTTACACTGGCTAGATCAGATGGGAGCTGTAAGACCAAAACCTCTGGAGGCCACCGTTGATAACCCCTGCCTGTGTATCCACCTGACACTTGTCCTATCCTGCCCATACCCAGTTAGCTTGCTAATCAGAATATCATGGGGCACTTTGAAAAAGACTTTGCTGAAGTCAAGATATATTACGTCTACAGCATTCCCACCGTCTATCAGGGAGGTTACCTGATCGAAAAACGAGATAAGGTTAGTCTGGCAGGATTTGTTCTTGACAAATCCATGTTGACTTCTATCTATCACTGCATTGTTTTCAAGGTGCTTGCAGAGTGACCACAAACCATTCAGTCTTTCCTCGTAGGGAGTGGTTCAAGGGGTGGTCCACCATTGCCATCATCCCACATTGAGTTTCGTGGTCAAGTGGGGATTTGAACCCAGGTCTCCTGAGTCCTCACTGGACATTATTTCCACAACATCAGACTGTCTCTTTACACTCATATACATAAGTCCTATTCAAGCCTGCCTGAAATTCTGGAGGGCTAAACAGATGGTAGGGATAGAGATATAAGACCTGTTGGCTCCTGAGAGGGTTGGAGGGTATATAGAACAGAGTTTCTATGTGTATCCCCCATCCCTACCACCTCTTTACACAGTTTCAGGCACAACACCACGGTAACTGATGACTCCAATTTAGCAGTGAATGTGAATCCATTTCAGGTTTTAGTTTGTACTTTACAGGAGCTATCCAGCATCTTGTATAACTCAGGACAAGTGCAACCTAGAATTCAGGGTGGATTTATAGCCCTCCTGGAACAGGACTCACCAGCCACCAGTGGCATAACAACAGAATAACAACCTCAGCAGACCACAACAGAGAACGAACAGTAGCAGGAGCCAGTACTGAACCAACTGGATATTCCTTCCCCATCTCTTTCTCAGGTTGCACTAGAGGTGCGGATTGTAACCTGGTACGGCATTGCAGACATTTTGCACAAATCACACAAAGCATGATGGGGGGGAGGGTGGGGAAGAAAATACTTGGGAGTCTCATACTCACACTGAAGGCAAAAACTCTCTTGGTGGTTGGAGAAGCTTTGACAGACTGCCTCGTTGCTTCAAGACAAATTACCATGAACAAGACATTGTTGAGATTTCTTCAGATCCCTGGATCACACTCCAGGAATATAAAACAAATGGTTACTGTTACGCTGCGAGAACAATGGCACTATCCCTTTTAATTTGCAAATGCCTAATTACACCTTAGTTATTGCAAAATGGAATTAACAGCAAATAACTTGTTATTTGTAATTAGTTACTCCCAAACTCGAGAGAACCTGGCCTGCTACGAGTAAAGCTGTGAGTAGGAACAATTTTTTTTAAAAGCCTGTTTGGGTGCAATAATTACATGGAACGGATAGCTCTTAGTGGACTTATCCCAATTGATCCTAATTAGTTATTGAACCTTAGAATGCTGTTGATCCTGCTGATAGCTTCCTGATGGGTGCTGTAAGCTGAGTTCCTGGGTTCCTGCCGTGCACGAGAGATCACCTTCCCCCTCTGAAGATGACCCAGCAAGGTTAAGCATGATGACTTTACCTACTAGGCATGTCGGCTGGGTGAGCATGGCATTTTGCCTGCAGCAGCAGCAGCCATGCTTTGCCCAGAAAGCAGTTTTCAACATCCCCGGAAGGGGAACTGGAGAAAAGATGGCCAGAATCCTGTTGCTGGTTTATGCCTGCATAAGGGAAACTAAATAAGTCACGGCAGCAAATTGCCACTCGTGAATATGGTGCTAGTTGCATTGCAACCACACAACCAGGTGCATCCAGCACCTTGACACCAGAACTTATAGCACTTCACTTACTCAAGAGCAAATCAGCCATTAGAAGCTGGCTGATACTGCTCTCCACTGAAAACAATACTTCCCCTAATGTAGGAGCCTTCCTCGGGAGAAAGGAGAATGATCTTTCCTGTGCTTTTGCCAAGCCCATGCCCATCTCTTGCTCCACCCTTCTGCAAGACCATGCCAAGCTGCGGAAGATGCTGTGGTTAATAGATAACCTTGCACTTAGGCCCAATTGCATCTCATTTCTCTCCCTTTAAGCTGATTCCCACTGAAGGGGGATTTGTGATGGCAGCCGGGCCTGTGTGCCAACTGGATGGAGGTGATCTTGCCTGGCATATTTTACCCTCTTCTACATTTTGCAAACTGTGATTCTGCTACGTTTCTCGTGCTTTCTGCTTCCACCTGCTGGGTGCCCTGAATCTCCTTCTAACAGCATGGAAACCGCTGTCATTTTCCTGGCTCAGTGCAAATGTTCCGGGTTGTCAAATTTCCTTCATGAACACTCCTCTTCTCCCCCCCCCCTTTTCCTTTTTTAAAGAAGAGCTCCCGATCTCCTTTGAGTGAGCAAACACGTGCCTCCGAGTCAAGTGTGTATTTACAGCCCTGTGCTTTGTGATGGTTTCCAGATAGAATGGGAAATTTAATAAAGCTGCTAAAATATTTTGTGGTTTCAGCTTTTCCTCTCCTCCTGCCAAGAATAGAAGGCCTTCCTGGTTTTTACGGGTGTCTTTCAACAACTTTAATTTCATTTGTAGATTAAGAATGGAAGTCGCATTTCCACTTGGTCAGCGGCTGGGCTGGAGGAAGACAAAAGCCCATTGTTTGCGATGTTCAGAAATGATTTGAAGGCTCTCCTTGCTCTCCCTGTTATATTTCTTCTCTCTTCTGCTGGTGGGAGTGGAAGAGTTGTACTTTCTGAAACCAGACATTAGCCTTAGGTGGCTTTCTTTATATCCGACATCGGAGCCCTTTTGTCAGGTGTTGAGTTGACAGGATTTACCTCAAGCTAGTTTTAGAGGCAGGAAGCATTGAAACAGATGGGGGCAAAATGTTCCCATCAGAGGCAGGGTGATGGAAAGGAAATGGTTGAATACAACTCGCTGGGCAACTGTTGCTTCCCACACAGACTAATGGCCAATCTTCCGAGGAAATGCATTGAGTGATTATAGCCCTGGGATGCAGTGGGCAACCAAAATGCATCATGAAGCTATTTCCTCCTATTTGATTCATGAATGTTCCTATCTTATTAAGCAAAGGGACGTTATCATAAAGCAAAGCATTGCTATGATCAGTGTTCAGCCTCTTAGAATACAGCACCTCTTATTGTCATTTCTGTTCTTGCTGTTCTGTGCCATCAGGTGGCTTCCAATTTACAAGGACTCTATGAAGGAGCGATCTCCAAATGGTCCTGTCCTGTCAGCTGCCCTGCGCAGCTCTTGTAGATTCAAACCCGTGGCTTCCTTTAGGGAGTCAATCCATCTCATATTTGGTCTTCCTCTTTTCCTGCTGCTTTCTATCTTTCCGAGCATTATTGTCTTTTTCAGAGATTCCTGCCGTCTCATTATGTACCCGAAGAAGACAGTTCTTAAAAGTAGGAAGTTCAAAAACACTAGAGTAGGAGCAGTAAGAGGTAAAACACTTGAGCCAGTTCACACCAAGTCCAGGGTAAAAGGAGCATTCAGTTTTTGCTGTTGTTTTCACATGTTAACGTTAACAATCAGAATAATTAAATATAGATCTGGTTTTTTTGGCTTCCCTCCACACACTGTTCACTCTGCAGTGTGTGGAGGAAGGTTCACTTCTTCTGCTTCTTCGTCGTCGTCATCCTAGAACTGCAGAGCTGGAAGGGACCCTTTGGATCATCAAGTCCAGCCCCTGTCAAGGAGGCCCAGTGGGGGAATCGAACTCCCAACCTCTGGCTCTGCCGCCAGAGACATAACCCCCTGAGCTATCCAGTTTAGGCAGCCTTCATTTCCACCAGAAGCAGTTTCATGCATAGCAACTTCATTAAGACTTGGCATGAACTTGTTGAGAAACCTGAGCCACACCGTCCTAATGACCATCCTACTAACGGAATGACATGTGGCTCTAAGTATCATGAAGAGCATCCAAGAATCCCTTACAAGATGCTTGAGTAGGGAAATTAGATGGGTCTCTGTGATTAAGCTTGCACAGCCAGTCTGTTTAGACCTCTTGCGAGCAACCTTAAAGGCTGCCTCTGATGAATACGTTTTGTTTGGCTAATAACAGTTGTTCTTGGCAGCCAGTAAGATTTTTTGGTTTTGTCTTGGTATTAACGTACTGATAAGGCTTTGGCTTAAAAAGGACATGGCAATCATAACACACACATAGTCCCCATGTTTCTTGATTTACTCCTCCTTTGCTTCTCGGGTTGCATCCTTTTCAGTATCATTTCTGTACCAAGCCGATATGAGTGCCTTCCACTCCAGCTCTCCCTCCTGGCAAAACAGAACAGAACCCTCCATCTGATGCACCGGTGAAGTTGTGAATTATCTGCGGGAACCACCATTCCAGGAATCCCTCAGCCCGCTTTATCCGACACATGGTTTTCATCGTTTTTAATATTTCATCTACAAAATGTCTCGAACCTGTTTTTTTTTAAAGGAAAAAAAATGCCTGAGAATGAGAAGAAATGAAAAATAGTAATAACAGCAACGAGAAGTAAGATCACATTTCCCAGAGCTTAGAAATGTTACCTTTTCGAAT
Organism: Intellagama lesueurii; assembly: GCA_037013535.1. Classification (NCBI taxonomy): domain Eukaryota; kingdom Metazoa; phylum Chordata; class Lepidosauria; order Squamata; family Agamidae; genus Intellagama; species Intellagama lesueurii. The sequence goes on along the minus strand of JBAJHW010000001.1, from coordinate 7,474,094 downwards.
TGCACTTCCATCAGGTATGGATGTCCCGATTTGTGGAGAGGTCAAACCAACGCCGAAGGATGTACAGCCATTTTCTTGCCCTTCTCCTTCTTCTAGAACTTTACCGACTCCCTACCAGTAAAATACAGTTATATCCAAAGCGCCAAAGGATGTGCGCATAGGCTCCAGGAAGCTGCAGATAATGAAGGAAATGGAATTGGACATTTCTCTTGGAGTTTTCTTGCAACCTCGCATGCTGCCTTTAGTACAGTAGGTTTGGCTGGGAGGGACCTTTCTTGGCTCAGATGACTGTCAATCTATTCCGCGCTAACGAATCATTCCCTCCTACCTCTGAATTAAAAGAGAGCCTGGTTTCTCTACTCAGTGTTCCCCCCCCCCCCCTCGCATGGTCTGTTGGATCATGTCTGATCCCGACAGCTATTTGTACCAGTTAGACCTGGAAGGCGTCAGCAAGTGTCAACAAGAGGCTTGGCGTCTTCCAGCAGAGGCGTCTCCACCGAATCTTAAAGATCCGATATTTTAATCACATTACCAACGAGGAGCTGCTCTGAAGGAGTGGCTCGTGTAAACTTCATAACATTGTCACATGTAGAAGACTCCAACGGGCTGGCCATATTTTTCATATGGAGAACAATCAGATCTCTAAGTCAGCAATGAGTTGGATGACAATGTTGTCAAACGACAATGAGCACATCCTCAAATAACGTGGCAAAGAACACTGATGGAAGACCTGAAGGCACTTCATGTTACATGGAAGGATGCCGAAACACTCGCACAAGACCAAATGACCAGGAGAATTCCTGCTGCCCAATATGCTACATAGCATGGAAGTGGATTATTATCATCATCATGATCTGTTGAAGTCATTTCCTAAAAGCAGCCATGTTTGCCAGTTTGCTGTTTGATCTGTTCAACTGTAAGCAAATGAAACATTTTGATTCTTTCTTCCTCTTGCCAATTTCTCTGAGTGAGTTATTGAGACTGTAAATGCCAGTTGATGAGGAAAATGGGGTGGAATAATCTGTGGAATTTGAAGCTATTTTGCTCTATGAGTCCCAGTGCTTCTGCTGTCCAGCTAAAGGTATTTAACCAAAAACTCAAAACTCCAGTGGGGAACAACGGCATGGTGCATAAGCTCATAGCCTTCGACCAGTTCTATGCATCCATCATCACCTCTGGTGGATGCATGGTTCACGGGAAAGAGGGGTGCTTCCAGAGTTTGGAATTTTTCTTTTTAAGATTCTCCGGTTGTGGTCATGTTAGCTTGAGTATTCTGGGTGTTCTAGTCCAAAGAAACATTTCCAAGCTCTGGTCTTGTCTTCATCCAGGTTTGGTCCCATGCAGAGCCAGATGCACGGGCAAAGACTCCACTTTTTCATAACAGTTTGCAGGGTGGACTCCTGGTCCTAGTTTGCAGGGTGGACTCCTGGTCCTAACAGCCGTTGGCCATCAGCAATACTTCTTCCACAAAATTGGGAAGTCTGAGGTTCTCTTCCTGTGGCATGGGCCCTCATAGAGGCAATGTGGACCTCAGAATGGTATTTTTAGAAAGGGACCCGTTGGATTTTTCATTACTTTCGGGTAGACAACTGGTTGCTGCCTTTAAGAACCTAAGAAGAGCCCTGCTGGATCAGGCCAAGGGCCCATCTAGTCCAGCTTCCTGTCTCTCACGGTGGCCCCACCAGGTGCCTCTGGGAGCACACGAGACCACGAGAGACCTGTCTCCTGATCCCCCTCCCCTGCATCTGGCATTAGTGATGTTCTATATTTTTTTCCTTCTTTCAGGACAGGCCTAGCTCTGCCTTCCCTCCTGTTCAAAAAAGGAAGTTGTTCTAGTGCTGGCCCCGAGAAGCTTCCTTTCTGAACAGGAAGTCAGGAAGAGCTAGGCCTATACGAGCCCAGGAAGCCATCCAGCCTTTCTTCCAGAGAGCCACACTTTGGTATCTGTAGGTACCTGTCTGTCAGGTGGAACTCCCAAAATGAGGGATTTTGGGATTTGTAGTCCAAATAAAAATTGAACGGCACATCCCAGCTGCAATCGTTATTGCTCTGGTAAGAAATGTGTTGTGTTGTGTGTTATTAACGTATCCTGTTGCCATTGCCAGCACCCGGAGAAATAGAGGGCAATGACCTTCAGGTTCCCCCAAGTGGCCAGTTCTGATATTGCACTGTGCAAATACACCACAATCCAAAAGGTTTCGACAAGGCAATCCACAATGCTTTCGTTGGCAGTTGGGAATGACAAAAATGGGCAGTAACCCTGAAAATTTCCTGACCGAAAGGCTTCTAAAAATGCTTTGAAAACAATTTTTGAAAGTAACTAGAAAATGTTACTCTTTACAATTTGCAAAGGACCCTGTACGTCGCAGGAACGCAGTATCTGATTAAAACCCCTTAAGAGAAAAGAATCCAACCATTCAGAGGCCTTATTTCCACCCTCCATCCTCGCATCTTGACATTATCATTATTTTGTTTTTCAAAGCAATATTTTAACTCCAAAGTTCACCTGCTAATCCTTAAGCTTCTGACACGCCAGAATCAATAGGAAGGGGATTTGGTTCTTCTCATTATTATTATGCATTGTTCTTGCAAGGAATTCTATATTAATATTTATAAATGCTAGGCAAGTCTCATATATATATATATATGAAATTCATATGAAGAGAAGCATGCAGGAGAGACCACATTCATGTTTCTTCATTGAATTACTATGCCCAATATAGTTGATTATATTTTCACAAACAACAACAAAATGATGAAATGCCTCATTATCTGTCCACGTTAAGCTAGTTGGCTACAATTGCATTGTGTGTGCGTGCCTCTCTCTCTGTTTTGGTGTGTGTGTGAATCAGATGCTTCAGATATGACATTATGATATTTCTCTGCAGACCAGCAGTTAGTTGGGTGGTTATTTCAAATCAATATTTGAATGTCAGCTTTCCTTACCTCTACGGTTGCTTTTTACATTTATGACATCGCAGGGGAATGAAAGAGGTTTGGAGAAACAGATAGGTAGATGGTTGAGGGACGGAGCTGGTAAGGAGAAAAAGGTACTAGCTCGGGGGTAATCAATTTGATTTTGTACAAATCAGATAATAGCTCACTGTGGAGCCTGGGGCTGGGGGTTCGATTCTCCACTGTGCCTTCTTGAAAGGAGCTAGACTTGATGATCCATAGGGTCCCTTCCAGCTCTACAGTTCTAAGATGGTGATGATGATGTGCAACCAAGTTGATTCTGATTTATGGCAATCCTTGTCAGGATTTCTGGTGTATAAAATTGTTGACAAACTGGAACAAGTTCAGAGGGGGGCAACAAGGATGATCGGAGGGCTCAAAACGAAGCCCTATAAGCAAAGACTGAAAGAACTGGGCATGTTTAGCCTTGAGAAAAGAAGACTAAGTGGAGAGATGACAGTACTTTTCGAAAACTTGAAAGGTAGTCATACGGGGGGGGGGGGGGCAGGATCTGTTCTCGGTCATCCTAGAGTGCAGGACATGTAATAATGGGCTCAAGTTACAGGAAGACAGATTTCAGTTGCATATCAGGAAAAACTTTGTTAGAGCAGTATGACAATGGAACCAATGACCTTGGGAGGTGGTGAGCGCTCCAATGCTGGAGGCATTCAAGAGAAAATTGGACAACCATCTGTCAGATCTGCTTTGTTTTGGATTTCTTCATTTTGAAATCCATCATTGAGCAGGGGGTTGGATTCGATGGCCTTATAAGCCCCTTCCAACTTCATTATTCTATGATTCTATGAAAATATTCAGAACTGCCTTACCACTGCTTTCTTCTTGAGGTGGTTGCGGACCATGCAGCTTGCTGAGGGTACATAGGCTGGCTCTTCTTTCAAAAGGAAATCAAACTCCCAAACCCTGTACTCCCACCCACTGAGCTACTGAGCCAGTCTCTAGAAGTTAGTCATACCAGCTGCAGTTCATGTGAGCTGCACTACAAAAATCTATTGGCTACCAGGTTGGAGAACTCTATGATAGAGCGTTGACTATGGTTTCTGGCTGGCTGGTGCCATTTCTCACCCTTTGCCGAAAACTCTGCTGTCCAAGTTGTTCATCGTCTCCAACAGCTGTGATGACACAACACGATCTCTCTTTAGATCCTTCCATCTGCTTCTGGGTGTCCTCTTGGATCCCGCACATCTAGAGCTCCCTCTTCGGCATCATCCCACTCCTGAAGGTTTTATGGTCGACGACATTTTGAGATCTTGGGGGGGGGGGGTCTTGTGATGTCATGACGAGATGGAAAGTTATTGGGAGAAAGAAAATAAAATAAAATCGACTTCAAAAGTCTATAAGTGACAGAGTGAGAAAGCGGAGGCTCTGTGAGGAATGTAAAGGCCAACATCTGGATTCCACAGCAGGACTACCTTTAGAGCATGTAATATATTGGAGAAGCACAACTCCCAGAAATCCTGGCCAGCACAGCGAGTGGGGAAGGCTTCTGTGAATTTTAGTCCAAGAACATCCAGGGACCTGAGATCAGGAACCACTGGAGCATAAACATATGTAGGACATACCTAAATAGGCATCCTGCCCACCCTGTTTTTTGAGAGTAGGGGGCTAATTTTTCATTCAACCAATTATTAAGCATTGATTTTTTTTTCAAAATGCCTCTTTTGTTTATAATTGTGATAACTGCCCTGGGGAAAAGGGAGGAGGGTCATGGAATAATGTCTGGGTCTTCTTCAGACTGGCCTAACTTCACCCCAAGCATGGTTATCGAGCGATGACCGCGCATACAAGGAACATTCTTTGTACAAGTTACTTATTTGACCACCGCTGGTAGAATCTCCCATCGGCTGCTGAGACTCAGATTTCTGGGGAGGTGCACCCAGACGTACAAGCTGGATTTCGAAGGGGCAGAGGAACTAGAGACCAAATTGCTAACATGCGCTGGATTAGAAAGAGTTCCAGAAAAACGTCTACTTCTGCTTCATTGACTACGCAAAAGCATTTGACTGTGTGGACCACAACAAACTATGGCAAGTTCTTAAAGAAATGGGAGTGCCTGACCACCTTATCTACCTCCTGAGAAATCTATATGTGGGACAGGAAGCAACAGTTAGAACTGGATATGGAAAAACTGATTGGTTAAAAATTGGGAAAGGAGTACAACAAGACTGTATATTGTCCCCCGGCTTATTTAACTTATATGCAGAATACATCATGTGAAAGGCTGGACTGGAGGAATCCCAAGCCAGAATTAAGATTGCCGGAAGAAATATCAACAACCTCCGATATGCAGATGATACCACTCTGATGGCAGAAAGTGAGGAGGAATTAAAGAACCTCTTAATGAGGGTGAAAGAGGAGAGCGCAAAAAATGGTCTGACAAAAAATGCTCAACATCAAAAAAACTAAGATCATGGCCACTGGTCCCATCACCTCCTGGCAAAGAGAAGGGGGAGATATGGAGGCAGTGACAGATTTTACCTTCTTGGGCTCCATGATCACTGCAGATGGTGACAGCAGCCACGAAATTAAAAGACGCCTGCTTCTTGGGAGGAAGGCGATGACAAACCTAGACAGCATCTTAAAAAGCAGAGACCTCACCTTGCCAACAAAGGTCCGCATAGCCAAAGCTATGGTTTTTCCAGTAGTGATGTATGGAAGTGAGAGCTGGACCATAAAGAAGGCTGGCCGCCGAAGAATTGATGCTTTTGAATTGTGGTGCTGGAGGAGACTCTTGAGAGTCCCCTGGACTGCAAGGAGAACAAACCTATCCATTTTGAAGGAAATCAACCCTGAGTGCTCACTGGAAGGACAGATCCTGAAGCTGAGGCTCCAATACTTTGGCCATCTCATGAGAAGAGAAGACTCCCTGGAAAAGACCCTGATGTTGGGAAAGTGTGAGGGCAAGAGGAGAAGGGGACAACAGAGGACGAGATGGTTGGACGGGGTCATCGAAGCAACCAACATGAGTTTGACCAAACTCCGGGAGGCAGTGGAAGACAGGAGGGCCTGGCGTGCTCTGGTCCATGGGGTCACGAAGAGTCGGACACGACTTAACGACTAAACTACAACAAGCACCCAAAAAAACTGAATTTTCCAAGTTTGGGTGGCAAGTGCGCAGTGCATGGAAAAACTCCCTTTACGAACTTGATCAACGTATGTTCCTCTCTTAAAACAATGCTTAGCGTTGCGCTATTGCTGATCTCATGTATGCATCAACCCTGAAAGCATCATGTTCTGTTTTATTGATTTTCCTCCTCGTAACCCGACCCGAGCTTTTGGGATGAGAGGGCTATGAATCTGCGCAAACAAACCCCAAGCCGTCCTTTAAGTCTACCAGTGACGATGGCCTCTTTGTGAATTTCTGGAAAAGGACCAAGCCCTTTCAATTGCAGCTACTTCTGCAAATAAATAATAATTAGAAAAGAGATTGAATTTCTGCCACTGGCACCTTAGCGGTGCAGGCAAGCCGAAGCGAACACCTGAATAGTTTAAGCGACAGCATGCAAGACGGGATTCATTTTACAGTGTTGTCACCCGCCCAGGGGGCCTGTTAATCCAAAATGATTTTATCCAGAGGAAAATGGAGTTGACGATGGTTTTGGCCCAAAGCCCATGAGGGCAAAAAAAAAAACAAAACAAAACAAAAAAAAAAACACTCCCCCGGAAGAATAACAAAAGTGGTGAGGAAGAGGAAGAGAAGAAGAATTTAGCCACCCAAGGAATTTTCGGCCTCGCTGGCAACGCATTTTCTGTGGCGATCCTTTCAGAGGGAAAATTCCAAAAAACAACACAAATGGTCTGAAGCTACGCATCCTCTCCAAATGATTTGTTTGTTTGGTTTCTCCAGATGGTGGCCCTGACAAGGCTTTCTTTTAGATCCTCATGGTTTTCTCCCCTGAATCCAGATAGGTAGAGTTTTTCTGCTCAGTGAGTCGGAAAACTGGGTAATCAAACCTCAAGTCCTGCCCTCAGGCACTCACCAATACCTGATACTTTAGAAGAGAATCCTATTCGCTTCCTAAGAAGGCACCCCAGAGATGGGGGTCTTCTCTGTGGGAGAATCCGTTTACCCCCTGAAGCAAGGGGGTGGATGGTCCTCATTATCTTCGTTTTCTTAGCTGCAAAGATTTGTTTGCTTGCAGTAGTCACCAATTAATCCAGTCATCACACCAAAGCGCAATCATTTTGTCTTGAAAGCCAGTTGAGTGGGCTTATTGCAGGATGGAGTTCAGGGGACAGGGAACTGGAAAATGATCAGCATTGTCAGAGAAACGTCGTTTTTTTAAAAAGTGGTTTTTATTTTATGGAGATGTATCAGGTTTCTTTTTCACCAGAGGAAGATTATTTATTTATTTATTTATTCATTCATTCATTCAAAATCTATCACACACACAAACGTGTGTGTGTTTGGCGAAGAAAGATTTTATTTATTTATTTGTTTATCTCTCTCTCTCTCTCTCTCTCTCTCTCTCTCTCTCTCACACACACACACACACACACCAATAGCAGAGCTGACATTTTACAAGCCTGTTGGATAGCCATTCCAAGTGTTCAACAGTATCGATATCTATTTGGGACATCATGAGTGGAAAAATAAATTTTTTGTGCAATTTTTGAAGGCGATGTCTGTTTCAAAGGGTTCCCCCCCCCACCCCACTCCAATATGAGCCTGTTTGAGACTCGGTAGGTATGTAAGCAGTATACTGTACTATCAATTAAAGGCTGGGAAGGATCTCTCACGTGGTATCTCCTAAAGTAACGCTGTGATTTCAAAATCTATTTTATTGTTTTAAAAGAGATAACAGGAGGAATGAGCGGTAGGAGCGAAAGGATCATTCAAGAGCATGGGACAGATGGAGGGAGCAAAGTCCACGGTCTATGATCAACCACGCCAGGCTCCTAATCACACATCGGCTGAAATCGTACTGCATATTCATGGTGGTGTAATTCCATTGGTGTAACTTTCAGTGGTGAATGCTTGTAAGTTAAGAAGTCAACATAGGTGTTTGCTATTTCACCCTGAGCCATACAGCTAGTGTATAATGCCTATGCGTACGCTGACTTCTTAACCTGTGGCAACTCACTGCAGAAAGTTATGCTGATGGAGTTAGGCTGGTCAGTGTAACTAACAGGATTCAGGTCATTAGTAACCAAAGGAATCTTGTTCAGCGGGAAACCTGAAATTCAGATGTTACTTCAGGCTCATCCATATTTACACCTTGGCTCTGAATCGCCACATTACCTTAGTTAGCCAGGTTTTACTTGGACTCTGGACCTCCTTCTGTCATCAGACAAATGGCTTCCTTTTCAGGCAGGTTTTTCCGCAATAAATGGAAGTCTTAGGGAATGCTCCATTTATGAAGTTTGAATATATATTTTTAAATTTTTTTAAAAAGTGTTGTTTTTTCAAAATCTTGATCAATGTTTAATTTTTTTAATACATATTTTTGTGTAGTATTTCAACTTGTTAGTATTGTATGGTTTTAATTGTTGCGAGCTGCATTGGGTCCCCTATGGGGAGAATGGCATCATTTAAATAATATAAACCAACTCACACACAAACCCAGATGTCCCTCTTGTCCGTTTCTACAATAGCTGATCTAGAAGTAATTCTCTCTTGTCTCTCTGACATCACAAGGACTCACCTGTGACATCACCGAGATGGGGTTCCTACCTCATCCCCAAGTCTCCTGTTTTGGCCCTGAAATTACACCCATTGGATGCTCTCACCTAGTGACCTAATGAGCCACACATTGATTAGCTACTTTTTCCTGATCTTTCTCAACATCTAGCCTTCTAGCTGGTTTGGACGTCCACTCCCAGAAACCCTGTGCTTTGCTGGCTGGCCTTTTGCATCCTAGAGGAATAGTTTGACAGCAGACCCCGCGTCCCACAGTACCCAGCATCCCGGTATCACTTCAAAGTGATATCACAAAGGTCAATGGTGAGGAAGCTCCAGCACCTCCACTGTTAGTTAGCTAGTTTCTTAATACGGTCAATGACCAGCTCGTTCACAAAAGACCATATACGAGGGTCACAACAGATGAAAAATATTCCAGTTATTAGTTAAATAAATAACATGAGCAATATTATTGTTATTATTTAAAATTACCTGTTATAGATTCAAACAGATATTGTTAAAATTTTATAACATGGATTATCTTTACGAGTCCTCTAATGGTGGCAAGACCATCAAATTTAAATTAGAGATGGGCAAAGGATGTTTTCAGACTACAGTTCCCATCAGTCCCAGCCAGAATAGCCAGTGCTAAAGGAATGCAGTCCAACACCATTCGGAGGGCGGTGCTTTGCTCACTTCTGTTGCAATGTGTGTGTTTGTTTTGCTGAGAAGGCATTGGAAAGAGTATTTCAAACTCCAGATGTACCTTGGAAGAGAGCAGAAGGTAGACAGCTGTCTAACACTAAACCCCTCTAGCCCAGAAGGCAGTGGCCAGTTGCTGTTGTTTTTACAATTATGGTTAGGTGCCGCCAAGTCACCTCTGACTCACCATGACCCCATGAACAAGGGACCTCTGAAACATCCTATCAGTAGCAGCCCTGCTTAGCCAGTTATTCTTCACCAAAAGAGAGGACAAAAATATGTGCATGAGAGGTGCATGTGCTAACTAACTGAATGAATGAATGAATGAATGAATGAATGAATGAATGAGTGGGAATATTCCATGCCATCAACTTGCTTTCAGTTTATGATCACAGTAGTAGGGTTTTCCGGTGATGTGAAGTGTTTTCCAGATACGTGAGATTCTTCCATTGCCACGTCTCACATGGTGATTTGAACCCAGGTCTCCTAAGTCCTAGTTTGACCCTCTGTCTACTATTGTTGCACTGACTTTTGCAAATAATTCCTACAAGTTAAAAGAAATACAGTAAAGTCACCATAGAGCTGAGGAAGGCAGTTGAGGACGGCCATAAATCCTCAACTTATGGAGGCAACTTGACAACACACAACAACAACAACAACGAGAACAACAACAACAATCCAAATTGCTGGATAGCTCAGTGGTTTAAGTATTTGGCTGCAGAGCCAGAGGTTGGGAGTTCGATTCCTCACTGTGGCTCCTTGACAGGGGCTGGACTCGATGATCCATGGGGTCCCTTCCAGCTCTACAGTTCTAAGATGATGATGATGATGATGGTGAACACAAGTTAGTGTGGAAGGCTGTGCTCAAGTGACTGCTCCAGTCTTCACACCTTCCTTCCCTTCCTATGCTTCCCCCCCCCCCCTTTAAACTCCCCTTGGGCTGGATAGCCTTTCAAATAGAGGACTCATCCAGGTAGAGGAGCGCCCGCGGACAGGTTTCCAAACAGAGGATGCTTATGTGTAAAGCAGGACAGGCGGACACAGGACAGCACCAAAATAGGTCACTCTGTCTCAGCCGGATAGCACCCGTCTTCAAGCCTCATGCAGACAAGAATGTGGAAAAGTGACCAGGGTGGGGGTGGGGTGGGAGACTGCAACTCCCAGAATTCCCCAACCCACTTGGAAAAGTTAGTTTTTGGATTTTGTTAGCCCTCCTCCAGGTAACTTTATGACGTTTATTGGTCCTTACTTTGTCACCCAAATTTCTGGTAGCAGGAGTGAAACCTCTGCTTTGTGACTGAGCCTCCACTATAAACTGGTATTGAGTGTGCTTTTTCTAAGCTCGGGTCATCATCCTCATCATCTTAGAACTGCAGAGCTGGAAGGGACCCTATGGATGATCAAGTCCAGCCTCTGTCAAAGAGGCCCGGTGGGGGGAATCAAACTCCCAACCTCTGGCTCCGCAGCCAGAGACCTAAACCGCTGAGCTCTCCAGCAGTTCTCGTGGAGTGAATTTACGATAAACTCATTTGATTGTAATTTTTAAGAAATATAATAACACTGTTTATCTCGATTGCAGGCAGATTGGAAGCATGAACACAGGTCGCCCTGAACACTGACCAGGGGATGATCAAATAAATAATGAGTTGTTTAAAAGCTGTGCTTGGGGACACCCACCCCCCTTCCCAGGCTCTCCATTCCCCCACGGTTGAAGACACACCGAAGGTCAACGAGGTTAGACAGCAATAAAAGCCGGGCCTGGCAGCGCTAAGGAACGGGGAGGGGAAGGTACAAGGGTCGCTCTGAATAGAAGCTGGGAGTCCCTTTCATCCCTCCATTGAGAAAATGATGCTTTGGGTGGAACCGACTTTTCTTCCCCGCTTCCCCTGCTGCCCATCAAGGGTCTGTCCTCCCACCCCTGCAGCCTATTCATAAAAGAGAGGGAAGGGAAGCCGAGGGCTTGTCATTCCCCCCGCTGGCCCTGGTAATGAGTGGGGAGTGGTCCAGAATGGAAAGTGAGGCTCAGATGTTGCCGGGATGAGCTGGCACAAGAGAAGAGCGCTCGGCAGGATCAGAGAGCAGGCTGGTCGCAGGAGGCCGAGGCTGGGAAAGGGAAGCAAAAGAGGATCTGTTCCCCCCCCCCTTCTTTTCTGGCGCCAGTTTATATATGGATGTACTTCAATTCTTGGGAGAAGCTACATATTGCAGAGTTTTGAATTTTGGCTGAAAACTTCTAGCTGCGCAGAAGACGTGCAGGGACTTACAGAGCAGAATTAACTTGGAGTCTCCCCACAGTGGACTACCTCTTATTTTTTTCATCAACTGGCACTTACAGCCTCAGTCACTCACTCTGAGACGTTGGTAAGAGAAAGAAAGAAAAAGGTTTCATTTCCTCACAGTTCTGAATAGATCAAAAAAGTCTACTGCACAAAAATGATGGCTTACATACTTTCGGGAACAGACTCAAAGCCTGCTTCCTGCAGACTACATTTTGCTAACTGCATTCTAACTGCATAAGGACATACTGCCAGCAGATTAAAAAAGGAGGGGAAAAGACACTTAAGCGAGGAGGTGTGGCTCTCTTTAAAATCAGAGGCAGGGAATGAACAATTGGTTACTTCTGGGTTGATTGACAATCCCTCCATTCCCCAGAAAGGTCCCTCCCAGCCAAACCTCTTAAAGGCAGCATGTGAGGTTGAAATAACTCCAGCAGAAGTATTACCCATTCTCAGGGGAGGGAAAAGCTTGATTTCAGTGTGTGCATGGTCACTGTAATGCCTGAGGTGCCCTTCTCCTCCCGATACTCACCTGCCACCAAAGCTCACTGGCTCAACCTGAGATTCTTGCATGTGGTGCATCTGTTTTTTGCAGGTAATATTAATTTACCTTAGCGATAGTGTAGAAAATTCAATTTGTCCATCCTACTCTCTCTCTCTCTCTCACCCACACACAGATTGACCAAAATCCTATTAGTTATGGGCAATACGGTGCAATACAGTTGGTGTAAATCTCATTGGTGATTTCCCACAACTTACGAAGTTAGCATTGGCATTTGGTTGTGGTGTGCTGACTTGCAACAGCAAGTGCCTATGCCAGCTTCTCAGCTCACAGCAATTCATCTTTGAGATTTACAGAGTGTTAGGCCAGCATTAAAAAATCCATAGAATTTTGGCCATTATTTCCAGCAGCACCACCACCACCACCCCTATAGTTAGGAAGAGTGTGGTTGCTTTCTCAGGGTAACACATTTTGGATGTCCTAAAAGGAGAGGAAATTCTTAATTCTGTTGGACCATCTCTGCTGAAGAGCTTCTTCCTGTCTCCCCTGTTCCTCCCAGGCCTGCCTTCGTAGGTTGAGAGAGAAGCCAGAAGAACAAGGAGGAAATCGGGACTTCTCGGTGGTGGCCCCATCCCTTTGGAACGCCATTCCACCAGACATTCGCCAGTCCTCGTCTTGCTTTCAGAAAACGCATGAAAGCAGAACTTTATAAAGAGGCCTTTAAAAACATCTTGCCTCTGAGACAGGAATCGGTTACGTATCTATTTCGGGGGCCAGTCTCTGTCACCATCTGATTTTGTTGTAATTTGTTGATCTTTTCATAATTTTATATTGTCATTTTATGATGTAGTTGGGGGTGATAGGGTTGGATGTGGGTTTCCTTCCTTATGTTCACTACCCAAAGTAATGAGTTTTCACTAAGTCGGGTGGTAGAAAAATTAAATAAATAACTAAATAATAAATAAATAAGTTACAAATGCATTATTACTGTATTTTTGCAGCCAGGGAGGAGAAGGGAAGAGAGCCTTGGGGGATTCCCCCCCCCCCGCCTCATGTATCAAAATGACTTTGCTGGATTTGGGTAGATTTGGGTCCTTTTTAAGGAGAACAGTGGGATAGAAATATTTTAAACGAACAAACAAACAAACAGAAGTGACATTTCCTGCTCAAAATGCCATGGGCCAGACCTGCAAATAACTGTGTACTCGCGTTTAGCCCAAAGTCTTTTCCAGAGAATCCTCCCTTCTCATGCTGGGAAAGGGGGAAGACAGCAGGAAAAGAGGAAGCCCAAATACGAGATGGACTGACTCTCTAAAGGAAGCCAGAAACTTGAGTTTTTACAAGAGCTGAGCAAGGCCATGGAGAACAAGACATTTGGAGAGTGCTCATTCATTCCAGTGGCACATCCTTACACTTGATGATCTTTTCTGTTTTCTCCTGAGCTTCAGTCTACTTCTGATTTCTTTGCTGTAGTCTTTATTTGGACTGATAATTCAACCAAGATATACAACATTTTTAACAACTTCAGTTTCTTCATTGCCAATATCAAAGCTGTGTGGTACTTCTGTAGTCATGATTTGTGTCTTCTTAATGTTGAAATGCAGTCCTGCTTCAACACTTTCTGCTTTCACTTTTCCTGCGTTGTTCCAGATCCTTGCTGCTTTCTGCCAGTAAGAAGGTATCATCTGCATCTTATGGTGTCATCTGCATATCTTAAATTATTGATGTTTCTTCCACCAGTTTTCATCCCCATCATTATCTGCATCTAGCCTGGCTTTCCATATACTGTAAGATGTTCTGAGTACAGATTGAATAGATAAGGGGATAAAATGCACCTTTGTCTGACACTTTTGCCTATAGGAAACCATTCTCCATATTCACTCCTAGTGGTAGCTTCTTGTCCACAATACATCAGGACAATCAAGTTGGGCCGTTGGACTAGACGGGCCCTTGGCCTGATCCAGCAGGGCTCTTCTTAAGTTCTTATGTTCTTAAGTGCAGAGGTACACCCATTTCTTTCAGCACAACTCACAGCTTGTCATGAACTACACAGTCAAAGGCTTTGCTTTGGTGTGCCCCACTAGCCAGCGGATGTTTGCAATACGATCTTGAATGCTGCTTAGTCCTTTTTCATTATTTTCCATTACTTTTTGTGGAGAGGTAAAGCTGAGGATGGGGAAGGGAATTAACACAACACTTGAAAAATGGTTGTGAAAAAGCCTTTAAAAGTCCTTTAAATTGTACTTTTCAACGTGAATGGAAAACGATTGCATGGCACATCAGTAAACGAATACCAGTCTTCTTTGCCCTAAAAGAGATTCTTTACTTGTAACTTCTTACTTCCCGGCCACGCAGCCACCCTACATGGTTGGTCCATTCCTGGGCTACTGAACTAATTGTCTGCCATGAAGTAAAAATAGGATTAATTTAATAGCCCTTACAGAATTAACCCCTCCCTAAGGGAAAACAAGTGGATGGGTTAGTAATTAGGTGTTCTTGGAGTTGATTTTCATTTCCTGTGCAAAATGGATGGGGGGGGGGATCATGAACCAACTCTTAAGAGGGGCACAGGTACCCCCTGTTACAACAGGGTAGCAACCTCTGTTACCACCAGAGGCAAGAAGATTTAAGCATCAACACATACCTCTCTCTCCTCACCCACCATATGCCATTACCCACATCCCAACCTCTACTGCCCACTACCTGGTTACCCCCCCCCCCAGGACCCCCTCAGTGGCACCAAAAGGGCAGGGAGGTTATTCAAAGGGCCAAGCAGGCCAACATACTTGACTGCAAAGGAATCGGTGGATAACACGGCAAGACTTCTTATAATCGTCCCTGAAAACCAACCACTATCCAAAATCTATGGCTGCTGTCTTTTTGGACCCATTGAAGTTTTCCGACACATTCCAGAGGCAGCTCTGCACATGACTTTAGAAACCCAGCCGGGATGTGACTAAGGCATGGGTCGCTGTGGCTGGATCAGACTTCTCCAGGAATCATTGACACCAAATGGGTGAGCAACATGCAGTCTGCCAGAGGTGGTTGGACTGAAACCCCTCACCACCTTGGTTAGTGTTGCCGGTGGTCTAAAGCATGCTGGGAACTGCAGGTCAGGAGCACCTGGAGAGCTGCACCGGGCCCACCTCTGGCTTCAGCGGATTCTTAACCAGAGGCGAGCATGGCTTTTTTAAAATATGCTTTCCTTGTTATTCCTGCTTCCTACTCAGAGCTTGGAAATAACCAGTTGCCACTGTCTAGTGACTTGCATTGAATCCCTTTCGCTAAACATGAAAGTATAGCTAAATTAGCCATTTTCACTTAATGTGGAATAATTTCTTTTCTTAAACGAGGATGTCTTTAAATGCTTCTCGAAAGAGAACAGTCTGTCACATGCTCTTAAAGGATCGGAGAGAAGGGGGCCTGATGTACTGCTTCTGGGAACCCATTTCACAGAGAAGGGGCCACAGCCGAGAAGGCACGATTTCTCGTGACCATCTTTTGTGCCTCCCTCAGGGTGGCCACCTGCAGAAGCAAGGCCTGTGAGGAACGGGTGGGACGGGCCAATGTCCTGAGCGAAAGACTCTCCGACAGAGGTGCCATCTTCTTTGCCTCAGGCAGCAAAATGTGTTGGGCGGCCTGGTCGGAGGGGATGGCTTTTGCTCCCGGTCTCCTTTTTACTCTTCTGAAACGGATTGATCACTGTTCCACAAGACTTGACCAACCCAGATGTGCCACCCAACGGAGGTCTGCTTGCTTTCTCTTTTCATCCACAGTGATTCTTTCCCACATTTCCATCAACGCTTCCTTCTTGAGCTAAACCTTTCCTGTCTCTGGTACCCTCCTTGCTCCCTTTCATAAACTGTGAAAGGTCTCCTGGTGTCTTCAGAGAAAAACGGCAGGTGCTATACTGGCAGACTGAGCGATATTTCTCTTCAGAACCCACGTTGGATGATGGCATGACGGGGGGGGGGGGGGGAAGGCATCTCCTATCTTCACCAATTAAAATTCATACCCTTTAACCTTCTGAGCCATCTAAGATCTCTATCATTAAGACTGATTCTGTGAGTTGCCTTGATATTCTGAATTATTTGTATGCCTGGGAATCCCAAATAAACATTTGTGAAATCCATTTTGAAATACGTTAACACTTGTGAAACCTGCGTGCCCCAAAGGGATTAGATAAATTTCCATGTCAAATATTTGAAGCAGAACACTTCTACGGAAACCGTGGGCTTTCTCTCTCTCTCTCTCTCTTTTTTTTAATGTTTTGACGCCTTTCATTTCCATAAACTAGATTACTTTCTGAAATTACTTTCACACAGAGAACAGTTTCTATTGAATTCCAGTCAGTGAGCTCCTCGGCGTGTGAGGTGAATGAAAATATCAGCAGGCCGAAAGTCACTTCCAAGATTTGCAGGCATTTGGGTTTCGTGAAGAGGGCCGAATGAGCTTCAGATTTATATCTTGAAGAGAGTTCAAGATATGCCAAGACAGATTGTCTTAGGATAATTGCTAAACAGCTCCCCACTTTAGAGCTCGTAGGGTTTCCCTCCTTCTCGTACCTAGCTAATAAGGACTTGATCTGTTTGCTTAAGGAGAGATTTTGCCGGCCGCAGAAGCTGTTCTAACGTTGGGACTCTCAAATAGAACAGTTTTATCAACCTCATTCCAATGCTCCCTTCGGTGGAGAAGTAGAAAAAGCCAGGGAAGACTGTGGGAAGAGGTTTTCCCAAACTTAAGAAAAGAGGGAGGCTTGGGGGATGACCCTCTGATAAGAGCTGGCATGACTCGGCGGGTTGGAAGAGGAGCCGTGGGTTCAAATCCTCACTGTATCTCTTGGGAGAGGGAGCAGCTGTGATGACCTGGAGCACGTGTGGCTGCCAGGCTCAAGGTGCCCTGCCACGTGTGTGGTCTGGGGCACCGTAGCAACTTTAGGTTCCTTAAAAGAGAAAGGTGGAGTAAAAATATTTTAAAGAAATAAATAATAAACAAAGTTGCATTGGGGTAACCGAGCATCACTAGGAAGATAGATTGGGAAGCCTTATTTGAGTACTTCAGACCTATTATTATTGGGGTTTTTTTGAGTGGGCAATGGGCAGGAGTGCCTGAATCCAGAGCTAGGAGCCAGGAGTTCAAATCTTGGCCTGAAAAAAATCAGAGGGGAATCACCACCTCAGTGATATGCAGAACATTCGCTCCCACTGAGGAACATCAGAGTTATAAAACTATGTAGTGTAGCTGTACTTGAAATATCAAAATTTGTTGATGTTATATGCTGTCAAGATGTCTCCGATTTATGGCAACCGTATGAATGAGGGATCTGTATGTAAGCCGCCCCGAGTAGACTTTGTCTAGGGGGGCGGGGTAAAAATCTAATAAAGATAAAGATAAAGATCTTCAAAATATCTTATCCTCAACAGCTTGGCTCAGCTATTGAAAAGTCAAGCTTGTGGAATCAATCCATCTGATATTTGGCTGTCTTCTTTTCCTGCTGCCTTCAACTTTTCCTAACATTATAGTCTTTTCCAGAGAATCTTGCCTTCTCGTGATGTGCCCAAAGTAGGATAGCCTCAGTTTTGTCATTTTTGCCTTCAGAGATAGTTCAGGCTTGATTTGATCTAGGATCCACTTGTTTTGTCTTTTTGGCAGTCCAGGGTATCAGCAAAGCTCTTCTCCAGCAGCATATTTCAAACGAATCAATGTTCTTCCTGTCAGCTTTCTTTACCGTCTAGTTTTTCACTCCTTTATATGGTGATTGAAAATACAAGAGTGTGGATGATCCTGGTTTTGGTCTCCAGGTAGTCATCTTTACACATGATGATCCTTTCTAGTTCCTTTCTGCTGCCCTTCTGAGTCTCAGTCTTCTTCTGATTTCTTGGCTGCAATCTTCCTTTGGATTGACGACTGACATAAGGTATACAAAATCTCTAATGATTTCAATTTTTCCCTTGTCAACGTTAAAGATGTGCAGTTCTTCTGTAGTCATGATTTTGCTCTTCTTCATGTTCAACTGCAGCCCTGCTTTTGCAAGTGTCAAAAATGCCGATGCCGTTTCTGAACCTGTGAGAAAAACAGGTGTTTGGCTGCTTGGGACTCCAGTTCACGACTCCCATCACTGCCTTACAGGCAGAAAATGGCCAAAACTGGAGAATAAATCCATTCACCTCTGGTTAGATGTTGAGTTCAGCCTGGAGGCAGGTGGTGCAGCATGGCCTCTCCCAATTTGAAGAGACCCTTGTCCAGCAGGCCGAGGCAAAGAGGCAGTCCCGAAACCAGCCAAATCAGGGAGCTGGACAGGGGACAGATTGTATTTGTCTTCCGTGTGGAAGGGATGGTCACTCTCGAATTGGCCTTCTCAGCCACACCAGACGCTGTTCCAAGACTTCTATTCAGAGCACATTACCATTGTCTCTCGAGACTGAAGGATGCCTAATCTAAGACCTTGAGTACACTGAGACTTTGTGTGCTGTGAAATTCACCAGGTGACCTTTGGCCAATCACGATCTCCCAGCCTGACCTACCTCATAAGCGTGTTGTGAAGATAAAGTAGGGAAGGATGGGGGTGGGGGAGGGCTGTTCCAAAGATTCTATTGGTTCTCCAGGGGACTTAACAGGGCAGCTGTCTCACTTTGCTTCGTGCCAGGGACATCCCTGCCAGGTGACCCTAAGTCAACTGTTCAATGGTAAGTCAATTGTGAGGAACAAAACCTTTTAATTCTTTCTCCAGCTAATGTCTCAGAGTGAATTATTGCGACTGTAAGTGCCAGTTAATGAGAGAGTTAAAGCAGTGGTCTACTCGGGGGGCGGACTTTGAACCTATTCTGCTCTGTGAATCTGCACACTACTGCTGCGTAATTCAGGGAATTTAACAAGAAATCCAAAACTTTGCAAGAACATCTCCTCCATTCCCTACATAGACCGTGGAAACACTATTTAAAACAACAACTCCCAGAATCCTCCAGCTAGCGCAGATCTGTGCCCTTGAGGTAAAGATTATTGCTCTGAACTTGAATCCAGCTGTTCAAAGACAGAGAGACGGACACACGCACATGGACCAGCCTTACAAAAGTGGGACCATGAAGGAAGAATTCTGCACCTCCCCAGCTTCCATCTCCAAGGAACAAATTATGAGCCTCTACCCTGTCTGCCTTGTTTTTGATCCTGTTGCAAACGTACATTTCTTAGATAGTGCTAGTCTTCTTACAATCCTGGACAAATCCATGAACGTAAAGAATTGCTTTGTCCTTTCCCCTTCGTTTTCTTCGTGGCTTATAACCGATCAATTGATTCATTAACTGATTCAAATTAATATTACAGCATCTCAATAGAGGGTTTGAGGCCTTTTAATTAAAGGTCTCTGCTAAATATCTCCCAGAGACTTGACTTATTGTGGATAAAATCACTTTGCCGCTCAGCCTGAATGGAAGGCTATATGCAGAGTACGTACAACAATCCTATCAGCAACAGACACCCCTCCCCTTCTTCTTCTTTTTTTGCACCGGGCACAACTCTGATTAAATTCTGATTAACAATTCCAGGCCAGTGTTTTTCCCCCTTGTCACCATCTCTTTTGACCCCCACCTTCTCCTCGCTTCTCCCTCCCCCAAATACGGTCAAGTCCGACATGCACAATAGTAGCCATGAGATAAAACCAGACATATAAATGAGAGGATTTACCGCAGCGGAAACGATGAATTGTACAAACAAAAATGGAAACAACTGGCCTTAGCAAATCAAACCTTTCACTTGTTCTCCTGCGTTGGCTCCTGCCTTGTTGTGGAATTAATACAAGAATCTCCTTTTCTCCTGTTTAGCTCTTCTTGAAAATTAAATGTGTGTGGAATTTTCACTGGTGTTTTACAAACGTGCTAGAATGTTTGGACTGAGGTTTTTTCGAAGCACGTCTTATCAGTTCTGTGCCCGTAGCCAAGAGGCAGGTGTGGTATCAGTGACGGGAATTGAGTGCTGTTGTAAACACCGGGGATGTTGGCAAGTCTTTGGGTTTGAGTCTCGAGTTCGAGTCTTTGGTACCAAGTTCCGAGCCTAAAGCCCCAAGTCCCTATTAAAAAACAAGCCCCTTTTCCTAGAAAAAAGGGAGCGGTGGGTGGGTTCTGAGTTGTGAGTCGCATCTGAGTCATTGGGGGAAAAAACCCACCCACGTTGAGTTACGAGTGCGACTTAAGTCCGACTCAACCGCCAGACTTGAGCCCCCATCTACGTCCGAATTCTGGGATCAAGTTTAGAATGTCTTTATTTATTTATTACATTTATATCCTGCTTTTCCACTAGAAAGGCATGCTCAAGCTGGCTTGCAATCTTTGTGAAAGAATAAAAGCAAGTAAAAGTAAATTTCACAGTAATGTCATAAAGTCCATGAAAGCCAACGTGACTATAAAACAAACTAAATACATAAAAACTGTTAATATCCATGGAGTTATATGGTTAAAACAACACAGACGGGCGGCTTGACCTCTTGCTAAATCTGAAATTCGGAAGCAGTCAACGACAGGATGACCTGGTGTCCTCTCTCAGGTAGCACGGTCCTCTTCTGAAAGTCTTCCTCTCATGAGGGCTTTCCACAGTACACATTTGATTTCAAGATAAAGAACCAGGAAGAGACAGATCAGAGATTTTGAAGTCACCCATCCACAGGGAGCGACACCTGGAGAGCATACAGAGTAAGACGTTGTGGCAATTCCCTTGAATGGAAATATCATGAATAGTTTTGCCTTGGTAACGATAAATCAGCATACACTACTTTATGCAAACCAATGTCCTCTCATTTCTTGTGATGTGTAAGTGACAGCCCTATGTCAAACCAAAGTCCAAGTCAGAAGGAACCACAAGAAAATGAAAGGAACAGGAACAATTCTCTCAGCCTTGTCATGGACTACAAGACAAGAGTTGCCAAACTCTTCGGTTCGGAAGGATTTTGTTTCCTGCTTCACGCCATTCCGAGCTCTTAAAGGCAAGAGATGCGGATTTGGCTGTGCCTCGTTGGTTTCTTTCTACTACTCATTCATTTCAATATTGGTGAGGATTCACACACGGAGGCTTCCAGCTTCCTTTTCTCTGATCTCTTTCCCGTCGGCCCAAAACTGGCTGACTCCCACTTATATTTGATCTTTACCCCCTGTGGACAGTGTGCTCATAATAATCTTCTGATAAAGAAGCACTTACTGGAGGAGGATGAAATCGGCCTGTTCAACACTGAGTGGAGCTCTAATTAAGAATTAAAACAAAGCAAAATAAAGTAAAACGAAATAAAAGGTGGCTGGTGGTTGCTGCTAATGATATGTTTCATCAACTTGTTTAAAACAATGTCGCGCGTTTCCTTACCCAATATGCAAATTGGCGGTTTAGCGGCATGTCTCCCGTCGAACAGCAATTAGACCTAATTTGGTCCCGAGATTTCGGTATTTGTCTTCATGTCACCAAGTTTACGATTAAAAACCCTTCATGTTGTTTCAGGGCGGGACTTTGTTCCTTAAGTCTTCTGCAAGCAATCAAGTCATTCACAAGCGCAGCAGCATCAAGACTCAGCAGATCAAAACATGGCAATGTTTTCATTGGTGACTGCTTAAAGCCGAATCTTGTATTATGATTATGGTTTCTTCCGGGGGCCTAAAAACAGTCCCTTTCCTCGTTTTTATTATCATGACAACTTTGTGAAGCAGGTTGGGCTAAAAGAGACAGCCATCGGAACAAACCTATGCTGTGATTGAACTGGGTCTTCGCCATCCTAATCCAGTGGTTGAACCAGTACATGACAGTGGATGTAGTTGCTTAGTACTAGATCATTTGAAAACAAAACTTCCAAAAAAAGAAAACAAAACTTTTTGGTTTAAGCAAAAAGTAATCGTGGCAGCGACGCACCTTCTCCTCCTCCCCAGGCAGGGAAATTCAGACCATGGATCAAGGGCACCTTTCCTCACTCAAAACACCTGGATACATTGGTGCATTCTTCTGTACCTTAACTCCCACCACACGTAAACACGAAAGGTGAGCTCCCCAAACGACACAGGAAGACTTCCTTTGTCAACTGTGAACCAACTGGATTGAAGAAGCAATTGTCGTGTAACTATAGACAGCACTGCATTGGAGATATGTTGTGGGTAGACAAGCCTATGTTTCGTTTCAGCTCATTTACATTATGACTGATGTTATGTATAGGGAGTGGGGTGGCCAACGGGACCCAGGTTGTCTACAAGATTTATTTTCCACAAGGGTGGATCAGTATAGTGGTTTGTGAATGAACACTCATTCACAGCATGTACCACTAACATATGTTTATTTTATGGGTTTTGTGCACACACACCCATATGGGTGTAGGTACGTGTGCCTGTTTTCAGCCTAATGGTATCACATTCTGACACATTTAAAAGCCTACAATCAACAGGAGAAAAATCCTCAGAGTTTGGAATTTGACAATGCAGGAAGTGTCATGAACAACAAAGTTTAAGTGGAGCAGAGAGCATTTGGGGGGGGGGGGGAACCTGAAATACTGTGTCAATTTCTGGGCACTGCAGTTTAATGAGGAGATGGAGAAGTTGAGACATGTCCAGAGGAAGGCCTTGGTGAAGGGTCTGGAAACCAAACACTGGGAAGAATAGCTGAGGAAGTTGTTTCATTTAGACAAGAACAAGAGGGGATATGAAGGTCACGCGGAAGTGGGAACAAGCTTCTTTGGAGGATTTTAAATAGAGGTGGGATGGTCATCTGCCAGGGATGCTCTAGCGGTAGATTCCCATATTGGCAGGGATGGACCAAGTGAACTCTGGGGTTCCTTCCAACCATACAGTTCTGTGATTTTACAACAGAGACCAAAATCCTGTAATTTAGCATAGGAAACTGCATTAGAGCAGGGTGCTTCAATCAATCCGGATTTGGTGAGTCAATTTCTTTGTAAGTTCCATTAATTGAAATTGGCCTGTTTTGATTTATTTAGTTAATTAGCTTCGTGGCACAGTGGTTAAATTGCAGTACTGCAGTGAAGACTCTGCCTTCCATCCTTCTGAAGTCAATAAATTGAGTACACAGCTTTCTCAGGGGATGGCAATCTGTAGCCTGCATAATTAAGTTGTAAACCGCCCAGAGAGAGCTTTAAGCACTATGAGGTGGTATATAAGCAGCACACTTTGCCTTTTTTGCTTTATTAGATTTTTATCCCATCACTTTGGGATAAAACCCACATTGCCGCCACTATGGGTGGCTTACGTACATGAAACATAAACATAAAAACACCAACCCCACACAAACCAGACCTCTCATCAGAGAGAGAAAATACACAAAAAGAAAAATCACCCACGTGGTGACGGCAGAAAGAAAACAAATTAACTGTAACAACATAATGAGGTATCATGCTGGCAGAGCATTCCATAATGTAGCAGCCACCACCGAAAAGGCCCCGTTCTTAGTTGTCAATTTCCAGATTATTATTATTATTATTATTATTATTATTATTATTATTATTATTATTATTATTATTATTATTATCATCATCATCATCATCATCATCATCGAATAGTGAAGTTGGAAGGGGCCTTTAAGGCCATCAGGTCAAACCCCCTGCTCGATGCAGGAATACAAATCAAAGGAGATCTGCCAGGTGGTTGTCTAAGTTTCTCTTGAATGCCTCCAGTGTTGGAGTGCACGCCACCTCTTGAGGTCATTGGTTCCACTGTCGTACTGCTCTAACAGTTAGGACGTTTTTTCTGATATTCAACCGAAATCTGGCTTCCTGTAACTTGAGCTCACTGTTGTGTTTCTTACACTCTGGGATGATTGAAAAAATATCTTGCCCCTCCTCTGTATGACAGCCTTTCAAGTATTTGAAAAGTGCTATCCTATCTCTCCTCTGTCTTCTTTTCTCAAGGCTAAACAGGCCCAGTTCTATCAGTCTTCCCTCCTCCTAGGGCTTGGTTTCCAGCCCCCTGATCATCCTTGTTGCCATCCTCTGAACATGTTCCAATTTTTCACTATTCTTAAAGTGCAGTGTCTAGAACTGGGACACAATACTCTAGAAGACGTCCAGGCAGTGCCGAATAGAGGGGAACTAGTACCTTACGAGATTTGAAGACTATACTTCTGTTAATGCAGCCTAAAATCGCATTTGCCTTTTTTGTAGCCACATCACACTGTTGGTTCGTGTTCAGCTTGTGATCTATGACGATTTCCAAGATTCTTCTTGCTCATAGCATTGCTGAGCCAGGTATCCCCCCGCCGCCGCCATCTTGTAACTGTGTGTTTGGTTTCTTTTTCCGAGGTACAGTACTTTGCACTTATCCCTGTCGAATTTCATTCTGTTGTTTTCAACCCAGTGTTCAAGCCTACCTAGATCATTTTGAATTTTGTTTCTGTCTTCCAGGGTATTAGCTATTCCACTATGATGATGATGATGATGATGCAGATGATGGTGATGATGAAGTAGTCTAAAACTGGTGGCTGAAACTTAGGAATATTGTTTAGGAGATAAGGTTGCTGAATATCTATAGATATGCTGGTATTGCTTGAATCCTGCGGCTGACTGTCACTCCAGGGATGTGAACATCCCTCTTACTGAGTGAGGGCTAAAGATTATATTATTATTCAACAATTCTGAGAAAATCTAAACTGTATGCCAGATTCCATGGGAACAAAATCCAGTGTGAAAAAGAGCATTTGGGTTTTTAGTTTAATCCAAATTCTCTAGTTCTTGACATCCCTAACCTGACCTTTCCTATTTAGAGGGAAATGTAAAGGTTGTTGTATGAAGCTTTTTGGATGCCTGCATATGCTAATAATAATTTATACTTGAATGATCTGTTTCCAGCAGAAGACGAGAGTATTAATAATTTCCAATCGCTGCATTCCAAACATCAAAATTAAATAAGGTATTGTCTAAAATAACAATGCCACACATTTGCTTTAAATGAATTTAGTGTCATTTCATTGTTTGGTGTGCAGTGGATGGAAATGTTAACTCTAGCATAAAGTGTCAATATCTGTCCTATTAATTTTATTGAAGCAGTAGATAGAGTTACACGGACCGCTTCTCTGTGTGTTTGGTTAATATTTTTTGTGGAAAATTGGTGTTCGCTCCGACTTAGGCAAACTTACACTCGTGTCGTGAAAGATGGTGCCATGAAGGGGGGAGGAAAGTGATCAATGAAACAACTCAATAACTGGTCCACCTCAATCAGTACTGGGTTCCTCCATAAGTTCCATGGGCCATCAAAGTGGCCTGATGGAGAACCACACTGCATCTAAGAAAAAGAACCTTTCTGTGATCTGTAAACATTAAGGGAATGAAGAATAATTCATGTTTTTGAAATGCTGATTATGGGGAAGGAAGTGAGTTTGGAAATGTTAGTTCTTGGGCTTATTGCTTCCAGAATTCATAAGCCACCATGACTTCTGGCCATGTCAGTTAGGGATTCTGGAGACTGCACACCAATAAATACTTTTCCCCCCGGCTCTAGTTTGAAGCTGCATGAGGTAACGACTCTGCTGAAGCTAAGCAGAACTGAATCAGAGATGGGAAGCCGTGAATTAAAATAACAGAGTTAGGGCTTGGCAAGATGCTCAAGCAAAGCAGGCTGAAGTGGGCCAAACAGAATCTCTGAAGATTGGGTAGAGGTGTGTAATGTCGTTTGGTGCTATCCTAGCATCCACATGGCATTTGCTTTCTTCCTCTGCCTCTCTATGGAGGAGCAGAGGAAGTGATGCAGTGGTTAAACTGCTGTAATGGAGCCAAAATTGTGTCCATAACCCAGGGTTTAATCCCAGGTAGCTGGTTCAAGGTTCACTCAGCCTTCCATCCTTCCGAAGTCAGTCAAATGAGTACCCAGCTCGCTGCTGCTGGTGGGACAATGTGTAGCCTGCATAATTAATGTGTAAACTGCCCAGAGAATGTTTTAAGCACTATGAGGTGGTATTTAATTTCCCAATATCATGGGGTGGCTAAGCTGTCTTTTAAAGCCACTTAACACTATTGGGAAATTGAAAGCGGAAGGGAAATTTAAAGTAGCAAACACTGCTTGGGTTTGATCCTAGCAATCATACATGCTGGAAATGAATCACAATGGAGTGATTCTACCTGAACCTAAAAAGCCCCTGCGAGAGACCCAGAAAGGTGCAGGTAGGTAGGAACGCCCTGGAGATGAACTAGTTTGCAGTGACACTTACATTGTCTGGTTGCCAGCAAACAGGAATGAACCAACCTAACCCCACAGCAGACCAAAGAGCAGGCCAATTGCCTGTGTGGTCACCGGCTTCTATGCCATAAATTTGTATTTGCTCACCAAGTGTAAAAGATTGACATTTCAAAAGTAGTATAATAAGTGCGAATGCTATTCATTTTGGGATAATGAGTAACGTATTTCAGTTGCCTTTAAAGCATTTTTGTAAAGAAATCGTTCTGGCATTGTTAGATCCATTTGGACAGGAATTTTTCAAGTTATGGGCTACTTCTCCCAAACACTGCGCAGTTTTTGAAGGGTAGATGGACTGCCTATATCTTGAGTGGAGTGGATGGAGGTGGAAAGAAAAGAAGAGGCACAGCAGATCATGGCAACTCCATGTTTTAGGACGCTTTCCTAACCTGCCAGTTTCCATATTTGTCAGAACATGATTCCCACCACTCACAGCCAGCAACCAAATTGTGGGACTTGTATGAATTTGGAAGACTCTAGGCTGTGGAAGGCAACTCAAATCCCCTGAAAGGCACAATTGAAGGAGCCAGAAGGGGAAACTGTCACATGGGCCCAACAGGATTTCTGCCAACATGCTGGAATTAAGATTGCCGGAAGAAATATCAACAACCTCAGATATGCAGATAATACCACTTAATGAGGGTGAAAGAGGAGAGGGCCAAAAATGGTCTGAAGCTCAACATCAAAAAAACTAAGATCATGGCCACTGGTCCCATCACCTCCTGGCAAATAGAAGGGGAAGCTATGGAGGCAGTGACAGATTTTAGTTTCGTTGGCTCCATGATCACTGCAAATGGTGACAGCAGCCACGAAATTAAAAGACGCCTGCTTCCTGGGAGGAAAGCGATGACAAACCTAGACAGCATCTTAAAAAGCAGAGACATCACCTTGCCGACAAAGGTCCGCATAGTCAAAGCTATGGTTTTTCCAGTAGCGATGTATGGAAGTGAGAGCTGGACCATAAAGAAGGCTGGCCGCCGAAGAATTGATGCTTTGGAATTGTGGTGCTGGAGGAGACTCTTGAGAGTCCCCTGGACTGCAAAGAGAACAAACCTATCCATTCTGAAGGAAATCAACCCTGAGTGCTCACTGGAAGGACAGATCCTGAAGCTGAGGCTCCAATACTTTGGCCATCTCATGAGAAGAGAAGACTCCCTGGAAAAGACCCTGATGTTGGGAAAGTGTGAAGGCAAGAGGAGAAGGGGACGTCAGAGGAGGAGATGGTTGGACAGTGTCACTGAAGCTACCAACATGAATTTGACCCAACTCCGGGAGGCAGTGGAAGACAGGAGGGCCTGGCGTGCACTGGTCCATGGGGTCACGAAGAGTTGGACATGACTTAACAACTAAACAACAACAACAACAAAGGCAATTTTGGGACACACACGACTCGTACACAATGTGACAAAGTTGCGTGCATCCCAGAATTCCCAAAGGGGGTCCTTCATCGGAGGTGATCTGCTACTGAGGATGGTGAGATCATTATTGCGGCACACATGGAGCTGTGCAACGGGAATCTGCCTTGGTCTGCCTTTTTTGTTTTTCTAATGTTCCTATTAACAATTAATGTAATGGCCATTTAATATGTGAAAAAAAAGCACCTGTATTTTTTCTTCCAGACTCTCTGAGAGTTAACAAGACCCATTTCAGTCTTTTGCACAAAGGTTTCAATTGCTGAGAGTCTGGTCAGCGTTTAGATGGGAGATATACCTTGTTAGGTAAAAGGTGGGTCAGAAATGGGAGAAGGTCCAAGATTCCCTTGAATCAAATTCAGCGGTCCCCCTCAACTATATTCCACAAAAATATAATGGGATCTCAGCTGGCTGTGAACTACCTCTCTATTGACTTCCTTATTCTAGAGTATTTTAATCTTGAGGGTAGCTTTTCCTGGATTAAATAGACTTCATCTATACTTTAAAGCTTGGAAGGTTACTTTTAAATAGTAATTAGCAAATTGGTTAGTTATAAGGACTTGAAAAGTAGGGAGTAGTGGCAATTTTTGAAAATCATTCCATTTCTCCAAAGTAACAAAAGAATTTGTATTTGCATTATTTTGAAAAATCCAAAGACTGTAAGCCTAGATTTCCTAACTCTCAGAAGTAACTAAGGTAATTAGCATTATTGATTACTACAAGCTGCTGGCCTGTGTTAAAAAACCCAACCTCTTCTTATCCACCTTGTTGTACTCTCAGCACCCACAGCTGAGTTCAAAGGCACACAGAAAAGGGCAGTGCTTCATCTGTGTGGTATTTCTCCTTCACCATTTTAGTCAAGCCATCCCATAACTAGAAAAATAAATTGTAAAAGTTACAGCTCTGATGCAAAAGAAGAGAAGTTATCCCGCATTAAGTTACAATCATGATAAGAGACAGGTGATGGCCTCCAGAATCCCATTATAGTAATCCAAAGGAGTAACAATTTGCATTTCTAAGCGTAATGTAACTTAGAGGCTGATTACACAGGTGTTTAGCCGGCTGTTTGGTCTGCTGCAGGGATGGCTTGTTTTGATCCTAAAGAAGGTGATTAGATGACATCTTTTGGTTCATTCCCAGTGCCTGTGGTAGCTGGGAATGAACCAAAAGCCTTCCTCTTTTGATTTGCCAGTATTGTGAAATGGCTCAATAAGAGATACACTTCAGAATATTGGCTAATTATTTTTTTAGACTCCATTAGGGCAGCAAAAATGTGCTGCTTCACTCATAATTTTTTAAAAAATTCTTTTTCTTTGCCTTTCTTTAAAGGGCCCATCAAGAAACTGCCCGCAGCTGAATCCACTATCCCAGGGGTCCCCAACCTTTTTCACCCCGCGGACCAGCTGGGGAAGGCGAGGCACCCCCCGCGCTCGTGTGCATGCGCAAACAAGCATGCACGCGCATGCGCAAATGGCAATGCGGCACTTGTGCGGGCGTGTGGGTGCTCGGGCGCATGCGCAAACGGTGGCGCTTGCACGGGCATGCTGGAGCGCGCGCGCAAATCAGCTGTGCGGGAGTGAGTGCATGCGGGGGGCGGCAGGAGGTCTGTCTCTGCAGCCCGGTCCGGCTCAGGCCACGGACCGGCACCGGGCCACGGACCGGGGGTTGGGCACCTCTGCACTATCCAATTCAGCTGCAGGCAGACTCTTGACAGTATGTGTTCTCGAAGGCTTTCATGGCTGGGATCCGATGGTTGTTGTAGGTTTTTCAGGCTGTTTGGCTGTGTTCTGGAGGTTTTTCTTCCTAATGTTTCGCCAGTCTCTGTGGCTGGCATCTTCAGAGGACAGGAGCTAGAATTCTGTCTGTCTGTCTGTCTTGACAGTATGTTTAAAAGAAAGTGTATTAAGTCTATTTATTAGCACATGTATTAGGCTGTCAGCAGACTCTCAACTGGTTCTTCAAGAGAAGTGTATTAACCTGTAATACACATACCTAACACACTTTAAAAAAATACTTTCTCTTCCTTGGACTCTCTATGGAGCTGCAGAAGTCTTCTTAAGCCACTTCAGGATATTGGCAAATCGACTGCAGGCTGATGTGGACCAAACACTGGAGGCATTTAAGAGAAAACAGGACAACCTTCGGTCAGATCTGCTTTGCTTTGGACTCCTGCCTTGAGCAGGGGGGTGGACTCGATGGCCTTAGACGCCCCTTCCAACTCGATCATTCTCCCCTGATTCATACAGTCCATCCATTCCTTGTTCCTCCTTGACTGGGAAGATCTCAGCTTCTCTTAGGGATTGTTTCAATTGATAGAGGTTGAATAGATGGATCATACTGGATGGCGTATTTGCATAATGTTTATGAAACCTATCTCGAAACAGAGAAGAGCAAACCTTCTGAAGCCAAGGTCATGTCAGGAATAAAGGATCCGTGCCACCTGTCGGAAAACATCGTGACGGACATGTTTTGGCAATGTTTATGTTTAATTTGACAGTCAGCACAGGTTCACCTATTAATCTTAAAGCAAACAATAGACCCGCTCCATGATGACGCATCGTCGATTGACTGAATTCTATTAGAGTTGTTTTTTCCTCCCCCCTCATTCCATCCAGTTCCATTGAAAATAAATAAATAAATTCGCACATTAATTCAAAAACTCCTGGTGGAACTGGGAGTACATAGCCATGTTAGTTGATTGATAGTTGATCATTGGTTGATAGTTGATTTGATTGGGACTTGTTTTTACGTTATGACTTTTACTGTTGTTTTGCTTTAGCTGTTTGATTTCCCCACTTGTTAACCACCCAGAATAGTAGTTCATTGCAGTAATGGAGTGGTATATAAATCAATGAAACATATAAAATGGAAAAAAAGTTATGTGCTCTGCTTAGAGTTCTTAATTAGAGATGGGCATGAACTGGTTCATCCCAGTTTGTCCCAGTTCGTAAAAGCTGCTGCTCCTCTTCCCCGGCCTTCTCTGGCTCCATCAGACACTCACCAGGTCCAGTGTGAAGGCTTCCGGCACCTCCTCAACTGATCTCCCAGTCATGAGCAAGAGCTCAGGCTTCTCTGCCCCGCCCTCTCGGCTGATCTCCCAATCAGAAAAAAGGGCGGGGCAGAGAAGTCTGTGCCCTTGTTCCTGACTGGGAGATCAGCCGAGGAGGTGGGAAAAACAAGCAAGCTGGGCTTGGTGAGTGGCTGAATTGGCTGAGGCGGCGGGAGAGGGGAGCAGCAGCACCTGTGCTGACGCCTTGACGAACTGGGACGAACCGATTCGTGCCCATCTCTACTCTTAATTCTTGCATTGAGGTGCCTGGGACTGAGTGGGTCACACAACCTCTGGAATTTGTTATTATGGTCCTTATCTTAGCCACACTAAAATGTGACACAGTCACAGAATATTAAGGCTATTTCTCTATTCATCCCTTTGTATTAAAGGGGGGGGGGGGAAATCTGTGACCCAATAATCTCTGAATATTGACAAATTTAAATGTAAGGGTTTTTGATTCCTCAGACACTCTATCTGACGGACGTGGCATCTGGGCTTCAGTCCTGCATATAAAAGAAGTTCACCAAATTGGTAAAAACTTTTTGATAAGTCTCCTGATGCCAATCAATCAAATTGCTCCTTCCGTGCCTCTAATTTCAAAGAGAGCCATGCCTTTCTGCTTGAGTGTCTTTTCCTCTCTCTTTTAGTCTGCTGGCAATTAGCAGTTAGCAGTTTGTGCAGTTATGTGACTGAAGTCTGCAAGAGTCTGCTGGAAATCAGGCTGTGAGTCTGTTGAGGCCTGTTGCTACATAGCAGTAATATTTGTACAGTATGCTGTTTTTATCCGTTCAACTGTGAGTAAATGAAACCTTTGGTTCTTTCTCTTACCAATGCCCCAGAGTGAATTATTGGGACTATAGATGCCAGTTAATGAGACAAAAAGGGGTGGTCTACTCTGGGGAGATTTGAAGCTAATTCTGCTCTGCAATTCTGCTATACAGCTCGAGGAAATTTAACCACCATTCAAAACTCTGCAACAGTTACAACCATAGGACAGCCTTTAATGAGCAAAACAAAACAAAGAAGCAAGCAGCATAGGTACTGTTTACAGGGAACCCAGTGAAAAGGGATATAGGCACAGAAAATGTGTTATATGACAACATTATGGAGATAAATAATGAATTTTGAAAGTATTGATTGCATAAACATCCAGGCCAAAAGCAATGTTTTTCGGTATTGTTTGGTCTCAAATGGTTAATAAGATCCATTAGTTTTACAAAAGACCCACTCCTGGTGGAATGGAAACTATTAGAACAGGTTTGTTGAAGTAGATCAACACAGCTTGATGCATTTTTTGGATTCTCCTCGCGGCATAGCTGTAGGTCTATTATGTCCACCATGATACATGCTTGTACAGTACTTTAAAATGGGCTGTGCAATCTGGGGGATTCTGGAAACCAGTCCAAGCACTGCCACCCTCTGGACTGGTTGCTGGCTTGTTCCCAGTGGACTACTATATGTTTTTGAACAGGAGCCAGAATTCTATTGCTAGCAGTACAACATAAATCACAGCAGTGCATTGTTCCTAGTTAAGAAGTCAGTGCTTTGATTTCTTGTCTAGTGCGAGTCACAGGACTTGATGTGCAACAAGGAATATGAGCGGCGACTCCCTAAACTCCTAGCAGCCATTTGTCACTATGACTTAGGCCAGAGGATGTAAGCAACAGGATTCTGGCTGATGTGCTTTGAAATGATCGATGGCATCTTTAATTTACTTGTGCCTTAAAGACTGGTCTTGTTTTGTGTTTTCCTTTCAATGTATTTTTTTTTAAAATTCCAGCTGCCTTCAAGCTCCTTGTGGGGAAAAGGTAGTGTGTATACTCAACAAACAAACAAACATTTATTGAAGAGTAAGTCCTATGGACATCAGCAGGGTTTATTTCTAAGTAAACATGTTCACAGTGACACTGTCATATAATTGCAGAGCTCAGCAATGCATTCTTTGCTTGGGCAGAAATTCTACTCCATGTTGGACTCATAAAAAAAGGAAAGTCTTTTGTGCAGGGTGTGTGTGTGTGTGTACATCTGTAACCTACTTATGATCCCTGCCCTGCCCTAGATTCAGTTCAGAGGCTTCTGCAGCATTTGGTGAAATATACGGGCTGTGACTTCATTGTTTGGTCCGGGGGTATCGGATGCAACAGGTGGACCGCAGACCTTGTATTTCTCTCCCCCCCCTCCTCCCCCCAGGTTTCACGCTGGTTTTATTTTATTTTTAGGAGCAATCTCATTTCAATACAAAAAGGGACCCCGCCTCTTACTTTCAAGAAATGACACAATCAAAAGCAATTTCTTCTTCAGAGTAATTTCCAGTAACCTCCAGCACAGTTTTTTTTTAATTAAATAAAACTTCATTCCATCTAGCTTTGTGGTCAGCATTTCGAACCCCCTGCAGATGGGTCTAGAGGATTAACGGCAAATCTTTCTCGACCCCAGCTCCAGCAGATGGGCGGCATGTGTCTAATAAATATAAGGCCAGGGCTTCCTCCTGTTGCTGAAGATGGAGAGTATACCCTACACACACATGCGCGCGCGCACACACAAACACACACACACACACACACACAGAGTGGCCCTTTCACCTTTTAGAACAGGCAGGGAAGTGAGACACAAAGAAGATGCATTTCATGTGGACTAGCCACATTGTCCCACCACAAGGCTTTGTCTTAGACTCACCTGTTGGAAAAAAGCTCTGGGTAGCTTATTTACATCTTGCCAAAAACTTGCTAGAGATACGGGTGAGAATATTCAGGGCATTCCAGTATAAAAATCTCCTTTGAAAACCATACTCCAGGTGGTAAAAGTGTACTGCTTAAATACAGTAAATACACTATGCATAGAAGGCTCAGTTTTCCTAAAGGTGACCATGTTTGTATTCTTTTCAGCTGGGAAAAAAATGTCAGTATGTGCTTAACTCTCTTTCTACTGTTAACTGGAAAGTGCTTATCCATGTCTGGATTGTGCCCTTCATCCAGAGCTTGGGAAAAAATGTTTTACTACAATTCCCAGAATTCCACAGTCGGTTCCATGCTACTGGGTAGGGGAGATTGTGGGGAGTCAATGTTCAAAAACTCGACTTATTTGAGCTCTCTCTTAACTGCTGTCCAGCATCTCAGTCTATAAGCAGACCCCATGAACACAATTCAGGAAGTGGGTCAGCCACTGCAAAAGGTCAGGCATCTAGCTATTTTTCTGAAGCTGTGATCCTATCCATCCGGGCACTACATACCACCATGAGGACTAGGAGCTATTGGTAGATTTATCCTCCATGCATTTTCTAATTTCTCTTTTCTAAACATCCCACATTGATGAATATTGTTTATCACATCTCGTGGCACTCAATTTTATGCATTGATTCTGTTAAGATCTACCAGAAACCGGGGGTAACTCAAAAGTATCATTCAAGGGAGGGATCACAGCTTAGTACGTAGGTGATTCAGAAAAAGTGGCTTCCTATATTCCAAAATCCTTTTTTAATCTAAAGAATGGCTTGTTTTTTTAAGTGTGTGCTTTAGGGTGTTTGCAGAAAAAGTCAACTAAAAGATGACTTTTATACACATGTTAACATCATTCCTC
The DNA here is from genome assembly GCA_037013535.1 of Intellagama lesueurii. Classification (NCBI taxonomy): domain Eukaryota; kingdom Metazoa; phylum Chordata; class Lepidosauria; order Squamata; family Agamidae; genus Intellagama; species Intellagama lesueurii. The sequence continues at coordinate 7,439,786 of JBAJHW010000001.1, read as the reverse complement.
CTGTTATACTTTTTTTAAAAAAAATGTACATTTGTTTAGATGTTCCAGGTTTTCTTCTAGACCTTAACTCTGAAATCAGATGCCTGAAATCTAGGAATATGCAGGCCTGGTAGAGCTTGGAGAAGATGATCATGCTGTCTGTGGATTCTGGGAGTTGTAGTCTAGAAAAAATAATTTCTCAGAACCCTGAAAATAACTTTTCTGGACACTGAACCTGGTAAGCTTCTAAAATCCTATAGTTCTAACAGATGAGAAAATTTGAACATTGTTTTGGGATAGGTACTATATTTTGAAAAGTCTGCAAATAATGATGCACCTTTAGCTTTTTATGCCTACAGCAACTTGATTCTAACCACAACGGGCAGACAAGAGAACAGCGAAAACAGATCTGTAAAGGGTGTCTTTAAAACTCTTGGAATTACTGCAACCTTTGTATGCTGCTTAAGAGATTTTGACTGGGAGGGACCTTTCTGGACCAGAACGACTGTCAATCAATCCAGCAGTGACCAATGGTTCCCTCTCTGCCTCAGCTTTTGAAAACAGCCATGTTTCTCTACTCCAGAGTTCTTTTCCCACTCTTTTTTCAGTCAGACAGTTAGAATCAGTATGTAGTCAGACTAGTGAGTCAGTCATGAAGCTAGTTGCGACTCAGTTAAGTTCTGTTCATGTAACTAGTCATTATTTTTCTAAAGAGTGCTGTTTATTTGTGATCTGTTTCACAACTGTAAGTAAATGGAACCTTTTATTCTTTCTCTTACCATTGTCTCGGAGTGAGCTACTGAGACAATAAGTGACAACTGAGAACAAAGCAATAGGGAGTGGTTCACTGTGGGGGGACTTGAAGGTAATTCTGCTCTCTAGGTGCCTGAACGTTTTCCACTGCATAGTTAGAGGTTTTAAGCTGCAAAAATATGTTTTCACATTCCGCCAGAAGAAACACCAGAAGAGTTTCCTGTTGATCAATGGTGAGAAGATTCTTGTTTGACCAGAAGATTCATCTAGAAGATATTTATTGCTTCAGGTTTAGTTTTGAGCCATTCTGTACACTCAAACGATTCTAAAAAATCTGGAAACATCTAATGGACATGAGGGACTTCAGTTGCAAAGGCACCGTTTTTATTTTATGTTTGCTCAGAACTGTGACAAAATCTTACCGAATAGATCCCTTAAAAGTAAATAGCAGTGTATAAACTGATCGAAACTCTTTGAACCTACACAATAAAAGTAACATGGCCAATTGAATTAAGGGAGCTCCAGAGAACCTGCTGAATCTTGGAATACCGAATACCACGCCAAAGAGGAACTGTTGAGGATTTTACAGTTCTTCCCGAGGAAATAAAGGATGAATATTTGGTTTAACTCTAAGACCAAAGAGGTGAACATTTTGCAGAGCCAAGGGGTGGGATTCAGATTTGAAGATGTTCGTAGGGTGGTGGAGGACATGGCCAAAGGCAAGTACCAAAGGATAGGACCCAAAATACGAACATATTTTAGCTGAACATTTCCACTATCAGTTACCAATTCTGAAGAAACGTGTTTCTACCTTTTTGAACGGGGGAAAAACTGGACGAAATCTGAGACATCGCCAAACAGCGATGTCATCAGGGGAAAGGAAAGTGGGTCATCGGAGGGATCTCAGAAGGCCACAGTGGGAGCCCAGGAGGGCTGGATTTAGCCCAAAGTTGTGACATTTCTCTTCTTTAGTCCAGCAAAGAGCACTTCATAGAAGAATGAAGTTGGAAGCGGCCTACAAGGCCATCGAGTCCAACCTCCTACTTGATGCAGAAATACAAATCAAAGGAGATCTGCCAGGTGGTTGTCTTAAGTTTCTCTTGAAAGCCTCCAGTGTTGGAGCACTCACCACCTCTCGAGGTCATGGGTTCCATTGTCGTACTGCTCTAACAGTGAAGAAGGTTTTCCTGATATTCAGCCTAAACTGGCTACCTGTCACTTGAGCCCACTGTTGTGTGTCTTGCACTCTGAGATGATCTAGATCTTGCCCCTCCTCTGGAAGACAGTCTTTCAAGTCTTTGGAAAGTGCTATCCTATCTCCCCTCCATCTTCCCTTCTCAAGGCTAAACCTGCCCAGTTCTTTCAGTCTTTCCTCACAGGGCTTCCAGTCCCCTCATCAAACTTGTTGCCCTGATCTTGTTTGTATTCTGATGGATGAAAACTCATAATGTTTATTGGACTGGGCATCCAGGAACACAACCACCACTCATTTTAGATTAGGCATCCTTCAGTCTCGAGAGACTATGGTAACGTGCTCTGTATGGAGGACTTGGAACAGCGTCTAGTGTGGCTGAGAAGGCCAATTCAAGAGTGACCATCCCTTCCACACTGTAGACAAATACAATCTGTCCCCTGTCCAGCTCCCTGGTTTTGCTGGTTTCGGGTCTGCCTCTTTGCCTCGGCCTGCTGGACAAGGGTCTCTTCAAATTGGGAGAGGCCATGATGCACTGCCTGCCTCCACTCATTAATGAGAGGCAATTCGCTGCCAAGATGTAACGATTTCCCTTATGCGAGCATAAATTGACAATAGGATTCTAGCCATCCCGTGACATCAGATAAATCCACCCCGTGACATCACAAGGAATGAGATGCTCCTGACTTGGCAATCCTGGGTAACCGAGAAGGGTACAGGCTGGCAAGAGCAGAAGGGAGAGAAACTCATGATGCTACTGTGCATAGAGATTTAGATTTAGCCCATAGTCTGTATTGTGCTTCAAAAACAATAGGGATACCATCTTTGAGCACTGTTGTAACATACTCCCTGACACCCATCTGAGTGGGTTACATCATATGAAGTGACATTTTAATTGGAGAGCGATAGCCTTTCAAGACATATCTGTTCACCCTTGTTCTGTCACCCTCCTCATTTGTTAACTGGAAAAGGTGAGGAATGTGTTAGCGCAGAATTTGTAAATCTCTGTGATTTACTTCCTTCCTTTGTGTATGCAGGTACTAAACCTTCAAGTCCTTCCTTAAAGGTGTACAGTCACAAGCATGTGGTCCTTGAGAGTTTAAAAAGAAAATACTTCTATTTATAAGGGCCTTTCTTTCTGAGTATCTACAAAGTATGTTCAATCTGGAAACTGAAGACAAATGCTGTAAACTTACTTTATTCAAACTGGTTAATTAGAGCATCTATGATAGGTGACTGAACAGTTGACGATTGATTTATTGTTTGCTGCCAAATCTTATTCATAGATCAGTGCAACCTGCGAGGGCTATAATCTTTGAGGCTCTGTGGGGGCAGGGGTCCTTAGTTACCTAAAGATGGATCTCCATGGCAACAAGGATGCAGCTGGAACTCCCTCCTCCTTCCACCTGAGCATCAGTGCACCGGAGAGACTGCACCTGCAAAGCAGCCACAGAATAAGCTTATAGTTACAGTTAATAGCATACAAGATAACATCATAATTAGTTTGACTGCAAAAAACCCCCCAAAAAACAACAACATACATTCCCAGAGCTAAACAAAGGAGGCATGGCTTCTAGGTTTTATTATGTACCATCAAGTTGCTTCTGACTTACGGTGACCCTATGGATTAGTGACCTCCGAAAGATCCTGTCGTAAACAACACCACTCAGCTCTTGCAAATGCAAGACTGTGGCTTCCTTTACTGAGTCAATCCATCTCATAGTTGGTCTTCCTCGTTTCCTGCTGCCTTTTCACAGCATCATTGCTTTTTTCAGAGAGTCTTGTCTTCTCATGATGAGCCTGAAGTATGAGAGCCTCATGGTATGATTACAGGTCATAAAAACCTTGTTTTTGAATCATATTTAGCATATTTAAAATCAATTTTTTTAACATTCCAGCTACATAACACACAGGGAAGCATGGTCTCTTTTGCTTGGAAAGTGTTTTTCTTGGTTAGAAAGTGAGGTATTTTACTTGGCTGCGAGAGGATCATTTATTTTAAATTGTGGGTGAAATAGATTTATATTGAATTGTTTCGGCCTATGTGAATGTTTCTGTTGGTCTAAATTGTGTCTGGGGATTGTCTAATGGATTCCAGGATCGAGGTTTTGGGCTGCAGGGAAACTTTGGCTGATAAAAGAGAGAAAGGTTGGGTGGACACCTTCCCTCTTTTGCAAGTCTAGAAGCTACTGATCTTGTCAATTTCTTTGGTCAATTTCTCTTTCACACTCACTGGTGTACCTTACCTCTTGCCAGCCCTGGCTGCAGGTTCCTTGGCCTCTCCTCTCCATCCCCCCATCTCTCTCTCTCTCTCTCTCTCTCTCTCTCTCTCTCTCATTCCCATTCTGTCTCCATGCACATCTGTCAGGCTGCAGGGAAACCTTGCAGTCTGATCTGTTTTGATTTTTTCCTACCTGCCGTACTGAACTAGCGCTATGCCAGATTGCAAGAAATAAAATAAAAATAACACCACTGCAGCAGCAGGGACTGGCTACAAGAGGCAGGCAGCCCAAGGGCCGGTGGGCACAAGACAAAGCCTCAAATGCAATGATTTTTAAAGCCTAAGTAGCCCCCCCCCTTGACCAATATATAACACAGTTTTAAAATGGATTAAAAGTTTTCCCAAGAGGATGCAGACACCAACTCCTAAACCACATGATTACCACCTGACTTTAAACCAACTTAAAAACCCCAATCCATCTCCTGATTCGTTTTCATAGTGTAATTATGCCCTCAGTTTAGTCATTGTTGCTTCAAGCCTGGTTTAATTTAGCTCTCACTCACTTCTCTTGCAACCCACGGTATCTACAAAGCACTCCTCCAACATCACATTTTGAATGAATCATTGATTCATTCATTCATTCATTCCACCCAACTAGTAACTAAACTACTACTCTGGGCGACTGTGAGACAGACGGCGAGAGGGATACCCCACTGGCTGGAGAGCCGTCCCTCCTCAACAACAAAGCTAAGGAAGTGGACCCCAAACCCGTACCAGAACCTACAGTGGAACCTCCGCGGGAGACAGTAATAGAGGAGCTGACGGAAGATATACAGAAAGTGAGGATAGGGGAGGTTCAAGGAGAAAAGGCGGGAAGAGAGAGAAAAAGGAGGGTGGAGTTTGAAGCAGGGGCGGGAGAAGTAAAGAGGGGAAAAGACCAGTTATTGCCCGGTTGGGAATGGGTGTGGATGCAGGATCCTTGGACTGGATTATGGGAGAGATTGAGAGTGCCCAAAGAGGAGGCAGATTATAGGAGAAGAGCGGAGATTCCCCCTAGACCCTCTTATTGGGGGGAAACAGAGACGAGGGAGTGGAGAAGGAGATTGAGAGAGGAAAAGGAACGAGTAGAGAGAGAAAGGAGAGAAAGATTGGAATGGAGGGTAAGAGAGATGAAGAGAAGGAGCTACAGGGAGGACCCTGGGAGAACCGAGACCCAGACGGACGGATCCTGTGGGATGACGACCTGGATGAGGAGACCGTGCCCCTGCTGGAAGGCTCGACGATGCAGACCGTAAAGGACTGGGTCCCCGCTGATCTCCCGGAACCAGGGGACCACAACAGTTATAGAAACCCGTTCCTGTTCGATGAATGGAAGCCCCTTCTGGACCCGTTGGCAGAAGGAGAAAAGACTAGTAATCATGTTCCAGACATTTATTGTTTAATCCCCCAATGAATCCCACACCTGTTTTGAAACAACACAGATCTAGGGGTTTCTTTGAATTGAATTTGGAGCCAAAGGTCGAACCCTCACAGCGGCTAACAGAAGGACACACAGTCATGAACCATAATGATAAAAACAATAAAAGAACAGTGAGAAAAGGGGTTCCAGGCAGCTTTAACATCCATACGGAGCAATTGGAAATACAATCATGCGGATGATCTAGGTCTTGATTTCCACTGATGCACCCTTTGACTTGAAGGCCTTTTCTCGTTCCTTCATAGCTGTCCTTTCCCAGTCTTCTGATTTCTGTCCTACAGTGTTCATTTGGGTTGATGATTCAGCTGAGGAGGACGAGGATGATCCACTTCCAGGCTATGTAACATATCAGACAGCAAGGATTCTCCAGGTCACTTGATCCTGTGCGAGCGTTTCAGCATCCTCCCATGTAATATATAGTGCCATCTTGGGTCAATGTTCTTCACCACGTTATTCGAAGGTGCCCTCATTGTCATTTGGTGCTGAAGGCATCCAACGCATTGCTACCTTTGGGATCCAATTGTTCTCCATACGAAGGATGTGACCAGTCAGTTGGAGTCTTCTACTTGTGACAACTTTATGAAGTTTACAGGAGCCACTCCTTCGGAGCACCTCCTCATTGGTGATTTGGTCAAAATATTGAATCTTTAGGATTCGGTGGAGGCACCTCTGTTGGAGGACATCAAGCCTTTTGTTGAGACTTGCTGACACCTTCCAAGTCTCATCGGCATGAATAGCTGTCAGGATCACGACAGAGGTGGACAGACGGAATTTAATCTTCAACGATACGGACAGCAAGGATCAGAACTGGTTCATCTTTTGGAAAACGGTTATCGCCTTCCCAATGCGGCACTTAATGCCCACCTTTGCATCTCCATTCCAGGCCATCACACTCCCCAGATAAGTGAACCTCTCTACCTCCTCCAACTGTTGCTGTCTCAGCTGTGAAGCTCATGTCCATGATCTCCGATTTCTCAGTGCTTATGCTGAGACCAACTTCATCCAGGACAGTCTTGGCATATTGCAGTTTCGATTCGTCTTACTCAAGCAAGGCGATATTGTTGGTGAAATCCAGATGGCCAAGATAAGGGTTAGGGCGTACTACACAGTATCCCACTGCATACTACAGTTTGCCGCATGACATAGCCAAGGAGTGGGGAGTGGGGACAAGATACATCCTTGTCTGACCCCAATGGTAATGTTGAAGAGGTCCATATGGCCAGTCTCGATCTTAACACAGCAGCTCAGTTGTTGATACAAGTTCTTATAAATCGTAACGGAGACTGCTGGTATGCTCTGGCTCTGCCACAAGTACTCTTGGTGGACACTATCAAAAGCTTCCTTAAAATCAACGAAGTTGATGACTAATGGGTGCCGATACTTGATACACTGTTCTATGATGTTTCTTACGGTAAAGATTTGCTCAGTGCAGGACCTTCCATGGTGGAATCCGGCTTGTTCCTCTCTCAGGTAGTGATCAAGGGCACTTCACAGCTGCCTCAGGAAGATTGTACAAAATAGCTTCCCAGGCACTGAGAGAAGTCTGATTGCCCCACTAGCTGGTGTATTCGGAGACGAGGATTTAGCTGAGGAATAAACTTTTTTTGTAACTATTTAAATTGCTTAATTGTCAACATTAAAGTTCTATAATTCTTCTATAATTTTGTAATTCTTCAAGTGGTCATGACCACAAAAGCTCATTAAAATATAGCAGTTCGTCTTTAAGGCGCCACAACGTTTTTGTCTTCTTTATTTTTTATTTTTGTTTTGTTTTTGCCTGCTATGCTAGCAGACTCACATGGCTATCTCAAACTGATCCTTCTGCAGACATCGTTTTTGTCTTCTGATATTCAACTGTAATCCTGCTTTTAGACTTTCTTCTTTTACCTTCATCAGGAAATGTTTGAAGTCACTGATGTTTTCTGTGTCTGAGGCTGAATGGCTTCCTCTGGCCTTTGCTTCCAGATGTTAATGGGGGGAAAAAGGAAGATTCTGCAGTGCTTCCTTGAAATCACACTGTCCATTAGACTCTATAGAGGGCACCTTCCCAAAAGCTATGACTCTCAGGAAGCATCATGACAGCCATTTCCCTTTTTTTAACATTAATAACAAGAAGGAAAGTTGGTGAAGGCCACACAGCCTAGAGCAGGTAGATTCTGCTCTAGGTGAGCAAAATGTAAATGTCGGTAGGTGTGTGTCTGTGGGCTGAATCCTGCCAGAATCCTGCCTGGGGAATTCTTGGAAATTTTGGGAGTTGGAGTCTAAAACAAACAAACAAACAAAAACATACTCTTATTGTTCAGGACCATCTTGTTCTGCACTGTCTGTTTTGCACCATGGATGATAGTGGTTCTCTGGGGTTTCAGACCATCTGCATGCTAAGCATGTGCCCTGGTACTGAGCTCTCTCGCTCTCTCCCCCTTCCTCGGACACAATGAAAAGCATAATGTTTGCAATGAGTCAACCCGTAACATCTTATCTGTGGTTATGGTTGTCAGATTGGGCTCCTGTCAAGCTGGGGAGGAGAACAAAGGCTGTCTCTAGCTCCTACAGAAAGTATGGCAAGAGAAGGGTCTCCTAATTGTACTCTCTCTAGAGCAGAGCTCGTCCAAGACATTCGGATGCCTGCGGCAGGCAGACAAAGACGTCCCCAGATCTACCTCCTTCTGCATCTTCTTCCTCCTCATACGATGCCTTTGTCCACACTGAGGACCGCCGATGGATGCAGGCTGCTGTTATTCCTTCTTCTCTTTGATGTCCACTGCTGTGGCCAAGCATCCAGAGCATGGGTGTAGCTGGTCAGAGCCAATTCTCACCCTATCATGCTTTCCTCTAGGAAGGGACCCTATAGTGAAATGTGGTTTTCCTCCTCAGGGTGATGAAGAAACACCACCTCACCAGTTCTGGATTGTCGGGGTCAAGGGGATGGGTTCCCATAGATCTCTCTTGTTGGGCAGAGCTGGCCAGTGGTGTCAGGATTCCCTCATGCCCCACAATCATGCAGGCTTTGGTGGCCTACCCATGTGAACGGGAGTCTAGGCTGGGATGAGTTATAAACAGACAGAGTTCAGCTACAACGAAGGATAACCCATAATTCCTAGGTAAAGGTAAAGGTTCCCCTTGACATTTAGTCCGGTCGTGTCCGACTCTAGGGCACGGTGCTCATCCCCGTTTCCAAGCCTTAGAGCCAGCGTTTGTCCGAAGACAGTTTCCGTGGTCATGTGGCCAGCGCGACTAGACACGGAACGCCGTGACCTTCCCACCGAGGTGGTACCTATTTATCTACTCGCATTTTTACATGCTTTCGAACCGCTAGGTTGGCGGGAGCTGGGACAAGCAACGGGAGCTCACTCCGTTGCGTGGATTCGATCTTACGACGGCTGGTCTTCTGACCTTGCAGCACAGAGGCTTCTGCGGTTTAACCCGCAGCGCCACCACGTCCCACACATAATTCCTACATCTGATCAAACTGCATGTGAGGAAGGGGACGGCAGTCTATAAAAGCTTATGACGAGCAAAACAGTTTAGCCTTTAAGGGGCTACGAGACTTTTATGGTTTCACCGGGAACTTCAGTCATGCTGGTTTATTGTAACTCCCTTTTTCCCCTGACTGTAACTAACAATAGCTTCTCTCTCTCTTTCTCTCTCTTAATTTACTGTGCAGTCCAATATCTTTGAAGTATCCTTCTACCCTATCTTCCAAGCATCTGTAGAAAATATATGGCCAGTCTATGCTTCCTGACAAGGTTCGGATCCGTTCGGGTTGCCGACTGTAACCACGGCACCAGATGAAGGTCAAAATTATTATGGAGAGATTAAACAGCGGAATTTAATTATGTATTCTGTGGCTCCTGCTACATTTATTAATTTAGCAGTACAAACGGACTGGGGCTAAACAGGCCGGGCCTGATTAATTTACCAAGGCATCTAGGTAACAGATTGGGATCAAATGAGGAAGGGAAGGGGGGTGGGAAAGACAGAGACCTGATTCTGTCTAAGATTGCAATGCGGTTGCTTTATGAAGGGCATGGAACAGCCCGGGTTTATCTTGATCAGTGCTTCTCTCTGAAGGGAAGGAACAGGTTTTCAGATACTAATCAGCGCTAAAGCAGTGCCACTCAATAATTACCCACCATCTCCACATAATCCTGGAACTAAGCCCTCACCCAATCCATGGGGGATACGTCCCCCCTCTATTGCACGGTCCGGGCTTACGTGTGTTCGCTATTACCTCTGTACACAGCCGATCAGTCCCTAGGGAACAGATTCATAGCAGTGACCAATTAGGTTGTAGAGGGCTTCCACACACACACACCCTTTCCCTCTTTCTCGCTCTCCTTTCCTTTTGGCTTTTGATTCACCCTCTTATATTTGTCAATGACATTTCCCTCCACTCCACCCCCCCCCCCAGGGTACCGGGTGTGGGGGGGGAAAGGTCCTCACTTATGCACAGAATGCTGGGCGCATCTCTGTGTAACAGTGCGCAACTGGTAAGAGATACATAGGCCTGGTGAGAATTTTGTACAAGAATTGTGCATCTCTCTCTCTGTGTGTGTACAGAGAGAGAGAGAGAGAGAGAGAGAGAGAGAGAGAGAGAGACAGGTGTATGCATGTGAATGAAATGTTCTAAGTGTATATGAATCTATTAGGGTGGAACACATTCTCATGTACATGAAAGCATGTTTGCTTGTACAAAACTGAAATGTCTATCTTTCTAGTTCCAAAGTTGTGTGCTAGCTAGCTAGCTTGCTTGCTTGCTTGTTTGTTTGTCTGTTTGTTTTGATGGGGGTAAGGGTTGCGTCCAACCGCAGAATGCTGCAGCCGTTCTGAGTGTCTGAAAAATAAAGCAATACAATTATTCATTATTGATTGGTTTGATTTGTTGCTGTCATACCTTGCCCTTCTTTCCACGGGCTTAAGGAGCGTAGGTGAATCAGTGTAGCAGTATTAATCAATCAGATGTTATGTTTTTGATTCGTTTAGCAAAAAGCTCATCGGAAAGAAGAGTCAGTGGCTATCAGGAGCAAGCAGGGCACCCAGCTGTTAATTTAGGGCAAGCGTGAGCAAATATGCAGCATTAGGGAGATTAAATGGATCCTCCAAGCACCCCTGGGGGTTCTTCAGCACCCCATTTCCCCCCCTTTTTAAAAAAGGACTCCTCTAACCCTAGTAGGATAAATTAATTTTTGTAAGATTCCTATGAGCAAGAACTAAGGGATAATATCCCAAAGAAATTGTTTTTTGAAAATTACATTATATTAACTTTACCTTTTACTTCTTCCCATTACAAAATTACTGTACAGAATTGTACTATATTGTTCTGGGGTTTGCGTGTGTATTTTTAATTTTTATTTCAGAATATTTATTACGGATCGGGTAGAAAATTTCACTTGAACAATGGTTAGGTACGAAGAAAGGGGGCCCTTAAAACAGAGTAACTCTTTTACACACACCCTCAGCCCGCAGAACGGCTTCTGCTTCTTGATCATCAGTGTCAACATCTTGAATGTCCCGTTCCCTAGAGCTTGTCAAGGTCAAACTTTTAGACAATAGCTCTCAGAATCCAAAAACCAGTATGGGCTTGGTGGCTGGACGTTGTAATAATAATCCAAAATGTAATTGTTTGCAGGTTGTGCAAATATGTGTGAACTGTACCCTTTCAAACAAAACATGGCTAATTTGGAACTAATGACTCAACTCAGATAAATAGCTTGTCCATGAATCTGTCGTTACATGCCATCAAGTTGGACCCAACTTACAGCAACCCTAATAGGGCTTTCAAAGTAAGTGAGAAATGAAAGGAGTGGTTTTATAATAATAATCTTAGAACTGCAGAGCTGGAAGGGACCATATGGATCATCATATCCAGCCCTAGTCAAAGAGGCACCATGGGGAATCGAACTCCCAACCTCTGGTGCAGCCAGATACCTAAACCACTGAGCTATCCAGTAGTTTCACAGCCCCAGTGAATCTCCATGGCTGAGCAGGGATTTGAACTCAGGCTTCCTGACTCCTAGTCCATCACTCTATCCACACTAGGTATCCTCCCAGAGCTAATATAGCTCAGTGGGTTGGAACACTCCAGAACCCAGGAGTTTGAATCCCTACAATACCTCCTAGGAGAAAAATACCTCTGGGAGGCAGTGGAAGACAGGAGGGCCTGGCGTGCTCTGGTCCATGGGGTCACGAAGAGTCGGACACGACTTAACGACTAAACAACAACAAGGAGAAAAGTGAGTGGAAGTTATCCAGAGTGTGGGTGGCTAAAGTGATTGTGTGCCTTGCCACCTGTGATGCCTTCAAGAAGTTGTTGCCGAAGTGCCCCCGGTAGGAGGGACTGGGAAACAACCCATTAGAAAGCCCTATGAAGGTTGCCATACATTGGAATTGATTTGATGGAACACAATTATTATGTTCCAGCTATTCACGTTGTATCAAAAGTAGGGCTTTCATGAAGAGCAGGCATGTTTTCCAAGACATTGTCATTAGAGATCAGAAAAATCAGAAAAATTGTGATTCATTTTGACCTGTTGATGAATCATGAATTTACAATTGTTTTCTGATGAATCGATGAATCAATTTGTCAATTCATTTTCGACATTAAAATCCTATAAAACGCACACACACCCCAAACACCTAGAGATACCATATTTGCAGAGAAGCTTCCCCTGATTCTCCTTTACGAGTCCTCTAAGCTGATATTGAAAAACATCTGTTTGGTACAATTAAAAAACATAAAATAAGTGAAATTAATAACCCCTTTTTAAAGGCTATGTTAAACGTGTGGTACAAGTATAAAAAGAATTTAAGTCAATCTAACTCTCCATTAGGATTAGTGACCAAAATGGAGAATTTTCCTGCCAATATGAAAGTTTACTTAGAATTATTTAAAGAAAAAAGTGATTAGATTAAAAGACTGGTTGGATAAAATGAGATTGAAAGATCAAATGAAACAAATCCTTCAAAATAAGAATATATCATGGTTGAATTATATGCAATTAGAAAGATGGACTAATGATTGGGTAAAGAAGTACAACAAAGGTAGAGAATATACAAAGTATGAACAATTTCTATTATCATATGAAGATATTCAGATGACTGACTCAGTGAAGGGTGTAGTGAGTAAAATTTATAGATTCCTGCTAGATCTAGAAGAAGAGACTGAGAAAGAAGGATTGAAGTTAGTGTGGGAACAAGACTTAGGAAAAAGAATAAATGGTGAAAAATGGATGAAGATGTGGAAAATGAGGGTGTTACAATTTATGTCCACCTCGACTCCTTAAAATCATCAGGTCCTTCCATGAGGGAATGAAAGGCACTGTAGTTTTTGATGGTTCAACATCAGATCCCTTTGACATCCGAAGCGGAGTGAAACAGGGCTGTGTCCTCGCACCAACCCTTTTTGGGATCTTTTTTGCTGTCATGCTGAAGCACGCCTTTGGAACTGCAACAGAAGGTGTCTATCTCCGGACTAGATCAGACGGAAAGCTCTTTAATCTCTCTAGATTGAGAGCGAAGACCAAAGTCCAGCTGAAATGCATGCGGGATTTCCTCTTCGCCGATGATGCAGCCATTGTTGCCCACTCTGCTCAAGACCTCCAACAACTCATGAATTGTTTTAGCAAGGCCTGCCAAGACTTTGGACTAACAATCAGCCTGAAGAAAACACAAGTCATGGGCCAGGGCGTGGACTCACCTCCCTCTATTACCATCTCCACACAAGAATTGGAGGTTGTTCATGACTTTGTGTACCTTGGCTCAACGATCTCTGACACTCTCTCTCTAGATGTCGAGCTGGATAAACGCATTGGCAAAGCAGCTACCATGTTCTCTAGACTCACGAAGAGAGTATGGCTCAATAAGAAGCTGACGACATATACCAAGATCCAGGTATATAGAGCCTGCGTCCTGAGCACACTCCTGTACTGCAGTGAGTCCTGGACCCTTTGTGCACGGCAGGAGAGGAAGCTGAACTCCTTCCATATGCGTTGCCTCCGACGCATTTTTGGTATCACCTGGCAGGACAAAGTTCCAAATAGAGTAGTCCTAGAACAAGCTGGAATCTTTAGCATGTATACATTACTGAAACAGCGACGTCTACGTTGGCTTGGGCATGTCGTGAGAATGGCTGATGGTCGGATTCCAAAAGATCTCCTGTATGGAGAATTAGTGCAGGGAAATCGCCCCAGAGGGAGACCACAGCTGCGATACAAGGACATCTGCAAGCGGGATCTGAAGGCCTTAGGAATGGACCTCAACAGATGGGAAACCCTGACATCTGAGCGTTCAGCCTGGAGGCAGGCATTGCATCATGGCCTCTCCCATTTTGAAGAGACCCTTGTCCAGCAGACCGAGGCAAAGAGGCAGTCACGGAAGCAGCAAAATCAGGGAGCTGGACAGGGGACAGATTGTATTTGTCTTCAGTGTGGAAGGGATTGTCACTCTCAAATTGGCCTTCTCAGCCACACTAGACGCTGTTCCAAGTCCTCCATACAGAGCACGTTACCATAGTCTTTCGAGACTGAAGGATGCCTAATACAATTTATGCCAGTGAGAATAAAAGAATTTTTTTTTTCAAATTGGGCTTAAGATGGTATTTGACACCGATAAAATTGAATAAAATTAATGCTAGTTATCTGAATATCTGTTGGAAATGTGAGAAGGAAATTGGTACATACTTTCATATGTGGTGGGAATGTGAAAAAGTACAAAGATTTTGGAAACTAATCTTTAAAGAATGAAATGACATAAGTGAAAAAGATATAGAATTTAATCCTGGGATAGCTCTGTTATCAATATTTGAGAATGTGGAATACAATATGACAACTAAAGAGTTGATTACCAATTTATTAACAGCAGTCAGATTAATAATAGCTAGGAATTGGAAATCAAAATTGGAATTTCAAATGGAAGAATGGTATAATGAAATATGGAACATTGCTATAAATGATAAGTTAACTTGTAATTTAAAGGTTAAGAAAGGAGAAATGAAAAATAATAATTTTTATGATATATGGGGCAGATTTCTTGAATATGTGCTAACAAGAGGAAAAGGGAAAGTTCCAAATCAGGAATTGATGCAGTTCTGGAGAAGAGGACAATAAAGGAAGAAGAAGAATAAAGATAGAGGAAGAAGAGGATTATTGCAAGAGGTCCCGACTAGGGTGGTGGGGAACACAGTCGATTTGTATTTTGGTTTATGTATTTTATGTTTATGTTGTAGTTCATTTAACAAAAAAAATAATAATTAAAAAAAAAAGAAATTAAAAAAAAACAAGTCCTCCAAACTTGGTGAAGTTTGGGTTTCCGATGTCCACGTTATACACCAACAAGTAGGGTCCCTCTAGGAAAGGTCCCCGCAGGCACCTAGAGACACCAAAATTGCAGAGAAGCTTCTACTGACTCTCCTCTACAGTCCCTCTAAGTCTGGTCAAGATTGAGTTTCAGACGTCCAGGTTATACACACACAAAATAGGTCCCTCAAGGAAAATGCCCTTTAGAAGCTGGCTTGGGAAAATCCAATCTTCACCAAACTTGGAAGGATTGTAGAGGAGAGTCACGGGAAGCTTCTCTGTGATTTTTGTGTCTCTAGGTGCCTGGGAGGAACTTTCCTGGGGGGAGGGGAGCGACCTATTTGTGGGTGCATAACTCGGACATCTGAAACCCAACCTTCAATTTTGGTGTCTCTAGTCAGCACCCAAAACTGTGGGGAAGAACCAACTTATACATTGCTGGTCCTTCCGTTCCTGAGACATGCTTCCTGCCAGTTTTTCCACATAGTCATGCTGGAAGTTCTTGTTTAATTTAATTTTACTATTAGACGTCATGGTTGAGGGAGATCCATAAGTGGTTTATGATAATTTATCAGCCCACATGGGCAAAAAAAAGTGCACATCTTGTATTTGGCCTGCCTGTGCCAACATCCCATCTGCTCTGCTTGAATAATACACCAGCCTCATATAACGATCTTTTCCCCTTGCACAGAAAATCAATATATGGTGCATATGGTTTTTTTTTCTTGGCCCAGAAATATTTACCGAAGGCTGTTTTTCTTATTGACTATTTCCAAATGCCTCCATTTCTTCCTGTTCCCCTTGACATCCCCCCCACAGCCTCACCCAGCTCTTCAAACTCCTGTGGATGATTATGATAGTCTAGATTTGCATGTCTTTATAGTATTCGTTTTTCTCCTTCTTACTATGCAGTTGGGCTTAGGTAGAAAAGAGACAGGTACTATAGGCTTATTATAGCCCATCAAAGCTTTTACTGTAGTCATCAGAGCTTCCACAGAGCCCCCAATGACAGGGGTGGTGGTGGAGATCAGCCTGGGTTTCTAGGATTTCCCATCTAAATGCTATTTTGAGGTATGGGCACACTTGAGGACGGGCCAATTGGCATTCCAGTTTTATAAAGAGGGCCAGGTAAGAACAAGACAGGCACTAAGGAAGTGACAGTAGACATTTTCAGCCAAGATGCACCTTGGCCATGGACAAACGGTAAGAAGAGTCCAAGCCAAGAGTGGGTGGAGCCTTCTCTACTTTCTGATTGGTCAGAGATATGGAGGAGCAGCCTTAGTTTGGGGTCATGGGGTCAGACAGCACAGCCCAATGAGATGTGTGCTCCCACACACCTCTGACCGATCAGAACGAAGAGGGAGGATTGTGGGAGCAATGAGAAAGGAGGAAAGATGGTCACATAGGTCTTGGACGTAGCCATGGGCAATGGGAGTCACTCAGTGGTGTGTTCCAGTCAATTGACAGCTGGTCAGGGGCACATTGAGATTGATCTCCAACAATGTCCCAACCCCCCCCCCCCTTTGAGGTTCCATGGCTGAGCAGGGATTCGAACTCCCTTCAGAACCCAGATTTCCCAAGTCTTAATCTGTCATTCGATCCATTAGGTTCTCAGGGGAAAAGGGAGCCTGGTCTTAACTTTTATACCCAGACAGTGGGTTGGGGAGGATCAAAACCCTGTGGATTTTCTCACCTGTTCCCGAAGGCTGACGCTGTAGAACACAGCAAGATCGGTTCTGCCGGCTTTTATTATGTAGACCAGCTTTAGGATCTGCCGGCCGCATCTAATCAGAAGGTCAGGTCGGGGTACCCGAGTCTCCCAAAGGATGCCTGCTGAATGGTGGTTTGGAAAAATGTCACAGGGAAATAAGAAACATTTCCTTTCACAGGGCATTGGTGAGACAGCCACTGGAGCCCGCTTTTAGCCTGCTGTTCGGAGGCATCCAGACACAGTTGCAATACAGTTGCTTTGTTTTTTTTGAATTGCATGGGCGACTGGTTGTATGTCTCATTGGCTATTTTATGCAAGAGAGTTGCAGCTCTTTGAAGGCGAGACTGTACAGAAGTCTTGCATTGCTTAGGGAGCCTTAGCAGATGGTCAGTACGAAGATTATGTAAATAGCGAAATCAATACAAGCAAACAAATGTGTAATGCTAGACAAGAAAACTCATCCAGGAATGTAATCCATCTTACTGAAATTTTCAAATATTTTCTGGTTATTCCATAGAACTGGGTGGACGGCAGTAAATCTGTAGACACCTTGCATGAAATTATTCATAGTATAAAGTAGAAATGGGGGAGGAATAGGGACTTGTCTGCTGGTTTTAATTTTTTTTTAATTTATGTATTAAAAATTTTTACCCCACCTTTCTCCTTAAAATGGACTCAAAGCGGCTTACATCATTAAAAGGCAATATTTAAAATTAAAAACAGTAAGCATTTATTAAAGTATTTATTAAAAAGGATCAAGCAAATGCTAAACTAAAAGATGGTAGAGAAAAGCAATAGCAAAAACACATTCAAAGAAGCAAAGACACAACCATCCATTTAAAATCCCCACTTAGGCAGCCAGTGACTGAGGGAAAGCTTGCCTGAAGAGAAAGGTATTTGTCTGCTTGCGGAAGGACAGCAAAGATGGGGCCAGCCTGACCTCCAGTGGGAGGGAGTTCCAGAGTCTAAAAGAGCAGCCACAGAGAAGGCCCTCTCCCGTGTCCCCACCAAGTGCACCTGTGATGATGGCGGGATCGAGGGAAAGGCCTCTCCTGATGATCTTAACAGCTGAGGAGGCACGTAAAAGGAGATGGGGTCCTTGAGATAGACTTAACCCAAGCTGTTCAGGGCTTTGTGTGTTTTATTTATTTTTACAAAGTTATTTTGATTCTTCAAAATCTCCCTCTCTGTGAATATTTATATGATAGGGCATCACGTTCCCCCAAAAAGTGCATTTCAATGTGGAGTTTCAATTGGGGATGCCCCCCCCCCCCAATCTCTGCTTAAAAACCTCCAATGGAAGACAGCCCACCACCTTCCAAGGTAGTCCATTTCAATGCTGGACAACTCTTACTAACAGGAAGTTCTTCCTGACATTCAGTCCAGTGGTTCCCAACCTTGGGTCCCCAGAGGTTCTTGGACTGAAACTCCCAAAAGCCTTCACCACGAGCTGTGCTGGCCAGGGTTTCTGGGAATTGTAGTCCAAGAACATCGAGGGACCCAAGCTTGGAACCACCAGTTTAGTCCAAAAAAATATCTTCTAATTTTAATCCATTACTTCAGGTCCTACCGACGGGAGCTCCAGAAAGAAAATTTGTTCCCTTTTCTCTGTGACAAACTTTCAGCTGCATGAACATGGTTTGTCGTAGAACGTCTCAGTCTTTTCTATTCTCTAGGCTAAACATGCTCATCTCCTTCAATTGCTCCTCATGCCACTCGGTTTCCAGATCCTTGGCCTTCTTGTAGGTAGGCTTTCGCGCTCATGTCCTGCTCATGGACCTGCTCTTGATCACATTGAGCAGGCCCCTGTGAGACTAAGGGACATGGTGGCGCTGCGGGTTAAACCGCAGAAGCCTCTGGGCTGCAAGGTCGGAAGACCAGCCGTAGTAAGATCGAATCCACGCGACGGAGTGAGCTCCCGTCGCTCGTCCCAGCTCCTGCCAACCTAGCTGTTCGAAAGCATGCAAAAATGCGAGTAGATAAATAGGTACCACCTCGGTGGGAAGGTCACGGCGTTCCGTGTCTAGTCGCGCTGGCCACGTGACCACGGAAACGGTCTACGGACAAACGCTGGCTCTACGGCTTGGAGACGGGGATGAGCACCGCGCCCTAGAGTCGGACACGACTGGACTAAATGTCAAGGTGAGACTAAATGGACTAGGTGGTCCCTTTGGTTCGTTCCAGAATGACACTGCCTTTCTTCTGTTCTCAGATGATGGGCTTCCCTTGTTCCACCAGCTAGATGTTCTGTGAAGAGTGGCTTTGGAGCTCATCCAGACAACCTAGTTTTATTTGAAATCTGCTCTTTGGTAGCACCTGTTCAGAAGCAGTCATTGTTTGGACTTAGTCAAAAGCCAAGTCTAGAGGTAGAGTAAGTTACTTTTCGGGACCACAAGTTTCAAGCAGCATGGTCAGTGCCGCCTATGGGATTTTGGGAGCTATAGTCCAAAAAAGTGAATTTCCCCCCATGTCTAAGCAGGTGAGGAGGTTCACAGGAGTGTAGGCTACATAATGCCATTTCTGGTATGGAGTTTTAGTGTTGGGCACATATTGAAAAAAATACCTATTTATGAATGTCTTCCTTATATAGTCCAGTCTGCCACCTATTTCATGGACCTCCTATATGTTAATTTATATATCCCGTGTTTATGTATTGTATGGATTGTTCTGGACGTTTATGCACTGTATATATTTTATGATTGTTGCTCACCACTTTGACATTTTCAGTTGTAAGTAGTTTATCGATACTTGTACATGAAGACTCATAAACAACAATAAACACAACATGGTGTAACATAACATGGGTTTGTGTCATTATTCTAATAAGTGTACTTACCTCGTAAGTCGTCGTAGTGGATTAGGAGGAGTGATGGATGGGTATGGAATGATTGACAGAGAGCATGCCTTTATCTTCCTCCTCAGCAATCAACTTTTTATTTTTATCTTGCTATCCCACTATAATAGTGCCCAAAGCGGCTCACCGCACGTGGAATCACAATCACAATTCAAAAGTGAAGGAAACAATTACAAGGAACAATTACAAATAGCCATCACAGACCCCCGGGTCTTCTGTAGCTCCCTGTTTTAACGGCCAAAAAAGAGAGAGTGAGTTTCCATTCTTAGAAGCCTTCAGAAGTAGCTATTAATCTTTTAAATAGAAATAGAAGCCCTTCAGAAGTAGCTATTAATCTTTTAAACAGATTATAGGGCCCATTGCATCACTTAACATCAAAATTACCGTTTTTTCAAAACTGATCACATTCCCTGTTTCAAGACTTCTAACTAGTTCTGCTTTGAATTAGTTTGTTTTGGGAGGCTGTTTTTTTGCCTCCACTGCCTTGTCTGTGCCATTTCCAGAGACATTTAAGGCAAAGGGTCCCAGGGCAATCCCCGGTAAACTAGTAACAACAGAAATTCCTAGAGATTGTTTTCTTTCATCCTTTTGAAGAAGGCCTTAAAATACTGACAGGCTGAAAGGTGCCGGGCTTTTTCAGGCTATTAATATTGCGTTTACGGCTGTAAGCCTGAATTTCAGGAACTGTCACATAGAAACAAAGAGAACTGTTATAAGGGCCAGTGCAAAGAAGTAGAGGAGAACAACAAAAGGGGAAAAACAAGAAGCCTCTTTCAGAAGATCCAAGAAATCAAAGGGAAATTTAAGCTTAGACCAAGAATGACCAACAGGAAAGCGCATTATCTGACCAGGAGAAAATAAGGAGAAGGTGGAAAAAGTATACTGAAGACCTATACAGAAGAGATGAAAGGACAGCAGACATATGGTGAAGAACCTGTAGTTCTAGAAAGTGAAGTGAAAGTTGCTCTGAAAGCACTAGGAAGGAATAAATCACCAGCGGTAGATGGAACACTGATAGAATTACGTGGGGATTACTGTAACACACTCTATGTGGTATGGGCTGCCTTTGGAAAGTATTCGGAAACTCCAGAGGGTCCAAAATGCAACAGCTAGATTGCTGGTTACAGGGAACATATAACTCCTCTGTTAAAGAAGTTCTACTGGCTGCCGATCTGTTTCTGGGCACAATTCAAAGAGCCGGTTTTAATCTATAAAGTCTATATGGCTTGGGTCCATCTCCTTCTATGAGCCTGCCCAGGCATCAAGATCATCGGGGAGGACTTTCTCTTGGTCCCACCACCACCTTCAAAGGTGCATCTGATGGGGACATGGGAAAGGGCCTTCTGTGTTGCTGCTCCTTTAGACTCTGGAACTCCCTCCCACTGGATACCAGGCTGGTCCCATCTTTGCTGTCCTTCCGCAAGCAGGCAGACATCTTTTGCTTCATGCAAGCCTTCCCTTAGTGACTGGCTGCCTGAGTGGGGTTCTTAAATAGATTGTTGTGCTCTGTTGTTTTAAATGTGTTCTAGTATTGATTTTATTTACCGTTTTTAATATAATACTTGTTTAATTCTTTCTAAGTATTTGTATACTTACTGTTTTTAGCTGTCAAATATTGTCTTTTTAATGATGTTAGCCACCTTGAGTCCTTTTAAAGGAGAAAGGTGGGATAAAAGTATTTTAAATAAATCAATTAAATAAATAATAAATTAATTAAACTATTTCAAGCAACAAAAATGGAATCTGTCAAAATGCTAATGAGTATACGTCAGCAAATATGGAAAACAAAACAATGGCCCACAGACAGGAAACATTCAATAGCCATTCCAGTCCCCAAGAAAGGGGATGCCAGGGACTGCAGTAAGTAGAGGAGCATTGTTTTAATTTTCCATGCAAGCAAAATAATGCTCAAGGTATTTCAACAAAGGCTTTTACCTTATATGGGGCAAGAAACGCCCGATGTTCAAGCTGGATTTTGAAAAGGAAGAGGCACTTGAGCTCCTATTGCAAATATCTGCTGGCTACTGGAGCACCCCAAAGAGCTTCTGAAGAAGATCAGCCTACGCTTGATAGACTACAGCAAAGCCTTTGACTGTGTAGATCATGGCAAGCTATGGGTCGTTCTGAAAGAAATGGGTGTGCCTCCACACTTGATTGTCTTGATATGTAACTTGTATTGTGGACAAGAAGTTACCATTAGGACAGAATAAATATAGAGAGACAGAATGGTTTCCTATAAGCAAAAGTTTCCTAGTTTCCTATAGGCATCAAGATCATCTATAGATAGACAGATAGCACCAAGGGTGCTATCTATCTATCTATCTATCTATCTATCTATCTATCTATCTATCTATCTATCTATCTATCTATCTATCTATCTATCTATCTGTCCGTCCGTCCGTCCGTCCGTCCGTCCGTCCGTCTCTCTCTCTCTCTCTCTCTGTCTGACCGTCCGTCCGTCCCTCTCTCTCTCTCTATCTTCCTAACCTATCTATCTTCGTAACCTATCTTCGTAACCTATCTTCCTAATCTATCTTCCTAATCTATCTATCTATCTATCTATCTATCTATCTATCTATCTATCTATCTATCTATCTATCTATCTATCTATCTATCTATCTATCCATCCATCCATCCGTCCGTCCGTCCGTCCGTCCGTCCGTCCCTCTCTCTCTCTCTCTCTGTCTGTCTGACCGTCCGTCCGTCCATCCCTCTCTCTCTCTCTCTCTATCTTCCTAACCTATCTATCTTCGTAACCTATCTTCGTAACCTATCTTCCTAATCTATCTATCTATCTATCTATCTATCTATCTATCTATCTATCTATCTATCTATCTATCTATCTATCTATCTGGCTGTCTGGCTGTCCGTCCGTCCGTCCGTCCGTCCGTCCGTCCCCCTCTCTCTCTTCCTAACCTATCTATCTTCCTAACCTATCTTCCTAACCTATCTATCTATCTATCTATCTATCTATCTATCTATCTATCTATCTATCTATCTATCTATCTATCTATCTGGTCAATGATCACTCTGGGTAGTTCGCGCGTGCACACACACACACACACACACACACACACACACACACACACACACACACACACACACACACACACACACACACACACACACACACACACACTTGGCTCAATCATCAATCCAAATGAGACTGAAGCCAAGAAATCAGAAGGAGACTGAGACTAGGAAGGGGCGGCAATGAAGGAGTTTAAAAAGATCGTCACGTGTAAGGATGTGTCACTGGAGACCACGGCTGAGATCCTCCCCACTCTTGTATTTCCATGCACCATGTGTGGGTAGGAGAGCTTGACAGTAAAGAAAGCTGACGGGGGGGGGGGGGGAAATGGATTTGTTTGAAACGTGGTGCTGGAGGAGTGCTTTGCTGATACCCTGGACTGGTTTCCAGTAAAAGGAAAAATTAAAGGACCGAATCCCTGTCAAAATAGTGTTTTTCTTCCATCTGCTTCCCCAGGTTACCTGGGGCAGAAGAGAGGAGGGTTATCCCATGATGTTCTCACACCAACCCTGTGAGGGAGGCGCTCCCCTGGTCCTGCTGCCATCGGTCCAGCAGGTTGCGTGAAAGCCATTGAAATCAGGAAAGGTGTCCAGGGGCCTGCTCATTCTTTCACACAGACCTGTTGCCAATGCTCTAATCCAAAACTTGAAAGAGGAATATCCAAATCTGCGGCCCGTGTGTGGATTTGAGTTTTGAATAATCCCCTTTCTTTATGGGCCAGAGAATCAACTGCTGATGAAACAGCCTTACCTTATGGGTGCATTTACGGCAGACGGATGCGTTGCCTTCGACCCAACAGCTTTTCGCAAAGTGCTTTGATTAAGCTTCCCTTCGTATATTTATTTATTTAGCCAAACAGAGGGCAGAGGAAGCGCTTGGTTCTTCATCTACCCCGGCATGGCCAGCTGAGGTTACCTATCTCCCGACAGCTACCAAATGGGTGGGTAATTGTACGGCTGGGGGATTTAATTAGACTCATTCTAAACACTTACATTTTTATCAATTAGTTAACAGGCTAAAGAGAGAATTATTGTTGGAGGGCAGATCGTTTGGAAGCTGCCGTAGCCTTGGCGAGGGCAAGAAGCCAGAGGAAAAAGCAGCGTTAATATCTGTAATTAACCTCACGAGTCCCGGGCTGTTCAATTAGGGTGGACTCCCCCCCCCCCACCTCCTCTGGCCTCAGCGTCCATATGCCTTTTGTCAGATAGGCTTTTAATGTGAAATAATGGTTACAGGAGAATGAGCAAGTGCTCTTTTTTAAAAAAATAATAATACACATGCACGAGGGAGAAGCTCCCACCTGGATGCTCAACCCACCTCTGCTGGGCTTATTATTAATAAAGAGCCTTTTTTTCGTAGTGTCCACCCTCCCATCTCAAATTAGTATTCACGGTTTGTTTTGAGAAATTAAGAACAGATATTATGGAATTTTCTTTCCAGAAAGATCATCTGAAGTACAGTTTGGAGAGACTGCTTTCATTGAAAACAGCTCCCAGAATTCCCCAGGTGGGTGTTTCTGGGAGGGGGTCATTCGGAGAAGTAACGCCTTCCATCTCTGATTTTGAAGCACCCACTTCTAACTTCTCATGTCAGACCTGTAGGCGAGACTCTGCATCAACTGTGTGATGCTTGCAGGTTTTGAGAGATGCCTGGAAGAGAGATGGTCCTTTGGTCACTGATCAAGCTCATGAACCATAAGAACATAAGGACATCAGAAGAGCCCTGCTGGATCAGGCCAAGGGCCCATCCGGTCCAGCTTCCTGTATCTCACCGTGGCCCCACCAGGTGCCTCTGGGAGCACACGAGACAACGAGATCCCTGTCTCCTGATCCCCCTCCCCTGCATCTGGCCTTTGGAGGGACCTTCCTTTGAAGCCTGGAGATTGTACAGCCCCATCATGGCTTGTCACCTGTGATGGACTTTTCCTCCAGGAATCTCTCCAGTCCCCTTTTGAAGGTATCTAGACGCCAGATGCCATCACCGCATCCTGTGGCAAGGAGTTCCACAGATAACAACATGATGGGTAGAGAAATATTTTCTTTGGTCTGTTCTCACTCTCCCAATACTCCATTGGAGTGGATGTTCCCTGGTTCTGGTATTGCATGAGAGGGAAAAGAGCTTCCTTCTATCCACTTTATCCATCCCCTGCATCATTTTAGACCTCTCAATCATGTCCCCCCTCATGTGCCTTTTCTCTAGACTAAAGAGCCCCAAACGCTGTAGCCTTTCCTCATAAGGGAGGTGCCCCAGCCCAGTCATCGTTTGAGTCGCTCTCTTCTGCACCTTTTCCAGTTCCACTCTGTCTTTTTTGAAGTGCGGTGACCAGAACTGTACGCAATACTCCAGGTAATACTCCTTACCATCGTTTTGTACAATGGCATTATAATGTTGGCTGTTTTATTTTTGGTCCCCTTTTTAATGATCCCTAGCATGGAGTTGGCCTTCTTCACTGCCGCCGCACACTGGGTTGACCCTTTCCTCGAGCTGTCCACCAGCACACCGAGATCTCTTTCCTGATCCGTCACGAACAGCTCAGAACCCATGAGCGGAGAACTAAAGTTTTGATATTTTTGCCCCAATGTGCACCAGCTCCCGAATGCCAGTTCAGCGCTGGCAGCATCCTTTTGAACTGACACAAAAACATGGGTAAAGCTGCTTCTTCAAGTAATCCGTGATTTTGTGCTGTCGGATCCTCTGCGCCTGTTAGATCACACCAAGCCTGGACTCCGTCGAGAAACAAAAACAGCAGATCTTATTCTGGGCACATCTCAGGTAGACATGACTCACTGGGAAAGGCAACCATGCTGGGCACAGTTGGAGGCATCAGGAGAAGAGGAAGATGGAATGTGAGATGAATTGGCTTCCTGAAGGAAGCCAGGGCCTTGAGCTTGCAGGACCTGAACTGGGTTGTTAATTATTAAGCCTTGTGGCGCAGTGGTCAAACTGCAGTACTGCAGCTAAAACTCTGCTCGTGGCCCAGGTTCAATCCCAGGTTGCCAGCTCGAGATGGACTCAGGCTTCCATCTTTCTGAGGTGGAAATAAACCACCCAGAGAGTCCTTTAAACACGATGGGGCGATTTATAAGCAGTACACTTTTTTTGCTTTTTTTTTTTAAATGGTAGGATCTTTGGGAGGCACTTGATTCCTGGCGGGTTAACCTGTATTGGAAGCAAATGGATGGCTTAGAACGATAACAATCCTTGGGAGCTGCAGCAAAGGTGTAAGGATTGAGAAGGGGGCTGGAACAAACTTATAATACCTTGAGACTTATACACCACACTCCCTCACCCCATACCCAGAATATCATGAGCCATGAAAGAAAAGTTTGGTTTAAGTCTGAAAGTGCCATTACCCAGTTTACATTTCTGAAAAACCCAGATCTTTGCCACTTGTGTTAAAAAAAACAACCCCCAGAATGAGATACATAAGTGGTCCTCCTGCATCTGGCCTGACGTGCTTTGATCCCCGGTTCTAGCTAGAACCACCAGATCTAACCCCTGGGGACAGTTCCCCATTTCACTTGGCCAGCTGCCTATGGTTCAAGCCTCGGATGGGGTGCTCACATTAGATTTAGCCATCAGAACATGTTGTGCAACTGATCCACCTTTTCTCTTTACAACAGACTCTCTCTTTTTTTTCCTGCTATGAAAAAAGAAATGAAAGAAGGTGGCAGGGAAACACAGAAGGGTTACAAGTCCAGAGAATAGAACTGTTTGATGCTACTGTAACTTTCATGGCCATCTCCCATGGAATCCTGGGGTTTGTGGTTTGACTTAGAATTCTCTGCTGTAGTTTGGGGGGAAAGCCCTAGAGCAGAGGTCCCCAACTCCCGGTCCGTGGCTCGGTGCCGGTCCGTCGTCTGAGCCGGGCCGGGCCGCCGAGACAGACCTCCCACCCCACCCCTCCGCACGCACTCACCCCCGCACAGCCACGCGCGCGCTCCAGCACGCCCATGCGAGCGCCACGCCACCGTTTGCGCATGCGCACGAGTGCAAGCGCGCCCAGAGAAGCGCCGCGCCACCATTTGCGCATACACATGGGCGCTCGCTCGCTCGCTCGTGCGAGAGTGTGTGCGTGCTTTTTCGCGCATGCGCACGAGTGCGGGGGGTGCCCCTCCTTCCCCAGCCGGTCCGCGGACCGAAAAAGGTTGGGGATCGCTGCCCTAGAGCTCTTTAGCAGAGAATTCTAAGTATCTCAACCAACTACCCATCCCAGGATTGCATGGAATCAAGCCATGGCCACTGAAGTAGTATCATGTAAAATAAAGTCCTGAAGTCTCAGCCTCACTAGTTTGTGCCATGAGGATGCGTCTGCATGTTGGGAAGATAGAAGGAGAAAGTAAGGGAATTATAGGAAGTCACACTTAAAATGCAATGCAAAGCAAAACAAAGCAATGCAATGCACAGCAAAGCAAAGTAATGCAAAGCAAAGCAAAGCAATGCACTGCACAGCAAAGCAAAGCAAAACAAAGCAATGCAATGCACAGCAAAGCAAAACAAAGCAAAGCAAAGCAAAGCAAAGCAATTCACAGCAAAGCAAAGCAATTCACAGCAGTGCACAGCAAAGCAAAGCAACAAAATGCCCTGATTGACCAATCGTATTTCTAGATTTGGCCACTTTAGGCAACTTCCCCACCACAACCTATTTTAGGCAAGAAAAACTCTTAACTGGGAGTGATTGGTCACTCAAAAATGGGGTTGAACTTCATGATCTTAATAATAAATAAATAGATTTTAGAACTGCAGAGCTGGAAGGGACCCTGTGGATCATCCAGTCCAGCCCCTGTCAGGGAGGCCCAGTGGGGGAATTGAACTCTCAACCTCTGGCTCTGAGATCAGAGACCTCAACCACTGAGCTATTCCAGTTGTTCTTCTTTACCACCATGAAAACAAGAGAATTTCAAAGAGCCATGTTAGATTGTTTTAATACGCGGGGGGGGGGGGGGGGGAGAAAAGAAAACCAAAGAAGCAAACACAATACAAACCCATGACCTTTTAAAGACGAATAGATTTATTTTAGTGTGAGCTTACAATCTGTTTTTCCCCCAGACGCATGGGATACAGTATTTGAGCAGCTAAACGGACAGCAGGTTTGGGATATATTCATAAATTCCTATCTGTAACTAGAGGGTTAAACAGGAATGGGGGGGGGGTTCTTGACACTCTTAATAAGCTCATTTTCTCTACAGTCTTTGTATAACCAAAAAGCTGCTTTAAAAGCTCTGGTTTCTGTGCAGGCCCCTCTTCCTTGAGACCAGAGCTGACCGCTTCAACACTTCAAAGACATAAAGCCTAACAGTTGTGTATTGGCCTACAGACGTTTTGCATTAGCTAATTAATCTACCGATTGTCGGGATGTTTAATTAAACAACATTCTGAAAGTTCATTGCCTGTATTAATTATGCAATTGCCATCTTTTGTGTCCTGTTTCACTCCATGTCCACTCCCACAATCACATACCATTCGTGTATTAACCCATGACCTAAACACTATATTCCATGTAAGACAAAGAAGACAAAGGCATACATTATTGTGTAAAAATATGTGGAATGTTATAGCTTCTTTGCAAATAATCCTCAGCTATCATGAACAAAGGGAGGATAGTTTTATTGATTGATTGATTTAAAATATGCTTAACCCACCTTTCTCCTTAAAAAGGACGCAAGGCGGTTTACATCACCAAAAGACAATAATTAAAGCTGAAAACAGAAAATAGACAAACATTAGAAAGGGTCAAAGATCACACTACAGTGCAATAAACAACAACAACAACAACAAAAACACATCGAAAGCAGTGAGGCACAACAATCTGTTCAACAACCCCACTCAGGCAGCCAATCAGTGAGGGAAAATTTGTCTGAAGAGAAAGGTCTTGGCCGGCTTGCGGGAGGACAGCAAAGACGGGGCCAGGCTGGCCTCCAGTGGGAGGGAGTTCCAGAGTCTAAAGGAGTAGCCACAGAGAAGGCCCTCTTCCGTGTCCCCATCAGATGCACCTTTGAAGGTGGTGGGACAGAAAGAACAGCCTCTCCTGACAATCTTAACACCCTCACAGCTCATAAAGGGAGATCCCCTTTTTGAGATAATTGGACCCAAACCCTTTATAGATAAGATAAGATTGAGGCAAGCTCAAAACCTTCTCATCCCTGTCCAGCAGCAAATAAGTTGCCCAGAAAATGTTAAAGTGGGTAAACTCTACAAAAATGAACCTGTCTGATTTCTGATCTGAAGAGACAGCTCTTCTACCTGTCGTGTTGAGCAGAACGAGATTCTCAACGGCCAGGATGGTAGACCTCCTCGGAACCCTAATCCGAGCTCTTTGAAATAAGAGCCGGCGGTATAACAACATCACACACTTGATACTCTATAAATAGATTGTCGTGAATGGACCACCTCTGTCTCCTCTTTTCCCATCCCCAAACACTTTCTCCACTTTAAAATGTAGAATACTTAACCAGATTTGTTCGGCTTTCTTTTCCTTTCTGTTCCCCCCCCCCCCTCGGTCGGAAAAAAAACAACCCCAAACCAAAAACCAAATCACAACACAAAAGCCAAAGAAGGCAAAGGCATAAATTGTTGTGTAAAAATATGCGGAATATAATAGCCCCTTGCAAAGTGTGTTTTTCCAGCGTCTGGCTGTTAGAAAGAACTGTTGACTACCGGGAAGCCAAGACCAAATTTGAGAGCAAGCGAACAACACAATAGAGCGATGATTGTTAGATGGAATGGTTGAGCTTTTTAATGGAAGGAACTTCACAGTCATTTTTCTGATGTGATTTTATAATTGTAATAATAAAAATAAGGATAATCATAGTGACGCTAATAATAATAATCCAGCCAACATTTTTAAAAAAGGGAAAAGAAAGAACGAAACTCCTTCCTTCCTGGCTCGTTTAATTTAATGCAGCAACCAGTCTCGCTAAAGATGAGGAAAAGGCAGCTGGAGAACAGCAAAAGCTTTCTTCCATAATTGCAAAGATGTGTCTGAGCTTTTTAAAAATTATTATTATTCCGGAGTGGGGTCAGCAATTAATATCCATGCGCGCTCTTGCTGACGTGATGCTCCGGGTTGCGTGCTCCATAAAAGGCTCCCTTTGTCTCCTTGATAATGAGGCAGACAGTTCATGCTGTACAACGTCCAAGTTACAGACAGGTGGAATGAGGAGGTGGCATCTGTCTAAATATTGAATGCCACGCTTCCCCCATCTGCTGTGATAACAGTGCGAGGCTGTTTGGCTTCAGTTTATCCCATTCTGCATGCAGCTAGCCGGCCATATGCCCTATAGGCTTCTCATGCCACCGGAGCAACACGGCTCCCGAGGCAGCCCCGGGAGCTGGTAACCGATTGAGTACCGGGGAGGGGTGGGATGGGGAGGGGAGGGGGGGTCAGAGGTCAGGCACGTGCTGGAATCAGCAGGTGACAGTCAATACAGCTAACTGAGATGCACTGAAAAGGACCTATCGCACGGAGGCCTTCAAAGTCAATTGACCGAAGGAAACCAGCTGCCAATCAAATTTTGCGACCGGCGCATTCGCGCATACCTTCCAGGCTAGTCAAATAAGAAGATTTAGAGCACATGGCAGGGTTTCTTTTATAATCCTGACTTAGCCCAGCATGGCTTAGTGATAGTTGTGTTGACAGATGATGGGTACCAGCCAGCTGGGGTGGATCGTAGGCACACTTGTACTGTAAAATTAAAATTAAATTAGTGCCACACTTAGGCACATGAGTTGGGCAGCAGTTAGGCAGTCTGTTCAAAAGTCATCTTCGGTGTCAATAATGATTTAAACAGATGCAGTTTTGGGAGGGGTGGGCAGAGGGAAGCGTCAGTCATTTGGGGACTCACCTTCCTCTCTCACCCCACTTTCTATTCTTCCATAAAGATAGAAATTCAAGATATTTAACTTTTCAACTGAGTTTTTTCTCCGTTCCGCCCAAGTTTTCCTGTGTACCCAATATTCTTTCATTTATCCGTCTACTCGTTCAATTTATTACCTTGTCCTTTCTTCAGAGAGCCGAGCTCACATAAAGACTCTATTAAAATGACAAGTTGCAGATATTCAAATAACAGGTTTACAAATGTCTACAATTCTAAATCACAAGTGAAAAAAATACAGTCATCCAAAATAACAAAATGGCCGGCATCCTGTTGCATAGCTCCGTCTGCACAACAGGATTGATGTCACCAGTCAAGACAGATTTCCGGTAAGTAAATAGTTCCTTTTTGATTCCAGAATGCATACAACTTCATATCTCTGTGGAAAAACAAACAAACAGAATAAAAGCAAGGTAAAGAAGCAGCAGTCAAAACTTCCAGTGTTGGGGTTGTGAATGTTCCTTCCACTCTCCCCGTCTTTTATTTTCGAAGTCAGATATGTAGGACAGAAAAGCTAAGATTCATCTTGATCATTATGATATGCTTTCACTTTGCATATTTCCTGACCAAAAACAGTGCACAGACTGTTCATGTGGACACTTGGTTGTTTTTGACATTTAGACCACATCACTTTCAAAGAAAAAAACACACACTTTTTCTCCCCTAGCCTGTGCAGCAGTATTTTATTTATGTTCCAAAGGCAGGATCCAGTGTTTTGAAGAAGGTTTGAAAACAAAGGAAAAATCGAAATGTGCAAGACAAAAGCGTAGACTTAGCTGCCAATCCTGTGTCTCTTTAATCTGTTAATCTTGTTACCCAGTCCTGTGTTTGTGGGTTGGGAGAAAAGCAATCAATCTTAGCCTAGATAGGAGGGCCTGGATCCAGGGTTGTCTACGAGCAAGGATAAAACATCCTCGGTTTTTGGTGACCTGTCTACTCTGCCTTGATCAGTAGCATCCCTAGCAGATCAGCAGGATGGGGCTGGAGGGCACGATCCTGCGTCCCTCCTCTCCACAGCCATCTTCCAAGGGGTTGATCAGAAGTCCAAGTGAATACACAGAGGTCAAGCCAAGGAGCATGATCCTGCACACCCCAACATATTCAGATCATCGGGAGAGGCCTTTCTCACAGTCCCATCATCCTCGCAGGTGCATTTGGTGGTGACACAGGAGACGGCCTTCCCTGCGGCTGTCCCCAGCCTCTGGAACTTCCTCCCACTGGAAGCCAGCCTGGCCCCGTCTTTGCTGTCCTTCTGCAAGCAGGCAAAGACCCTTTCTCTTCAGACAAGCTTTCCATGAGTGACTAGTTCGCTGAGTGGGATATTTAAATGGATGATTGTACATTCCTGCTTTGAATGTGTTTTGGTCTTGCATTTGTTGATCATTTGTGTGTGTGTGTGTGGTATTTGTTTGATCCTTTTTAGTATTTGCACACTTACTGATTTTTGTTTTAAATACTGACTTTCAATGATGTAAGCCACCTCGGGTCCTTTCTAAGGAGTAAAGGTGGGATAAAAACAAACAAACAAACATTCTCTCTGTGAGGCACCCTGGAAGCACACAGACTGGCGAGGTCCACCACTGGTCTTATTCTTGGCACTGCCATTAAAGACGTGTCTGTTTGAATAGCTCAGAGAGTGCCAGGTGGCAAAGCGACCATTTTTAATGTCTCACAAAACGCCCAGATCACAATAAAGTGAGGTATTATGGGAAAGGGGCATCGTAGGCAGTTTCTTGTCCCAGTCATCCAGTTCTAATCAGAAAGGTTCTCCAGCCCACCACTGGGGTCTCTTAATACTGCAGCCCCCCACTCTCAAAGGCTCCCTGCCCCAAATGGTAGCTCGGACTTTTTTCCCTAATCCTTCAGTCCGCTTGAAAAATTATACATGCTGACCACTGTTCTAGGTTGGGAATGGTTAGACCACACTTTGGGAAAATGACCTTTTCTGGACCAAAACTGTCACAAGGCAGTATGTTGGGGGGAAAATAATTTAAGATATGGAGATGAAACCCTCTTATTGGCAGAAAGCAGCAATGACTTGAAATGACCTTTAGGGAAAGTGGAAGAAGAAAGTGGCAAAGCAGGACTGCAGTTGAACATCAAGAAGATCAGAATCATGACCACAGAGGAAATACACAGCTTTGGCATTGGCAATGAAGAAATTGAAGTGGTTAGAGATTTTGTATACCTTGGTTCAGTCATCAATCCAAAGGGAGACTGCAGCCAAGAAATCAGAAGAAGACTGAGACTCGGAAGGGCAGCAATTAAGGAATTAGGAAAGATAATGAAGTGTAATGATATGTCATTAGAGACCAAGATCATCCACACTGGCTGTTGTAGGTTTTTCGGGCTGTCTGGCCATGTTCTTGAGGTTTTTCTTCCTAACGTTTCGCCAGTCTCTGTGGCCGGCATCTTCAGAGGACAGGAGTCAGAACTCTGTCTGTGCTCTGGTGCAGTTTTGTGGGATAGTTGAGTATTTATAGCTGTGGGATCAGCTTTTTGTCCTTTTCAGGAGATTGGGTGATTATGGTGATCGGCGTGTTTTTTGTTGTGGGTGTATTGTTATGATAAGGGGAAGAGATGATCTGTCACTGTGATTGATGGGTGTCGTTAGCTGGTCTTTTGTGTGCAGTGATCACTGGTCCTTGTGGCTGGGTAGAGTTCATTGACCTTTTGCAGGCTGTGTTTTTCAGTGCTGGGAGCCAGGCTTTGTTGAGTTTTAGACTTTCTTCTTTTTTGTTGAAGCTCTGCTGGTGTTTGTGGATTTCAATGGCTTCCCTGTGCAGTCTAACATAATGATTGCTGGTGTTGTCCAGTACTTCTGTATTTTGAAATAGAATTTCATGTCCAGCTTGTTTCAGGGCATGTTCAGCGACTGCCAGTTTTTCCAGTTGTTTTAGTCTGCAGTGTCTCTCGTGTTCTTTGATTCTGGTGTGGATGCCGTGTTTTGTTTTGTTAACACAGAAAAGGGACTATCACGTTATAAATTCCTTCCGTTAGCAGGTCTTGCCCAAAGCAACAACTGTAGGCCAGGTGGACTTTGCTCTCACAGGCCTGCTAAGTGATGTTTACAGAGTACAGAGGTCAAAGTCTGTCAAAGGTGGCAAATGTTTTAGATCCATAAGATATTATGGGATGCTCAGTTATGCATATAGATTGTGCAATATATTCTGCATCAACAAGCCTTGATCTCTGTAGAGGCCCCTTGAGGTGCACTGGAACTTATTCATGTGCCCAATTTCTGCTTGTCTCCCTCTTTAGCCTCCTTTTGTCTATAGAGCCTGTGTCCTGAGCACACTCCTGTACTGCAGTGAATCCTGGGCCCTTTGTGCACGGCAGGAGAGGAAGCTGAACACGTTCCATATGCGTTGCCTCTGACGCATTTTTGGTATCACCTGGCAGGACAAAGTTCCAAATAGAGTAGTCCTAGAACGAGCTGGAATTTTTAGCATGTATACATTACTGAAACAGTGACGTCTACGTTGGCTTGGGCATGTCGTGAGAATGGCTGATGGTCGGATTCCGAAAGATCTCTTGTATGGAGAATGAGTGCAGGGAAAGCGCCCCAGAGGGAGACCACAGCTGCGATACAAGGATCTCTGCAAGCGGGATCTGAAGGCCTTAGGAATGGACCTCAACAGACGGGAAACCTTGACATCTGAGCGTTCAGGAGAAATGTAGGGAACAACAACAGCCACTCTTTGTGGCCTTCATAGATCTCACAAAGGCCTTTGATTTGGTTAGCAGGGACGGCCTTTTTAAAATCCTTCCCAAGATTGAATGTCCACCTCGACTCCTTAACATCATCAGGTTCTTTCATGAGGAAATGAAGGGCACTGTAGTTTTTGATGGCTCAACATCAGATCCCTTTGACATCTGAAGCGGAGTGAAACAGGGCTGTGTCCCCGCAACGACCCTGTTTGGGATCTTTTTTGCTGTCATGCTGAAGCACGCCTTTGGAACTGCAACAGAAGGTGTCTATCTCCGGACTAGATCAGATGGAAAGCTCTTTAATCTCTCTAGATTGAGAGCGAAGACCAAAGTCCAGCTGAAATGCATGCGGGACTTCTTCTTCGCCGATGATGCAGCCATTGTTGCCCACTCTGCTGAAGACCTCCAACTACTCATGAATCGCTTTAGCAAAGCCTGCCAAGACTTTGGACTAACAATCAGCCTGAAGAAAACACGTCATGGGCCAGGGCGTGGACTCACCTCCCTCTATTACCACCTCCACGCAAGAATTGGAGGTTGTTCATGACTTTGTGTACCTTGGCTCAACGATCTCTGACACTCTCTCCCTAGATGTCGAGCTGGATAAACGCATTGGCAAAGCAGCTACCATGTTCTCTAGACTCACAAAGAGAGTATGGCTTAATAAGAAGCTGACAGCATATACCAAGATCCAGGTCTATAGATCCTGTGTCCTGAGCACACTCCTGTACTGCAGTGAGTCCTGGACCCTTTGTGCACGGCAGGAGAGGAAGCTGAACACGTTCCAGATGCGTTGTCTCCAACACATTTTTGGTATCACCTGGCAGGACAAAGTTCCAAATAGAGTAGTCCTAGAATGAGCTGGAATTTTTAGCATGTATACATTACTGAAACAGCGACGTCTACGTTGGCTTGGGCATGTCGTGAGAATGGCTGATGGTCGGATTCCAAAAGATCTCCTGTATGGAGAATTAGCGCAGGGAAAGCGCCCCAGAGGGAGACCACAGCTGCGATACAAGGATCTCTGCAAGCAGGATCTGAAGGCCTTAGGAATGGACCTCAACAGATGGGAAGCCTTGACATCTGAGCATTCAGCCTGGAGGCAGGCGGTGCAGCATGGCCTCTCCCAATTTGAAGAGACCCTTGTCCAGCAGGCCGAGGCAAAGAGGCAGTCCCGAAACCAGCAAAATCAGGGAGCTGGACAGGGGACAGATTGTCTTCAGTGTGGAAGGGATTGTCACTCTCGAATTGGCCTTCTCAGCCACACTAGACGCTGTTCCAAGACCTCCATACAGAGCACGTTACCATAGTCTCTCGAGACTGAAGGATGCCTAATCTAATCTCTATACCAGCCATGTTGAGATCCATAACCAATATTACAGGGGGCTGAAACTGGTTTCTCTGTGTTGCTGTTCAAGAGGTCAGATTTGCGCACATTCACCCTTTAAGGGCTGCCAACAGGAGCAGCTTTTCATTTCCTGATACCTCACAGTGAAAACTTGGCATTGAAAGAGAAGACCCCAGTGGCCTCTGTCAGTCAAGGAAGCGGGTGCCTCTGGCCGAGCTGATTGTAGGAAAAGGCATAAGGGAATCCATGCAGGAGACTGGGATGCAGGTAAAACCTGGCTGACCACATAGTATGGGAACC
Organism: Intellagama lesueurii; assembly: GCA_037013535.1. Lineage (NCBI taxonomy): Eukaryota > Metazoa > Chordata > Lepidosauria > Squamata > Agamidae > Intellagama > Intellagama lesueurii. The sequence goes on along the minus strand of JBAJHW010000001.1, from coordinate 7,404,042 downwards.
CAGTGCCTGGAAGAGATCACCTGGGTTTTTTTGTGACCAGGGAGATGGCAAAATATACCCAGGAACCACAGTCATTGCTGATGTTTATGCTAGGCTTCATCTTCCCCATGGCCTTACCTACAGCACTAATGATTGGACTTCTCTTTGCAATCTCGCATGCTGTCCGTGGTTTGAGTGACTGGGAGGGACTTTTCTGGGCTCACGTTGTCGTCTCCCTTTCCAGCAATCACCAATCGTTCCTTCCAGCTTTTAAATTCAAAGAGAAACCCACCTCTCTGCTGCCTGTTCTTTTCCCCTCTCTTTCCTGGGTTGGTGTCAGTAGTTTGTTTGCTGTTGATCTGCTCACTTGGTTGCTAAGTATAAATTCAGTAAAGAAAGCAGCATAGACAAGGACAAAGTTGGAAGGGGCCTATAAGGCCATTGAGTCCAACCCCCTGCTCAATGCAAGTATACAAATCAAAGGATATCTGCCAGGGGGTTGTCCAAGTTCCCCTTGAAAGCCTCCAGTGTTGGAGCACTCACTACCTCTCGAGGTCATTGATTCCATTGCCGTACTGCTCTAACAGTTAGGAAGTTTTTCCTGATGTTCAGCCAAGCATGCACAAGTGTGTAATGTCAAACTGTAAGTAAAGAAAAGTTTTTATTCTTTCTACTGTAAATGTCTCGGAGTGAGTTACTGAGACTGTAAGTGCCAGTTGATGAGAAAGGGGTGGACTCCTCTGGCGGGAACTTGCAACTATTCTCTGTGGATCTCTGAAATTCTACAGCATCGCAAAAAGGAATTTTACCAGAAATTCAAAATTCTGCAACAGGAGATGAGTGCCCAGGTTTGAACGCTATTTTGCCCACAAAAATCAAAGCTTCTTTTTCCTCTAACCCCTTTCAGCCCAAGATTTGACAGGAGACATCATGAAATGCAGCAGTTCCCTGAAACTTGAGCCATTACCTTAAGTCTTGGCAACGCTATTTAGAAGTCATTGTTTAGAACTCTGGTTCTCTATCAAGTTGCAATGTTTGTTTGGGTTGAACATCCAGCCGAGGACCTTCATTTTTAAAACCACCCACAGATGTTACATTTATTAACCAGCATCGCCGCTTTGGACCACGGGCACTCACCGAACATGTTCAAAAGTAAAGGCACTGCGTCCACACAGAAACAATGCACAAGCTATAACAACACTGAAACACAGAGAGATGAAGCTGGAAGAGCATCTTCTATCCTCCAGCCTAGGGAGTCTTTCCTTCGGTCTTATTACGATCAAAGGGAACGGATACAGTTTAAACAGCATGAAATAATCATTAGGTTTACAATACAAAATGGTTTTTTGAAAACACACCCACGCACACACAAACAAAACAACAACACACGCAGCACAGAAACCACCAAGCACAAACGTACAGCTGCCTGATTGTCTGCGTACAAGGAACACATGCAAAATAATTTTATGATGCGCAGCCAAGCAAAGCTGGTGGTAGGGAAATTAGGGTTAAGAATCTCACCTCCCTCCTTGTTCCTCTTTGAAGATTCTTTCCTGCTAGGGGAGAAGGTAATGAAGCTATTTTACCTCCCTGCCCACAACGGGGAAGGCACGGAGCCAAAATAATAATAATATTTGTTGAAAACACACACACACACACACACACTTTCCAGTAAAGTGTGCCTCTGTTCAACTGTAGTGACAATAAATGAAAGGCAGTGGGTGACTAGTTGTTCGGAAACGTGCTGCTCTAATAAGGCAATCCCTCAATACAGTCTTAGGTATATTCTTCCCATACAGGGTAGTGCAAATCTATACTGGCTAAGATTTCCTGCAAATCTAAAAAAAAAGTTTCTTTTGCCAAGGAAGAAAAGCATCTAATCTCTTTTGGATTCCAGTTAAGCTCTCAGCCTCATATAGCAAAACAGGAAAAGGCACCTGAAGCAGCAATATCGGAAACATGGATCAAGACTAACTTACTCGCACTATGACTAACTCTCGTTTTTATTCTCGTCCTAGGTTCAAATCTCCCATCGACCCACCTCACAGGGTTGTTGTGAGGATAAGTGGCTAGTGGTAAGCGGGAGAGAGCCAAGCATCTCAGCTTCTGCTGTTTGGAGAAAAGGTGGAAGATGAGTGTAAGAGCTGCCGAGCCAGAGGTTGAGAGTTCAATTCCCGCCTTGAGAGGAAGCTGGACTTGATGGTCCAGAGGGAGCCTTCCAGCTCTGCTGTTCCAAGATTATTATTAATGTGTGTTATTTCCTTCCAGCCTTTCAGTTCCTGAGGCAGCTAACGCAAACTAGCAAAATAAAAAGAGGTGCAAGGGTTAAAACGAATGAACAACAACGCTAAAGCGGAATAACATCTGCATGGCAAAGAACTGCATTCTAAAGCCCTGGAACCTGCATGACCGTTGGCTGGCTTCTCTCTTCCCACTTCTGAGATGGGGATGTCAAAGGAGAGAACCTTGAGAATAGGCAAGATCAAGTTTGCTCTACTGTGTCTTCTTAGGACGGGAGCTGCTTTCAGTGGATATGAGGGTCAGGTAGAACGTTCCACCAGTTATACCCACTAGGAACTGCTGCTGGATGCGTTCCAGAAAAGTCCTGCCAGTCCTGCTGTAAAGCAATTGAAACGCTGCTGTCATCTGTCAGCTGGAAGTGAGAATAAAACAGCGGTTCCATATGGCACTTCGCGGCCCACAGGCTGCTGCATAGTGACACCAGAGGAAGGGAAACGGCCTAACTCACAGTGGCTAATTGAGGCATCTCTGCTTGGAGTCTTCATTGCACACCAGTCTAGTGACTTGACGTGTGACCAAGAATCAAAGCAGGGACTCATTAGTTAGCAGAAATTTGCTGCTGTGAGCTAGGCCATTTCCATTCTGCTGGCATAATGACCCAATAATAGGATTTTTGCTAGTATAGTTTGTATATAGTAGTATAGTTCATATATATCCTAGAAGAATCTGTGAACCCAGTGTCAAGATCCTACTCTGGTTACTTGGATAGGAGGCTCATTCAGCAATGATCTTTTTTTTTTTTTAAATCACACTGGTTGCAAATACAAAGCTAGTAATTAGACCTTTGTTCTGCTATGTGGAACAGGAAATAACTACAGAAGACCGTAGCCACAGATGGAACAGGAAGCAACTAATTTAAGAAATACAGGCACCCCTCACTTAACGACCAAGTTCCGTTCCTACGACCAGGTTGTTAAGCGAATGGGTCGATAAGGGAGGAGCAATGCGGGAGTAATAAGTCACGTGCCATCGAGAAGGGGTGTGGCGAAGACGCACATCTGAGCGGTTGTTAAACAGGTCGGCCGTGAAGTGCGGAATGCCTGTACAGGCTGAAAAGCAGATATTAAGAAAGGAGCGAGGGGAGGGGTTGATCCCAGTAGGCTCAAAAGCACCTTAAAAAGCAGGCTATTGTAGATGGACTGGTGCTACAGTTGCAATCAATCAATCAATCAATCAATCAATCAATCAATCAATCAATCAATCGGTCGGTCGGTAGGTATGGATCAAATCTGGGGGGGAGATGATAATACAGAGAACACTGGAATGCAACAGCCAGGCAGGCGCAGCATCTGAATGATCCTTCCGAAAACAGAAACTGATTCAGGGCTGGTTTTATCAGTGCTGCCCTTTGGCTTGGGAATCATTCACCTCCCTTGCATAGGAAGTAGTGGTTATGTAAGTGCATTTATCTGGATCTGTGTCCAGCAATGAGAAAAACAAGTGTGTGTGTGTGTGAGAGAGAGAGAGAGAGAAAGAGATTGAGAGATACGAGGCGGGTGGCTTATTCTCTCTGCATGACCTCTCCCGTGGATGCAGCAGATGTGAGACGCTGCGAGCAGTTACGTAAAACGGAAAAGGAACTTAATGAAATGGCTCCAAATGTGGCAGTAATTCATGAAAAGATTAATTACCAGGAGTAAAGGCAAAACGATGCCAGCATTTCATAGGATTGATGTGAGGACCCACAAATCTCACTGTGCAACTAGGGCTGGACAAGACCGCCTTAATCTGAAGGTCTAGGGCTGTTGTTTTTCGCCACAGAAACAACAGGATTCAGTCAATGAGACAAGGAGGATTATGGGATGGTTTCTGGGGCAGGGGGAAATATGGAGATCACAATTTGCTCCCCCAAATCCTCCCCGGCACATTTTAATGATCTGTGATCGCAAAATGTTCTCAGAGCATCCCAGCATTTCTCAGAGGTGTGATCTGTCTTTATTCGGCATTGAATTAGATTTTAATCATTGGTACGTTTTGGTAATTTAGAAAATGTCAGTCAGGAGCAGATGAAATTGTACATTTGCTTGTATTTTTGTAGCATGCAAATTTCTATATTGTGAAGTTGTAAAGAAACAATTGTATTTGGAGCTTTCTGCCGAAATCCAAGTGGCAAAATCTGAAATTCGGTACCTGACGAATATTGGCAAATATTTGCTTCAGGTCTGAACTGCAGGGCTTGGGACTGAATGCCTCAGAACGTCAGCACCGGTGCCATGTTCGCTCATATCCTCTAATGCAGCAGGGTATGGCTAACATTTCTACTCCAGGTAGTTTACAATTTAGTTAAGCAGTCTGCACATTGCCCACAACCCCACCCCAACAAGCTGGTTACTCAATTTACCAACCTCAGCAGGATGGAAGGCTGAGTCAACTTTGAGCCAACTAACTGAACCCGTCAGAATCGAACTCAGGTCACAAGCAGAGTCTTGGTTGCAGTACTGCAGTTTAACCATGGCCCCACAAGGCTCTTAGAGGCTCATAGAGGCCAGGGCCTTATGCAGTATTGTAGGGTTACCCCCATAGGACCACCAGAATAATGGCCAGACTCCTACTCATGTTTGTGTCAGGTTTACAGAACTTTGCTGTTGCTAATTGCAGCTAACTGATGAGCTACCAGGGATCATGTAGGTTGCACAATCAGGTGCATGACTTTTAGGCAACTGAGACACTGCCTGACCTTTAATCGATTACAATTCTATGCTGCAAATTATGAAAGCAAGGCGAATACCAACTGGATGGCAATCAATCGCTGAAATTCTGTTGGTGTATGGGTAAGGTTTGCATAACTTGCCCAGAGCTAATTGTGGCTAATTGATGAGGTGATGGGTACATCTCTGTTGTATCCTCATAGGCACACAGCTGGGATGTGCCATGGCACCTTATCAATAAGCCACAATTAGCTGCAGAAAGTTGTGCAAATATTATGTGAACGCCAGTCGGATTCTGGTGAGTGTATATTACTCTAAAAGTTGTGCAAAAATCACAAGTCGTATTACATTTTGGTTGATTTTAAGCTGTCATGTTGCACTGCTGATTTTGCCTTTCCACAATGATGGCTGTCCAGAGCTTGGAAAAGGTACTTTTTTGGACCATAACTTCTAGAATCCCACAGTGAGTCTAGTCATTGACCATGCTTGGAGAGATGTTCTGGGACCTGTAGTCTGAAAAAGCTCTCGTTGCAAAGTTCTGCTGGAAGATTCTCTTGGCATCAAGAAAGATGGGAACGACACACCACGTGCCATCATTGTAGTGCTGTTCTTCCACCATGGGAGAGGGCGATGCAGCAATCAGCTCTCTGAAGCAGAGTCAGTACACTTGGGATGGTGAGAGGGATCAACTTATTTACTGTCCCCAATATGCCACTGCCGAAAGCAACGATCGAGTTTGGGAAATGGCAGGGCCAGCCCTAATAAATGCAGAACTGAAACTTTATTTTATTGAGAATCTCTCTCTCTCTCTCTCTCTCTCTCTCTCTCTCTCTCTCTCTCTCTCTCTCTCTCTCTCTCTCTCTCTCTCTCTCTTGGTCAGGTTTGGTCCTGTCTTGATCTTTCTCAATTTTCTCTCTATCTCTCAAGGAGTTAGGTATTCCTCTCACATTTATGTTTTTCATACTGGAAGAGCACTCCTTCCACTCCTTCATCTAAGTTACTTACAAGGAGCTTGAACAACACTGGGTCCAGGGAAGAGAACCCTGGAGAATTTCACTCCTCATTCATTAATTCATTAATTCATCCATCCATCCATCCATCCATCCATCCATCCATCCATCCATCCATCCATCCATTCAGTTTTTATACCACACCATCTAGTGACCTTGCCGCTACTCTGGGCAGTTTCCAGCAATGAAATAAACAGACAAAGAAGAGCCAACTCCCACCCAAGCCAAAAATATAAAATAAGATACATCTCTATAACAAAGCAACAGATCTCAAAATCAAAATGGCGGCAACAGACAAGATAAAGGATACAGGCTATAATCATCAAAATCAAACTAAATAACCAACAATAATTAAGGGAGGACATCATGAAATGCCTCCCTGAAAAGGAAGGTTTTTTATGGGAAGTAGATCTTAGGGAGAAACAGATCTACTAAATGATCTTAGTAGATCATTTCTTCCCAGATTGAAGACAACCCATTCTTAAGTACCCTCAGAGGACCATCTCAGTACCAAGGACATGCCCTGATACTTCATTTTGCATTTCTAGGTCTAAAGAAATGCTTCTTATTGAGGTGTGATTCATTTGTAGGCAGGCCGGCCAAGCGTGGTTCCTTGTGTGAATAAAATCATCAAGCAAATTCATACAGGATCTTTTTCTTTCATCTGTTTCTTTAGCTGGGTCATGATTTTCCAACTCAGCTCTAGGGGGGGGGGGGAAGGTCCTTTTCCAATTGCTAGAGCAGCCGCTGGAGGGCAAAAGCCACGACTCTTTCCCTTTTTAAAGTTAGAAATAACCTTTGTGCTTTTCTCTATTTCCCCTCTCCTTTTATGAATGATGGCCCTGACAGTCAAAAGCTTGGCGTGAAACCACAAATTACCCTTGGCAGGGAAAAGTGAATTGAGCTTTAACTTTGCAGTGGGATTAGATAAACAAGTTTGATGACAGTCGGGTGCTGCTTGTGCCTTTGGTTGTCAGAAAGTTGTACAGAGTCTGCGTGCCGTGGCTCTAAGGATAAGCCCCTCAAAGACAGCAGGATTATTCTTGTAATAACACTAGTAATAATTTTCAGACTTGTGTGAGGTAAGTCCAGTGGTAGGGCATCGGTTAAGACTCTCCGAACTTCCTTCCTTGATGCCTTGATGGCTCCATTCTATAAAATCTTAGGATTTATCGTTTAGTGACGGACTTAGAACAATCTCTCAATAGTACAGGGGAGCACATTAGCTGAGAGAGATTTAAGGACCTCAGCAAACTGCAAATCCCAGGATTCCTTAGGGCCCAAACAGCAAGTTCTAGTTCCAGTTTTAACTGTCAGTTAAAGCGCCATCAAGCTGACATAACTTTGTACTGTAGACACTTGCAAAACCTTTAAAGCAGTTATGTTTTCCCACTGGAGGGCATATGTTGAGTTCAGGAAAGGCAAATGTTGTTATCAATGTTCATTTGGAAAATGGTGAGAAATTGTACGGCTGTCTTTGTCTGTGAAGGGACGTGGTGGCGCTGCGGGTTAAACCGCAGAAGCCTCTGGGCTGCAAGGTCAGAAGACCAGCCGTCGTAAGATCGAATCCACGCGACGGAGTGAGCTCCCGTCGCTTGTCCCAGCTCCTGCCAGCCTAGCCGTTCGAAAGCATGTAAAAATGCGAGTAGATAAATAGGTACCACCATGGTGGGAAGGTCACGGCGTTCCATGTCTAGTCGTGACCACGGAAACTGTCTTCGGACAAACGCTGGCTCTACGGCTTGGAGACGGGGATGAGCACCGTGCCCTGGAGTCGGACACGACTGGACTCAATGTCAAGGGGAACCTTTACCTTTACCTTTGTCTGTAGCTTATTATGTTACCTGATGACACATAGTAAGGCACCTACTCTTATTCTTCTGTCATCTTTCTTTAACTGTGAGGAACAACTTGATGTTGACCGTGATGTACGATCCTCTACAATGCCCAGAATGCAGGTACGTGTGTCAAGGAAGCAGCCTTAATGCTCACATTGACAACAATAGATGCAAACCATGTATGTGTAATTCATGGAGCCCCTTGATGGATGCACTTGTTAACTTGTTAAGGGGGTTTGAGGGAAAGCTATGAAGCCAAGAGCAACGCTGTCAGAAAGCTAGACTCCCATTACGAGCCTCAACTCCTAGCAGGGTCACAGCTGAGGCACCAGACTAAGATGCATCCATGCTCTTCAGCAGTAATGGTCACATCAGGACAAGAGGATGGATAATTCCAGTGGTGATAGGGGCAGAGAAACCTCTGGAGGGCAGCTACTGGGCGGCAGCAACAGTTGAAGGTGATGCTGGTGGAGAAGGTAGTGGTGGTGACACTCAAGCTAACTTTTATTAGTACAGTGTAGAGGATTATCTACTGCTGAACCTTTCTTACCTTGAAACCCCTATGATGAGATAGTGCTAGAAAATGAGACTCCCAGGTCAGAAAGCAAAACCACAGCCATGAATTTGCAAGAACTGATGGTGAGGGCTGGTGAGGACGGGATTGCTCATTTTTGGGGTTGCCATGGGGTGGAGGTGACTTGACAGCATGTAGCAACAATAAATGAACATAAAATATCACATTAATTTTCCCTACTCTCCCCCTTTACAAATGGTTTGGTTTGTTTTCAGTTGCAGTATTTCAAATAAAACCATGGGGAAATACAGGTTTGAAAGAGGTATGAAATTCATGTTCATTGGGGAGCAACATTGGTTCTGTGCTCTTAACAATTTTACATTGACCTTCGTCTTGGTTGAGATTTCTGATAATAGCCCAAGCTTTAAGGGCTGTTATAAGAAACCTCAACAAGGCATGGCAACAATTGATCTGATTTAGTACAAAGGAACACTATGTATGTACACAAATCAAGCTGGAGAGCAGATCAAATAATTTGAATTAGTAGAAATAACAAAAATTAATTTTTTCAGCTGCAACTTTCAAAATTCTGTTGGTGGATTCTGATAGTCCATAAAGCCAACTTTTTCTCTCTCCAGGAAAGAGATGGGAGACCTGTTTTCATTCTCCTTTTTACAGTATGAAAAACTTCATGCAGGTTGTAATTTGGCTATTCTCAAATATAATGTTTTTAAATTTACTAATCCTGAGATTTATCTTTATCGTCCACTTATCCTTACTTGTCGGCACCTTTGGGGATGAATTGGATGAGAACCCCAAAATCTATTTTCAAAAATTGGATCTGATCAAGGTCTTGATGGCAGTTTGGATTACAAAAAAAAAAAAAAAAAAAAAAGTTTGGTTTCTACCAGGGTGGATTTGATTTAAATCAAATTGCTTTAAATCGTGATTTAAATCATGATTTAAAGCACGATTTATATCCAAAAATCAGATTCTTTTGACAATTTAAATTTTAAAAATATTTTTTTTAATTTAAATAACGATTTAAACCAATTTGGTTTTAAAGTCATCACTGATTTTTTTTATCGACACTGGTTTCTACTAGCCATGCAAGACCACCTGTAACATGATATCTCAGCCATGGGTTTGGAAGCAGGGCACACTAATAAAGGACTAATCAGCGCCAGGTTACTGTTGCCCCGTGCAATTCCCCTGTTATAATCTCCTCCTTCCTTCACTTAATTAATTTCCACTTTGCCTGCACAGGGGCATTTCTACAGTGTCTCTTGTTCGGAAGAGATGAACCATCACACACTTCATTAGCAAGGTGTAAATGATCGGAGGGACCTCTCTCCATCCACCTGCTTAATTGGGTTAATGAAGCATCGCTGTGGGTTTTTGCTTGAAGCAATATTCTCCAAGGCTTCCTATGGACTTCATCTGTGCCTGTTTGGGAAACCTGGAGAAGGAGTGTTTTTGCTTTTTAAGGTCTCACACTTGTGCAAGTTCCTCAAAAAAGAAAGAAAATAAGAGATGGCCCTATTTGTAGCTGCAAATCCAAAGTTCCTTCTGCTGTGGGACATCTTGCTTCACTTTTTAGAAACGGATAAGAGGCAAACGGCACGTGCCACGCAAATGCATGCAGCAAAAGCCCTATATAGGGCACTTGTTTTTCCAATAAAAAGCACCCTTAGGGTCATGCAGTTCCAAGCAGTTACGGTAGATCTACTGAATCATAGCTGCCAATCCATTTCCAGGCACACTTCAAAGTGCTGGTTCTAACCTATAAAGCCCTAAATGGCTTGTGTCCAAACGATCTCAAGGACCACGTCTCCCTTGATGAGCTGGCCTGGATGTTAAGATTGTCAGGAGAGGCCTTTCTCTTGATCCTGCCACCTTCTCAGGTGTGTTTGGTGGGGACACAGGAGAGAGGCCTTCTCTGCGGCTGCTCACAGACTTTGGAACTCCTTCCCACTGGAGGCCAGGCTGGCCCTGTCTTTGCTGTCTTTCTGCAAGCAGGCCAAGCCTTTTCTCTTCAGGCAAGCTTTCCCTGAGTGGGGCTGCCTGAATGGTTTGTTTTTTTAATGGATTCTTGTATCTTACTGCTTTGAATGTGCTTTTGATTCAATGGCTCTGTTCTAGCTGTGTCTACCAACAGGAGGCTGGCTTATGTGTCTGGGTATTGTATAAGTTGATGGCAGAAAGTGAGGAGGAATTAAAGAACCTCTTAATAAGGGTGAAAGAGGAGAGCGCCAAAAATGGTCTGAAGCTCAACATCAAAAAAACTAAGATCATGGCCACTGGTCCCACCACCTCCTGGCAAATAGAAGGGGAAGATATGGAGGCAGTGACAGATTTTACTTTCTTGGGCTCCATGATCACTGCAGATGGTGACGGCAGCCACGAAATTAAAAGACGCCTGCTTCTCGGGAGGAAAGCGATGCCAAACCTAGACAGCATCTTAAAAAGCAGAGACATCACCTTGCCGACAAAGGTCCGCATAGTCAAAGCTATGGTTTTTCCAGTAGCGATGTATGGAAGTGAGAGCTGGACCATAAAGAAGGCTGACCGCCGAAGAATTGATGCTTTTGAATGGTGGTGCTGGAGGAGACTCTTGAGAGTCCCCTGGACTGCAAGGAGAACAAACCTATCCATTCTGAAGGAAATCAACCCTGAGTGCTCACTGGAAGGAGAGATCCTGAAGCTGAGGCTCCAATACTTTGGCCATCTCATGAGAAGAGAAGACTCCCTGGAAAAGACCCTGATGTTGGGAAAGTGTGAAGGCAAGAGGAGAAGGGGACGACAGAGGACGAGATGGTTGGACAGTGTCACCGAAGCGACCAACATGAATTTGACCCAACTCCGGGAGGCAGTGGAAGACAGGAGGGCCTGGCGTGCTCTGGTCCATGGGGTCACGAAGAGTCGGACACAACTTAACGACTAAAGAACAACAACAATTGTATAAGTTGGTCTAGGATGAAGGATGGAGCATCTAGAAGGGGTTTTCCTTCCCCAAGGGAGTAGAGCTGGGCTTCTTAGTGTACATTTTTTCTGCACTGTCCATGAAGGGGTTGTGCTAAGCCTGAAGAAGTGGAATTTTCTCCACGAAAGCTTGCTGTTTGTTTGATTTTTAGGGAGCCTATAAGAGGTATCACCCACTTGTACATTTGTGTGATCTTGGGGACCACACAGCCTTTTCCTTGTGCTTAGTTTTTGTTGCAGTTCTGCCAAGTACTGTAGAAATGGTGGGTATGCCAATCCCCCTCCACGTCTGATTGCAATTTGACCTCCTTTCACATCAGATCATTGATTTTAGCCTTTCACACTGAAGGGAAAATCTAAAATTTGCTTATGCCCAAGAATAAACCAGTAGCTCCCTTTACAGTACAGCCTCCTTTATAACTGGTGCTTTGTAAACCATCAGTCAGAAACGGGTTGTCATTTCCGTAGGCTTTGGCTTCTCTCTAGACGTCGAGCTGGATAAACGCATTGGCAAAGCAGCCACCATCTTCTCTAGACTCACAAAGAGAGTATGGCTTAATAAGAAGCTGACGGCATACACCAAGATCCAGGTCTATAGAGCCTGTGTCCTGAGCACACTCCTGTACTGCAGTGAGTCCTGGACCCTTTGTGCACAGCAGGAGAGGAAGCGGAACACGTTCCATATGCGTTGTCTCCAACACATTTTTGGTATCACCTGGCAGGACAAATAGAGTAGTCCTAGAACGAGCTGGAATTTTTAGCATGTATACTTTACTAAAACAGCGACATCTACATTGGCTTGGGCATGTCGTGAGAATGGCTGACAGTCGGATTCCAAAAGATCTCCTGTATGGAGAATTAGTGTAGGGAAATCGCCCCAGAGGGAGACCACAGCTGCGATACAAGGACATCTGCAAGCGGGATATGAAGGCCTTAGGAATGGACCTCAACAGATGGGAAACCTTGACCTCTGAGCGTTCAGCCTGGAGGCAGGCGGTGCATCACGGCCTCTCCCATTTTGAAGAGACCCTTGTCCAGCAGGCCGAGGCAAAGAGGCAGTCCCGAAACCAGCAAAATCAGGGAGCTGGACAGGGGACAGATTGTATTTGTCTTCAGTGTGGAAGGGATTGTCACTCTTGAATTGGCCTCCTCAGCCACACTAGACGCTGTTCCAAGTCCTCCATACAGAACATGTTGCCATAGTCTCTCAAGACTGAAGGATGCCTGGCCACGTACGTACTCATTATTTTGAAAACAGCATGCAAGGGCTGGCAAGGAAGACACTGAATCTCTCCAGAGAGCTTTGCTTCTTAGGCACCTGGGAACAGTGGGCCTGGTGGCCAGTTACTGGCTGTTCTGTAAGGTGACCCTATTGCATTATTTCCAGAAGGCATTCAAATAAAGGTGTTAATGCCACACCCCAAACCTCAGCTATTCATTTCTCCGGACTGCGCATAAACTATGGTCCATATGTGTGTGTTTTAAAAAGGAGCCAACATTCCTTTTATTCTTTACAGGTAAGCCGTGCACTTTGCTTTGTTTATATATTATGTTTAAAATCAAATTTATATTTTGCAGTGATACATTCCAAGAAGCACATTACAGAAATATAGAAAAGTACAAGGAATTATTTATATATATATATATATATCTGTTCTTGTCATAATTAAATCTGTTTCTATCTGTAGCTGCTTTAAATGCCATTGTGGTCTGCTTTGTATTCCAAGGCTGGAACAGAAATCAAAGGCAGAATATATCTCAAAATAAATAAGTATAGGGGTTTTTGTTTGGTTGTGTTTTTTTTACATGAGCAATTTGGGCACCAAGGCTTTCCTTCTTTAAAGCTAATGTCACGTGGGATTGGCAGATTGGCTCCTACTGTCAAGAAGTCTTTTTAATGCTTAGGTAAACATCTCCTATCTCGTAATTTGAACCCAGGACAACCCTACATATAAATGAAGATGGTTCTCCTGATTCCTCCTTGGTCTTCTCTTCCCCAGCCTAATAATGTTCTGCTTCCTCAACTCTTCCCCGTAGGTCTTGGTTTCTACATTTTTTTTACCTGGTTGCCTTCATCAGAACATGTTCCACCGCCCGGACATTCTTCTTAAAATGTGATGCCCAGAACTGGAAACAGTATTCTAAGTAAGGTCTAAGCAAAGCAGAATGCAGTAGCACTTCCTCCCTCTTTGTTTTTGCCCCATTTTCTTGCCTATGGCTTTCTTATTGAAGCATTTGGTTGGCACCATATCAGGAAAAACTTCCTAACGGTTAGAGCAGTACAACAAGGGAACCCATGACCAGGAGAGTGGGTGAGCCCTCCAACGCTGGAGGCCTTCAAGAGAAACTTAGACAACCACCTGGCAGATCTCCTTTGATCTGTAGTCCTGCCTTGAGCAGGGGGTTGGACTTGATGGCCTTAGAGGCCCCTTCCAACTCATTTATCCATAGAGTTAATGATTCTATGATGATATTTGGAATTTTCTGTGCCCTCCCACCCTAACACTAGCAACCACTCAAATCTCAGCAGTGCAGAAGAGTTGTGTTGGACTCAAGACTTGGCTTCTTTTTTACTGGTCTAGTCAAGCGATCATCCACCCTTGTTTTCAGATTTTGCTCCAGGACTACACAGTTTCTCTCTCCCCCCCCCCCCTTCCTTTTCCAATACCTCAGGTGCACCTCACGGAAGGATATGTTGATGTTATTGCCTCCCAGACATCCGGGACACCCTTAGAGTCCTCCCCAGAGACTCACATCAGATCTCCTAACATGCCAATTATTGGATTGCTCACACTGAAAATTTCCCCCTCCCCACAATCTATGATATATTAAAATAATAGGATTATCTCGAGAGAGATTAATGGATAGCACTTATTGCCTACTGTCTTCACAATGTCTTACAGCTCTCCTCCCTTTTTCTTTGTCTTACTCCCTTTCCACATCTAAACCCCATCACTTGCTTTCCAAGCATCTCCACCTCTGCTCCTTACTTTAAACAAATCTTTTATAAACATACAATTATTTTCCTCCTGGCTTTTTCCCCATCCACAATGGCGCCAGGTTTGTAACAGGGCAGCCTGGTATCCATTTCCGACACAATTCCTGGAATATATTGGGCCAGGAGATCCACTGCAAATCCCTGCTCAGCCGTAAAACTCTCCGGGTGACCTATCTCACAAGGCTGTTGTTGAGACAGTAGTGGGGAGGAAGAGAACCCTGTCAGATATCTTGAATCCTTCACAAGAAAGGTGGCATATAAAGGTGACAACTAATGGTGATAGTCAGTGTGGTCTAGAACCGGGGTTCCCAACCTTGGGTCCCCAGATGTTCTTGGACTAAAACTCCCAGAAGCCTTCACCCCTAGCTGTGCTCTCCAGGGTTTCTGGGAGTTGCAGTCCAAGAACGTCTGGGGACCCAAGGTTGGGAACCACAGTACTAATGGATGGTGTGTCGACCTATGCCTTGGGTGACAAGGGTTCGAATCCCTGGTTAGCCATGGATACTTAAGAGGGGACGGCTATGTTAAACCACTCCTTGAATATCTCATACAGTATATAGCAAAAAGCCTATTAAGGTCACCCTGATTTGGACAAAACCCGGTGGCACACAAGAATGACAGAAATTAATAATCAAGCTCGTAACCGTGTTAGTCTGTTGTAGCACAGAAGAAACCAGACGTCTTGTGCACTTCATATGAAGAAGTGTACTGGGATACACGAAAGCTTATGAAAAATAAAAGCTATTTAGTCTTAAAGTCTCTTCAAGACCTTCTGGCTTCTATAATAATTAATAATGCGCTGATAAGCAAATGAATCACTGGCTGGATAGTTCAGTGAATTAGGTATTTGACTTCAAGAAGGATGCTGACAAATTGGATCAAGTTCAGAGGAGGGCAACAAGGATGATCAGGGGGCTGGAAAGAGAAAAGACTGAATGAACTGGGCATGTTTAGCCTTGAGAAAAGAAGACAGAGAGGAGATAGGATAGCACTTTTCAAATACTTGAAAGGCTGGCCTTCAGAGGAGGGGCAGGATCTGTTTTCGATCATCCCAGAGTGCAGGACACGCAACCATGGGCTCAAGTTACAGGAAGCCAGATTTCAATTGAATATCAGGAAAAAACTTCTGAACTGTTAGAGCAGTACGACAATGGAACCCATGAGCGGTACAACAATGGAACCCATGACCTCAGGGAGAGGTGGGGAGTGCTCCAACACTGGAAGCATTCAAGAGAAATTTAGACAACCACCTGGCAAATATCCTTTGATTTGTATTCCTGCATTGAGCAGGAGGTTGGACTTGATGGCCTTAAAGGCCTCTTCCAACTTCATGATTCTATGATTCTATGGGGCCAGAGGCTGGGAGTTCAATTCCCCATTGTGCCTCATGCGAAGTACAGCCAGCCTGTGTGGCCTTGGGCAATCCACAGCATCCCTGGGTGCCTCCAGAAGAAATGAATGGTAAACCACTTCTGAGTATTCTCTACTAGAGAACCCTGAAAAGAGTCACCATGAGTTATAATTGACTTGACAGCACATGATGGAGATGATGATGCAAATTTGCTATTATTACCTAACCTGTTCATCTTTTCCTTACACGGACTCTTCAAGTAACACATCAGAATCAAAACAGCATCCAAAAATTAATAAGTGTGCAATCAAAATTTCATTGCAATTGAATGAAAAAAATCTCCTACTGATTTTTTAAATATAGCTTTAATTGATAAAACCAATTAAGCAATGGCTACTGATAATCCGGCTAAGGTGAGAAGCAGAAGGCATTTTTCATTGTTACCAAAACCTGACCTTGACCTTACCTGTTGCATTTTTCAGTCAGGAGAGAGAGAGTAAGGAAATGTGCGCACCTGCCGACGAAGACTTCTCAATATCACAGCAAAAGGCAGAGAAACTGTGAGAAGGGCAGCACCTGAAGCAACAAGAATGAAGAAGGTGGGGCTGGAAAAGAGAGATGAAAGAATTCCCAAGGCATTCTTGGGACGTCGCTCAGCGATCGTGTTTCCTAGGAGGGAGAGCTGCCGGTACTTGAGGGATGTGGGAAGGGTAGCCCGTGTGAGAACCTTCTTGTCAAATTCCACCGTGCCGCTTCTAAACAAAGCGAGACAAAAGGAAAAGGAGAGAAGTTAAGCAGGCCACATCTGGAATCTCTGGCTCTGGGACAAATTGTTTGGTTTATCTTTCATGTATGTATGTGCCTGTTGGGTGCCATTCAGTTGTGTCCAACTTACAGGGTCCGTAACAGGATGGGGTCACGAAGAGTCGGACACGACTTAACGACTAAACAACAACAAACAGGATTTTCAAGGTACATGAGATGTTCACGGAGTGGTTTACCATTTACACACACACACACACACACACACACACAGAGATGGCTCTGCTGCCTGGGGAATTCTGAGTGCTAGTCCAAAAACACATACCTGCACATTTGTTATATGGACTATTACCTAGGTTCTCCAGAAAATCTGGTGCACTCCTTTAAATCAGGGGCAAGCTGAACTTGTGGTGGTGGCAGTAGTCTTCTTCTTCATCATCATCATCATCAATTTCCTATCTTTCCTTCAATGACCCCAAGGCAGTGTTCTCTGTTATTGGCTCTCCTCCTCTCATTTCATCTTCACAACAAACTTACAAGTTAGTGAATTTGGTAGCTCGGTGTGTGGTTTGAACCCAGATTTTCAGAGTCCCAGCTCAACCATCTAATCACCACACGAATAAATTGGAAGCAGCTGGGAGAGATCTAGAAAATTTGCCACAAAGCAGGACAGATTGCCGATGGTCTGTTATTTCATAAGAGTGACGACAGCATTTTCCACCTGAATGAGGAAATTAAGAAAGATTAGGGATAACATGAGATAAATACTCGTGTGAAAACACTGTGAGCTAGCTCATTTCAGTTCTGGGATTCTCCAAACAACTTCTGTGCATAAATTGTGCTCAGAGACACACTGTTCTTTAATGCATTTTTTGTGTGTGTCTTTTCAACCTACCAACCTGCCTCTAGAGGTTGTCCTCTAAGGGTTCTAGTTGACCTACCAAGCCGAACCCACATCTCTGCTTTAGACCATGGTTGGCAGGTTTCAGGCTTATGGGATCTTTGATCAGCCCTGGTTTCCATTACTTGACGTCATTAATTATTGTGGTCAAGAATTATCAACAGGCATGTAGTCGATCAGGATTTGCAGAGTTGAAGACTTTAGACTTTCTGAATTGCAGAGACTATAATGGTATTTGTCACCTTGTTCCAACTGAGCTTCACCCTCACAATAGCTGAAAAAAAACATGGAGTTTCATAGGAACTACACATTGTCAAGTTATCTCTCTATAGTGTGTTCGGTCTTGAATGTGCAATCAAGAGCCATTAGCTTTACAAGAGTTCTGCTCTGCATTCGTTGATACGGACCAATCAAGCTGCCTGAATTTTTGGACTCCCTTTATGGGGAGTGAGGGAACAGGCTATAGGAAAATGTCACATTCAGAACAACACAAGGCTGCCTTCTAACAGTGTGGCCAGATGCTAAGATCCTCCTCTATTCTACTTATTCCAGCTGACCTTTTGGTCTGACATCCACTGTAGTGCCGCCCCTTTCCAGCAACAGCCTCTGCTGTGGAACAGAGACATTAAAATGGTCATTATAATGATGTTAAAGGCAGGAGGCATTAAAGGAGATGAAGGGAAAGGACACAGGATTGTTACTTGGGTGCAGCTGTGGATTCCTCCCACTGTGTCCACATAGGCAAGCTAATTAAAATGACAGCTCTCCACTAATGCTCAATTGTAGGGATATGCCATTTGTTACTTTTTTTGTGCTGGTGGGGGGACTGGAAACCCCATAATTCTCCATTCTGGAAGTTCCACTTAACTTAGATAGATACCTAACAATAATCAGGAAAAACTTCCTAACTGTTAGAGCAGTACGACAATGGAACCAATGACCTCGAGAGGCGATGAGCGCTCCAACACTGGAGGCATTCAAGAGAAAATTGGGCAACCACCTGGCAGATGTCCTTTGTCTTGGATTCCTGCACTGAGCAGGAGGTTGGATTTGATGGCCTTATAGGCCCCTTCCAACTTCATTATTCTATGATTCTGTGTGCCATCAAGTCAGTTCTGACTTATGGCAATCTTTTCCAGGGTTTTCCAGGTAGAGAATACGGTACTCAGAAGTGGTTGACCCTTGCCTTCTTCGAGGGGCACCCTGGGACTGTGCAGCTTGCCCAAGGCTACACAGGCTGGGTCTTTTCCCAGGAGGCACAATGGAGAATGGAATTTCCAATCTACAGACATCTAGATGTGGGTCACTTGGGAGAAAGGCCTAAGCTGAAGACCTCTTGGTCTAGTATAGATCTAGTTCTGCCTACCTTCTGATTAGAAAAGGAAACTTCCCAGCTAGCCATGGGCAACTTCCTTTTTGAACAGGGAGTTAGGTCTACACCAGGATAAAAAGCCTTCCAGCTTCGGCCTTTTTGCCAGCCACATTTAGGTGTTGTGTCTATCAAGTGGAACTCCCAGAATGGAGAATTATGGGATTTGTTGTCCAAAAAAATGGGAATGGCACACTCTTATTCAGTTGCCTTCTGGTAGGCAAAACCCAGGTCATTTCCCAAATGAGACTAGAAAATCGGACCCAGTGCTAGGAGGCAGGGGGTGGTCATTTCTTCTCCTTCAAAAATCTAGACCCAAACAAATAAACAAACAGACAAACAAAACAAAACGGTGTCTGTTTTCCCCAAAGCAACTCTGCCGGGCGCTCGTGGGGCTGCTGCGGTTTTTATAAAGGCCAGGCCGCCTTCCCTTTGTCTCTGCGCTAATGATTCTGTCTTGTGGCTTCCAAATTGTTTAATTGCTGAGCAATTATCCACCGCATACAATGATTCCATCCTGGCAAATGGCGGGTGTCACCGAAAGGTATTCTGTGCCAATGAACACATGTTTACCCTGGGCGCTGGGATGCTGAATGGAGCCTGTTATTCAGAGTGCTGTGTGCCACGGATTGCCCCTTAAGAACCACCAAGAGTCCGGGGCAATTGGCTGGGAAGCTGACAGACTGGAAGAAGAAGTTACTTGTAGACTGGAAGGCGAGAGGCCAGAGAAGGGAGACTGGGTATGGCCCCTTCTGTCCCCTTGCCCCTCCACACTCAGGTCCAGCTGCTTGTTTATCGGTGAAGAGAAAAGCATCGGCCAGGTTTTCTACAAAAGTGCATTTTAAGGACTACGGCCTTCTAGCCAAGTGGCTCCCAACCTTGGGAACCCAAGTGTGATTGAATTATTGTATGATTGAGTTGGGATCCAAATTAAAAGAGATCGGACAGATACTTGTCCGATTTTCTCTGGAAGGCCTCCAGCTTTGGAGCATGCTCACCACCTCCCAAGGTCACGGGTTCCATCATCGTACTGCTCTAACAGTTAGGAAGTTTTTCCTGATATTCAGCCTAAATCGTGTTTCCTGTATCTTGAGCCCATTATTACATGTCTTGCACTCTGCGATGCTGGAGAACAGATCCTGCCCCTCCTCTGTATTTGAAAAGTGCTATCATCTCTCCTCTCAGTCTTCTTTTCTCAAGGCTAAGCATGCCCAATTCTTTCAGTCTTTCTTCGTAAGGCTTGGTTTCTAGTCCCCTGGTTGCCCTCCTCTGAACTTGCTCCAGTTTGTCTTTGGACTGCAAATCCCAGAAATCCTGGCCAGCACAGATGGTGCTGATGGCTTCTGGGAACTGCAGTCCAAGAACTCCTGGTTGGGACCCACTGGTGTAGCTGGTTCTTTTGCATCTGACAAGCAAAAACACAATGGCCAAAATCCTGTTGCTCTGCATAGTAAATCACACTAGAGTAGGCCCACTGAACCAATGGGGATTTGATGAGCTAACTCCTCCATAGGTTCCATTGATTCAAATGGCCTTACTTTTACTGCAGTTTACTATATTAAAGTAAAAACAAAGAAAGAAGGCCATGCAGTCTTTACACACAACAAAATCAAGGCAAATGATAACTTTATTTGGACCACTAATTAAAAAAACCCGAAAACCTAACTTTTGACCTATACTAATCTTCACTTTTGACCCAACTCCGGGAGGCAGTGGAAGACAGGAGGGCCTGGTGTGCTCTGGTCCATGGGGTCACGAAGAGTCGGACACGACTCAACGACTAAACAACAACAACAATCTTCACTACTGAAGACTAGTATAAGTCAAAAAGTATCACCTCCCCTTGCTTTTGTATTATGCTAAAGTAAGTCACAGTTAGAGTAAGTTCATTTGAATCTATAAAACCTTTGGAGGAGGTGGCTTACCAAATCCCTATTGATTCATTGGGCCTCCTCTAGTGTTAAACAACAGAATTTTGGCCATTAAGCAAACATGACCATCACTGGCCAAACGTAGGTCTCTCCCAGTCCAGCTTTAGCAGAGATCAAGCGCTGTAACGTTTTGAGTTAACCCTGTAGTCCTATTCCATTGTTTAGATTTTGTGGGTTTACCTCTTGGTGCAGGATGCACAACCTGGCTCCGCTCCTTGCGGTCCCGGGTTCTAGTCCTCACATACATCGAAGGTTACCTTCTGAAGAAGAGACACCTGGTGTGATGAGCAGATGAACATGAGGTTTGGGTTCCTGTACTTTCTATAGTTGTTTAGAAGAGGACATTTCTGCAGGTGCAGCTTTTCATACAAGCTACACCTGCTGAAATTTCCACCCCACACAACTATTACAGGTACAATAACCCGATCCCCTCCGGGCTCATCTGCTTATCTGTAAACATTCTTCCCGTGATGAGAATGATGATTTTCCTATCTACTTACTCATGTCTGTGTATGCATTCACAAGGCATGTGAGCAGGGGAAAAGGAAAACTTGATAGGACTGTACTTCCGGTCACATCAAGAGGTTTTTCCCTGCAATATTTCACTGCTGTGCTCAGGTGTTCTGTGCACTGGTTGAGCATCGTGCAAGAAGGGTTTGCCCAACAACCTCTTCTCTTCCTCCAGTGCTTGCACTCCTGGTGATATTGTTGCTAGGGACGAAGGCTTCTGAATGTCAATTCCTCGGACTACAATCCCAGAATTCTGCATGGGGGTTACAATTTTAAAAAAAGTTTTGGAAGATCTGGAAAAGTCATGAAAGAAGTGAAAAAAAAAAATAAACATCATCCTCTTAGAACTGCAGAACTGGAAGGAACCCTATAGATCATCAAGTCCAGCCCTTATCAAGGAGGCACTGTGAGGAATCGAACTCTCAACCTCTGGCTCCAAACCAATGAGCTATCCAGCACTGGTAAGCTGTGTGTGCATACTGTTCTGTATAATCCGGGGGGAAATAATGGAACAAGTGCAGTAGGTTCTGTTGATTCTGAAGAACCTCACGGTCAAGAGAGAATAGTCCTTCAACTTACCTAGTTGGACACTTAAAAAATGTTGCCATATATTTAAATATGTCCAGCTTCTGGTGAGAGGAAAACAAGTAGAAGAGACTTGATATAATATGTAAAGACGTGTTTCCTTGCGCTGGGATGACCCATGTTGATCTTCAGGCTTCAGACAAGGGACAACTCAATAGGAAGTGAATTCCTTCCTCCATCAAATCATTTCCACACGTGCACAACTGCCTTGAGATTACCTTTTGGACGGCAAGTCGCCATTGTTCTCAGTGACCCCCGTTTGGGGTTGCCCCCTCAGAGGCCCTTACCTGCCCTCCTGCAGTTGTAAAAAAGACTGCCGATAAACTTCGCACACATATAGAAAAGATCAATGCGTACATTCGGGATGGAAGCTCCAGGCTTCTCAAGGTTTAAATCTCCTGCACTTTGGCCTCTCCTGGTTGTGAATAGAGGGTTTTGTAAGAGGAAAGTGTAAGGAAGAATAACACACCAACACACACATGCACTGAAAGCAGGTCCCTATTCTTAGACAACAAAGAAAAAACAGCAAAATGCCAGAAAATACCTATGATTTCCTACCAAATAGCCCTGATTCAATTCTAGAATTGAAGGCGGTGATCAAAGTCAGTTTATGTCACTAAACGTAGTCCAGTCTGTCTCTATATGTGTTCATATACAGTATAGTGGTTACTTTATATATTTCAGCCAGATCCTACAAAGGAATTATGAAAAATCTCCATGCACTCCACTACTTAATCAGAAGTAAAATCATCTGATTAAGACGAATTTTCTCACCAAAGCAAAGTGTGCTGCTTATATACCACACCATAGTGCTTAGAGTGGTTTACAATTGAATTATGCTGGCTACACATTGCTCACCCACCCCCCAGCAAGCTCAGTATTCAATTTACCAGCCTTGGAAGGTTGAATCAACCTCAAGCCAGCTGCCTGAATCCAGGATTGAACTCAGATTGTGCGCAGAGTCTTCACTGCAGTACTGCAGTTTAACCACTGAGCCAAGAGGCTCTTCACCAGGCTAACCCCACCCCTTTCCAAATTGTATGACATTTTGCACTTTGTTTGGGGTAAAAGATTTGGGGTGAGGGACTGGTTATTCACCCAGGGCCATCCCAAAGTATTTCGTAGGGGTGTGCTCTTTAGTGTTTTTGGACTTCAGTTCTTGATTATTTGCCTTCACCATTGGCTTCTCCAGCCTTTGCTTCCTGTTGTTGATTTGAAAAGGAAAGGAAAGGAAAGAAGCTTGCCACAGTGTTTCCTGGGAGTTGTAGTTTTCCTGCCCATTAGACAGCACCTTCCAAAGAACTATTTCTCCCAGGGAGCACTGTGGCAAATCTATGGCAAATCAACAGGAAACAACACTAGAGAAGACAACAGTGCCACTAAATAATTCCAAAGCTCTTCTTTAAAGGGGCAAAACCTACAGGTTTCCAGATTTGCATATGTGGGATGCAATTCCTGGAATTCTTAGAAAATTCCTGGAATTGCAGTCCAAAAACACAAAAGAGCACACTCCAATGTTTTGCTTGAAGGACAAGAGGACAACTTTCTGGGTCTATGTCCAGAAGCCAACTGGGGGGGAGTGGGGGGGGGAGTGAATATTTTTCCAGCAATGAACCTTGGACAATGTCTCAGCATCTGCCATTTGAGGGGACTGTCTCAGTCTCCCCGATGGTAGAGCCCAGTTCTGTATTCACTTAAACTAGCCTTGCATAAGGAGCATGCAGGCTGCTTACCAAAGCATCCTGGACCACTGGCTCTGGAGCCTGCTGCTTAAACCACAGCAGTTCTTGAATCATTACTCCCAGAATCCTCTGGACAGTGCATTGCAATGGTATTGCTGTAACCATTGCACCGCACTGACTGGGCTGTTTTTGCTTGGTTTGGAAATCTAGAGAATTATGAATCCTGCTCCCTGCAACCACTGTGCTTCTCCCACCCCTTAGGAAAATGTTTTGTATGCCACCCTGACCATCAAAGGCTCTCCAGGTAGGACTTGGAAAGAATCCTATCCAAAACCACAGAGAGCAATTGCTGCCAGTCAGAGTTGGCAGCACTGGGGTAGATGGACAAACGGTCTTGTCTCAGAAAAGGGTAATTTCCTATGTTGGGAAAAGCTACAAAAATTGATGGTTTGAAACCCAGGTTCCAGCCATGAACGCACGCCTGGAGCCAGTTAGGAAGACAGAGCTCTTGGGACCGAGGGTCTGTTTCTGTCCCCAGGCGTCCAGTGGCTGGGGGAGGCCAGCGGCAGACCAGCTACGGCAACCACAGTTTGCTGCCTCTTCTCTGCTTTTTCTCCTCCTCTGCTCCAAGCAAGACCTGGGCTCCTGCCCGTCCGGACATCAGGAGGCTGAGGGCCACCTTCTGGCCACCAGCTTCTCCCTCCGGAGAAGAGTTGGGGGCTCTAGTTTTCAGACCTTTGCACACCTAATAAGTTGCCCCAGAGGTCTGCCAGCATTGACCTGGACTAGGGGTAAGACCGGCAACTTGGAGACCAGAGGTGGAGGGCACCTGGCGTAAGAGAAAGAGAAAATATGTAACAGCTGGGGGAAAGATAAGCATTTTGGACTACAGTGCCCAGAATCTTCTAGCCAACATGTAGTTCCGTGAGTTGTAACCCAGAAAGGCTGAACTAAATTAAACTAAACAGCACCACCCCACCCCACCAATAACTCAAACCCTACCTTTTTCTGAACTATCCATGTTTGTAAAGATGGGCAGATTCTCTCAGGACTCTCCTGGCTGTTTACTTGAGAGCAAGCCCTACCGTCCTCCAAGAGGGGTTATGCTCTGAAACACTTGTGCATACAGGATTACAGTTTTAGGCTTACAATGGCAGTGGAAAGACTGCTGGCCGTTTCTTAGCTGTTGCCCTGCAGCTGGGTTGGATTACAACCCCTATCTTCTGAGGAGGAAGCCAGCATATTGAGAACTGTAGTCTACCTCGGCAGTATCTTGGAGAAGACTGGACTGATAGATTTATTGTGGCCTGAGATGGTCCAGTGAGTTTTATGGATCAGTGGATAGCTGTGGTTTAGGTCTCTGGCTGGGGAGCCAGAGGTTGGGAGCCAGCCCGGGTGGCCTTGGGCAAGCTGCAATGTTCCAGGCTGCCCCCAGAAGAAGGGAATGGGAAACCATTTATGAGTCATCTCTACGGGGGGGGGGGGGGATTTAATTTATTTATTTATTTATTTATTTTATTAGATTTCTACCCCGCCCATCTAGACCAAAGGTCTACTCTGGGCGGCATTACAAATTTAAAAACAGATTAGACCAATAAACATATACATAAATCCAAGATGGCGAAAATATAGAATTTAAGATACGGCAGGAGAGAAAGCCTGCCCAAATAACCAGGTCTTAATGGTTGTTGAGGGTTTTCTGGGTTGTTAACCAGGTCTTAAGTTTACTCCTGAAGACACCCAGAGAGGGAGCCAGGCGAATCTCCATGGGCAAGTTGTTCCAGAGGTGAGGGGCCACTGCCGAGAAGGCCCGGTTCCTCGTCCTTTCCTTCCGGACCTCCCTCGGCGTTAGGCATTAGGGAAACCCTGCAAAAAGGTTGTCATAACTCAGAATTGACTTGACGGCACATGATTATTATTAGCGGGAGTTTTATCATCATCACCACCACCTGGTCTTTCCTTGGAAGAATGCACAATCGTGAACATGGGTCTCACCTACCCATTGCGTTCCCACAACAACCCTGTGAGGTAGGTTGAAATAATAGCATCTTGGCAAAGGTCAGCCAAAGGGCTTCCAGTTTTCTGTGTCTCCGTAGCTGTGCTTGATGGTTTTCCATGGAGTCAAGGGTCATCACCAGCTGAACCATGGAAGGCCCGGCGGATTACATTGAATGTCACTAAACTTATACATTACCTAAACCTTATCAGACAAGACTTTTTCGGACACAGAGAAAAGGATAGCTAACTCACCATTCAGTAAGAGCGAGAAGGAATTGGAGAAAATGATCTGAAAATTAGCATCACCTCCAAACTGTGAGCTCCCGAGAGTCCTTTGCTTGGAAACAGGAAACGGCAGACAAGAGGGACCATCTGAGTATGGCCCAACAAACTCTCAACAACTCCATTTCCCTTCCCAGCTACGAGTTCCAGAACGGCCCCCCGTCAATCAGGTCACCTGCTGATCAGGGCATTCTGGAAGCGGTAGTCCAGAAATCCTCGCATGTGCACACCTCTAGCCTTCCTCTTCTCCTCCTCCTCCTCGCGTTTGTGGTGCACTGAACTCGGGAAGGCACTTCTTGACTGCATCAGTATCCTCCAACCTGTGGCCCTCCAGATGTCGTGGTGGATGACATATCCCAACAGTGGACTGCCTGGGGATGTTGAACAGGGAGCAACCTATCTGGACAGTGTCTGGTTCGGATTTGACAGCTGTTGCTTGGACAGTCGCAACAAAACAGCTGGCCGACACAAAACGACTGCACCAATAGGAAAACTATGGATCAGTCCCGGGGAAAAGGAAACACAGAAAAGCATACACACATTTAAGATTTGAACGAATGATGAAATGGGGTTGGTTTCAGAGCATCCCAATAGAAGACAGACTGTGCCTATGTGGGAATCCAGCTCATTGTGTGCTTGAATGCCCTTTATATATGGATATAAGAGGAAGGCAGTGGAAGAAAGGAGGGCCTGGCGTGCTCTGGTCCATGGGGCCACGAAGAGTCGGACACGACTTAACGACTAAACAACAATAAGAGGAAAATATTTACTTTTTTTAAAAAAAACAAAGTAAAAAATAGGAACAACTCAGAGAAATAGAGTTATTTATTACAAACATCTAGATTGCATGTTATAAATAGAGTTGCAATGTGTGCTGTCAAATCCACTATATGTAGAGCTAAGTATTTGGATAATATTGGTGTAAATTCTCATCATGATTTAGAGGTATGTATACAACTCCAGAGATCTTAAGTCACATGTTATAGGTTAAAGATTTCAGAGTTTTATTATTGTACTTACTTGAGGTCCCCAGTTAAATTGGTTTAAATAATCAAACAATTACCATATTTTATAGTTTAATTGTATGTATAAATACCAGGATGATTTTATTTCATAGTATATTTATGGGTAAACACTTATGGTACGATATTATTGACGTATTAAATTGATGTAATAATCCTATTTTAATATTGCAATGATCTGTTGATTGTGCAATAAAAATTCTGTCTGTCTGTCTGGAAGGTTTTGGAAGCTTTCCTCAACTCCCTGTTCGCTGATTATTATTATTATTATAATTGTGTGCTGTTGAATAAAGTGCATTTAAAACAATATTTTAAAGGGCAAAATTCCCTGTTAAAAGTCTCCACCTGGACAGTTGACCATTGGCCAAAAGTGTGCCTGAACAGAAATAATGTTGAAGTTAGTTGAAATAATGTTTGCTCCAAAAAAAAGTTGCAAAGAGAGGGCCAGCTTCGCTTCTTGTGGCAGGGAGTTCCGCAGTACCTGGGAGCAGCCAAGGTAAAGACCAGCAGGATGGATAAAAGGGTGGATGAACTCAATGATTGTCAAATGACCATTTATATCGTCTTTCATTCACTTGACACAATGTGTTTGGCAATATTTCCCATCATCCCCAAACAGCATGAACAGGAGGAGCTGAATTTACTAGAGGGTTAAGCTGCATTGGATGGATCATTTCTAGGATCTTATTTTAACGTTGCTCCAATCTTTTCCAATTGGGTCCGCCAAATTTAAAGTGAGCTACTTATAATTTAACCACCAGCTCTTCTGACAGGGAGGTTGCCATGGTTCTTGTGCGCCTCTGCTCCCAGCAAAACAGGAGCTGCTTTCTTTGACACAAGGTAAAGAAGAATGAACCAGGTGGTTTGCAATCTTTGTCTACAGAAATGAGGAAGGACCATTCACCCGACCTTGCAGGTGGAACCCGATACCTCAAGCAGATGCAATAAGTTTAGAGTCTCCATCACAGTAAGGCTGGGGGGGAATGAAGGTGCAGGAAAAGAGGAAGCCCGAACATCTGATGGACTGACTCAAGAAAGGAAGCCATGGTCTTGGATTTACAAGACCTCTTACTTTGGGAGACCATTAATTAATTTGTTGTTATGTGCTTTCAAGTCCGAACCGACTTACAGCACCTCTAATGGGGCTTTCAAGGTAAGTGAGATACTTAAGGAGTGGTTTTACCCGTTCCACTCCCCCAGCCAGCTTCCATGGCTGAGTCAGGATTAGAACCCAGGCCTCCTGAGTCCTAGTCCTAGTTTCTCTGTCCACTACACCACACAGGGCGTCCTATCAATTCATAGGATCGCCTTATTCCCGAAGGGAACCCGATGACACCTAGCAACAGCTTCTTGGGACATTCCTTAAACGCTGATCCTGATGCCCACAACATTTGGTTAGGATAATTTGGGGGCTTTGCACGTCCCTCGGGCTCTCCGCAGTCCTGCAAGGCCCAGCAGTAAAAGGGTCCTTCTGGACTCGGAAGCCAGACCGGTTTCGACATTTTAAAGGCGCAAACCCAGAGATCACCTCCGCCGACAGGTCTCGCAATACAGCCCGGCTCCCCCCCTTTTCCATTTCTCTTTGGGAGCCTCCGCCGTTCCGTCTGGGTCTCTCAACACTGCGCCTGAACCAAGAGGCAGAGGAAGCGGGGGGGGCACTTTTTCTCAGCGTCGCGGTCATATTTCAAAAGAAAACGCCTTCAAGTCCTCTCCCTTCTGTACCTCCGGAGCCAAGTCGACCAACGGTATTTTGCCTAGCGCTCTGGAGAAGGGCGTCCCAGGTTCAAATCCTTCCCGAGGTTGTCTACTCACTGTTTTCAACTTTAAATATCGTATTTCACTGTTGTAAACCGCCTTGGGTTCTTTTCAAGGAGAAAGGCGGGGTAAAAAAAAAAATATTCTAAATAAATAAATAAATGCCTGGGACGGCCTCAGTTCCCTTGCTTCGTTGGTGACATGGCCACCGACAAAGCGCTTGGACGCCGCTTCCGCGGCTCTCGCAAGCAGGCAACGGACTGGTGGAACTATAGAACTGTCCAGTTGGAAGGGGATCCCCGCGGGTCATCTAGTCGGACCCGGGCAACTCCGGCTCTTTTGGAACACCGGCGCCGCGCCTCTGGTCGCTTAGAGAGAACGCACGGATTCCACGCTGGCGACTCCCTCTTTCGCTCTTCTCTCTAAACCAGCCGCTCTTCCGCAAGCAGGTCGACAGCATTCCCTCCCGAGGGGGGGGGAAAATAAAAAATAAAAAAACATTCCTCGCTTTTCTGGTTTTGTTGTATTTTGTTGTGTACTGCCACAGTGGGTCCTCCACCCCCAGAATAATCTTTTTTTCTTTCTTTCTCCGAGTCTCTGATAGAGATGTAAAATTTCCAATAATTTCCATTTTTTCGGGGGGGGGGGACAGAGAAACCCCCTCCCCCCCCCCAAAATGGAAATTTCCAGGAATTTTACATCTCTACTGAAGAGTATTCAATAAATTTCCATTTTTTTTCCGGAGAAAAAAACGTTTTTTCCCCCCTGGGGGGAAAAAAAATCAGTTTTTTGGAAATTTTACATCTCTAATCTCGCTTGTTCTTCCCTTTTCACTTTCTTCATCCTTTCTCTCTTGTGTCTGAGTGGCCCCCGCTACGGATGCAACCCCGGGCGCACGACTCCTCCCCCCCCCCCCCCAGTTTGCTCTGAACGGGAAAGAGAACTGATTCTTTGCGCCGGTTTTTATCCCGAAGCTGCGCTTGCTTGATCCATGGATTCGTACCCCGCTTTTCCTCTAGCGAGCTCAAGGCGACCTGGAGGGTTCGCCTCCCTCTCTCCCCCCACCCCACCATCCTCCCAGCAGCCCTGTGAGGTAGGCCAGGCTGTGGAGTTCGAAGGCCGAGTGCTGAATTGCACTCGGGACACTTGGAGGTGCCTGGTGAAAAGAGCCGCCGGGTCAGGCCATTGTATGTTCTGTGCTGTCAAGCTGGAACCGACCCATGGCGACCCTAATAAAGGCTGGCAAAGAAAGTGAGACAGGAGTGTTTTTACCAGTTCCACTCCCCCAGTGAGTTTCCATGGCCAAGTGAGGATTCGAACTCAGATCTCCAGAATCCTAGTCCATCACTCTGTCGACTACACACTTAGAACTATGTCATATAGAGCTTAGTGGAGCTCTGTTTTTGAAGTCCGAGGATTCTGGGGTTTGTAATCCATTTTCCCACCCCTTCCTCCTCCCCAAGGCCTTGGGGACACGCGCATTGACATAACATCAGAAGAACCCCTCCCCTGCATCTGGCCTTTGGAGGTCCCTTCCTTCTAAGCCTGGAGATGATACATCCCCACCAGGGCTTGTCACCTGCGATGGACTTTTCCTCCCGGAATCTGTCCCGTCCCCTTTGAAAGGCATCTAGATGCCAGATGCCATCACCACACCGTGGCCAGGAGTCCCACAGACTAACCACACGCTGGGGAAAGAAATCTTTTCTTTGGTCTGTTCTCACTCTCCCAACACTCCATTGGAGTGGATCTCCCCTGGGATCTCCCTTGGTGCTCCCTGTCCCTGTCTGGATCCTCTTCCTGCCTCAGTTTTCTGTCCAGGCGGCTCACCAGATGCCTCCAGGTGGCTTGTACAACTCACAGGCCGAGCTTCTCTCCTCAAAAAGACGCGCACGCACACACGCACCCGATCCGTTTCTTTTTGAGGCAAGCTGGCTTCCTCGGGGAAAGAGGCTGCGATCCTAAGGGGACCCACTTCTCTTTCCTTACCACGCCGCCGCCTTAAATCCCCCGCTGCTCCCCCGCCTTCCAAGCTTCCCCTTTCATCTGCCGTCCTGGTTTATCAGCCGCTGCTTCATCACCCAAAGCCCACGCTTCCGTGTGGCAGTCGGAGGGAGGTGTGTGTGTGTGTGTGTGTGTGTGTGTGTGTGTGTGTCCCCTGGAGAGAGTTGTAGTTGTGTGGAGTGATTAATTGGAAGGCCGCTGGGCTGCACCTGTTCTTCTCGGTCACCTTCGCCAACCCATAATATGGACATACACACAACAAAACCGGGGAAAAAAACAATACCTCTTGGCTCTGAACATTTGTACAGCGCTTGTTCAAGGTCCAAAGCGGGCCCGGTTGTCATCTCCCGCTGAAGACCTCACAGCAACCCTGTAAGGTAGATCAGCAGGGCTTATCCAGGGAGGAAAGAAAGATTCCTAGCAGGGCGTAATTCAGCTCAGTGGCGTGCCGGTTGGCGTAAATAAAAGCAGGATGCAGGCAGAGCAAAGTACAGAAAGAGCTTCCCCGTGCCCTAAAGGCCTTTGGCCCTAATTGGGTGAGAGGCAGGTGGAAGTTGTCTCGAGCTGACCCGACGGAAGAAAAGCTGGTGCAAGTATGGAAGCTGGACAGCTCAGTGGTGTCGGTTGGGAGTTCGATTCCCCACTGTTCCTCCTTGGTGATTCATAGGGTCCCTTCCAGCTCTGTAGTTCTATGATGATGATGAAGAAGAAGTAGTCATCCGAGATGGAAGCAGAACTACGTATGTGCTTGTTTGGGGGCCTGGGGTGAGTACAGCCTTAGGTTGGGGGTATATTTCCATAAAGCAACCCAATAGTTGAGAAAGTATAATTTGGGTCTAATTTTTAAAAGGGAAATTCTCAAAAATGTCTCATACAGGAAACAAACTAGCCGCCAGAACAACTCAGCAGTTTTTTGTGTGTGTTTTCCCCACCCCCTTCTCTCTCTCTGTGGTTTTGGGTTCTAATCCTTCTGCATTTGTTCAGCTCTCTTCTTGCTCCTAGACTCTGGAACTCCCTCCCACTGGAGGCCAGGCTGGCTCCACCTTTACTGCCCTTGTGCGAAGACCTTTCTCTTCAAGCAGGCTTTCCCTGAGTGTTTGGCTGCCTGAGCGGGGTCTTTAAATGGATGGCCATACCTTGCTATGTTGAATGTGTTTTTGGTGTTCCTTTTGCTTCCCGTCTTTTAGTGCATCATTGGTTGTCAGTGTTGTTAGCTTTAAGCACTGTCTTTTAATGATGTAAGCCGCCTTGGGTCCATTTAAAGGAGAAAGGCGGAGTAAAAATATTTTAAATAGAGATACAATGAATGAATAACTGGCTTGAACGACGACGCCCTATAGGAGACGCCGTTTGATGTCATGCATTGAATTAAATGTCTGGACTGGCGTTTCTTTCGCTGTAAGGAAGGCCAGGCTCGTGAGCCTTTGGAGGCAGAGATCATAACCCATCATTTCCCCTTAAGCTAGAATGCAATTGCCTGTCCGAGATACAAAATATTAAATAGATCATTAGATTTGCCTTTCGGAAAATCTTTATTTCACTGTCAGAATAATACAATATGTCTAATTCTGAAAGGCAGGAGTTGATTTTACCTGGTCAAAACAAATCCCCCCTTCTTTCAAATTTCCTTTAAAGTCTTCCTGTGGTTCGGTGTCACTCAGAGCTGATTGGAGAGTCTCCGCGTTCTTAATTTGTCCCTCTTTCTTCCAGTGGAATCCGGATCCCTTCGCCGGTCTGTTGCTTTTTATTTCCTTCAGCCTAATAATATTATAGGTGACAACAAAATAAATAAGGAGATTCTCTCCTTCTCTTACGTTGGAGGAAATGGACGTGTCCACCAACGCTCCCATTTAAAAAAATGTAAAAGTTTGTCTTTAAAGTGCTATCACGTTTTTGTCTATTTTAGTTGTTAAAATTTGTTTTTATTTTGTTTTCACTTATAATGCTTGCACAGACTAACACGGGTACCCCTTCTACAGCCTTTTGTTGTTGTTTAGTTGTTAAGTCGTGTCCGACTCTTCGTGACCCCATGGACCAGAGCACGCCAGGCCCTCCTGTCTTCCACTGCCTCCCGGAGTTGGGTCAGATTCATGTTGGTCGCTTCGATGACCCTGTCCAACCATCTCGTCCTCTGTCGTCCCCTTCTCCTCTTGCCCTCACACTTTCCCAACATCAGGGTCTTTTCCAGGGAGTCTTCTCTTCTCATGAGATGGCCAAAGGATTGGAGCCTCAGCTTCAGGATCTGTCCTTCCAGTGAGCACCCAGGGTTGATTTCCTTCAGAACGGATAATAATCATATGCCATCAAGTCAATTCTGACTCCAGGAGACCCTTTCCAGCCTCTTAGAGGAAGAAGGGACTCAGAGGTGGTATATCCTTCCCATCTTCTGGAGAGGGGTCCCTGGGACTGTGCAGCTGGCCCAGAGCTACACAGGCTGGCTCTTCTCCCAGGTGGCACCGTGGGGGAATCGAACTCCCATCCAGATGCCTAAATCACTGGGTTATCCAGCCAGCTTTCAAACTAGCAATGTCCTCTTACTCGTTCTTCTTTATCTCCCAAGCAGGGAGGTGGTAGGTGGTGGAGGAGACCCCTTTCTCAACAGCAAACCAGCCTCTCCTTGTCTTCTTTTCCTGCTTCAGTCCCGGCCCGAACTCCCATTTCTGATCAGAAGGATAAATACAAGAAGGCAACAGCAGCCGGGAGTAAATAACACCGGATTTAAAATAAATAAATAGCTGCTCTTCGTGTCTCCTTGGAAACGGACAATACTTCTTAAGCGCTCGGTGGGGCGAAGGGATTTGTGCCTCTTTTGTTTCAAAGGAAAACAAATGATATTAGGAAATGCAAAGGGAGAGACGGAGAGAGCGGGCGAGAAGGGGTGTGTGTGTGTGTGTGTGTGTGTGTGTGTGTGTGTGTGTGTGTGTGTGTGTGTGTGTGTGGAAATGAGTGGAAATTTTTCCTAAAGGCTGGAGCAGAGCTTCTAAGGGGGTGCGCTCGCCTCCCTTTTCGGATTTCATTTCGGGTTTCAGGCCATCCTGTTTGTGCGCTTCGGGAAAGCCCCTCTGCGATTTGCCATGGACCAGCCTGCAGGTGACTTTCACATTTGCGCATTAGATTGCGCGAAAACCACTCAGCACTTCAGTCCGGCCCAGTTTGGGACTGGAAGTTAAGAATGGGAAGAGAGGGGGGAAATTTTTTTTTAAGGGGGTGCGTGGAAATAGAACGAAATGCAGGCTTGGCATGTGGTGTTTGTTTCTGTAAATACATCAGCGCCTAATCGTGTGGCCTCCCCCACCCCCCCAAAAAAACACAGGACATCCCTCTGCAAGGTCCCTTATGGCTCGATTTTATTAGATTCGAGGGTCATAGCCGGTGGGGCTGAATGCTAAGAATGGCTCCTAAGGAATCTGGGCCGCCGTGGGAGAATTTTATTTTCCTGCGGCTCATTATTGCGCCCGATCCTAAGGAGGAGCCCTGCGCTGAGCCACAGTTGGAGAGAGACCTCAACTGTTTTAAATCGTTATGTCGGCCGACAATTAACTCCCCTGCCTCTGAAACGTATCCCGGCTTGTTCCCGAATGAGTCACGCTCGGTTGGATGAGATTTACTCCCAAGTACAAATGTATATGCCATGGAAGTCCGATTCAAGACATCTGACTATGGGCGTTTGCCAGCAGAATCTATATTGATTATTTTTACACCTTGCACGCAATCCCCATAGATCGCTTTAAACATCTCTTCCCCGGTCTTTCTTGGGAGGTTTTTATTCGGCAACGGGTCCTTTTTTTCCAACGAAGCAAAGGTTCTTTCACGGAAAGGTGGAAGGCAGTGAGGAGAGACACCTGAGATTGTGTGTGTGTGTTGCTTTGTGATAAAGGCAACGCCCAGCTGCGGAATTGTGTTGCTAAAATCTGATGGACTGACAAACTTATTCTGATACCTGAAAATAAAATAAAGCAAAATAAAATAAAAGTAGTAGGTGGGAATCCATAGATTAAGTAGGCATGATGTAAAACCGGATCTACAGGCGGCGGCGGGGGGGGGGGGTTCCCTGGGGGCCCCTTGCCCTTAATGGCTTAAAAACAGCAGGCGCAACATGCCACCTCTTCGCCGCTCCCCTCCGTTGGACACCGGAGGATGCTTTTGATGTAATTCGGCTTCTTTTTTTTCGCCTCCCTTAAAGACTGGCAACTGGATGCAACTTTAGAACTCGGAGCAAATGTGGCAGTTAGGGTGGTTTGTTTGCTATTGTAATTTTTGCATCCATCACCGGTTGGCGGTTCTGTGAAACACCCACCCACACCCACAAGAAAACAGGGACGAAAAGCAAACCCCAAATCAAATAGATCCCGCAGGTTTGAGATCTGTTGGTCTCCCGCACCGAGACCTGCCTTTGAACGGCGCTCCCTCCCTGAGTCAGCGAAGAACACCTCTCTCTACACTTCAGGATTGCTGGCAGAGGAATCCACGGGAGACGAGGCCACTTTCCTGCCACGGAAGGCCAGAGAAACAGCCGGAGCAAAATCCTCTTAACTGCGAGACCAAACCACACACGTCCAGACACCGGTTCCGTGGCGCCGGCGCCAGCTTCAAAGCTGTTGACGTGCCATTTACTTCTCAAAGAGAAGAACGTGGGGGGTTAGATATGATTTGCTCCTTTTCGGTTATTCCCCACCCCCAAATAATAATAATAATTAAAAAATCAGTTTATAAAGAGGAGGGATTCTTATTCCGGTTCGAGCGCAAAGCTGTAATCCTTTCAGGCGATTAGCTGGGAAGGAACCTGATGGGGAATTTACTCCCGAGTAAAGAAAAGCAGAGGATCGGGCTGGCCTGCTAGCATCGGAAGAACAGAATGTTATTATTAGTGGTCCTGGAGGGGTCTTCAAAAGTATAGAGGATTTTAAAAATAAAAATAAAAATAATAAAAAGGGAAAAAAAATGAAAACCCTTTAGATGAGTTTCTTAAGGAAGGTTCGGGTCTCGCCCGCCCCCCAGCAATGCAATATTGAGAGTTAAAGAATAAACCAAAAAAAGGGACACCCCCCCCCCTCCCAGAAAACGTGCCCTGCTGCTGGATCTGCAGCGTTTTTAAATTGCCCTGAAGGGAAACCCAAGCAAACTTTACCGAAGCAGAGAGAAAGATTTTCATTGTGTTGGGCTTAGAGACAGACCCACGTCCCTTCGGCCGTCTTTCCAACCGTCCTAAATTAAAATAACACCAAACACTATCTTCCGCTCCCAACCTGGTTCTTTCCTCCTCGCCCTACCCTGGTTAAAAATTGGGGGGGGGAGAGGGGGAATTAAAAATGAGGGTGGAAGCGAGCTTCGGAGTGTTTGCGATGGACCGATGAGGCTTTGTCTATTTGGGAAAGATAATCTGGCTTCTAATTTACGCGGCACGCACCGCCCGAACCGAGACAGGTCCCGCGTCTTGGGGAGGGTGAGAGAAGGATCCGGGCCTTTCCCATCCACACATACTCACGGATCTGAGATTCTTGGGATATAAAGTGGAGGGGAGAAGTTGCTAAAGGAGAACAGGAAGGAAGGAAGGAAGGAAGGAAGGAAGGAAGGAAGGAAGGAAGGAAGGAAGAAAGAAAGAAAGAAAGAAAGAAAGAAAGAAAGAAAGAAAGAAAGAAAGAAAGAAAGAAAGAAAGAAAGAAAGAGAAAGAAAGAGAAAGAAAGAGAAAGAAAAGAAAAGAAAAGAAAAGAAAAGAAAAGAAAAGAAAAGAAAAGAAAGAAGGGTACTGGGGCCCGGGGAGGGTACAAAAGCCTTAATGATGTAAACCGCCTTGGGTCCTTTTAAGGAGAAAGGCGGGGTAATAAATAAATAAATAAATAATAATGACAGGTGAATTTAAAATATAATATGTGGGTTGCAGCCTTAAGCAACTCTAGCGTGAGGCCCACTGATTTTAAATATTTACATTTACAGTACATTGTTCCAAAGCGGTTTACTAGAGTCGCGACATCTGGTGAAAAGCTCTTTGAACTGGAACCACTCTGCTTCTCCATGTAAACATATTTAAGGCGAGCAGGTTCCCCTTCTCGGCCCTTTTTTAAAGCAGGACTTCTAATGAGCTTACCTTTAAGTGTATTATGCATGTCAGCGCCATTCACAACCCATAAGAGAAGCAAAGAACTCGGGTTTCCTTCCCTTCCTTTCTTTCTGTTCCGCCTTTTCGGGCCAGTAGCTCGTTTCTCGTTTAAAGAGATCAAAACAATAATAAAAGTGAACCCTGCTGTCCTGATTCTGTCGGTGGGGAGAATACAGCAGCGTCATCGTGTTTTCCATTTGTGCGTTTTCCATTTCTCAGAGTGACTTTTTAAATTGTTAAAGTATATTTACTGATCTTTGCCTTAATATTGCCTGTTAAGGATGTAAGATGCCTCCTTATTCGTCGTTCTGTAGTTTTAAATATTGTTTTTTTAATGATGTTAACCATCGTCGTACACTCATTGTTTTCAACTTTAAATATTGTCTTTTAATGATGTTAATCCCCGTTGTACATTCATTGTTTTCAACTTTAAATATTGTCTTTCATTGCTGTAAGCCGCCTTGGGTCCTTTTCAAGGAGGAAGGCGGGGTAAAAAATAAAATAATAATAAATGAAATAATTCGATTGCTGTGTGTGTGTGTGTGTGTGTGTGAGAGAGAGAGAGAGAGAGAGAGAGAGAGAGAATATTTGGGAGAGCCATTAAAAAGAGAAAAGAAAAGAAACTGGGAAAAGTAACGTCGTTGGAAAATGCAGTTAATGCGAGAAGAGCGCGTTTCGTTTTTTTGGCTTCCCTGACTCCGAGTCTGTCTGGTTCTCCCTGCAGAGGTGGGTGGAGGGTCGCGGGTGGGTGGGTGGGTGGGTGGGGGAGTTGTAGGGAAATCCACCAGCACAATTTCCCCCAGGGAAGAGGAAACGATTTTCCTCCCTTGGTTTTGAAACCAGGGGAGGCGGAGAGCAGAAGCGAAAAGCGGGGCGAAGCGGCCTTTGTGTCGCTCTGCAGAAATCGCCACCTTCAGAAACTTTCCCCCAAAACCCTCTTTGTCTCGTCATCGCTTCCGCGTGATTGCTCCTCCTGTCCCGAGAGCATCCTAGCCCCCTTCTGAGAGGGGCTTAGAAGATCTGTTCTCAAATACCCTCTCGATCACTCCCCCCAAGCCTTAAAAAAAATCCCTTCCCCCCCCCCCCCCCCCCGCGCCCTGCTTTTCTCTCCTCTCCTTTTCAACCCCGATCTTCCGAAGGCCAAAAAAGAGACTCACCGGAGTTTTCTACATTCTGACCAAATTCAGAAATCCCATCGCAACGTCGGCCGCATCCAGTCCCCTTAATACTCTAAAATTATCCTGTTTTTACAAGTCCGGGGTGGGGGAGAGATCTGAGTTCTGTCTTGCTTAGGAACATCACAAAGGCAGCCGGACTTAAACCAAAGAGAAGACCTGCAAATAGTTTTTGCCGGGAAGCCCCTCAACCTTACAGAGAGAGAGAGAGAGAGAGAGAGAGAGAGAGAGAATCAAATAAAACCCACCCGCTCCTAACTTTCCACCCCGGGGAAACTGATCTGAACTCTTAGAAAGTTCCTTTTGCAAGGACACGGTAAGACCACATCAGCGCTTCTGCTAGAACCATTTTAATATAATTATACATATCTGCCAAATCCAGAAAAAGAAAAGGTTTATGCATATATATCTCTTTTTTTTTTTTTTCCAATTTCACATCTGCAAGCATAAAAACAACGATGATTTTTCTCTGTTCGGGGGTCAGAGCAATTGACCAACATCTTAAATATATATTTTTTTTCCGTGTTTCCCCTTTGCTGTTAGCTTTTCCAACAGTACGCTATTGTATTACAGGTGGATTTAAAAGTCCTTGCGTAGTTTTCTATATATTGACTGATGCTTTAAAAAAAAAAAATCTCAGTGGTTCATTCATTCAGAGACAGTTTGTCATAAAAAGTTTTTTTTTTTCAGTGCAGTTTACCTCTGGTGAAAGGCAATTTAGAGAGAGAGAGAGAGAGAGAGAGAGAGGAAAACAGAAAGAGAAACAGAGAGAGAGAGAGAGGTGGTCATATGTAACTCAGTTGCTCAAATTTCAATGTTAATTATAACCTATTTAAAATCACAGCAGAACCCCCTGCTGGTTTGGGGTCTGTAGTTGCATACAATACAGGAGATCACAGTTTTAAAGTCTAGCACAGATTAAAAACCACAGATGTACCATTTATATAAGACACACACTGATTGTCTCTTAAAAACTACATATTGACTCCTTATGGACATTATTTTTATTTATTTTTTTCCCTCTTAAATAAAATAGTGCAGCTAAGACAACCAGTCCCACACACCCACATAGCTCTGAACCAAGTTCTTTGTTTGTTTGTTTGTTTGCTTGTTTCTCCTGCAGGCCAGCTTTGCCAAACGCTGGCCCTGAAGCAACTGGAGGAGCTTGAGAGAGAGATATATAGACATTGTCCATTAAAACAAAACAAAAAATTAAAAACCAAGGTTTGGATGGCAAATTGGAAATGGAGGAGACGGGAGAGGAAAGGGGTGTTTTGTTTCCATACCACACACACTAAAGAAAAGGAAAAGGAAAAAAAAAAAATCTAGAGAGTTTTCTTTTAAGAAAAGAAGGAATAAATAATTAAAAAAACCACACCCCACCCCAAAAAACTGGCCTTTTGCTGGAATCCTCTTCCCTCCCATCCAGACAAAGAAACTGAACATTTAGCTAAAACTATAAAGAACCAAGTGGCCTGTTCCATGTCCCCATAAGGCGTCCTTCCTTCTCCTCTTCCTTTCCAGAGCTTCTCAGCAAGAGATGAAATTGGGAGAATGATTGTGGCTACTGTCTTTTCGTCTTTTGTTTATGTGTCCTGTCCACGTTTGTCTTTAATGTCCACCGAAGCCCTGACTAGAACCACTGCAAAGTTCCACCCACCATGGGTTTTGGTCTTGTCTGTCTCAACAACAACATCATCATTATCATGATCATTTAACATCATCATCATCATCATCATCATTATCATCATCATCATTAGGGTTTAAATCAGAAACGGCTCCTAGGAGGTGCTTCACAAAACCTGGAACTTCCATGAAGACGTCTGATCTTTATAATCCAAGCAATCAGCATTGAAGTTTAGCTTCCAGGAGGCCGTTTGGTCCTTGTAATCCAAGCAATCGGTCGTCGAGTTAAACCCCAAACTGGAAGCGCCATAGCCCTGGGTGGAGAGTGAGGCTGGAGACTGGTTGAGGTGGCTGGCCACTGCGTTGGTGCCCATGGGGCTCAGGGCAGCCCCTGGTCCGGGCAGCTGGTGATGCATAGGGGTCAGGTAAGATCCACAGTCCATGCCTCCGAAATAGGAGGTCGAACCAGCGTATCCTTGGCTGTAGCCAGAAGCCTGAGTGTAGGTCATCGGGTAGGACCTCTGCATGCAAGAAGAAGAAGTGGACAGGGGGTCGGAGAGGGGAGAGATGGACGCTGGGCTCCAGATGGACACGGGAACGCTGCTGCTGCTGCTGCTGCTGGAAATGGCTGGGACGGAGGTGCTGGCCGGAGGGGTGAACTGCCCACTGGTCCCGCTTTCTGAGCTGACCTCTCGGGCTGGAGAGCTCTTCTTCTTGGCTGGCCTGACTTTGTTCTGACCCCCATTCTGCTGCTGTTGCTGCTGTTGGCGGCACTTGGCCCGGCGGTTTTTGAACCATACCTGGGAAAGCAAGAGGAAAGAGAGAGGAAAAGATAAAGAAAGAGGAAGGAAGGAAGGAAGGAAGGAAGGAAGGAAGGAAGGAAGGAAGGAAGGAAGGAAGGAAGGAAGGAAGGAAGGAAGGAAGGAAGGAAGGAAGGAAGGAAGGAAGGAAGGAAGGAAGGAAGGGAGGGAGGAGGAGGGAGGGAGGGAGGGAGGGAGGGAGGGAGGGAGGGAGGGAGGGAGGAGAGGAGAAGGAAGGAAGGAAGGAAGGAAGGAAGGAAGGAAGGAAGGAAGGAAGGAAGGAAGGAGGGAGGGAGAAGAAGGAAGGAAGGAAGGAAGGAAGGAAGGAAGGAAGGAAGGAAGGAAGGAAGGAAGGAAGGAAGGAAGGAAGGAAGGAAGGAAGGGTGTTTGTTAGCCACATTCTAGCCACATTGATCATACTGTACATCATATCAAGGACAAGTCAGACAGCAACAACTGCTGGAAGCTAGATCAGCCTTCACAACCCTAGTTGTCTTCCATGACACAAACTCCAACTCTCGCCATACACAGAACAGAACAGCCACTCATGCCAATGCATCTGGTATGAAACTTGTGGACAATCTTTGCATGTTGCCTTGAGAAGGGGTGTTGGGATTATGGGCAATTCAACATTGTGCGTAATCCCAACATCTGGAGGGCACATCCTCAGTTGGGGGGAAGACCGAGCTAGATGTCAGCATTTAAGGGCAGGTGGAATTCCATGAAGAAATTCCATGAGCCAAGCCCAACGTCTTCCTTTCCTCCCTCCACATTTCTTCTATGCCTTCTTCAAGCAAGTGACGGTCCAGCCCCAGTTGGACAACACAATGTGTTGGATGAGCTGTAGCTGGGAACAAAGGTCGACTTTGCCTCAAACATCTCTCTTTGGCTGTATTTTAAATTCCAGATTGGGTCAGCTTTGCTCATGGCATGGAGATACTACCTTCAGTGATATTTTGGTGTCCCTAAATTCTCAAAAAGATACCCACTGTGGGTGTGAAGCAGTCACCAGCCACATAACACATGGTTTTCCACCAAATTTTCTTAGGCTATATGTTGGTAGTCTTCTGAAAGTCCCTAGCTTGCTTTCCCAATTTTTTGTTGTTGCATGTTTTACCCATTAACGTTGCTCTAAATTCATCTTACATGGCTTGCCACTGGTGAAACTTGGGGATAGCTCTAGCTATATGTGATACTGCAGCGTAGTGGAGGCCAGCGAGTCCAGTGCCTCAGGAACAGAGAATCTGCTGATCTGAACTTTACAGAAGCTCTTGAAGGTGATGATCAATCTCTCTAAAGAGCTCCAGTATCTTGGTCAGCTTCTTCAAAATCTGGACTCAAGCCCACAATGGATGGTTACCAGCCTCCACTGCTACAGCACCATGGAAGCATGAGGATTCTGTGGAGTGGACCCCACACAGATCCAACTTGGGAACTCATCCAGCTGCAGATAGAGACCTAGTTTTTGCTCATCGCCATTGCATGGATCTAGGTTTGCCCCTGGTACTAGGTTTGCTACTGGTTTTTCCAGTAGCGATGTATGGAAGTGAGAGCTGGACCATAAAGAAGGCTGACCGCCGAAGAATTGATGCTTTTGAATTGTGGTGCTGGAGGAGACTCTTGAGAGTCCCCTGGACTGCAAGGAGAACAAACCTATCCATTCTGAAGGAAATCAACCCTGAGTGCTCACTGGAAGGACAGATCCTGAAGCTGAGGCTCCAGTACTTTGGCCATCTCATGAGAAAAGAAGACTCCCTGGAAAAGACCCTGATGTTGGGAAAGAGTGAAGGCAAGAGGAGAAGGGGACGACAGAGGACAAGATCGATGGACAGTGTCATCGAAGCGACCAACATGAATTTGACCCAACTCCGGGAGGCAGTGGAAGACAGGAGAGTCTGGCGTGCTCTGGTCCATGGGGTCACGAAGAGTCAGACACAACTTAATGACTAAACAACAACAACAAGGTTTGCCCCATCTCGGTTTGTCTGCCTCTCTCGGCTTCGTGACGCTTGTGCTGCTTTTGACGGGGAGTCAAAAGTCTCTTTTGCTTTTCTTTGCAATGGTGTCTCCACAATCTTCCTGTGTTCAAGGGATCATCCCCTCACCATATGTGCCTTTGACACCATGAAGCATGGGTGGGAACTGGCTGGATGACTTCGCTTCAGCCTCAGGATTATTCCCAAGGATTTCCCATGTAGAACTAAGCAAACCCAATTGCTTAATAGAGGCACTTTGGGGAAATGGGGTGGGGGGGAAAGCACCTCCCAAGTCTGTGAGCTTGCCAGCTTAGAGTACCCCCAAGGACCTCCACTTAAGTCCTATTGAAGTCAAGCCCTTAATTGAAAAGCACAGAGTATTAGAAGAGGAGAAACTATGGAGGGGAAAAACGGTTGCAAAGGAAGCTTTCTTGTTCTTTTTAAGTGGACCGCATGTTCTCTTCCTTGCCAGTTCAGGGGCACGATCCAGTCTTTGAAAATAAAGTAGCTAGATGAGAAGGAAATCTTAGCAACCTGAGATGCATCTCATTCAGTGCCTGGAAGAGGTTCTTTTCTGGATTACTGCACCCAACCCCCCACCCTTTCCAGTTAATTCCAAAAGAATAACTTTTCTCACATATGCACTGGTTCCAGCAAAATGGAGGTGACATTTAGGACCTTTATCCCCAGCACAAACATGTGCAAAAGCATGCTCCATGGAAAGTAATGGGATTTACACTTAACTAATGGTCTTTCAGACTGGGGTGTCAAATCTGAGTCCTCTTTGAATAGGACATTTGCAGTCTTCCAAGGGGCATCAAAGCTATGGTTTTTCCAGTAGTGATGTAAGGAAGTGAGAGCTGGACCATAAAGAAGGCTGACCGCCGAAGAATTGATGCTTTTGAATTGTGGTGCTGGAGGAGGCTCTTGAGAGTCCCCTGGACTGCAAGGAGAACAAACCTATCCATTATAAAGGAAATCAACCCTGAGTGCTCACTGGAAGGACAGATCCTGAAGCTGAGGCTCCAATACTTTGGCCATCTCATGAGAAGAGAAGACTCCCTGGAAAAGACCCTGATGTTGGGAAAGTGTGAAGGCAAGAGGAGACGGGGATGACAGAGGACGAGATGGTTGGACAGTGTCATCGAAGCGACCAACATGAATTTGACCCAACTCCGGGAGGCAGTGGAAGACAGGAGGGCCTGGCGTGCTCTGGTCCATGGGGTCACGAAGAGTCCGGACATGACTTAATGACTAAACAACAACAAGGGGTATCATTCTGCAAAGACCACTACGTATCTCCCCAGCGTTCCGTCCAAGTGGTATTCTTCATTTTACCAAGATGAGCAAGGTAAGGCTGTACAGAAATTATTGGTTAATTCACTTCAGGACTTGCCATTGGCCATGCAGGCTATGAATGATGGGAGTTGTGGTTAAAAAAAAACATTGGAAGGAAGCACTGATCCACCACCTCTGTCTTAGACTTTGAACTGCCTTTTATGAAAAGATTAAAACTAAGTCAACATGCCTAGCTGATGTAAGTCTGAAGGTGGCAGCCTCCATGGTATCTCCTTAGATTACAGAGTGGGCAAGCACTGTGTTTGAATGCACTCTGATGTTCAGGCACCTTGTGAAACACTCACCAGAAAATACATGAAGACTAGGAAAAACTGAAGGCAAGAGGAAAAGTGGAAGGCCAAAT
Source organism: Intellagama lesueurii (assembly GCA_037013535.1). NCBI lineage: Eukaryota > Metazoa > Chordata > Lepidosauria > Squamata > Agamidae > Intellagama > Intellagama lesueurii. The sequence continues at coordinate 7,360,243 of JBAJHW010000001.1, read as the reverse complement.
ACGTATGAGATGGATTGACTCGTTTTTTAAAAAAGCCACAGCCTTGTGCTTGCAAGATTTGAGGAGGGCTGCTAATAACAGAATCTTCTGAAGGTCACTGACTTCTAGGCTCACCACAAAGTTGAAGCCAACTTGAAAATAGTATGTAAATTAAACTACCTGAAAATTTGTAGCACATGGATGGATGGATGGATGGATGGATGGATGGATGGATGGATGGATGGATGGATGGATGGATGGATGGATGGATGGATGGATGGATGGATGGACATATTCTACCACAGTGGTTCCCAGCCTTCATTCCCAAGTGTTCTTGGACTACAACTCCCAGAAGCCTTCACCACTAGCTGTGCTGGCCAGGATTTCTGGGACTCATAGTTCAAGAAC